>CM050515.1:37397500-38597500 GCA_027563665.1 Antrozous pallidus
CGTAAAGCTACTTTGATTAGACTTTCAAGTCAGAAGTTTAGATATCTAAGTATTTGGGAAAAGCTAAAGGTAATTATAAGTCCTTGCTTATAGGGAGTTCTTTTAGCTAGTAATGTTTTTAGTAGAATTACTGATTTATTTTTCATGTTGTTTTATCAGAGCAAGATATGTGAATTATATTAAAACATCAGAAGTGGTCAGACTGCCCTATCCGCTTCAAATGAAATCTTCAGGCCCACCTTCTTACTTTATTAAAAGGGAATCATGGGGTTGGACAGACTTTCTGATGAATCCAATGGTATGTATCAGGTTATAACAGAGTATCTTTTCTTTTTTTTTTTATTGTCCAAAGTATTACAAATAGTAGTACATATATCTTCTTTTTTCCCCCATTGACCTCCCCCTGGTTTCTCCTATGCAGCAGCACATGCCTTCAGCTGTCCCCCCTCTCCCCTCCTAGTGTCTTGTATCCATTGGTTATGCTTTTATGCATGCATACCCGTCCTTCGGTTGATCTCTTGCAGATCCCCCCTCCATCCCTCCGCCAACCTTCCCTGCCTTCCTGCTGTATTTTGATAGTCTGTTCCATAATTCTCTGCCTCTGTATCTATTCCCCCCACCTCCCCGTTTCTTTTCTTTAAAAAATCTTGCCTCTGCAAACTAGAAATAAACATATGAGAACAAGAAATGTTTGAGTCCCAATTTCAATGTCAAACAGTTCTGAGTCCCAGTTTCAATGTCAAGCAGTTCCTTATGTGTACATGTCAGCAATGATATCTGGATGGTGGACACATGGTGGGAATGCAGGTCCCACCCTCTCTGGTTTGGTCCTGGGCAACCTGCAGTGACAAACAGCTGCTGACTGGTAGTATGGCAAGGCATCGTCAGCATCTTTCATCTCTGGACTGTCTCTCCCCTTGTCTTCATGGTTGGAGCAGACCTGTCAATTCCTCTCTGTTGCAGGAATCCACATGGTCTTGGAGTTGTTTTCTGAAAATATACAAACATATTCTCGACCAAAAGTTAATAAAAGAATCTTTTCTATATTGACGAACTGGTTTGGCTCAGTGGCTAGAGCATCGGCCTGTGGAATGAAAGGTCCCAGGTTCGATTCTGGTTAAGGGCATTTACCTTGGCTGCGGGCACATCCCCAGTTGGAGGTGTACAAGAGGCAGCTGATCGGTTTCTCTCCCATCGATGTTTCTGGCTTTCTGTCCCTCTCCCTTCCTCTCTGTAAAAAATCAATAAAATATATTTAAAAAAAGAATCTTTTCTATAATTTTGACTTGGGATCCTTTTTATTTTTGCCCAAACGATTTTCCTTTGGCTTATTTTGACATCATGTGTGTTTTTCATGGGTGCCATCTGCTGCTGATGTTCTGCGCACGCCCCCTGGTGGTCAGCGCACATCATAGCAATCAGTTATTCAGTTCTCCTATTTGGTCTATTTGCATATTAGGGTTTTATATATATAGATACAACATCTAAATCTTTAATTTTATCATTGATTAGGTGCAGATTTTGTTCTGTTAAGTGGAAAGAAACATTTTCTGATTCCCCCCCCCCCTTACAGGTTATGATGATGGTTCTTCCATTGTTGATATTTGTACTTCTGCCCAAAGTGGTCAACACAAGTGATCCTGACATGAGACGGGTAAGATGATTGCCTACTGTGGCTTTTTTAATCATATTCTGATGCCTGGTCCATTTCTTGTGTCTGGGTAGCTTGGATCTTTCAGCTTTATCCTCATTTCCAAGCCAAATTCATCTAGAGGTTGTGCTAATACAGTATTATGTCCCTGGCATTTAGATAGTCATCACCAGTGCACCAGATAAATTCAGTTGTTTCTGCTTAATAAAAGCTGGTTAAAACATTCTACTTAGTATTAGACTCTGTGCCTCACTTGTTATAGAGTTGAAATGTGTAATAATCCTGGTACACCTAACCCAAATATTTTACAAAATGATAGCTTCCTATATTCTACTTTTACTTTACAAAACTCTCTAGAGTACACATTTAGTTTATGTGTTCAGACAAATGAAAGAAATCTGAACAGACCAAGAGAGAAAAGTAGAAGAGTGGCTTTCAGACTTTGTGTCACAAAACTGGACTGGGGAGAGGAGTTGCCAAGTAGGGTGCTTCAGGTTTAGTGCCACAGCTTTGTCTCTTTAAAATCGGCTTCCATATAAAATCTTCAGTTTTTAAAAAATCATTGTCCATTCTTCCACTTAACACAATCAATAAATATCTTCTTAGTTTCAAGTTTTCCCATTTAATTAATGTATTGATGTGTTGACATCTTATTCATTGCTAAAAAATATTTACTAATCAATTCTAAGTTCTTGATCCTGGGGAATATGCAAATGAATTATTATATCCTCCCTGTCATCAATAAATTCATAATCCAGTTAAATGTAGTGTAGGAAATAAAATGGATTTGTGAAAAGTTCTTCTTGCTAAGATAAATATAAAATAAGTAAAAATATTTGCTGAGATAATAAGTTCTGTAGAAGGTGAGGCATTTTATTCCAAGCTGGAATGACAGAAAAAGCTTTGTGGAAAAAGAAAGCTTTATAATGTTTTATAATATTTTATTGCTAAATTTTGGCATCTCTGCTTCAGTATTGGTCAGAAAGTGTACATTCTATAGATTCTTTGTATCTGTTAAGCCAGTTAACTCACTGTGGCCTCAACAGAAGCAGCGTTAAAAGTCACATTGGATTAAAAATTAATTTACTTGCAAAGTATTTTGCACAGGGTAAGCAGTATAAAAAGTTGTTCACTAAAGAGCTTCAGGTGTGCTCCCTCTCCCAGGAGCATGCCTGTGCCTTTCCCTTCACCCTCTTCTTCTCTCTCAGGCATGCATCTTCCAAACTCTAAGGGTCCCCATGAGATTTGCAACCAGGGGAGCAATGGTCAGTGGCAGCTCATGCTGGACTAATCCCCTGAACCTGTCTCCAAGGCCCCCCCATTTTTTTACTTCTCATTGAACCAAAGCAGCCCTGCATAGGCTCTCCTATTGTATCTTCTGTCCTGAGCTATTCCTTGTTTCACTGTCCCCATCTTTAATAAATGTAATCTCAGAATAAAAACAAGAAGAGCTTCAGAATTGAACAGATTAAAAAATAGACTTAAGCCCTAGCTGGTTCGGCTCAGTGAATAGAGCATCGGCCTGTGGACTGAAGGGTTCCAGGTTCGATTCCAGTCAAGAGCACATGCCCCAGTTGGGGGCTCGATCCCCAGTGTGGGGTGTGCAGGAGGAAGTCATCAATGATTCTCTCTCAGCATTGATGTTTCATCTCTTTCTCTCTCCTTTCCTCTTTGAAATCAATAAAAATATATTTTAAAAAAATAGAGTTGATATATTTTTGCAGGGATTCAAGACTTATTACTATATATATTTAATTCTTTATTATTAGGATACATTAACATACTTGATTTATATGTTAAAGCACTTTCTCCTTGAAAACCTATGTATAAATTCTTCTTTTGGGGAGAAGTCCAAGTTAATACCCAAAAGGTATTAAATTTTAAGTGATAGATAATATAGTATTTGCTTTTTTTTTTCATGTCTGAACTAACCATTTTAAGTTCACTTTTGGAATGTCACATAAAATTCAAATGAAGCAGACATTATATTAATATTGTGAAAGTGGAACAGTACTTTGTGGGTTTTGGCTTAATAAAGGGGAAGACAGAACTCAAAAGTGTCAGACCCTTATCTTGTCCTGCCAGTAACTTGTTTGTAGCATTTGTGTTGCTTGTTTAAGATGTTATAGTTGAGGTCACCCAGGTCATATGGCATAACTGTATTATTAAGGACCTTAGGAATCAAGTCTTAGAAATACTGCTGTTCTCTTCCAAATTATGCTGAAACTTCGATAATTAAAGATTGATGTTCTGGTTATATGTATCTAAAGAAAGTGTCAAAACAAGAAAGCATTGTAATCAGAAAACAAATAAGGTGGCAGGAATATGATTACGTATGTCCATTATTAGAGGAAATCCTAATACATAAAAAGCCAGGATTTGTAATGTCCAAAACGACTGAAGGGACAACTGAACGCCAGGCTGTGCGTGCAGCAGGCTAGGGTGGGTGGGGACTGGCAAGTGGGCTGAACTGCTGACCTCTTGGTCCCTCCTGGGTCGTGGGCGCCACCGCAGTCCAGCACTGACTGCTGCCACCAAAACAGGTGCAATGTGATTGGTCAGGGGGTCCCACAGTCACCCTGCAGAGGGAGGCCTAGGCCACTGGCCGGGAGGCTCCGTGATCGCCCCAAAGAGGGAGGCCCAGCTACCTGGCCAGCGATAGTGGGTGAGGCCTCCCTCTGCAGAGCAATCAATTGCAGGGCTCCCATATTGCAAAAGGGAACAGGCTGAGCTGAAGGACACCCCCCCCCCCAACTGAGTGTACAGATTTTGTGCACCAGGCCTCTAAAGCCTTTTATAGAAACACTAGGGGCTCAGTGCATGAATTTGTGCACCTTCAAAGACACTGTGCTGCGAGGCTGCAGTGGGCACAGAGTCAGGTCTTGGCCCATCCTCTGCTCCTCCACCCAGCCCCTGCCACCACCACTCCTATGTGCTAAAGGCACCACCTCTGCTAACACCCACTGATAGCGTGGAGCAATTGGGGCCAGCACCATCAGCGGGTGCAAGTGGCAGCTGCTGCCCCTATTATCCCTAAGGTGCAAGGGGAGATGGAGAAGCCCTCACAAGCGATCGGGGTTGGCCAGCTGCTGCTCGCACCCACTGAAGGTGCCAAGTGATTGGGACTGGTGCCCATTGCTGGCAGCGGGTGCGAGAGGCAGCTGCCAGCCTTGATTGCCCCTCATGAACAGGGGAAGGTGGAGAAGCTCTGAGGGGCAATCGAGGCCAACAGCCGCCACTTGCACCCATTCATGCCACCAAGCAATCAAGACCAGCACCAGGCGCCAGCAGTGGGTGTGAGCACCGGGTGGGACCATGGCGCACAGGAGCAAAGAATTTTCAGTAACCACCAGAGGCCTGCCCCAATGACAGCAACCAGCGCCTCACTTTGGTCTGGCGCCCCCGCTCACCTGCTCCACCATCCTTCCGCGGCTGACGCCTGCCATATTCTGCACTCTGCCGCTTGCTGCCAACACCCACCATGTTCCGCACATGCCCCTTGGTGGTCAGCGCAGCAGGTCATAGTGACTGGTTGTTCGGTTGTTTGGTGGTTCTGCCGTTTGGTCTATTTGCATATTAGCCTTTTATTATATAGGAAGGATAAGCTGAGTCAGACCCTAGGCAAGCATTTATTGGACATTTACTAAGGATCAAAATGCATCTATAATAATAATCTATAATAATAAAAGGGTAATATGCTAATTAGACCAGACCTCATTCCAGACGAAGCTGGTGCTGGAGCAAAGCTGCCCAGGTCCCGGGTGCCTGCCAGCAGCCAGAGGGAAGCCGCCTGGTCCTGGGTGCCTGAGGGAAGCTGGTGCTGGCATCCAGGGGGAAGGAAGGCCTACTCTTGTACGAATTCTCCTGCATCAGTCCTTTAGTACTGGTATGAAGGAGGCACGAAACATGGTTTCTGAAGTGCTTTTGGGTATGACAGTGCATCATTGCTTAGAACCGGAGTCTTTCACTTTTCTCCTCCTTTCCTTTTTACTTCATGGACGTGTCAGTTGTTCAGTGACCCAGGGATCCCTGTGCCTTTCATGCCTATGCTTTCTCTTCTTGCAGGAGATGGAGCAGTCGATGAATATGCTGAATTCCAACCATGAACTCCCTGACGTTTCTGAGTTCATGACAAGACTCTTCTCTTCAAAATCATCCGGCAAGTCTAGCAGCAGCAGCAGTAAAACAGGCAAAAGTGGGGCTGGTAAAAGGAGGTAGTTGGGCAGTCCAGAGCTGGCATTTGCACAAACATGGCAACACTGGGTGGCATTCAAGTCTTGAGGGAAAACCATGTGAAGCAACTACTGTAAACTTGAGTCATCCTTAAAGTTGATCTCCTGTAACTGTTGTGTGTGATAACTCTTCAGTACATGTTTTGAACTTGGTACACAAGAAAACCCAGCTTTTATCCTTGTGTGAGGTCAATGTTGATGTCACTGAATTAATTACAGTGCCCTATAGTAAATGACATTAATAAATTATATGAAGTACTATACATTATGTATATTAAAATGTCTTAACCCAGAGATAAAGTTATCTTGTCATTTTTTTCCACTTAATGTTTCTTTTATTCTTGAAAGTTTTCTTCTGTCTTTCATTATTTGAGGCTTGAAGTTGATCCTTCCTGTGTAAAAAGTGGTTGATATTTTTAGAACAGTGTACACCATGTTCTTTTAGCCAGATCCTTCAAAATTCTCAGCCCTGCCCTGCCATTTAGCATACCCCGATGATTTGAGGTGAAAACCACGTGTTCCTGATATACTTTCAGTTTTTATTATTATAGTTTGTTTCAGAGTATGGATATATGAATTAGAATACATGTTATAGATTTTTAAATTCTGCTTACCAACTATGGTATTCATTATTGAGTATCGGCTTTGTGCTGTGATTGATTCAAGGTGCCTGTCTCAACAAGAGTTTACCACGAAGAGAAGAAGGACAACTGGTAATAGGGAGTGAATGGCCAGGGGAAGGAAATGCAGCATAGGAGAGTCTTCTAGAGTCTGAGGATAGAAAACCAACCTTAGATCTTCATGTAATATTGGAGGCATAGCACAGGAGCAATTCCCTCATCTCCCCATCTCTGATTCTCAAGAGTTGTTGGAATATAAATTACTATTTTCCAAACAGGGGTGCTCAAAAACTTATTATTTAGATAAGTTACAAAAATTTCACACCTTTTCTTATTGGTTTTAATTAAAGAGGAACTCTGAGGTATTGTATTGCTTCTAATAGAGGGCTCCTGTCCTCTCCTGTGTTAAAGACCTCCCCTATTTCTTTTTTTCAGGTTATTAAATTAGCAAAAACTACAAAAAAGATTGGTTCCAAACTCTCATTTTCCCTTTTGTAATAGGTGCATTGATCATTTTGAAATGAGGTACATAAGTTTTCTTTTAAGGAAATAAATCCCAATACAGGATATTTACATTATAGAAAGGAGGAACCAAATCTCTGTATTATAATACTAAAATTAAAATATAAATGGTTGTTTTATGAATGGTTAATGTGAGAACTAGGTCTTTTAAATAGAGTTATTTATTTTTTAAATTATTATTTTTAAATATATTTTATTGATTTTTCACAGAGAGGAAGGGAGAGGGATAGAAAGTCAGAAACATCGATGGGAGAGAAACATCGATCAGCTGCCTCTTGCACACCTCCAACTGGGGATGTGCCCGCAGCCAAGGTACATGCCCTGGACCGGAATTGAACCTGGGACCTTTCAGTCCTCAAGCCGACGCTCTATCCACTGAGCCAAACCGGTTTGCCTAAATAGAGTAATTTATTGAAAATAAAATATTAGAACACTAGTTAAATGAAAGTTATATTTTAAAGTAGAAAGAATATAGTAAGAATCGTAGTTATATGACCAGAAGTCATCTTGTAAAAATTTAAAAAACAGATTGTCAGGATTTGTGTATGAAATCCCTAATGATTTATGACAAAGAAATTAGAAAGCACTTCCGAGGAAATTACTATTTCAAATGTTAATGAAGAATCTATGTGTGGTTATTTTACATAGATTCTAACACCATCTGAATATTATATATATAAATATATATATATATATATATATAAGTATATATGTGTATATATACATATGTTTCCTACTTCCTTGAGTTCTTTCTGCTATTCCCCATTTGGAAACAATATTATTTTGCTCTTGGTTAGGGCCTTAGATTCAGTTTACATGTAGTATCTCCTTTGAAATGTAAAATATTTTAAATCTACTAAATTAAACCTGAGTAGTGATTTTGTGCAAAACAACTTTTTTTGTGTGCTAAACAACATTCATATATATCCCTTATGTTGCGGAATGTTATTATATCACTTGCAGAAAAGCTTATCTTTGCATAGAACCTTCATCAAATGCTTAGTGTGCTTACAGATACAGAAATGATTGTATATTATTAGAAATTAGGGTTTAGTGTGAAGAGCCCCTGTTTATCTGCTAACTTGCTTTGTGGCTTTGGGCAAGCCACTTTCCCTCTTCGGACCATGTCTTATTCATTGTATTTCCAGCATTGAGCATGTAGACACGCAATAAATATTTTTCTGAATAAATAACTGGGCCTCAAGTTTCCTCATCTGTGAATTGAGGATTGGGATTCGATCTGTAAGTTTCTTCTCAGATCTAAAATTCCACTTTTAACCCAGTCCTATTATTTCCTACCCTTAAGAATCATATAATCAGTGATCAGTGCCAGCTTTCTCATTTTTTAAAAAATGTAGTTTTCCTGATTTCAGGGGGGGAGAGGAAGAGAGAAATAGAAACATCAGTGGTGAGAGAATCACTGATCCTCTGCCTCCTGCACACCTGTTGGAGATCGAGCCTGTAACCCAGGCATGGGCCCTTGACTGGAATTGAACCTAGGACCCTCAGTCCGCAGGCCAATGCTCTACCCACTGAGCCAAACCGGCTAGGGCTAGGGCAGCTTTCTCATTTCCTACTTCCTTGAGTTCTTTCTGCTATTCCTCATTTGGAGACAATATTATTTTGCTCTTGTTTAGGGCCTTTCTTAGATTCAGTTTACATGAAATATCTCATTTGAAATGCATGCTTCGTCTTTTAAAATATTTTAAATCTACTAAATTAAACCTGGTTAGTGACTTTGTGCAAAACAACTTTTTTTCCCCCTGCCCATTCTTACAAGGAAGTCCTGATGCCCCAGGATGTATTCATAGCATCCAAGTTTTGTTTTGTTTTGTTTTTTAAAATACATGTTATTGATTTTTTTTACAGAGATGAAGGGAGAGGGATGTAGAGTTAGAAACATCAATGAAAGAGAAACACCGATCAGCTGCCTCCTGCACACCCCCTACTGGGGATGTGCCCGAAACCAAGGTACATGCCCTTGACCAGAATAGAACCTGGGATCCTTCAGTCTGTAGGCCGATGCTCTATCCTCTGAGTCAAACTGGTTAGGGCAGCACCCAAGTTTTTAAAAAAAATTTTTCTGTTGATTTAAAAAAAAACAGGGTAAGGCAGAGAGAGAGAGGAACATCAATGATGAGAATCGTCAATCAGCTACCTCCTACACCTCTCCCTCCCCACTGGAGATCAACCCTGCAACCTGGGCATACGTCCTGCCTGGAAATGCAATTGTGACCTAGTTCAAGCATATCAAACTCAAAGGCTAACACAGGCCAAATAAACAAGGTTTAAGTTTATGTGGGCCTCAAAAACACAAAAGCTTCAATTTTCATAGAAACGTAGGTTTATTTTGATAGAGACATGTTGAATACAACGGGCTGAAGCAAATGAGTAATTGTTAAAAGAACATTTTAATAAAATTTTTTTTCTTGAACATTAACTTACCAGACACTGAATAACTTGCACAAATGATTAAGCATAATGAAAACAAACCTATTTTTCTTGTTCTCCGAAAGCAAACACCAAACAAGTCGGTCCAAGACTAACGATGTGGCCATGGCCGCTAACACATTCATTACTAGTATTAGTGGAGAGAAATGTTGCGCCTGTGCGTGAGGGAAATGAATGTAACACGATGATAATCATCAGTTATTATGAAATGTAGTTCATTATTAATAATTATGTATAACAGGATATTGTAAAAATTAAATTATAAAATTTTTATTAGAACGTTTCTTACATACTGTTATATTGGCTAGGCCACAAAAATATTCGTTGTGGGCTGTAAGTTTGACAAGCTTGTCCTAGTTCATAGGTCAACGCTCAACCACTGAGCACGCTGGCTGGGCAGGGATTTTTTAAATCCTTGATAATCCCTTTACAGTGAATTCTGATCAGCTTTGTACCACTTGATGAAGTCCGAGGAAGGAAATGGACTTAAATTGCAGCAGAAGGAATTGTAGTTGACCCTTGAACAACACGGGTTTGAACTGTGTAGATACACTTACATGCAGAGTTTTCACTTGACCATCCAGTTCAAATGTGTGCTGTTCAAGGGTCTATTCCACGGTTGGAAACCTGTGTGCAGAGGGCTGACTGTAGTTCTATAGATCTTTGTGAGGGAGGTCAGCATCCCTAACCCCCAAAGTTGTTCAAATGTCAACTGTAGTTTGTTGTGAAGTTCTTGGCATGGTAAATAAAATTGTGGAATCCTACTGTCAGATTTACTTTTCTTGGAGTGCTTAAAAAAGGGGGCAAAATGTCAGCTCTTTGGATGGTTTATGTAATGCAGCTACCTGGTGGTCTCTCAAGTTTCCTCCTATCCCAAAAAGTAAATTATTTTATTCCCAGAATGTAAAGAATGGTAGGATGGATAAAATATTAGTGGAAGAGGAAATGAGATATAACAACAAAACTGGACTGTGGGGAAGGAGAAAGGAAAATCTAAACTCTTACAATCAGAGATTTCCTTTAGCATACATCTGTTGATTGTCATCCAGTTTACCCCTTGTAATGGTTCTCCCCTGAGGAGAGGGTGCCCCCGAAGGAGTGTTCTCCGAGCATCTGTATTTGTGGAATCTGGCCCTGCTTTTATAGGCATAGCTGATCATTCCAGGAGATGTGGGGGAGGAGGGGGACGGGGACATCTAACCCAGGCTAGGCCAAAGGCTGTTCCCTGGGAATTTGAAATTAAAACTAAGGGACTAGAGAAGTAGATGGCAACATGAATTTATAAGATGTTTACGGCTATGTATTCTGTCATGTAAACTGCAAAGAAGAGAAAACAGGTTCAGAGAGAAAGTATAGGATGAGGCAGATGCATAGAGAGGAGCTGAAATGGGAGGTGAATTTTGAGAATAGTACCTTCTATCTTTTCCTGAGGTGACTGCCTTCTTGCCCTTGGGACCCATGGAGCACTGCTGTATCCTATAGTATAGTGCTGCTGTGTCTTACTTAAGCTAGCTCCAGTAGGTTTCTAAGTGTTCTAACTTACATACTTTTTCAGAACGGACCAAAATGATGTCAAACCTGCTAAAAGCCTCCTCCATTTCCTTTAGTCATACAAAATTGACTCTGTTGCCTCCATATTCATCTTGAATGAATGCTCAGAAGGGACTTTCTGACTTACGTCCTGGCTCCATCACTTATTAATTGTATGATCAACTTGTTCACCCTTTGCCTACCTTTATTGGCATGCCTGTATCCTTCCAAGCTCTCCTCAGCGAAGGGGTGGTGTAGTAAAGAGAAATTGACTTCCAACAGAAAGCAATTCTAGTCCTAGTCTGTGGTGCCTGGAGCTTCAGGCACTATAAAACTACAGGTTGTTCTAAAAGGCAAATCTGATGGGGTCATTCCCCTATTAAAGCCCTTTATAGACGCTCTATACACTTCAAGATAAACTGAATCCTGACCACTGTCCCTCAGGATTCGCTTTTTTCCCATATCCTGAATTTTTCGCATTTCTCCACTTTAAGCTCTATATGCACTCTCATCTCTGGGCCTTTTTTATTATTTCTTCCTCTTAACTCTCTACCACACTCCTCACCCCCATCTTGTCCCCTGACTGCCTCTTACATCTTATTTACAACGTAGTGTAGAAACTACCTCCGACAAAAGTCTTCCAGGTGGCCCGAGCCTCTTCTTTGTTTCCCTTTATGCCTGTGCTTAATATCATGATAGCACTTCACTGTATGGGATTCCGTGTTCTCTGTTTTCCCTCTCGACCCTAAGCTACCTGGGCTGTAAGGCACTAGTAATATACTAGTCCTGTTCTCAAGGAAGGATAGGAGAAACATCACTTTCTCCTGTAAAACATTTCTGGAGTGGCTGCCACAAAGAGCTTCATAATGTATTGTTGGGATCCCAACTCAAGTTATTAGACAAGGGTAGAGTTCAGAGACCTATGGTGAATTAAGGTTCTACTTCTAAGGGAACCAGAAAGATACTAGCCTTGCCAGAAAAACAACCCCTCACAAAACCCAGGAATCTTGTCTTGTAACCGTCTCCTACCTCAGGTATGCACATCCTTACTTAGTAAAGAATACATTATGAAATACATATTCTATATAATAAAGAGCTACTGTGCAAATTAACCATCACACCCTCACAAGATGGCTGCCTACGACCAGGCCGAGGCGGGGTTAGTGTAGGACGACCAAATGACTGAACAAGCAAGTTGCATGGAGCGACCAGGCCAGCAGGGGATTAGTGAGGGATGACCAAACGACTGAACAAGCAGGCTGTGTGGGGCCACCAGGCCAGTGGGGAGGGGGCAGCACGCAGAGGCATTGGGGGGTGATCAGGCCAGCGGGGGGGAGGGGGGACAGTTAGGGGCGACCAGGCAGGCAGGCAGGTAGGTGAACAATTAGGAGCCAGTGGTCCTGGATTGTAAGAGGGTTGTCTGACTGCCGGTTTAGACCCAATCCCAGGCAGCCAAACATCCCCCAAGAGGTCCCAGATTGGAGAGGGTGCAGGCTGGACTGAGGGGAACTACCCCCCCCCCCCAATGCACAAATTTCATGCACTGGGCCTCTGGTACTATTATATATGTTCCAAGGGCTATTAGGTGAGATGACACCATGATGGGCAAAATAGCATGAACTCTGGTCTCAGAGCTTAGAATTTAGTGGGAGAAATAGACCAAACTCATACAGATATGTAATGAAAACGTTAATAGGTACTCCAAGGAAAAGTCGGAAGTGCTATAAAACCTC
Source organism: Antrozous pallidus (assembly GCA_027563665.1). Taxonomy (NCBI): domain Eukaryota; kingdom Metazoa; phylum Chordata; class Mammalia; order Chiroptera; family Vespertilionidae; genus Antrozous; species Antrozous pallidus. The sequence goes on from CM050515.1 coordinate 37,410,240, forward strand.
ATAGCATGGGACAGGTTAGAAAGGAGAGGACAAATGGAGGGCCACTTCCCTGTGAGGTAAGACGAAAGAGAAGGAGTTACACTGAAAGAACAGTTAGCTGGAGCACTCCAGAGGAGGTGGGTACCGGAGATGCATTGCAGACCCCAATTCAACTGATCCCTGAGAGCACACCTGGCTCCTCTCAGGACAAACCATAAGGGAAAGTATTGTGGGGGAGTTCTGGGGTGACCTGGCTGTGCCTGCTGCTAATCGGTCTTAGAGCAAACTGTTCTGTGAAAATTATTGCCAATCTCAGAATTCCAGAACCTTTGAGATAATATAGTAATTGGAAGAAAAACAAGCCTTGCCTTCCCTCTTGCCTTGCTCCTTAACCACCTCTGATTCAACCTCAGATCTTTAAATGATATGCCCAGCGGAGGTCTGTGGCATAAAAATGCCTTTTCCCTTTTATCCTCTTTGGAGCTGATGGGGGTTGGTTGGGAAGGCCTCTCAGGGGGCTCCCAGCTCCTAGGTGGCACACTCAGTCCTCTAACTCTGAACTAGCTGCTCAACTTGAGACTTTTCTGTCTTCACTGCTTCAGGTTGTCTGTATAGGATTGTGCGTGGCTATGTATTTGATTTTCAAAGTGTTCTTGCAGGATCCTACTGACACCTCCTCTGATGTCTTCATTACCACCTGCCCTCTGCCCTAGAAACGGGTTTGAGATACGGTATCGGACAGTTAGGCTATATCCAGACGGGGCAAGACTCCTTTCTGAAGGCATAGCCTCCCGGCATGTGGCCCAGGAAGCTGGAACCAACTGGGAAAAAAGACCAGAGGACTGTGCTCCTAGGAGCTTCTAAATGGAATGTTGCATGTAATCCAGATCCATTTTGTCACTCTTCACTCCCCCTCTCGCTCTAATCAGGTAAGTGCGCTACCTACCCTCTGTAGTTCAGACTTCGGTGCTAATTGACTCGTCTGTGCCGAAGACGAGTTTCCTGTATTTTCTCACTCGTCTGTGAGAGAAGCCTGGAGAAGGGAAATGTTTGCGCTTGAGGAGAAGAATCTCAAGCCGTCACTGGGGTGATTCTCTGCCCTCATTCTGTTAGTTTCTTTCCTGAAAGGCAGGGACAGTGTCTTATTTCCTTTTGTATCCCTAAGGTGCCCACATAGGTCAATAACCACTAACCGGACAAATGGAAGTTTTGGGGTTGACTGGACGGTGGTTCTTGGATCCAAGAAGACAGTGAAGGAAAGGATGCAAAGGTTTGGGGCATTTGGAGGAGGTGGCTCCAGTGACTAGTAGAGGACAGAAAAAAAAAAATGACCGATTAAAAATGAAACAAGGGTTACTGATTCTGAATAGAACCTATTTATTGTGGAGATAAAAACCCAAGTGCTTTCATTACCACTTTTATAGGTCAGGATCAAGTTAATACTCCATTCACCCTGGTTATGGATAGTGAATAGGTTAAGATCTTTATTTTGTCCCAATCTGAGATTTAAACCTTCAGGGCCCCTGAGAGGTGGTGCTGAGAATTTAGGAAGAAAACTTTCCCTCGAATTTCTGAGCTGCACACTCAGCTTAGCGCATACGAGACTCCAGATGTGTGGGACGAAAGCCTCCAGAGGTACTCCTTGCAAACATAGAAGGAGCTTTAAAAATCTGGTTTCATTCCTTAGTTTCCTGTATTTTCTCAGGCCAGGAGAGAAGAAGCCAACATGTACTTGAAAAATGCTAGGTAACTGTCCCCTGCTAGTCAAGACTGCCTTGCCCTGCCCGGTCCCTGTGCTGGCATTGATGCTACATATCTTAGCAGTGGCTCTGAAATCCTTCCTGTTGGATACTGCCCAGCATCGGTCTGCAATTTGCTCATCTATAAAACAGAGTGTTTTCCTTGCTTGGATATTGTTATGGGTTGAATTGTGTCTCCAAAAATATGTTAGAGTCCTAACCCCCAGTACCTCAGAGTGCGACCTTATTTGGAAATCGGGTGTTTATGGACATAATCAAGTTAAAATGAGATCATTAGGGAAACCTAATTCAGTATGACCGGTGTGATTATAAAAGGGGGCAATTCGGACACAGGGGCAGACATGCACAGGGGAAGATAACGTGAAGAGACCCCGGGAGAAGATGGCTGTCTGCAAATGCCCGAGGCTACCAGGAGCCGGGGGTGAGGCCTGGAGCAGGTCTTCCCCAGGCCTTCCGGGAGAGCGGGGCCTTGTGACGCAGGACTTCTGGTCTCCAGAACTGTGAGACAATACCTTTATGTCTCTAAATCATCAGTTTGTGGTACTATATTATGGTAGCCCTAGGAAACAAGTTTTATTTATTATTATTTTTTAAAAATATTTTTATTGATTTTTTACAGGGAGGAAGGGAGAGGGATAGGAAGAGAGAAACATCGATCAGCTGCCTCTTGCACACCCCCTACTGGAGATGTGCCCGCAGCCAAGGTGCATGCCTCTGACCGGAATCGAACCTGGGACCTTTCAGTCCTCGGTCCAACGCTCTATCCACTGAGCCAAACCGGTTTTGGCGGAAACATTTTATTTATTTATTTTCAATTTTCAGTCTGTGACGCATTGATAGTCACAATTACCAAAGTTTTTGTTGTTGCTCTTTTTTATTATTATTCCATTGCTTATTGGAGAGAGTGGAAGGGAGAGGGAGAGGGAGAGGGAGAGGGAGAGAGAGAGAGAGAGAGAGAGAGAACAACATCTATGTGAAGAAGACACATTGATTGATTACCTTCTGTACATGTCCTGACCAGGGCCAGGGATTAAACCTGCAATCAAGGTACATGCCCTTGACCAGAATCAAACCCAGGACCCTTCAATCCAAGGCTGACGTGAATGTGAGGATTGCTGAACAGTACTTAGCAACACTGTGTGTTTTAAAAAGTGGCATATGTGTAGAAAATCATTGCTAATACAACTCTTTGGAGGGTTGGGAAAGAAAACTCTTTGGAGGACTGCTCTTAGCAGAACTATAAGGGCCATTGTGTGTGTGCAGGGGAGTGGGGAGGTTCTCTGGTGGTATGAGGCTTATTTGAGGACCATCCTATGTAATAAATTGACCATCACTCCAACACACAAGATGGCCTCCCCCATGCGGACACAAATGGTCGCCACCAGATGGCCGGCAGGGGAGGGCAGTTGTGGGTGATTAGGCCGGCAGAGGAAGGCAGTTGGGGGGGACCCAGGCCTGCAGAGGAGGGCAGTTGGAGGGAACCAGGCCTGCAGGGGAGGACAGTTAGGGGCGACCAGGCCTGCAGGGGAGGGCAGTTGGGAGCGACCAGGCCTGCAGGGGAGGGGAATTAGGGGCAACCAGGCCTGCAGGGGAGGGCAGTTAGTGGTGACCAGGCCAGCAGATGAGGGCAGTTAGGGGTAACAAGGCCAGCAGGGGATGGCAGTTAGGGGTGACCAGGCCAGCAGATGAGGGCAATTGGGGGTGATGAGGCCTGCAGGGGAGGGCAGTTGGGGGAGACCAGGCCTGCAGGGGAGGACAGTTAGGGGTGACCAGGCCTGCAGGGGAGGGCAGTTAGGGGCAACCAGGCCTGCAGGGGAGGGCAGTTAGGGGTGACCAGGCCAGCAGATGAGGGCAGTTAGGGGTGATCAGGCCTGCAGAGAAGGGCAGTTAGGGGTGACCAAGCCAGCAGAGGAGGGCAATTAGGGATGACCAGGCCAGCAGATGAGGGCAGTTGGGGGTGATCAGGCCTGCAGGGAAGGGCAGTTAGGGGTGACCATGCCAGCAGAGGAGGGCAATTAGGGGTGACCAGGCCTGCAGGGGTGGGCAGTTGGGGATGAATAGGTTGGCAAGGGAGGGCAGTTAGGGGTGATCAGGTCAGCAGGGGAGGGCTGTTTGGTGCAACCAGGCTGGCAGGCAAAAGTGGTTGGGGCAATCAGGCAGGCAGGCAGGTGAACAGTTGGGAGCCAGTAGTCCTGGATTGTAAGAGGGATGTCCAATTGCCCATTTAGGCTTGATCCTGGGCAGTTGGACATACCTCGAAGGGTCCAAGATTGGAGAAGGTGCAGGCTGGACTGAGGGACACCACCCTGCCTCTGTGCATGAATTTCGTGCACCAGGCCTCTAGTCCTATCTAATAAAAGAGTAACATGCAAATGTGACTTACCTTGGCTCCTGATTGGCTATGCTACCAGCCAATCAGGAGCAGAGGGTGGGGCCGAGAGGCAGGGCCAAGCAGCATGAGGGCTGGGCTCTGGGGGTGGAGACGAAGCAGTAGCGGCAGCCAGAGCCAGGGTGCCCTGGCCACCTGAGCTGTGTGCGGAGGCAACTGGCTCAGGGCAGCAGCTGGGAGTGCCTGGAGGCCCCCATGGGCTGCACACAGAGGCAGTGGGCGGGGGGAGTGCCCCACAGCCCTGGTGTGCTGTGCAGGGGGGAGTTCCCCGCAGCCCCTGCATGATGTGCGCAGAGGTGGCTGGGTAGGGGCGGCAGCTGGGAGCACCCCGCTGCCCCTGTGCACTACATGGGGAAGCGGCAGGGTGGGGCCCAGCCCCCAGGCACTGCATGTGGAAGTGGCAGTGAGTGCCCATTCCGGGGCTGAGTGGTCACAGGCAGCTGGGACTGAGCTGAGCAGGGAGATGGCTGGGTGCCCAAGGCCGGCTTTAGGCCTTGGGCAGGCTGGGGATGAGCCATCAGTTGGACATCCCCTAAGGGATCCCAGTATGTGAGGGGGCAGGTTGGGCTGAGGGACCACCCACTCCCAGTGCATGAATTTTGTGCACAGGGCCACTAGTATAAAATAAGAAGATTAGGACTTTTTGGACAAATAGATTGCCATCAAGCACACTGATGTAGATAAGTCTGGATAGTAGCTTTTTCATTATCGAAGATAAACTTAAGTTGGTTGCTCCCCCCACCCCATACATTAATTCACTGATGGCGATGGGGGACAGTGCAGTTCATTGGGAGGATACTTTGCCCAGAGGGATCGTCCCGCTTTGATTTTAATATGAATATTTATTTGAATGTCAGTCTTTTGATTATTATTACTTAATGTCACTGGAGTTGTTCAACTTGTTCTACTTGTGTCTTCGTTAACTGAAGCAATTTTTGAACATAGTAATTTGATGATATCCATTTCCATCTTAATCCAAAAAACACCAATGCAAAAATTGGAACTTTATTAAAAGGTTAGTTTTTCACAGTGATATGGGAGTGGCAATTCTGAAACTCTTAAAGGATTGAGCAAATTGAGCAAATGAGCAAATGATGAATCTCACTGTTAGAGAAGGAAGATACACATATGAAAAAGGAAGAATCCTATGGTGTAGGATTGGAATTGCAGATGTCAGTATGAATTCATTGCTTTTAATAAGTGTCCATATGTACATATTTTTAAATATATATTTTTATTGATTTCAGGAGGGAAGGGAGAGAGATAGAAACATCAATGGCCCTAACTGATTTGGCTCAGTGGATAGAGCATTGGCCTACAGACTGAAGGGCCCCAGGTTCGATTCCAATCAAGGGCATGTACCCTGGTTGCGGGCACATCCCCAGTAGGGATTGTGCAGGATGCAGCTGATCCATGTTTCTCTCTCATGGACACAGTGTTTGCAATTTACTACAAGTGGTTGAGAAAAAATATGTGAGTATACACACACACACACACACACACACACACACACACACACACACATATATACATACAAGCATACAAATATGGCAAAATGTTAACAGTTGGGGCATATGGGTGAAGGATATAGGAGTTCTTTGTACTATTCTTGTTCCTTTTCTCCAAGTTTAAAATTATTTTGAAAAATTTTGTTTTTTAATTTCCTTCTAGTTACTTCTTTGATACTTAAAAAATCTATTTCCCTCCTCTCTCCTACTCACCATCTGAGGTCCTTATTAGGTAAGACTTTGTGTAATCTCACTCTTTACAATTGAGACGTCCTGGGGCGGGGGTGTCAGAGGAGGGCAGATGGGAATTGGTGTCACTTAAAATGGAGGTGAAATGACAAGGGCTCCAGCCTTTTGAGCAGTTGGAGAGGAAATGCTGCTGTTGTTTTGTTGCAGGTTCTGTACCAGCTAAAGGCTGTGGTTTGGGGTCTGCTCCACGTCCCTTGTCCTGGAGGGAAAGGGAAGCATGTTAGTCCCAGGAATCTTATCATTATTTCGTCTTAATTTGGTCATTAGTAACTGAGAGGAAAGGGGGAATCACAGGGGTAGAAAGAGGGATGTGTATTCGTTCTTAAGTAGTGAGGCCATGCACATGTGTGGGGTCTCTAATCAGATGGATCTATCAAGCTAACCTGAGACCATTTTCATATTTAAATGCTTTGTACTGGACTACTGCACGGTTAAATTTCTTTAATTTCCAGAATGATGCTTTTACAATACAAAAAAGCAGTCCAGTCCCCACATCCTTAGCTATCATTCCAATATTTAAAATAGACAACTGGATATTCCAATCCAGAGATCAGGTACAGATTTCACAATTACGAAGTGTCAAACATCAGCAACTCCCTCAGGGGACATTCACCAAAGGAGCAAAGCAGAGGCAGGAATATTGACAAAAGGCTTTAACCAAAAATTGCTCTGAAGAGAGATTGCTTAACAAGCCATCAAATTCTCAGCCAAGGAAAAACATGATGTGAGCAACATAGCAGCATCCAGTAGGTAACTAGACAAACAAAGCTGTACATAGTTTGCCATAGAAGAATCTGGGAGTCAGAGGGCATTGAAGGTTAAAGATTTGAAGTTAGCACACCCTACTCCGCCCCCCCCCCCCCAGGTTCCTGCCATTTACCATTGGGCCTTCATTCTGAGGACCCAATCAGAGACCCAATGCTAGTGCCCCCTAGTAGTGTGGATACTTATTTATTTATTGTGTTCTATGTCAAAGGGCATAGGTAGTCTGCAAAACTTACTGTCTTCAAAAGCAAATGATGGGAGAAGGGGTCCCTAATACAGGGTGACAGGAGAAGATTTGACCTTGGGTTGTGGGCACACCGTGTAATAAATAGATCTTATAGAAGTCCACACCTGAAATCTATATGTTCATGTTGATCAATAACACCCCAATAAACTTTTAAAAAGCCAATGATAAGGAAGCATAGGCCTCTCCATTAATTTCACGTATGATGAACAAAAAGTCCCAGATTGCTGTGGAGTGTGAAAGTGTAATTCACTCCGCCACCTGGCCCCACTTCAAGTTCTGCATTCTTTTGTTTGAACTGGCTTGTTTCTCTCATATCTCTCTGAACAGTGAATCCCCAACATGGGCCTACAGTGCTGTTATTCTCCTGGAAGGATCATCTTTTTTCTCAGGAATTCAAAGCCATAACTTTAAAAATCCAACTGTTTATCAGAACTGGTGGAGCAGGTTTGCTCATGAAGTTACACCCTGCTAGCATCACATAGGCTGGGGAGCGTCTCTTCTGGAGGACTGAGCCAATTAAGATTCTCTAGCAAATTCTTGGCGGGTGTCAACCTGCCCTCACAAAGGCTCAGCAGCTACATTGCTTCCAAGATGTTACACCTCAACATTGGGTCCCTATAGCGGGAGGGGCGCCCTGGGCTTCTGCTGCCCTGGAGCATTCTTGGGACTTTGTAAGAGGCAGGTTTGCTCTTCAGGTGTCAGGTGTAGCTCTTCGTGCCTGGTTCCCAGGACAACTAAGCCAGCTTTTGTATCTCCTTAGCAAATTTCACTATATTTAGTGAAATAAAGTCTAGAGATTTTTAAACACTGCAGATACAGCCAACGGGTCTCAATAAGGAGACCTGACTGGCTCATCTTTACATTTCTCCTCAGAACTGCACTGCTGCTTTCTTTGTGGACCTTTAATGATATGCACTATTTCATAGTTTCAATTTATTGCACATTGGTTTATTTTCGAAATTATAAAAAAAAGCTTAGATTCAGTTTGTTTATATACACAGATTTCAATTAAATTTAACTTTTAATCATCCTGATACTCTTAACGTATGTTATGTTCATATAGCCGATACATTATCATCACCTACATTGTGTTTTTTTAAAGCCTCATCTTTCCTTTTTAATAGCCATAGCCAGCTTCACCAGACTCAACTACACTTTTCTGGACTTCTCATCTTTGACCGTGAATTTGGAGAGGAGTGAATAAGTAAGTCATTTCTGAACCATGATTTAAGCACCTATTTTAAAAAGTAATAAAACCTTTCCCCTGTTGTCCCTCCACTTTTGGCTGGAGGCTCCACAGTGACCAGCTTGTGGCTGAGTGTGAACTGGGGTCTGTGTGAAATGAGGGATATTGGGGGCCTGCTAAGTGACCAAGGAATAAGTTCAGAAGCATGGGGTGAAACCAAATTTGTTTTCCACAATTTGCCTCAGGTTTGCCTTGCAAAGAGATGAGAAATTAAGACGGCTGAAAACAGTTTGAGAGAACCCTGAAGAATAGCCTGGAGAAGATCTTTAATTAGTGAAGGACTTATTAACAACTAGTCTTCCTAAGAATGGAACATGAATAAATGGGTTTCAATGGGCACAAATTAGAATGCACAATATTTGTTAAGAAAAAAAAAAAAGGAAAATCCCCACTGGTAAAACCTAAAATAAGTGACTGTGGAGACTGGACCATATTTATTAGCAGAATAGAGTCCCCTCTCTAGAATTGGGTGTGATCAGGTTTCAGGTCTTTCCAGATGCAGGATTCTCAAAGGAAGGGTGGGGACCAGCTTGATTTCAATGGATCCAGGAATTGGCATCAGTTATAAAAGGGAATAAATAGCAAGAGCTTTGCTCAGAGGTAGGGACGGGGAAAACATACCACAGCACAGAACACATAATATCTGAGTAATAAATACTTTGTGAATAAATACTGATTGGTGTGTAAAGAAAGTCTTAGAAGCCAGTTAAATACCACTTATTAACAGGTAACACTGACTTACATTCCCTGGTTCTCACTGACACAAGACAACTTCATAGACACACACATACTGCACAGACGTCTATGACACGTTTCCACAGGGGAGATGTTTCCAACTGGTCCCTGCTGTTCCCCACGGAAGGTCAGACAAAAGTCCCCTCAGTCACTGTCCCCCGTGACCCAGCATGCTCCCCCCGCCCCCGCCTGCCCGCCTGTGAAGCCACAGGCCCATTCAAGACAATGGCAAACTCCTGCGACATCAGGCGGCTTTCGTCACAGACGGGAGTAATTCAACGGGGCAGCAACTGTGGCCGGTGTGACTCCTTTCTGTGGGCAACAGACGTCAAGCCTTTATAAAGTCCCCAGGGACTCAGAATGACAGGTGTCTTTTTTGAACACCAGCAAAACCGGAATCAGGAGATGGATGATGGCCATTCTTTTGAGGGGAGTAGTTAACTTTTCAGGGGAGCTTGCTGTTCCCCTGCCAGAACAATTTCTCTTCCACTTTCTTCTTCTTCCACCGGCAGAGAAGCAGCATCTTAAAGGTCTTCCGGAAGGTTCTGTTGCAGAGGGCGTAGCAAATGGGGTTGACGGTGCTGTTGACGTAGCACAACCAGTAGCCCAGGTGCCACAGGGTGACGGGGACGCACTTGTCGCAGAAGGTGGAGACCAGGACCATGATGTTATAAGGGGTCCACGTGATGATGAAGGCCAGCAGGATGGCACTCAGGGTCTGGGCTGCTTTCCTCTCCTTGACAAGGACCATTCTCTTGCGCTTGGTTATCTGATGGCTGAGGTTGGGGTCCAGGCCTTTCGTGGAAGCGTCCTTGGACACTGGGGAGGAGCAGGGCATGATTTTCACCTTGCGACAGCCGTTGTTGGTCTCCTGGGTCCCATCCGCTTTCACCACCAATCGGAACTTATAGGCCACACATTTCTGACTCTTGGGTCTACGAGCGGCGGCTGGAGACAGGCAGTATTTTGGGGTGTCGTAGTCATTTTTTTCGGCTTGGCCTCGCACAAACGTTTCCTTGGTCTCTTCAGAACCGAAGTCTCCCTGTGGGCTGTCCCGGGCCTGGCCCTTGTAGACCACCTGGAAGCCAGGGTCAGCGGCGGGCTTGTCCTCGTCCTCCGAGGAGGGGCAGCTGCTGCAGGTGGTGAGCTGCTCGGCTTTGTCCCACTCGGCGCTCGGGCCGGAGGCTTGGCCCGGCTTCCCAGGGCTGCTCCTGCGGGAGGGTGGCCAGGAAGCCCGGCTCCGCTCCCTCCGGGCCAGCGTGGGCCGCGGGCAGCCAAAGCAGCTGAGCAGAGCCTCGCGAGCCGGCTTTCTCTGCTCGGTCCCCGCTACGGAGACAGAGCCCTGGAGGTCGGCCAGGTCCTTGGTCCGCCTCTCCGTCTCGCGGTAGATGCGGCAGTAGAGGATGGTCATGACGGACACAGGGATGTAGAAGGCAGCGATGGCAGTGCCGAAGGTGATGGTGGGCTCGGACAGGAACTGGATCTGGCACTCACCCGGGGGCACCGTTCGCTCCCCGACCAAGTACTGCCAGCAGAGGATCGCCGGCGCCCAGAGGACGAAGGAGATCAGCCAGGCCAGGCCGATCATGACGCCCGCTCTCTTGGGGGTGCGCTTGGCCCGGTAGGTCAGGGGCCGTGTGATAGAAAAGTAGCGGTCAAAACTGATCACCAGGAGGTTCATGACGGAAGCGTTGCTGGCCACGTAGTCCAGCGCCAGCCAGAGGTCACAGGCCAGACTCCCCAGCGCCCAGCGCCCCATGAGGATGTAGGTGGTGTAGAGGTTCATGGAGAAGACCCCAATGATGAGGTCCGCGCAGGCTAGGCTGAGCAGGTAGTAGTTGTTCACCGTCTTCAGCTGGCTGTTGACCTTGAAGGAGAGCATGACTAGGACGTTGCCCACGATGGTGACCAGGCTGACCACGGCGGTCACGGCTGCGATGGCGACCACCTCCCACAGCCCGTGGCGCTCCGGAGGCCGGCTCCCTGCGGTGCCGTGGACGGTGGTGGCGTTGTGGTAAGAGTCTCCTTCCATCCTGGAGCAAGAATTATTTACATCAGGAGCCAGAGTCGGGGTTTATGCTGTTCTCTTCTTTACCTAAGACCTCTTCTGGGACAGCACCTGCAAGAGAGGGGGATACATCATCTTCACTTGCCGGCATGGATTTCTTTCCCTCTCACGGTTTATAGTTTCTAACAGAATACTGAATGCGGTCCCATACACATTTGGGGCAAGAGGCTAAAATGAAATCTCTCAAGTTTAAAAAAAAAAATCTCCCCCTAGATGTTTTTATTTGTTTATTTTTTGAGAGAGAGGAAGGGAGGAGCGAGAGAGCGAGAGAGGGAGAGAGGGGGAGAGAAATAGCGATGTGAGGAACATCAGTCGCTTCCCGTCTGTGCCCCAAATGGCAGCCTTACAGTGGACATAAAGACTCCAATAAACTGAGCCCCCCGGTCAGAGCAAATCTCTAAAGTTTTGAGTATCTTTATAAGGGCATCATCTCTTTGCTTATGATTAATGATGCCTGAGTGCCTTTCATGCACAGGAGGCTGCTGCCCTCTTGCGGTTCTGAAAGGCAATTTTTAAAACGAACCGGGAGGATGGGAGCAATGGAAAAGGAAAGAGAATTGTATTGCTGGGGAGTATTAATGAGGAGAAAGCAGGTGACATTGCTCCTTTCTAATGCAATAGCCTTAAGGTCAGACACTTTTAAGCTCCTGGTGACAAGTATTTAGCCTATGGTGCACTGGCAAAAAAGACAAGTTATATCAACTCTATAGTCCAATTATTTAGATTACTGAGTTTAATTATAGATTCAGTTATTACACATTGTTGAGGCATTGTTGTGAGCTAAGACTGTATCACAAACCCTCACCCTGACTTAGTGCGCAAAATCCCAGTGGGGAGCTGGTTTTCATCGAGAGATTTGAAGTTTGCCCCATATGCTGAAGATTCTATTTGCAATGTCATAGAAATATTTTAAAATATCTTTTTAAAATTTTTAATTTATTTTTTCTTTTAAAGATAATTTTTAAATTATAACTCACATACAATTTTATATTAATTTCAGGTATACAACAGTGATTAGATATTTATAAAACTTATGAAGTGATCATCCTGATTAATCTAGTACTCATTTAACACCATACATAGTTCTTACAATATTATTGATTATATTTCATATGCTGTACTTTATTTTTTTATATTTGCATGATTTAAAACAAATTTTTAAAAATATATTTTTATTGACTTTTTACAGAGAGGAAGGGAGAGGAATAGAGAGTTAGAAACATGGATGAGAGCCGAGACCGGTTTGGCTCAGTGGATAGAGCGTCGGACTGCGGACTGAAGGGTCCCAGGTTTGATTCCGGTCAAGGGCATGTACCTTGGCTGCGGACACATCCCCAGTAGGGGGGCGTGCAGGAGGCAGCTGATTGATGTTTCTCTCTCATCGATGTTTCTGACTTTCTATCCCTCTCCCTTCTGCTCTGTAAAAAATCAATAAATTATATTTAAAAAATAAAAAAATAAAATTGTTATCATATGTGATCTTCAGGAACAGATGTTTCTTAAGAAAGAAAGAAAGAAACATTGATGAGAGAGAAACATTGATCAGCTGCCTCCTGCACGCCCTCGACTGGGGATCAAGCCCGCAACCAAGGTACATGCCCTCAAATGGAATAGAACCTGGGATGCCCCAGTCCACGGCCCAATGCTCTATTCAGTGAGCCAAACCGGTCAAGGCGATTTAAAATTTTTAACTGAATTTATTGGGGGTGACATTGGTTAATAAAATCATTGGTACAACTCTATAATACATCATCTGTATATTATATTATGTGTTTAATTCCCAAATATCTTCTTGTTTATTTATTGTTGATTCTCACTCAAGAATATTTTTTCTATTGACTTTTAGAGAGAGTGGAAGGGAGGGAGGGAGATATAGAGGGAGGAAGGAAAGGAGGGAGAGAGGGAAAGAGATAGAGACAGAAAGAGAGAAAGAAACATTGATGTGAGAGAGACACATTGATTGGTTGCTTCTGGAACTCACCCTGACCGGGTCGGGGATTGGATCTGCAACCCTTGACCGAAAATCAAACCTGGGACCCTTCAGTGTATGGGCCAATGTTCTAACCATTGAACAACCATTGAGCAACACCTGGGCCCTTCTGGCCGGGGCCAAATATCTTTTTAACATCTGACTACCAAGTAATATGCGCTTTGTAAAAGTTGAAGCAATGTCCAAATGAATAACTTAGAAAACAAAAGTCTCCTCTAGTTCTGACTCCCAGAGGTAGGTAGCAGTGCTAACCGGTTGTGTGTATTTTGACCGCTTTTCTTTTTGTATATACTAACCAACATTTACATACAGTTATTTTTAAGTGGGTGAATTTTTAATATTTACGCTCTGAATGTTGTTTTTTACTTAAAAAGTCATCACAGACTTCTTTTGCATCAGCAAGTTTTTGGGGTCAAAGAAATATATATTTTGCATTATTTCACTTAATGGATATGCTATAATTTATTTAATCAATTCCCCATTGATAAATTCCAAATCTAAAAATAAAATGTTCTTTTCTAGTTTAAAATTTTATGTACATGGTAAGAGCCTCAATGGTTACACAAAGGAAAATGGTAAAAGATAGGTCTTCCTCCCACCTCTGACCTCCATACTCTCTATGCCCCCTTTTCCAGTTACCATTTCTTTTTTTTTAAGCTTTCTTTTTAAATGCCTTTTTATTGATTTCAGAGAAGAAGGGAAAGAGAGAGAGAGAGAGAGAGAGAGAGAGAGAGAGAGAGAGAGAGAGAAAAGAAACATCCACGATGAGAGAGAATCACTGATCGGCTGCCTCCTGCACGCCCCTTATAGGGGATGGTATCTGCAACCCAGGCATGTGCTCTTGACTAGAATTAAACCTGGGACCCTTCAGTCCACAGGCTGATGCTCTAGCCACTGAGCCAAACTGGTTAGGACCAGTTACCATTTCTTTCCTTTCAAACAATAATGTGTGCATATAATATATATTTGATGATATATGAAATAGCATTACCAAATTCCAGGCAGTGTGGCACGATGATAGGAAGCAGAGAGAGAAGGCTTTTGATGGCCCTCAGAGCGTGCTATGTGACAATACCTGCTCTGTCTGCTGGTCGGTTTTGACTTCTTTAGTAACAGTAATTGATATAAAGATGACAAATTTGTGAAAGGCTATATATTTTTTGTTGTATATTTTAAACTGTATCTTTAGATTTTTGAAATCTCAAATTCAATATGGCACTGAAGATATTCTAACAGAATCCAGATTCCCTCACCTTCATCATCTTGCACCCTTCTCATTCACATCCTGACTAACGCAGTCCAATATGCCTATGAAATATTTTTCTTATTGGTTCCTTTTCATCCCTGCTGCTACCACACTAGTCCAGTCTCCTGTTATCTTATACCAATAACTTCTTGGTATCAGCAACATCTAAAAGCTGGCAAAGTAAATCCCAAGAGTGCCACATCACCAGAGCCTGAAAAGATCAAAGTTACTTTACACCCTACAATTATCTGGGCAAATGCCATCACAGACTGTCTTCCAGTTGTCAGTACTAAGCTGTGCAATGCAAGGATTTTCTTTTTTCCTCCCCTTCTTCCTTCCTTCCCTCCCTCCCTCTCTCTCCCCCTCCTTTCAATCAATGGTTACTCACTGTCTATTATGTGATAGACCCTAATGCTGTGGATCCTATGGACAAGACCCTAATGGAGGTATAGATAAATATCTGGGGGTTGGTTCTGCATGCCATAGGGCATGTGTGAAGGGCATCTAACCCAGTCAAGGGATGGTGGGGAAACCACACTCTGAGGGAAACATTTCCCAGCTAGGAGTTAAAACATGAATGGGCTTTAGCTAGGTAAAAGGGGCGGGGTGGAGTTGGGGGAGGATGTTTCAGCCCCACCAGGGAAGAGCTTGTTTGTAAGCCCAAAGGCAAAAGGAGGCACCAGTCCTAGGAAGCCTGAGATGTGCGAGGAGAGCCTAGAGTGGTTGAGGGTGGGGTGACGGGCACAGGAGTGGATCTGAGAGACAAGTCTGCTTTCCGGAAGGACTGTGTCAGCTATTTCCAGACTCCCCACCTGCTCTGAAGGTGGTCCCAACATCCACGGTGCTGGGGAGACATAATAAAATGAACCGCTTGTTGAGTTGTTCTAATCAAGTCTTCAAAATAGAAATAATTGGTGTTTTGGAAGGATTTAATTCCCACTTAATTTTAGTGAGCAATTTATAACAGATAAATTGAGTGCATATCCTTTCTGACCTGATTCTTTATTTGCAAAAATAAGGAAATTGGACTATGAAATCTAAGATACCTATATTTCTATGGTTTGTATTTTACGTAACGTGATGGTTAATTGTATTTGTCAGCCTGATTAAGCTATGGTACCTCATCGCTTGGTCAGTCACGTAGATGTTGCTGTGAAGGTATTTTTTAGATGTGAATAACATTTACATCAGCAGGCTTCAGGTAAAGCAGATTGCTCTTCAGAATGTGGGTGAGATGCATCCAATCAGTTGCAGGCCAAAAGGGAAAAGACTGAGGTTTGGCAAAGAGGAAGGAATTCCGCCCACAGACTCGAGACTATGGCACTGACTCCTGCTGGAACTTCTAGCCCTCTGGCGGGCACTGCACATTTCGGACTTGCTAGCCCCCACCAATTCTCTGAAACTTTCTCTTCCAGAGGATGGATCTTGCATTGCCACGATGTGTCCACCATCTGGATACCATTGCTGACATGTACACATAAAGAACTATTTGACACTGAAACTCGGACTCAGAACAGTTGGACATTGAAACTGAGACTGAAACATTTTTTGTTCTTATACATTTATTTCTAGTATGCAGAGGCAAGATATTTTTGAAGAAAAGAAACAGGGGAGAGTGATTGATATAGAGGCAGGGAGGCATTGAACAGGCTATCAAGCTACAGGGGGAAGGCTGGGGTGGATGGGAGGCAGATGCTGGGGGAGATCAACCGAAGGACTTGTATGCATACATATGAGCATAACCAATGAATGAAAGACACTGGGGCGGGGAGGGGGGAGGGTGGAGATGTGTGTTGGGGGGTAGGGGAGGCTGGGGGGAGGATAAGGGGGAGGGGGAAAGGAAAACATGTACTACTATTAATTATAAGTTATACTGCAAAAAAAATCAATAAAAATATATAAGAAAATAAAACTTTCTCTTCCTATCTCTTTCTCTGATGAGCAGAATAAATTCACTGATACGCGGAAAAGCAGTTCACTTAGAGTGCAGCTGAACCTGGCATTGGGAGCTTCAGGCTCAAATCTCAGCGTTGAACTATGACTTTCATCACAGCACTCGCCCTCTCTAAATGTCAGACTCAGGCTTGTAAAGTGGGGACACGAAAGAGTCATTACCTCATGGGAATATTTGAGGATTAAGTGAGATAATCCATGTCGAGTGTTTCTCAAAGTGCCTGACACGGTAATATTCATTACGAAGCTGCAAGCCACCCGGCAGGAAGCACATGGGGAGACTCTTCCCGCCATGGGAATGAGTCTGAGGCACGGTCTCTAGCGGACAAAGTGGGATGAGACCATGAGGCAGTACTTTGGTGTTTGAGACACTGGCTGTTTGAGATACTTTGTGGTGCAAGCGATATGTCTCCCTTTAGTTTGTGTAGCTGGTGTTCTTCTAATCTAGGGGCAGAACAAATTGTTCCCAACCAGCAAAACAGAATAACCTTGAAGAAGCCAAGGCTAACATAGTCTTCCTCAAAGTCTGCTCATTAAGACTGTTTCAAGATGCTTGATAAAAAAAATGGTTCCATGTTCAGTAAGTTGAGAGAATGCAAGAGCCTATATAATAAAAGCATAATATGCAAATTGAGTGAATGGTGGAACTGACCAGTCGATGGGGGGGGGGGGGGCTGGCGAGCAGGTGGGGCTGTGCCAGGCCAGCCAAGGTACTTGCGGGGGGTGGGGTGGGGTGGGGAGAGGCGATGGAGCAGTGGGGGGAGGGGGGGGAGGAATCTCAGTGATCAGCGGCTCCTGCATGCCCCTACTGAAGACCGAGCCCGAAACTCCCAACTGGGAATCAAACCATCATGGGCTGATGCTCAACCACTGAGCAACACTGGCCAGGCTCAGATAACTTTTATCACAGCATATTGTCATATTGTTTTATTATTATTGTCTAATTTTATTTATTTACTTAAATTCTCAGCCAAACGTATTTTCCCACTGATTTTGAGAGAGCATGGAAGAGAGAGGGAAAGACAGAGAGGAATATCCGTGTGAGAGAAACACATTAGTTGCCTCCTGCACACACCCTGCCCAAGGCCCAGGGGCAGGGGATGAGCCTGCAACTGAGGTACATGCCGTCGACAGCAATTGAACTTGGGACCCTTTGGTCCACGGGCCGAAGCTCTCTACCTACTGGGTCAAACCGACTAGGGCTACTGTTGTCTAATTTATAAATTAAACTTTATCTTAGGTCTGTAGGTATAGTTTCAGGCATTTGCTGGGGTCTAGAACACATCCTCTGTTGATAAGGGGCACAACTGAGTGGTAGAGGCTGGGATCCTCTTAAAACACTAATGCACAGGACAAGCTACCACCACAAAAATGATCTATCTCTACATGTGCCCAAGTTGAGAAACGCTGGATTTGTGCTAATGTCTGGCATGAGATTTATATGTGGATGTTCACCTTGATGAGAGCCCAAATCTGTGATGTGTGTGAAACTTAACTTGTTTCTGCCTCCTCCCCCAACAAATCCCTGATTGGCAGAAATTTGCCTATTTCTGTGGTGTAACAGTTTCCTCTGTGGCCCATTTCAAGATATCAAGTTTATGTCACTGAGCATAGAATTAGGAAGAGACAATGTACCAAACCTTTATCAGTTCTGGCCACATAAGAGGGACAGGTTGTCCACTGGGTTCTTAAAAATAACATTCACACCCATCTGTATCTGTTAGCTCTTTTATGGTGTGCAGAGAAAAGGATACCTCACTTTCCTGTTGTTTTAGGTTTCTCTAGAGGTAGGACTACTTCATGTGAGTTCAACATGGGAATGAATAACTTAATCCCGAATACCATGGTAAGCCTTAATTTCACAAGTAGAGATAAGGGGGAAAATGGGGGAAATACTATTATCCTGCCCTGCTAGCATGGCTCAGTGGTTGGGCATTGGCCTATGAACTAGGAGGTCATGGTTCAATTCTAAGCCAGGGCACATGCCCAGGCTGGGGACTCCATCCCCAGTGGTGGGGCGTGCAGGAAGCAGCCAATCAATTATTCTCTCTCACCATGGATGTGCCCTTCCTTTCTGAAATCAATAGAAATATATTTTAAAAATACTATTATCCTGACAACATTCTCTCCTGCATTCCCTCTCTTGACTAATGGCATCAACTATTTGGTCATTCAAGCAAGAAACGTGGGCATCAATCCTAACTTCTCATTCCCCTGACCTTCCCACTTACAATTGGACCCAAAGTCCTGTTAATTCTTCTGTCCCCTCTCTGTCCCTATTAGCTGCCTCCTTGGCACCCAACTTAATTCAGGCCCTATTTGTGGCCTAGCATTTTCCAATGGTTTCCAAAATGCCTTTGCCTGGAATTCTAATTCTCCTTCACAGAATATCAACCAGGCAAACTCCTGATCAAACCTCAGGCCCTGGCTTAAGGGTCTATTTCTCATGAAGACTTGGGCAACTACTCACTTAGGTATAAATATTCTCCCCCTGGGCCTTCACCTTGAACTACCAACTATACTCACCACTCTACTGTAATCATCTGTTTACAGGAGTATTTTTCTTTTGGGAAGTGAGCTATTTGAGGACAGACTTTTTTTTTTTTTTTTTTTTAAATCTTCAGGACCTAGCATTGTGTCTGACACAAAGTAGACAACTAAAACAATGAATAGTGTTACATTTGTGTGTGTGTCTTTCCTAAGCCAGAAAAAACTGGGGAGGAAGAAAACACTTGTTTTGCAACACTGATTGGATGATGGACATTTTAAGTCCTTGGTTTTATTTCATGTGGTTTCTGCAATATAAAATTAAAAATGACTTCCATGTACCCTTATAACTAACTAGAGGCCCAGTGCATGAAATTCATGCACTGAGGGGTGGGGTTCCTCAGCCAGGCCTGCACCCTCTTGCAGTCCAGGACCCCTCAGGGTATGTCCGCCTGCAGAGAGTGGGCCTAAGCTGGCAGTTGGACATCTCTCTCACAGTCCTGGACCACTCGCTCCTTACTGCCCGCCTGCTCCTTACCACTCCGCTGGCTGCAGTGGGGGTGGGAAAGGCTCCCGCCACAGCTGCTGCTCTTATCAGCCATGAGCCCAACTTCTGGCTGAGGGGCTCTCCCCGCTGTGGGAGCGCACTGACCACCAGGGGGAAGCTTCTGTGTTGGGCGTCTGCCCCCTGGTGGTCAATGCACATTATAGGGACCCGGTCATTCTGGTTATTCCATCACAAAGATCACTTAGGCTCTTATTATATAGAAGATTGCCTTTCTTCTTCTTCCCTTGGTTAAAAATATAGACTGATCCATGCAATGGGCTACTATTTAGGTATAAAAAAACCCAAACATTAAATAAGGAGTCTCAAAAAATTTCTGCTGAGTAAGTGAAACACTCGGATAGACTGCAGTGAGAATGCTAGTTCCCTGTTACACCAGCGGAGTTAACCTCCCCAGGGTTGTTTCCTCACATGCAAATAGGGATAACAGGGCTGTTAGCGGGATTTCATGCTCACGTGCTCAGTAAGAGTGAGCTAAAGCGGTTACTGCTTCAGGCATTCTCTTGAGGACTCCGAGGCCTGGCCGCCTCACCACCAGTTTTGTGCTGATCTCTCCCCTCCTAGTTGCTGGCTGCAGTCCACACCCACCTCTCCCGTGAGACCCACCCGCCTTTTCCTCCACACCTGCTCTTGAATCCCAAGTTCAGTACTTTAAAAATTATACTTTTTTCCTCTTAAAAAAAAATATGTGTATGTATATATATATATATATATATATATATATATATATATATATATTACAGAGAGGAAGGGAGAGGGATAGTTAGAAACATAGGTCAGCTGCCTCCTGCACACCCCCTCCAGAGGACGTGCCTGCAAACAAGGTACATGCCCTTGACCGGAATCCAACCTGGGACCTTTCAAGTTCGAAAGCTATGCTCGATCCACTGAACCAAACCGGTTAGGGCTATGTTCATTCTTAATAATTAGGAAATTAAACTGCAAAAGTAGTTTTAGGCAAATACACCCATATTTGTGTGTGTGTGTGTGTATATATATATATACTCTTTTACAAAAACGAATTTATATTATACAAAGTGTCCTATAACCTGTCCTTTCACTTATCACGGTCCCTACCCCATCCCCACCCGTCCCCACTGCGGGCTCCCCGAGGTGGGGCCTTCCCCTGGACCCCCAGGCCCCCCGGAGCCCAGCTCCCGCCCCACCTGCCCGGCCCGGGCCGCCCCGCCCACGGCCCGGCTCGGCCCGGCCCGCGCCGCGCTGCAGCCACCGGGCCCCTCGCGGCTCCTGCGCGGCTGTTTCCGGTGGGGCGTCCCCGCGCGGCCCGGCTCCTGCGCGCTCGGCACTGCCGGCCGCGGCCAGATGCAGACGGACCGCGGGGCTCGGAGCGGCCACGGCCGCCGGCCCGGCCGCAACCGGCCCGGCGGAGATCGCGACCGCGAGAGGGAGGGGGCCGCGGCGGCGGCGGCGGCCAGAGGCGGCGGCGGGGACGGAGGCGGCCGCCGGGGCCGCGGTCGGGGTTCCCGCGGCGGCCGTGGACGAGGCGCCCCGCGGGGCGGACGCCGGGAGCAGGGAGGCCGGGGCGCCGGAGCCAGAGCGCCGGTAAGAGGCGATGGTCGGGGGAGTGGGGACCGGGGCTGGCAGGGTCCGGGTCGCGAGCCAAGAGCCGTGAATGGCGTCCGGGGCGCGCGCGCAGGGACTGCGGCGGCGCCTGCGCGGGGCGGGGGCCGGGGCTGGGGAGAGCGCGCGCCGGGCGTGCACGGGGCGCCTCCGCGGGTTCGCCTCTCGCCTCCTCCCCGCTCGTTGGCTCGGACTCAAAGGGGTCCCGGGACCTCGTGGTGCAGAACCCAGGCCCGAGGCAGTGTCGGGGCTGCAATCCTAGGGGGCCGGTTGGCTTCGGGTGGATGTCAGTGTGAGTGGGTGGGAGTGGGGCCAGGGCGTGGTCTCCAGGACTTAATACTTGGGCAGCCTTACCTTATGGGGAGACCTTCCTGCTATTGAGAGAGAAGGGGTTTTTAAATTTACTTTTTAGTCTGTTGTGTTCACTGTGCTTAGTCTAGCACACCATAGGCACATAACAAATGTTTATAGAATGAAAGAATGCCCCCCAAGGACTGGACTCATAATATTTGGGGATGGGATCAGATGCATAATTCTCCTTTTTAAAGTATAGCAGTTCTCTTTTATTATATACTAGAGGCCCGGTGCACAAAATTCATGCATGGGGGAGGGAGGGGCGTGGAGGAGCAGAGGGGTGCCTCTCAGGCCAGCCTGCACCCTCTCCAATCTGGGACTTTACAAGGGATCAGGCCTAACTGGGCAGTCGGACATCCTTCTCACAATCCAGGCCTGCTGGCTCCAAAATGTTTGCCTGCCTGATTGCCCCTAACCACTACCCTGCCAGCCTAATTGATGTCTAACTGCAACCCAGCCAGCCTGTTTGCCCCCAACTTCCCTCCTCTGCCAGCCTGGTCACTCCTAACTGCCCTCCCCTGCAGGCTTGATTGCCCCCAACTGCCCTAAATTGCAGGTCTGGAACCTCCCAATGGCCCTCCCCTGCTGGCCATCTTGTGGTGGCCATTTTGTTTGCACATGGGGGCAGGATCGTTGACCACATGGGGGCAGCCCTCTTGTGTGTTGGAGTGATTGTCAATCTGAATATTACTCTTTTATTAGATAGGATAGAGGCCTGGTGCATGGGTGGGGGGCCAGCTGGTTTGCTCTGAAGGGTGTGCTGGATCAGGGTGGGAGTTCCCTTGGGGCATAGGACAGCCTGGGTGAGGGGCCTGTGGTGGTTTTCAGGTTGGCCATGCCCCCCAGCAACCCAAGCAGAGGCTCTGGAACCTGGGATTAATTTATGTTCTACAATTGAAACTTTGTAGCCTGGAGTGGAGCTAAACCTTCTGCTCCCTCCGTGGAGACAGCCATTTCTGTTTGAGTTTATTTAAATTCTATAATTGAAATTTTGTAGCCTGGAGTGGAGCCAAGCCTTCTGCTCACTCTGTGGTGACAGCCATTTCTGTTTGAAACTTTGTAGCCTAGAGTGGAGGCCTAGGCAATAGGTCTGCAGAAGCCTGGCTTCCTCCATCATCCAGGCAACCCTAGCCTCTGCTCTCTCCAACTCTGTGGCTGCCGCCATTTCTGTTGGGAGTATGTATCTTCTATAACTGAAACTTTGTAGCGTTGAGTGGAGGCCTAGGCTGGAAAGTGCAGGCAGAAAGCTCGGTTTCCTCCATTGCTGGGGAAACCCAAGGTTCCCTCCTGCTCTCTCTGTGGCCACAGCCATCTTGGTTGGGGTTTATTTGCATAATTGGCTCCTGATTGGCTGATGAGCGTGACTTGATCGGAGGTATGGTCAATTTGCATATTACTCTATTAGGACTAGAGACCCACTGCACGGAATTCATGCATAGTGCCCTCAGCCCGCCTGTACCCTTTCCAATCTGGGACCCCTTGGGGGGTGTCTGACTGCTGGGGATGGGGTCTAAACTGGGAATCATACAGCCCTCTTACAATCTGGGACTGCTGGCTCCTAACCATTCACCTGCCTGATTGCTCCTAACCACTCTGCCTGCCTGCCTGATGCTCCTAACTGCTCCCTTGCTGGCCTGATTGCCCCTAACTGCCCTTTCCTGCCACCTGGATCACCCCTAACTGCTCTGCCTTTGCCCCTAACTGCCTCTGCCTCGCCCTGCCACCATGGCTTTGTCGGTCTATCTGGTCTAATTAGCATATTATCCTTTTATTAGTATAGATATGTAGGAACCAGGCAGCTGGCCTTTGTCTCTTTGCATTTTCAATCAGTAAGTGTTTCAGCAATTTTAATAGCTATGTGATCAATTTGTCGTAACACATTCATAAGGAAAGATCTTAAGAGATCACAGCAGGGAATAATATGGACAAACTGTTACTCTACTGATATTCCAGGTAAAGGAGTTAGATTACTGTGTTTTTATGAACTGTTCTACTATTATTTTAACATTTATAGTACAAAATTTCCTTTATATTTTGAATTCTCGTGCATAGGTAAAAAAGGTTGGGTTTTTTTGTTTGTTTGTTTTTTGTTTTTGTATTGAGGTAAAATTTCCTATAACTGAATTATTTGCAATATCTTCAGGGCACAGTAGGTAAGACATCCCTGAAGATAGTTGTATACAGAAACACAGAGTTGGAAAAAGATTTCAAGTGTTAACATATTTAACCTTGTTAGGGTTAAAGTAGGAAAGAACTAAAATATGAGTGACGTATGAAGAAATACTTAGTGTCAGCTTATCAGGGAATGAGGAAAACTCAGATCAATTTAGTATGCACATGTAACCTTTATAACAACATTATTTATATATACATATAACTTTATATAACTATAACAACTTTATTTTTAAAGCAGCTTAAAGTTATTTAAACAACTTTATGTATACGTACGTATATATGTAACATCTTCAATTTGACAGGTTAATGGACTTGCCTACTGTCATAGCTAGTGGCAGAGCTGGGATTTATACCGAGTTGCCCTGGACTCCACTACATTTCATCTCTTAATTTTTGTGAACTAATCACCATTTTACTGAGAACAAAGTAGATACTCCTTGTCTACAGGGATCATATTAATTAATTAGTTAGTTAATTAACTTATTTATTTTAATTTAATTAATCTTTATTGTTCAGGTTATTACAATGGCTCTTTGTTCCCTCCCATAGCTCCCCTCCCCCTGGTACCCTTCCCATCCTTGGCCCTTACCTCCCCACCATTGTCCTCAACCATAGGTGTACGCTTTTTGTCCAGTCTCTTCCCGCACCCCCCACACCTCTTTCCCCCGAGAATTGTCAGTCCGCTCCCTTTCTATACCCCTGATTCTGTTATATTCACCAGTTTATTCTGTTCATCCGATTTTTAATTTACTTGATTTTTAGATTCACTTGTTGATAGATGTGTATTTGTTGTTCATAATTTTTATCTTTACCTTTTTTTTCTTCTTCCTCTTCTTAAAGAACACCTTTCAGCATTTCATATAATACTAGTTTGGTGGTGATGAACTCCTTTAGCATTTTCTTATCTGCAAAGCACTTTATCTGACGTTCAAATCTGAATGATAGCTTTGCTGGATAGAGTAATCTTGGTTTAAGTTCTTGTTATTCATCACTTGGAATATTTCTTGCCACTCCCATCTGGCCTGTATAGTTTCTGTTGAGAAATCAGCTGACAATCGTATGGGTGCTCCCTTGTAGGTAACAGTGTTTTTCTCTTGCTGCTTTTAATATTCTCTCTTTGTCTTTTGCTCTTGGCATTTTAATTATGATGTGTCTTGGTGTGGTCCTCTTTGGATTCCTTTTGTTTGGGGTTCTGTGCGCTTCCTGGACTTGTAAGTCTATTTCTTTTCACCAGGTGGGGTAAGTTTTTGGTCACCATTTCTTCAAATAGGTTTTCAGTATCTTGCTCTCTCTCTTTTTCTGGCACCCCCATAATTCGGATGTTGGTATGCTTGAGGTTGTTCCAGAGGCTCTTTATCCTATCTTCAATTTTTTGGATTCTTTTTGCTTCTTGCTCTTCTGGCTGAATGATTTTTGCTTCTTTGTTTTTCAAATCTTTGACTTTTCTTGCATTCCTCTAGTCTGCTTTTGGGTCTCTGTATAATGTTTTTTTTTATTTCAGTCAGTGTATACTTAATTTCTAGTTGTTCCTTTTTCATAACCTCCATAGTCTCGCTCATATCCTCGAGGGTCTCGCTCATATTCTCAGGGTCTCGCTCATATCCTCAGGGGTCTCCTTAAATTTATTGGCCTTTTCTAGGAGCCTCTTGAAAAACCTTATAACCATGGTTTTGAACTCTATGTCCAGTCATTTTTTTTTGCCTCCATTTCTTTCACATGTAATTTGTTACCTTGTCTTCACATTTTGGCTGCTTTCCTGAATTGGTCGAGCAGGTTTTGTGTTAGGTGTCTCTAGGGGACAGTGGCTCAGTCTTCCCAGTTACCTGAGGTGGATACTCTTGGTGCACCTCTTTATGGGCTGCACAGTCTTGTTGTAGTTAAGCCTAGATTGTTGTTGGTATCACTGGAAGAGGTTGACCTCCAGGACAGTTGGCTGTGAGGATCAGCTGTGTTTACAGTGGGAGAGCCGCTGTGCTCAGCTTGGATGGGGTGGAGTCTCTGGGCTGAACAGGCAGCCTTGGTTTCCTGTCAGTCCCACCCTAAACGGCTCCTGGGTCTCCGTGCTCTGCGGCAACAGCTGCATGCACCTCTGAGAGAAAGCTACATGGAGCTCTGCCCACTGCCGGACAGTCTAGCTTCTCCCCAAATGAGTCTGAACACCCAAAGACTCACGCGGAATGGGAAAAAAAAGCAGTCTGGTGGTTTGTTTTTTTTCTTCCGAACTATAGAGCCAGCCACGAGCCCTCTCCCATAGCTCACATGCCTTTGCAGTACCCAAGTTTCAGCGTGCTTCCACCTTACTGTCCAGTTTCTCCCTGTATTAGTCTGGTTTCCCTGAGACTCGCCCGGAACCGGGGCTTAGTGCAGTGGGATGCCTTTGTCTCCCTCCCAGTTCAGGAAAACCAGCCAAGTATTCAGCCGCCTGTCCTATCCGCTCATGTGCAGCCCCAAACCTCTGACTCTGCAAGCATCCACAACTCTGCCCTCGGCAGCTCCCCCAAGTCACAGTGTCCTTTTATCTTTCCTTCTATTTGTGGAATGTCCACTCAGCCAGCCCTCTGGTGGTTCTGAATGATGTCTGTTTTGTCCTTTAGTTGTAGTTTTGCAATTGTTGTACGAGGCAGCAGTATGGGTGTTTACCTATGCCGCCATCTTGGTTCCTCCTCCAGGGATCATATTTTAATAGAAATTGTAGTAATGGTTCTTTTGGGACTTACTGAAGTGTCTGGTGCAAAGGTCTTTAATAACTGTCTTTACCTCATTCAAGTGAGTGAATGAAAGTGCTTCTGTTGTATTTATCTCTATTGAACTAAATTGAGTAAAATGACATACACTGGAGTCCTGGCCTATCATTTAGAGGATGAATAATATTCTTTTCATTTATGTGAATATTGTAATCTCTTCTGTTAAATTTTTTGGCTTTATCTTTTTTTGGAATGGTTTTTAAAATTATATATCTATCTATCTATCTATCTATCTATATATATGTATATTTTAGGAATTTCTCACTTCACAGTTTGATTTAATGTGTTAGTGCATGTGGATGTGTGGCACAGTGCCTGGGGCATAAATAACAGTTGCAGTCCCCACCACTTCTACCACTATTACCACCACCATTGTATTTTTTGGGGGGGGGGCAAGAAAGGGGGAGATAGGAAAGGCACTATCATGCTCCCAGGAGGGATGTGCCCCACCATTGTGTTTTCAGCAAAGCTGGATGAAGAGATGTGGAATGACACATACATGGCTTGTAAATGGAAAATAAGACAAAATAAAACTAGATAAAAAAAAACTTCTAGATATATAATACTCCAAGGTAACTTAGTTGAGTACATAACATCTGCGAGTTTCTTGCTCCTAAACCAATCCACAGATGGTAAGAACCCAAAGACTGCAGAGTGTGAGTAAGCATTCTGTTTCATAAAACATGCTAAGTGTCTGATTGTCAGTCATCTGTTCAACCAATCAAAGCGTAATATGCTAATGATACACAAGGCTGCTCAACAGCTCACTATGATGTATACTGACCACCAGGGGTCAGATGCTCTGATCAGTAGATTAGCTTGCTGCTGGAGTCTGGCTGATTGGGACTGAGCAAGATGGGCCGGACATATCCTGGAGCCCTCCCACAGTCCTTCCCTGGCTGGCCAACCTCCAGCGTCTGTCCCTGGCCCTGATCATGCACTGGTGGGGTCCCTCAGCCTGGCCTGCGGGATCGGGCCGAAACCAGCTCTCCAACATCCCCCAAGGGGTCCCAGATTGCAAGAAGGTGCAGGCCATGCCAAGGGACCCCACTGGTGTACAAATTCATGCACCAGGCCTCTGGTATATCATAAGACTAATTATCTTCATTGAATACATACTGGGGTGTGAGGTACTTGATGCAATCAGTAACTTAAAAAAAACCCCCAAGCTGAAACCGGTTTGGCTCAGTGGATAGAGCGTCAGCCTGCAGACTGAAGGGTCCCAGGTTCGATTCCGGTCAAGGGCATGTACTGTGGCTGCGGGCACATCCCCGGCAGGGGGTGTACAGGAGGCAGCTGATCGATGTTTCTGACTTTCTATCCCTCTCCCTTCCTCTCTGTGAAAAATCAATAAAATATATCTAAAAAAAATAAAGAAACCCCAAAAACCCAGATACTGTGGTTTGTTAGTATTATATTCATCTTTTTGATGAACTATTAGCAAAGAGAAAGTCAAGACCTTTTGGCTTTCCTTGAAATTTCCCCCATCTTTTCTTCCTTATAGTTAATGATAGCAACTCACAATTATTGAGCACTTGGTATGAAATGAGAAAACTTAGGCAGTTAAATAACTCATAGTTAGGAGAGGTTAAACAATGTGTCTTTATCATTCAGCCAGCAAATTGCAAAACCTGGATTTAACCCTGTTATTTTGATTTGAGGACCTGTTCTTTCAACGATTACCCTAACCTGCCTCTGGAGTGACTTTGAGATTTGAAAAGAGGATGTGTGAAGGACTGTTGAGTGATGCTTTTCACATAACCTGTTTTTTCCTGATGTTTCGATAAGGTTATAAGGCTTTAAGGTAATACTGTTACCATCTTCAGTTTTTGTAGATGTCAGATCTGAGTGCTGCTCAGCTGACCAACAGGCACCAGACACAGAGCTCCATATCTATATGGCAGCTGCTTTTAATCATCTACACGAATAAAAGAGAAATATGTGAATTGACCATACATCCATGACACCCACCAGCCAATCAGGAGTGAGTATGCAAATTAACCCAGCAAAGATGGTGGGTTAATTTACATATGCAGGTGTGGAGTGGTGGGCAGGGTGGGACGCCTGCTATGAGGGGAAAGGTAGGGGGCAGAGGGAGCTATAGGAGCAGTTCTCCAGCCTAGAGTGAAGACTTGCAGGCTCCCAGGTGGCTGGGAGCAAGGACTTGCAGGCTCCTGAGTGGCCGGGAGCAAAGCCAGGGGAAGGAAGGCCTATTCTTGCATGAATCTTTGTGCATCGGGCCTCTGGTCTATAATAATAAAAGGGTAATATGCTAATTAGACCAGACGTCCTTCCGGATGTCATTCTGGACATCCTTCCTGACCAAGCTGGGGCCAGAGGGAAGCCATCCAGGGTCCTGGGTTCCTGTGGGCAGCCCGAGGGAATCCAGCCTGGGTCCCAGGTGCTTGTGGGCAGCTGAAGGGAAGCCAGCCCAGGTCCTGAGTGCCTGCTAGCAGCCAGAGGAGGGAAGGAGCTCGGGACCCAGGTGCCTGCTGGCATCTTGGGGAGAGAAGCCCAGGTCTATGGTGCTGGAAGGAAGCTGGTGCTGGCAGCCAGGGGAAGGAAGGCCAACTCTTGCACGAATTTTTGTGTTTTGGGTCTCTAATCTATATAGGCCTAAGTGACTGAAAGACTGGTTGACTGGTCACTATGACATGCACTGACCACCAGGAGACAGATGCTCAATGCTCCCTGGTGGTCAGTGCGCTCCCACAGAGGGAGTGCTGCTCAGCTGACCAACAGGCACCAGACACAGGGCTCATGGCTGGCTGCTGCACCCCAGAGACCACAGCATAGTGGCAGCAAGCCTACAGAGTGGTGGCAGCGGTGGCAGGTGCAGCGGAGGTGGGGATAAGTAGGAGTGGCAGGTGGTGTTGGACTGCTGGTTTTGGGCCCAATTCCAGCAGGCTACGCCAAGGGACCCCATGGGTGCACAAATCCATGCACTGGGCCTCTAGTGTTTTAATAATTTACTAGAGGCTGCTCCCGCAACTCCTGCATTGAGCGGGATTGGGCATGAAATTTGTGCACTTGGGGGGTGTTCCTCAGCCAGACCTGTGCTCTCTTGCAGTCCGGGAGCCCGTGGGGGATGTCTGACCGCTATGGAGACTGGAGAGGCTCCCATTACCTCCACTGCATTCACTAGCTGTGAGCCCGACTTCTGTCTTAACGGCACTCCCCTTGTGGGAGTGCACTGACCACCAGGAGGCAGCTCCTGTGTTGAGCGGGATTGGGCCAAAACCAGTTCTCCAACATCCCCTTGGGGTCCTGGATTGTTAGAGGGCGCAGGCCAGGCTGAGGGACCCCACTGGTGTATGATTGGAGATGCAGGAGGTTGGCCATCTGGAGAGGGACCGTGGGAGGGCTCCAGGTTGTGTCCTGCCCATCTTGCTCAGTCCCAATCGGCCAGACCCCAATAGCAAGCTAATCTATGGGTTGGAGTGTCTGCCCCCTGGTGGTCAGTGCACATCATGGCGACTGGTCAAACAGTCGACTGTCTGCCCCCTGGTGACCAGTGCACATTATAATGAGTGGCTGAGCGGCCTTAGCATATCATTAGCATATTACGCTTTGATTGGCTGAATGGACGACTGGACATTTAGCATATTAGGCTTTTATTATATGGGATGTCTAATAAAAGATAAGGTAGCTGTTTATAGCTGCATTAAGGAAGGTAGTAATTGGAGGCATTTTTTTCCTGACCAGACTTTTGCTTTGCAAACAGTGGTGTAAACCCTTTGCCTGAGGATTTGACATTTGACATTTTTATTATTACTCTTTCACTCAGTAAAAGGAATCTCTGACTTTGATGTTCAAATTTACTATGAACCTGGATGAAGATAGATGTCAAATCAAAGTTGCTGGCAGGTTTCTAAAGCACTTGCCTCTTCATTGTTGCTAGAAGGAGTCACCCTTATAGTGTCAGAGATTAAAAGCTTAAACTAAATGACAGCCTCTAGATTCTCTCTCTCTCTCTCTCTCTCTCTCTCTCTCTCTCTCTCTCTCTCTTCTTTTAAAGAAAGATTGAAGCACTTTTGGTTAAAAGCTGAATGTGTATCCCTCCCCAAATTGCTTTAAGATTAGCTCTTCAAAACCCAACCCATGAAATTGACTCTCCTGTTGCAAACTGCTGCTCAGACACTACGTTTTGGCATCCTTTTCCTTTTTAATGTGTCCCATTTTGAGGTTTCTTTTTCTTAGTGTAAGGGGCCTCTGGGACAACCTCAAACATACCAACATCCGAATTATAGGGGTGCCAGAAAAAGAGAGATAGCAAGATAATGAAAACCTATTTGAAGAACTGAAAACTTACCCCACCTACTGAAAGAAATTGACTTAAAAGTCCAAGAAGCGCACAGAACCCCAAACTATAGGAATCCAAGACACATCATAATTAAAATGCCAAGAGCAAAAGACAAAGAGAGAATATTAAAAGCAGCAAGAGAAAAACAGTTAGTTACCTACAAGGGAGCACCCATACGATTGTCAGCGGATTTCTCAACAGAAACTATGCCGGCCAGACGGGAGTGGCAACAAATATTCAAAATGATGAACAGCAAGAACCTACAACCAAGATTACTCTATCCAGCAAAGGTATCATTCAGAATTGATGGTCAGATAAAGTGCTTCGCAGATAAGAAAAAGCTAAAGGAGTTCATCACCACCAAACCAATATTATATGAAATGCTGAAAGATATTCTTTAAGAAGAGGAAGAAGCAAAAGGTAAAAATATAAATTATGAACAACAAATTCACATCTATCAACAAATGAATCTAAAAATCAAGTGAATTAATAAGCTGATGAACAGGATAAACTGGTGAATATAACAGAATCATGGACATAGAGAGGGAATGGACTGACAATTCTTGGGGAGAAAAGGGGTGTGGGAAGTGCAGCAAGAGACTGGACAAAAATCATACACCTATGGGAGAGGACAGTGGGAGAGAAGTGGGGGCAGAAGGTGGGATGGGTAACAGGTGGAGGGGAACTATAGGGGGAAAAGGGGGGAACAATGTAATTAATAATCTGAACAATAAAGATTTTTAAAAAATTTAATTTAATTTTATTGATTTTTACAGAGAGGAAGGGAAAGGGATAAAGAGTTAGAAACATCAATGGGAGAGAAACATCGATCAGCTACCTCCTGCACACCCCTTCCCCCCCACTGGGGATGTGCCCACAACCAACGTACATGCCCTTGACTGGAATTAAACCTGGGACTCTTGAGTCTGCAGGCCGACGCTCTATCCACTGAGCCAAACCAGTCAGGGCAAGGTTTGTTTTTCTTACCGTCATTTCGCTTACATATTTCCATTATGTAAAAAAAAGTATTTTATTGATTTTTTACAGAGAGGAAGGGAGAGGGATAGAGGGTTAGAAACATCAATGAGAGAGAAACATGGATCAGCTGCCTCCTGCACACCCTCTATTGGGGATCAGTCCTGCAACCAAGGTATATGCCTTCGACCGGAATTAAACTCGGGACCTTTTAGTCCATGGCCTGATGCTCTATCCACTGAGCCAAACTGGTTAGGGCCATATTTCCATTATTGATACAGCTAACTTCTTAAAACTTTCTGCTTGTATTCTGCCTGAACTATTTTATTTTATTTTTATTTTTTATTTATTTTTTAATCTTTATTGTTCAGTTTATTAATTACATTGTTCCCTTTTTTTTCTCCCTATAGTTCCCTTCCACCTGGTACCCATCCCACCCTCCGCCCTCACCCCCCTCCACTGTCCTCTCCCATAGTTGCAATGATTTTTGTCCAGTCTCTTGCTGCACTTCCCACACCCCCTTTCTCCCCAAGAGTTGTCAGTCCATTCCCTCTCAATGTCCGTGATTCTGTTACATTCACCAGTTTATCCTGTTCATCAGCTTATTAATTCACTTGATTTTTAGATTCATTTGTTGATATATGTGTATTTGTTGTTCATAATTTATATTTTTACCTTTTTCTTCTTCCTCTTCTTAAATAATATCTTTCAGCATTTCATATAATATTGGTTTGGTGGTGATGAACTCCTTTAGCTTTTTCTTATCTGAGAAGCACTTTATCTGGCCTTCAATTCTGAATGATACCTTTGCTGGATAGAGTAATCTTGGTTGTAGATTCTTGCTGTTCATCACTTTGAATATTTCTTGCCACTCCCATCTGGCCTGCATCGTTTCTGTTGAGAAATCCGCTGACAATCGTATGGGTGCTCCCTTGTAGGTAACCAACTGTTTCTCTCTTGCTGCTTTTAATATTCTCTCTTTGTCTTTTGCTCTTGGCATTTTAATTATGATGTGCCTTGGTGTGGTCCTCTTAGGGTTCCTATATTGGGGTTCGGTGTGCTTCTTGGACTCCTAAGTCAATTTCTTTCACCAGGTGTGGGAAGTTTTCGGTCACTATTTCTTCAAATAGGTTTTCATTGTCTTGCTCTCTCTCTTTTTCTGGCACCCCAATAATTCGGATGTTGTCCCAGAGGCCCCTTACACTATCTTCAATTTTTTGAATTCTTTTGGTCTCTTGCTTTTTCAGCTGAGTGGATTTTCCCTCTTTGTATTTCAAATCTTTAACTTAGTTCTTGGGGTGCTCCAGAGCACTTTTAGGTCTTTGTATAATATTTTTTATTTCAGTCAGTGTATGCTTAATTTCTGGTTGGTCCTTTTTCATATCCTTGAGAGTCTCCTTTATATCCTTGAGGGTCTCTTTCATTTCCATGTTGGTCTTGATCATTTCCTTGCAGGTCTCGTTCATATCCTTGAGGGTCTTGTTCATATCCTTGTAGGACTCATTCATTTCCTTTGTGGTCTCGCTTATTTCCTTATAGGCCTCGACCTTTTGTTGGAGCCTCTTGAAAAACCCTATAACCGTGGTTTTGAATTCCATGTCCAGTCGTTTTTTTCCCTCCATTTCTTTCACATCTGATTTCTTTCCATGTCGCTGCATGGTGGCTGCTTCCCTGAGTTGATCAATTAACTTTGTGTGGTAGACTTCCTACTAGGGACAGTGGCTCAGCCTCCCCAGTTACCTGAGGTGGATATGGGTTGCACAGTCTTGCTGAAGTTAAGCTCAGGTTAATCGTTGTTAGCACTTGGAGGGGTTGACCTTCAGGCCAATTGTGTGTGAAGTTCAGCTGTGCTCAGGTTGGGTGGGCGGAGTCTCTGGGCCAAGCAGACAGTGTTAGCTCTGCCCTATGTGGCCCCAGGGACTCTGTTCCAGGGGCAGTGGCCTCCAGCACCTCTGAGAGAGAGCTGCTGCGGAGCTCCACCAGCTGGCGGGGAATTCAGACTCTCCCCAAATGAATCTGCACGCCCAATGTCACACCCAGGGTTGTAAAACAAAGCAGTCTGACGGTTTTCTGAATGAGAAAGCAAGTCACGGTGCGCTCTCTGCGCGGTCACGCAGCTGAGCTGTTCGCGCGCAAGCTGCCTTCTCCACAATCCGGCAGACCCGGCAGCACCAGAGCTTTGGCGTGCCCTCCCACTGTCCAGTTTTCACCCTGTATGATAGTGCGTTCCCTGGACTTCGCCCAGAGCTGGAGAATCAGTCCAGTGGGATGTCTTTGTCTCCCCATTCGAGAAAACTGGCCGGTTTTCAGCCACCCGCCCTCTCCGCTGGCGCGCGCTCCAAACCTCTCTCCATGCGAATCTTTCAACGCTGTTCGCCGCCGCTCCTCCGAGTCACAGTGTCTTATCTTCACTTTTATTTGTGGAATTTTCACTCGACGAGCTTTCTGGTGATTCTGGAAGGTGTTTGTTCTTTCGTTAAGTTGTAGTATTAAAATTGTTGAGTATGATGGCAAGATAGGTGTTTTACCTATGTTGCCATCTTGGTTCTTGCCTGAACTATTTTTGATAAATTATGTATGATGCTGTACTTGAACATTTCTAACATTTTAAGTCAATGGTTCAGATAGTTTCAGAATATAAAATTTCTAGCATATTGTATTTATAGACATATTAAATGGAACTATCACATCATTGACATACCTGGATAGGGTCTAAATACTTTAGTGATTTCATAGTCACCATCATTCATTTAAGAATCACATTCAGCTCTTTAGCAGTGATAAGATTTACATTATTTCTTATTTCTTTTAACTTGTGTTTTTAAAAAATGTATCTTTATTGTTGAAAGTATTATAGATGTCTCTGTCTGCCCCCCCACACTGACCTCCTCTACCCTGCCCCCGCCCCCCCCAAACCTTCACCACACTATTATTGTCTGTGTTCATGGGTTATGCATATATGCACAATTTTAATCGCATGCTGGGCCTCTAGTAAGTAATATTTATCTATGGATACCTTAGTAAATTCATTAGGGAAAGTAAGAACATTTACAATAAAATTACCTTTATGTGTAATAATTGCTAATCAAAATAAACTGTATCTTAATCAATGTAATCTTAACTCAATATAAAGAAAAAAGTATACCTAAGGTTATAAAAAATGTTTTTAATCAAAACTTCTTACAGTGAAGCAGAAAAGATGACCACTAGAATATATTTTAGTTCAAAAATACAGGGTAGGGCAAAATTAGGTTTATAGTTATGAGTATGCAAAACAGTTTATTTTTATATTATTATCCTATCTGATGAAAGAGTGATACACAGATTGACTATCATTACAACACAAGAGGGCTGCCCCCACGTGGTCAAAGATCCTGCCCCCATGTGGACACAAGATGGCCACCACAATATGGCCAGCAGGGGAAGACTGTTGGGAGGGACCAGGCCTGCAAGGGAGGGCAGTTGGGGGCAATCAAGTCTGCAGGGGAGGGCAGTTAGGGGTGACCAGGCTGGCAGAGGAGGGAAGTTGGGGGCAAACAGGCTGGCAGGGGAGCAGTTAGACATCAATTAGGCTGGCAGGGTAGTGGTTAGGGGGTGATCAGGCTGGCAGGCAGAAGTGGTTAGGGGCACCCTGCAGGCAGCCAGGACCCAGCCTGACTCGTGCAGCACTGGCCGCCGCAGAAGTCAGGTCAGACCAGTGCCGCAGGGGCCTGAGACCCATGCCTGTCTCGTGCTGCCACCCTGCCTGTGTCCTCTCTAGGACCACCTGAGACACCACGCCGGCTCAGGCAGGTGCCACCCCCTTCCCTCCCCTTCCCCCCCGTCTCTGTCTCTACTCCAGGCCTTACCTGCACACACAACCTCCTCCTGTCCAGTTGTGACCCATTATGGCGTCCCGACATAAATTTGCATATTATCTCTTTATATATATAGATTGCCTGGATGAGATAGGATTCAGCATCAGTTATTTTCCTAAATTTTGTTTTTGTAAGTACTGCAAAACATTGGTAGATAGATGGTAATGGTTGGAGTTTCATTATATGTGTCACTCCATTCTTTGAATATCTTTCTAATTATATGCCAAAATCATTATTATAAAAAATTTTAATGATCTATCAGCTGTCAACTGGATTAGGCTCTCCTTCAATTTTGTTGAAAGCAGGGAATTGGAAATTATCTGATTTGCAAAAGGACTTGTTACTTGGTCTTTAGAATTATACTCTCTCAACATCTGTCCCTATATTTAAAATGACCTCTTTGCTTGGGGACTCAGGGAACACACCATAGTCAGTGTGAAAATGGCTGAGAAGGGTTTTTTTTATTTATTATTTTTCCGGAGTGCGTCTAGGAGAGGTTTGGGCTATGTACCATTTGCAGACTATGGTTTCCAGTTATTTGTCATTCTTAACTGTCCGAGTCTCTGATAGGATGGAAAGTGGCAAGGTCTTAATTTGTGTTTCCTGGAGAATTAGGTGCTAGCCCATTGGTGCTCTTTCCTGTGATTACTTCCCACTGTCTTGGGCAGCTGGCCTCTAACGAGGTCAGGCAGCTCATTCGGTCCTAACCACACACCACAGCACAACTTTCTAGCCTTTTTTAAAAATTAAGTTATTATAAAGATGTTTTCTATTCAGATGGCACTATTCCCAGATACACTTTGAAATATCAAAGGAAGAATTAAAGACCATACTGACACAATTATTTCTATTCTATAGAAGCTACCGATTAACTTATTGGGGCATTAAATTTATTTCTTTTGAAATTTCATTTTCTTTTCCTAGAAGCCATATGTGGAGTGTGTGTGTGTGTGTGTGTGTGTTTGAGATGCCAAGAGTAAAGGCTTTATAATTTTTTTCTTTTGGATGCAAATAATCAACAATTTGGTTTGTCTGAAAAAGGAGCACTGGATAGGTATATGTTATTTCACTTTTGAGTGGATTTTGTCAGAGGATGTTGAAAAAAATACAAATCGATGTGCTTAATTTTATCCTGATGGTGCTAGGATGATGTTTTTAGAATTTGACCAACCTGATGTCAGTTAGCCTTAACTTGCTAAAAAGACAATTTTTGTAAAGAACACTACTCCCAGAAATACTTTCCCTACCAGCCATTGGTATGTGCACCCAAGATGAAAATGAAAAACTAGGTAGGAGATTGATAGAGTTACCTATTGTACACTAACAGTCCTACATTTGTGTCTCTTGCTATTAAATACTGATATACACTGAGTGGCCAGATTATTATGATCTTTGAATGCATGATAATATGGCCACTTATTGTATATCTACACTAATAAAAGAGAAACATGCAAATTAACCATCACTTAGTTACACCCACAAGCCACACACATCAGCCAGTCATGAGTGAGTATGCAAATTAACCCAACCAAGATGGCGCCCAGCCATGGAGCTAGAGCTGAGCAGGAGGCTTGGGTTGCCCCGGAAATGGAGGAAGCCAAACTTTCTGCCAGCCCTGATTGGCCCTGGCCTCTTTTCAAGGCTATAAAGTTTTAATTATAGAAGATAAATAAATTGCAACCAAAATGGCGTCGGCCCTGGAGCTGGAGCTGAGCAGGAGGAGGCTTGGGTTGCCCCTGGCAATGGAAGAAGTCAAGCTTCCCATCCTGGTCAGCCCTGGCCTCCACTCAAGACAACAGAGTTTCAGTTATAGAAGATAAATAAATCCTAGATACCTGCTTCTGGCTGGCCCTGGCCTCCACTCAAGGACGTCCTGAAAATAAAAAAAGAAAGAAAAAATGGAGGGGCTGGGACATTGGGTCGCCAGGGGGTGATCAGGCCAGGATGGGACATCAGGAGCCATTGGGGGCAAGCAGAGCAGCAGGGGGACTAGTTGGGGGTGAGCAGGCTGTCAATGAGGGTCAGTTGGAGGTGATCAGGACAGTGGGGGTGGCAGTTTGGAGTGAGCAGGCCAGGCTGGGGGCTCTTGGGGGTGAGCAGGCTGGCCCAGGGACAGTTAGGGGTGATCTGGCTGGCAGCGGGGAGGGCATTTGGGGACGAGCAGGCTGGCAGCAGGGGCAGTTGGGGGCAAGCAGGTCAGCAGGCAGAGTGGTTAGAGGCAATCAGGCAGGCAGGCAGGCAGGTGAGTGGCTGGAGCCAGCAGTCCCGGATTGTGAGAGGCGTGTCTGACTGCCTGATCCCTGTAAACCAGCAGTAGGACATCCTTCAAGGGGTCCCAGATTGGAGAGGAACACCCCACCACTGTGAACAAATTTTGTGCACTGGGCCTCTAGTCCTATATAATAAAGAGGTAATATGCAAATTGACCATCACTCCAACACACAAGATGGCCACCCCCAAGTGGTCAAAGATGGCTACCCCCATATGGACACAAGATGGCCTGCAGGGGAGGGCAGTTGCGTGCGATCAGGCCAGCAGGGGAGGGCAGATGGGAGGGTCTAGGCCTGCAAGGGAGGGCAGTTGGGGGGACCAGGCCTGTAGGGGAGGGCAGTTGGGGGGACCAGGCCTGCAGGGGAGGGCAGTTGGGGGCAATCAGGCCTGCAGGGGAGGGCAGTTAGGGGTGATCAGGCTGGCAGAGGAGGGAAGTTGGGGGCAAACAGGCTGCCAGCGGAGCAGTTAGACATCAATTGAGCCAAACCAGTTAGGGCATGATCCCTATTTCTTTAACATAAAGTCAAATTTATGTTGTAAGATAGTAAAGACATTTTTTATTTATTTATTTTTATTTTTTTTAAAAAATGTATATTTTATTGATTTTTCACAGAGAGGAAGAGAGAGGGATGGAAAGTCAGAAACATTGATGAGAGAGAAACATCGATCAGCTGCCTCTTGCACACCCCCCACTGGGGACGTGCCCGCAGCCACAGTACATGCCCTTGACCGGAATCGAACCTGGGACCCTTCAGTCCGCAGGCTGACGCTCTATCCACTGAGCCAAACCGGCCTTGGCAGTAAAGACATTTTTTAAAAGAAGTCAATTTCGGAGTGGAAGAGAGGGAGAAAGAGAGAGAAACATCCATGATGAGAGAGAATCACTGATCGGCTGCCTCCTGCAAGCCCCTTACTGGGGGGTTGAGCCCACAACAAGAGCATGTGCCCTTGACGGGAATTGAACCTGGGACCCTTTAGTCCACAGGCTGACACTCTATCCATTGAGCCAAACCGGCTAGGGCAGTAAACATATTTTAATATAATTAATCTAAGCAAAGCATCATTGTGATGACAGGACTATTACAAAAAATCCATATATAGGGCGTTACCAGTGCTGATTCTTCTATTTTT
This sequence comes from Antrozous pallidus, assembly GCA_027563665.1. Taxonomy (NCBI): domain Eukaryota; kingdom Metazoa; phylum Chordata; class Mammalia; order Chiroptera; family Vespertilionidae; genus Antrozous; species Antrozous pallidus. The sequence goes on from CM050515.1 coordinate 37,448,818, forward strand.
GTATTTAGCTGTGAGAAGTAACTAATGCTGAGAGATTTTGTTAATGAGTGTGTTTTCTGTGAAATAGTCACCATATTTAGATTTTGGTCATCTTTGGTATAAAAGGAACAATTAGAGCTGTAGTTTGGGAAAAATTTAAAATAGGTAATATTCCTCCTCAAAGTGTAATGCAGTGTGAATTTCATTTTAAAAGAGGATTTGGAATCTGCGGTTCTGTTGAGTGTGACTCTCAAGTTCACATCCCAGTATTTGGAATGATATTGAGGAGTAGGCTGTTTCTCCCTCAGGCTTTACATTTGCCACAAGGCTGATAATTAAATAACATGTCCTTGTTTAATCTATGGGCCTATTAGAGCCTAGTCTTATTTTATTAAAGAAGGCTTAACTCCTGTTGCAGATTCACAAACTCCAAGTCCTTTCAAAGAAGCTATAAGTTTCCTGAGAGCAAAGGTTGATAAAAAATGAGTATTTTGCTAAAGGACAAAGCTTGGCTTCCAGTTTTTCCTTACTGTTCTTCACCTAGCACCCAGGTTATGTTTTCGCTTGCTGCTGCTTGTATATGTCAGTTATAATTTTGTAGAACAATTCCTATTAAGTTTTAGAAAGTATTTTTGTTTTCACAGACAAGAGTCATTGAGTTAAGAGGTGACCAGAAAACGTTGGAAGAGCACATATTTTCCATGCGCTGGAAGGAAAAATTAAGCAGCCGAGTTGATTTGTTTTTCAGTTCTACAATGTGGAAGTAGACTGAAAGGAGGTGGTTTTTAGATAGACTTGGTGGGGAGTGGGGCTCAGGTGTGCACCTCATCTGTTTTCCACTTGGCTTCCTGGTGGGCCGGTGGGGGGGAGGAGAAGGTGCTATTGGAGCTTGAGGATGAGTGTCCACTCTGGTGGGTGGGTAGCCCATGGTGATCCCTAGCTTTAGCATTAGACTTGGAGAATTATGCTCAAGGTAGTAGATCTTATAATTCATAGACAAATAAATAACCAGGGTGTAAACTTCTCAGGCCTACTAAGGTTTCTGCCTTTTATCTGTCTTTCTTTTTCTCCTCCACCTGCCCCCGCTCCCCCCCCACCCAACCTGTGTTTCTTAAAATCTTTCGGGGGAGATATCACACGATGATCAGTGATGTATATTTTGGAGTCTAACAGACTGGTTAGAATCCTACCTCCCAGCCCCTTAGATGATCACTTTAGTTGGACGGGCCAAGTACATGTCCCTTTTCCTCCCGTCTCTCTTTCCACACACACAGACACTATATTTTTTAAACTAAAGATTTAAAAAATATTTCAGAGTAAATGGTAGACACCATGTCACTTTATCTTTAAACACTTAAATGTGTATTTCCCCAAAGCAAGGGAAGTTCTTACATAGCCATAGCACAAATGTCAAAATCAGGAAATCAACATTGATATAATACTATTATCTGTCCTTACTGAAATTTTGCCCATTGACTCAGTAACATCCTTTATTAGGCTTTTGAGTCTTGAGGCAATGACATAGAGCTGTAGGAGGATTAGAGCTCATTATGGCAGTACCATGGCATCCTAACTAGTGTATTTCTCTTGTGTCACTGTGGCTGAGTTCTCAGATTCCTACTTCCTGCTTGTTTTCTCCCCTCTACACCTCCCTCCACCGCAGCTTCTAGACTTCTCATTGATTTTACAAGCTACCTGAAATCCTTTTAGTAAGTTCCTTTCCTGCCTAAGTTAGCCTCAATCCCATAGTTTGCAACCCGACCTCTGCTGTTGTGTTTTTTACACTTTCCATTCACAGGCTGAGCTCCAACGCCAGCTTTCTCTGTGAAGCTTCTGGTTTTCCTCAGTTAGCGTCTCTTTAGGAAGTATTTAGCAGGTGGGTGATGCTGGCTAGAGAGAGTGTTTCTGGGCCCTGTCCTTTGGGATTTCAGGTCAGGAGAACCCTGTCTGTTTCACTTGCTTTCCTTGCATTAGTTGAAGCACCCTCCTCTTGGTGGTTGAGAGCTCGGTAACTAAAAAGTTGTTGCTCCCGCAGGGCCAGGTTTACATAAGAGCTTTAATTCACATTGGGTGTACATTTTCCTAGGCCTAAGGTCATTAAACTTTTTGATTTAATGCTGGCAGCAGATTCTCTAAGATTTGAAACAGGAATTATAGTACCCAGAGGTTTTACATCTATAGAATCCCTTTTCACTATTTTATTCTCTTTTTTTCTGTTTTAAACTCATTTGTTTTATATAATATTCAAGCTTGGTTATTTTACCTATACTTTGTATCCTTTGCTACTTTTTACCTTTGAATTTTTTTGTCAATCATTAAATAGAGTTTTTTTTTTAAAAAATGTATTTTATTGATTTTTTACAGAAAGGAAGGGAGAGGGAAAAAAGTCAGAAACATCGATCAGCTGCCTCCTGCACACCCCCCATTGGGGATGTGCCCGAAACAAAGGTACATGCCTCTGACCCAAGTCGAACCTGGGACCCTTCAGTCTGCAGGCTGACGCTCTATCCATTGAGCCAGATCGGTTTCAGCCATTAAATAAGTTTTTAAAAAGCTGCTTATATAATTCTGTATTTTTTATGATATTTGAAATGTTAGATTCCATAGGTAATTTTAGTATTTATTTTCTTTCTTAACTATTTCTTGAACTATTAGTGATGAATTGGCAAGAGTAGATTTTTATTAAAATTAAACTAGAACTTATTTATAAAAATGTGCTGTGTTTATTATATATATAGAATAATGGGATTGGATAATTTTTTAAAAATCTAGCAAGAAAAAATTAAAGTACACCAGCTTTTTAGTAGTACTCTTTTCTACTGTAAAATGAGGACAGGACTAACTCAGGACATAGCATTTCTTGTGCCTCAGTTTTTTCTCCTCATACATAATTTTTTTATTGTTACATACAGCATTCTAGGTAGAAGACAGTAGCATCAGAGGCATACCTTCAAAACCATGGGGCACATAGACAAGTGTCTAGTAGTTAGAGCCATCTAAATTTTTAGCTTAACGATTAAATTCTAGGGTAATAACAGTAATGATACCAAGGCCATTCATTTTGATGATGGCTAAGGTAATTCAATACTCTCTTTTCTAGAATGTCTTGTGCCTCCATTTAAAAATTATTAATTTTGTTTCTTTTGATAAATGGGAGTTGTAGATTTTTTATTGCTTCAAAGAAATGATGTAAACATAAATCAGGTTGCTTACAAATATTAAAAAAATGCTTATTAATTTTCTTAGTGATAAATTTCCTAATGAAACTATCTATAGGAAAAAAAAAACTTTAGGTAAAGAGGGAGGGAAAAAAACCTTTTTTTTTCTTAAAGTGTAGGTCATGTAAGTATTGTTTGAACCTAGATTCTCTTGGTGGAAGTTGATACAAACAATAAATGAGGCAATTTGACATAAAAATTTAGCCTGTGGCCCAGCAATTCTATATTTAGCAGTTTATCTTACTGAACAAGTTAGCAAATACAAGTAGACAATTGTTCACAAGTAATTATTCACTGCAATGTTTAAAATAAGGAAAACCTGGAAACAACTTCCTAAATATCTATCAAGGACTGGTTAAATAAGAGATGGTATGTCATTGCAGAAGAATACCATGCAGCTGTTAAAGAATGGGGTAGGTATGGAAAATGTTCAACACCAGGGAAACACTTCAGAGAAGTTAGTATGGTATCATGCCATTTGTGTGAAAAGAAGGTATTCATTTATATTCAGAGAATATGCACATATTTCTGGAATATATCTAGGAAACATGTAATAGTTACCTTTGGCGATAAGGAGGATGAGGAAACTTAATATGTTCTGTACGATTTAAATTTTTATTTTGTTACCATGAGCATGCATTACAATTATGTTGAGGAAATGAGTTAAACAGTAAAACTTAAATTAACTGAGAGTGCTTCTTCAGGGTAGGACCTGAAAGAAATCCTCGCATTTAATTGATTATCAGAACCTCCCTGTGAAAGAGGCAGGCGGTCTTAGATGTAGTTTTACAGATGAAGAATTGGGTGGATTTAGACATTTTTAAGGGTGCAGATAACTAGTTGGTGAAGCGATTGATACTTGAACTCGAGGTTTCTGACTTTTAGATTGAGATTTATTGTTTTTTGTTTATGAATGAGCAAAACAACTAATTCTGAATTGTTAATTTTGAATTGCTCCTTCCTCTCCTAACATAATTATGTATTTTTCCTATCAAGCATTTCTCTTTTCCTTTCCAATATAGCAAATGGTTTGTATTGAATTGTAGTTCATCCTTTAGATCCGTTGACTTCCGTTTTTCTAGTTTATTTAATATGTATATTATTATTCTTTGAGATTGCAACAGGTGCAGTAGTAAAATATGGAGATGGGAATTTAAGGTGTCCACTAAGTGACAGGAATTGAGGCTTCTGTCCAGTACCCTGAAGTCGAGGTGTGTGACTTCACCATGCTCTACTCCCCAGGCTGGACAAGTCAAACTCCCATCCCCAAGTTCTAGTTCCTTAAACATAAGTTCTAAGTGGGCTGCTGTGATATGTGACATTAAAAAGGTTTTGAAACTTCCATTTGCCTTTCCTTCTCAAAGGTTTTCTTTCTAAATTGGGGACAATTAAAAAACAAGTATTAATTCATTCTCATTCTATCACTTATGCAACATTTAAATGAGAAAAGTCTTTAGAATGCCATCTTTATAGCTTGTAATCAATTAAATTATCCTGTTGATTAAAAAGCTTAAGTGTTAAATTGAGAAATGCTCTGTAAATACACATTCTGGAAGGTCAAATTGCTTAAAAATGACTGTGATGGTAATGCTGCATTCCCCCCTTTATAAAAAACTAAATGTATTGGGGTGACATTGGTTAATAAGATTATATAGGTTCTAAGGGTATAATTCTATGACACATCATCTGCATATTGCATCATGTGCTCCACACCCAAAGTCAAGTTGCCTCCCGTCTCTATATATTTATACCCTCCCACCCCCTTCCCTTTGGAAGCCAACACCCTGATTTTTTGTTTGTTTTTCTGGTTTGTTCATTTGTTGCTTTCAGTTTTATATCTCACAGCTGAGTAAAATCATATGGTTCTTGACTTTTTCTGTCTGACTTATTTTGATTAGCATGCTATTCTGAAGATCCATCCATGTTCTTATTTTCTTTTACAAAAATTATGCTTACAGGATTTTTTTTAAAAAACAAGTGAATAGTGATTAAAAGCAAATGTGTAACTGCTTTTTGCCTATTCAAATAAAGGGCCATCGAGCCATCTGTCAGATGAAGGTTGGACTAGATGTATGAACTCCAAGGCCCTTGACCAGCTCCAAACAACAACGGAAAGAACATTTCAGGCCACTCCCAGGCACCGTCTGTTGCACAGAAGGTGTGTCTGCTCACAACTGAGATGAAACCAGCCACCAAAGCACAGTCTTAGCAGTGAACAGCAGGTGGGGTAAGAAGTCCAACATTTTTTCAAATGGAAGTAACATTCATTTCATACTTGAGTCATTGAGGGAACAATCATGGAATGCATGCAAAGCTGAGTGTGTTCAAACCTTAGCTGAATATGTTAAAACAACAGCAACAATATTTTCATAGTGATTATAATTCTTTTTTTTTTTTTTTTTTTTTTTTTAGAGAGAGAGGTAAGGAGAGAGAGATAGGAATAGTGATGAGAGAGAAATGTCTATAGGCTGCCTCCTGCACAACCGTACTGGGAACCAACCCCCCAACCCAGGCATGTGCCTGACTGGAATGGAACCTGTAACCTCTTGGTGAATGGGTCAGTGCTTAACCACTGAGACACACTGGCTGAGTGTGATTATAATTCTTTACTTGACAATTCTGATTGCTTCCTGGATTGTTGATATTATTTCAAGACTGGAAAATCTAAGAAACAATGTATACTCATCATTCTCCTTTGTGCTACTTCTTTTGTTAGACTAGTACAGTTTTACTCATTGGGGAAGAGAGTAGGAATCAGAGAAACAAGTTACAGAAGAATATCATCCTTTGTTGATATCATCTTCTGACTGATCATCAATGTGTATGTCATGGTCAAGGGTGATTCAGGCCAGGATAATTAGTAAATGTGTGAGTTTAATATGCCATTTAATATTTTATCCTTAGCATAGGTATTTTTAGGTGAAAATGTTGGCTCAGAGCATATCAGAATCTAACATTTAAAAAAAAATATTTACAAGGATGGTTTATTAATTGTTTGCTATGATGTGCACTGACCACCAGGGGGCAGACACTCAATGCAGGAGCTGCACCTGTCGGTCAGTGCACTCCCACAGCCAACCTCCTATGCCTGGCCAACCTCCTGCAGTCCCTCCTCCCTGGCTGGCCGGCCCCTCCCCCCCCCGCATTGGCCCCAATCACTGTCCAGGCCAAGGGACCCCACCCGTTCATGAATCTGTGCACTGGACCTCTAGTAAACTGTAATGATGGCATTCTAGAATTGAATAGTCTCTTAAAGGCTTTTTACATTTAAATGTGTGTAAGTGAGAAAGAATGAATTGGTACTTGTTTGCTATAGGTGTCCCAAATTTAGAGACTCTACATCTGTTATGGATTATCATATTAATGAAATTTCAATATAGTTTCATGCTTAGAGTCAAGATAGAAGTGAAATATACAGAATAAATTTTGTGGAAAAAACCGCAGGCTTTGGGAGTCGTCCTTTTCTTTTGGGTTATTAGCTTCTTCTGATATATTAACTCTGTGTCCACTACCTTTTCTGAATTGTAAAAACTGAGTTTGGGGTTGCAGTTTACATATGTAATGACTTTTTGGTGCCAAAGCCATCTGTACCTGCCCACTTCCAAAGCTGGTACATCTTTAAAATCACATATATTTTAAAAGAATTATTTAAAGAGGCACCTTTATTTTTTAGTGCAGGAGCTGACTTTATATGTTATATAAACATATACAATTGGCCCATGTCCTTCTCTATAACTTCACACATATGTTGATACTAGTGGCCCGGTGCACGAAATTCGTGCATGTGGTGTGGGGGTGTGTGTGTCTCTCAACTCGGCCTGCATCTTCTCCAATCTGAAACCCCTGTGGGATCGGGCCTAAACTGGCAGTCAGACAACCCCCTCGCAATCCGCTCCTAACTGCTCACTTGCCTGACTGCTTGATCACCCTTAACCACTCTGCCTGCTGGCCTGATTGCCCCAACTGGTCCCCTCTACTGGCCTGCTTGGCCCCAACTATCCTCATCACCAGCCTGATCACCCTCAACTGCCCTCTTGGTCTGATCACCCCCAACTGCCTTCCCCTTCTGGCCTGATCACCCCTAATGGCCTCTGCCTTGGACCTGCCACCATGGCTTTGTCCTCTGGGGCTGGGCTGCAATTGGGGAAGACCTGGCCGGCCTTCCCCGAGGGCAGCTGGATTGCCCGCTGGGGCTGGGCTGCGATGTGGGACCCCCTGTGCCCATGGCGCCCGTTTTGTCCCTCCATGGGGCCCCAGCCTGGGGAGTGGACACTACGCTGGTGGTCCCAGACAGCTCGAGGTGCCTGTTCCGTCCCTCCGCGGGCCCCGTGGAGCGGCCCCGCCCCTCACGCCACTGCCCCTTGCCTTGTGCATGCCTTGGCCCCGCCCCCGCTCATGATTGGCTGGTAGTGTAGTGAAGGTATGGTCAAATTTGAATATTGCTTTTTATTAGATAGGGTATTAATGAATATATAAGTTGTATATTAATATGTTATTTGGAAGCTTTTTATATTCCCAGTTGTTTTTTGTATGTTTATGTTACTTTATATGATTTGATAGTTTTCCATAATGAATATTTTCTGGGCAAAAGAGCTTCTCTTTTTTGTTTTCTGACATTAATAATGATGACTAATGATGTTATGGAATGAATGTTTATGTTCCCCAAATTCACACACTGAAGCCCTAATCCCCAGGTGACTGTATTTGGAGATAGGGCCTTAAAGTTGTAATTAATGTTAAATGAGGTCGTAGGAGCTAGAATCAGGAGATCAGAGTGCTCCCTCTCCTTGACATGATGAGGATACAGGGAGAAAGCAGCCGTCTACAAGCCAGGACAGGGCCCTCACTAGACACTGAATTTCCTGGCACCTTAAGTTTGGACTTTCCAGTCTGCAGAATTGTGAGAAATAAGCTTAAATTGTTTCAGCCACTCAGTCTGTGGCATTTTGTTGTGGCAGTTCAAGGTGACTAAAAGAGGAGGCTCACTCTCTAACCATCAATAAATAGGTATTTTTAAAAAAAACCAGTGGTTTAATGTGAAGACTTCAGATGAAGTAGATTAAGAAACTGAAGGGAGTTTTAATGCTAGGACACCCCACTGTTATATTATTGAAATGAATACCTGGCGTCAGAGGAGCTGTGGGCTGGGGCTGGGTGTCTGCTCAATAAGCAAAGGGAGCAGGTTTAGCTTCCCATAGGGCACATACAGGAAGCAACCAATGACTGCAAAGTAAGTGGGACAACAAATTGATGTTTTTCTCTCTCTGTCTAATCAATGAAAAAAAGAAAGAAAGACAACGAGAAGCGAAGCCACCACACTGAGGGTATATAGAAGATAGATGGACTTTCTTCTCAATTTTGCGATGAAACTAAAACTGCTCTAAAGAAAAAATCTATTAAAAAAAAAAGAAAGCCAGGAGAACCAAGATGGCGGCATAGATAAACACCTATTGTTCTGCCCCGCGCAACGATTTAAGAACTACAACATAACAGCAGAACAGACATTACCCAGAATCGCCAGAAAGCTGGCTGAGTGAAAACTCCACAAATAAGAGTAAAGGTGGGACACTGAGACTCAGAGGAGCAGCGGGAGCGCAGCCTTGAAGATGGAAACAGGTTAGGAGCCATTCTGGTCTCGCGCGTGGGCTGTAGGGCTGGAGCAGCAACCCCGGCTGGATCTCGCCAACGGGGAGGGCGGAGACGTCCCACTACGCGGATTCCCCAGCGCCAGGCAAGGTCCGAGATCCGGGGTATGTGGAGACGTCCCACTGCACAGATTCCCCAGTGCCAGATGAGGTCCGAGGTCCGGGGGATGCACCCTGGAAGCGGGGTGCGGCAGAGGTCTCCTAGTCTGAGGAGAAACCCGAAGGCTGGGAAAAGAAGTTTGCGCGCAAGTGTCGCACAAACCCGCGACTTGCCCCCTGGAAACTTGTCTCCTGGTCCCGGAAACCATCTATTTTACAACCCTGGGCTAGACTTTGGGTGTGCAGACTCATTTGGGGAGAGGCAGAGTTGTCTGGCAAGGGGAAGAGACTAGTGGCTTTCTCTTGGAGGTGTCTGCAGCCATCCCCATCCAACAGAGACCCGCGCGCGTGAGCACCGCATAGGACATAGCTGACACTGAGGCTGCCTGCGCAGCTCAGAGACTCCGCCCATCCAACCTGAATACAGTCTCCCTTCACAGCCAATTGGCCTGGAGGTCAAACCCTCCTAGGGCTAACAACAACAAGCTGGGTTTAAATTAAAAAATACTGTACAACCCATAAAGGATTGCAGTAAGAGTACCCACCTCAGGTAACTGGGGAGGCTGAGCCATTGTCCCTTTGAAGATATCTACCACATAAAGCAGCCACCATGCAGAGATATGGAAAGAAATCAGGTGTGAAAGAAATGGAGGAGAAAAGACGACAAGACATAGAGTTCAAAACCACGGTTATAAGGCTTTCAAGAGGCTCCTAGAAAAGGCCGATGAACTTAATGAGAATTACGAGGAAATAAACAAGACCAACCAGGAAATGAATGAGACTTACAAGGAAATGAATGAGACCCTCAAGGAAATGAACAAGACCTCTAAGGATATGAACCAGACCCTCACAGATATGAAAAAGGACCAACTAGAAATTAAGCATACACAGACGGAAATAAAAAATATTACACAAAGTCCTAAAAGCAGTCCAGAGGGCCACAAGAACCAAGTCAAAGATTTGAAATACAAAGAAGCAAAATCCACTCGGCTGGAAAAGCAAGAAACAAAAAGAATTCAGATAATTGAAGATAGTGTAAGGGGCCTCTGGGACAACCTCAAGCGTGCCAACATCCGAATTATTGGGGTGCCAGAAAAAGAGAGAGAGCAAGTTAATGAAAACCTACTTGAAGAAATAGTGACTGAAAACTTCCCCCACCTGGTGAAAGAAACTGACTTAAAAGCCCAAGAAGTACACAGAACCCCAAAATATAGGAATTTAAAGAGGACCACACCAAGACATATCATAATTAAAATGCCAAGAGCAAAAGATAAAGAGAGAATATTAAAAGCAGCAAGAGAAAAACAGTTGGTTACCTATAGGGGAGCACCCATACGATTGTCAGCAGATTTCTCAACAGAAACGATGCAGGCCAGACTGGAGTGGCAACAAATATTCAAAATAATGAATAGCAAGAATCTACAACCAAGATTACTCTGTCCAGCAAAGCTATCATTCAGAATGGAAGATCAGATAAAGTGCTTCGCAGATAAGAAAAAGCTAAAGGAGTTCATCACCACCAAACCAATATTATATGAAATGCTGAAAGATATTCTTTAAGAAGAGGAAGAAGAGGCCGAGACCGGTTTGGCTCAGTGAATAGAGCGTCGGACTGCGGACTAAAAGGTCCCGGGTTCGATTCCGGCAAGGGCATGTACCTTGGCTGCGGGCACATCCCCAGTGGGGGGCGTGCAAGAGGCAGCTGATCGATGTCTCTCTCTCATCGATGTTTCTGACTTTCTATCCCTCTCCCTTCCGCTCTGTAAAAAATCAATAAAAATATATTAAAAAAAAAAAAAAAAAAAAAGAAGAGGAAGAAGAAAAAGGTAAAAATATAAATTATGAACAACAAATACACATCTATCAACAAATGAACATAAAAATCAAGTGAATTGATAAGCTGATGAACAGGATAAACTGGTGAGTGAATATGACAGAGACATGGACATAGAGAGGGAATGGACTGACAATTCTTGGGGATAAAAGGGTTGTGGGAAGTACAGCAAGAGATTGGACAAAAATCTTGCAACAATGGGAGAGGACATTGGGGAGGGGGAGGTGAGGGTGGAGGGTGGGATAGGTACAGGGTGAAGGGGAGATATAGGGGGATAAAAAAGGGGAAACAATGTAATTAATAAATTGAACAATAAAGATTAAAAAAAAAAAGAAAGAAAGCCAGGCCACAGACTGGGATAATATATTTTTAAATCACATACCCAAAGAGGATTTGCATCCAGAAAATATATAGAAATCTCAGAACTCAATAATAAAAAAGTAAATAATCCATTAAAAATAGGTAAAAGATTTAAACAGACAATTCACCCAAGAAGATATATTGATGGTAAATAGCCTAAGACGCTGAACATCATTTGTGAAGGAAATCCAAATTAAAACCACAATGATAAACCACTGTATGTCCATTGGAGAGGTGTAAAAACCTGCCGGTACCATATCTCGGCAGTTTCTTATCAAGTAAACATATACTTACATGACTCAGGAGTCCCACTCTTAGTATGTGTTTACCCAAAAGAAATATAAACTTACGAATGTGAATGCTTATTGTGGCTTTTTTCCACAATTGCTAAAAGTCACGCACAACCCAAAGATCCTTCAGCTGGTGAGTAGATGCACAAACTTGGGCACATCTACGCCATGGACCACAACTTGGAAATCTGCAGGAATGAACCACTGTTACTTACAACTGGAGGCTCTGGCCTGAATGCACTGTGTGGATGAAGGACATCTAGGAGGGGTGATGGGGCTGCTCTGCATCTCACTGTGGTGGTGCTTATGTGGCTCTATCTGTCTAAACGCCTGGAACTTTGTGTTTTATTGCATGCAGATTGGACAAAGGAAATGATCATGGAACCATCTAGTCATGATTTTGATCAGGTCCTAAGCGGGTAAGTATTTTGTTACTTTTCAGGAAGTACGTTGGCAGTTAGTAGTGGGGCATCAGCCCCCTTCAGAGGTGGAAGGGGAGAGGCTGGCCACCGGCAGACTTGTAAACCTCTGGTTTCTTTTTTAAAGCGTCTGTGAGCTTCTCTGGGTCAGGGCTCTGTTCCCGAGACTCTCACTGTTACTGCTTTTTGAGTGGCTTCAGGACCCCTGTAGATAAGAATAAGAGGAGTTTCCCTTTTCCGCTTTAGCCGTGAATGTGGATAAAGCCTCAAGACTGGTCTTGGGGATTGTGTAGCAGGAGGCAAGGTCTGTTTTGCTGGTGACATTTTCTGTGGGTTACACGCTGTCGGAGACGCCCATTCAGAGTTATTTTGATTCATTGCACCCTGCACATTTTCTTTTCTTCCCTCCTTGTCAAAGTCGTGACTGACAGCCACTCTTTCTCAGGAAAGGGCTTTGCATATCAAGTTCCTGCCATCTAGCCAGTGTTATCTCTGAGCGGAAATCCCAGCGGGCACTGTGTGGGGCAGATGAGCCTTTTTGTGCTAAGCACATGACAAGAAGATACAGCATTTCCATCTGCCAAAGCTGAGTTCACGACCTAACAGGCTTTAGCTTCTTCAAGTTTAATCCTCTTGAGCGTGGTGATTATCATTTTAAATTCACAGGCCTCCTCATCGGAGGAAAGCAATACTGGAGTTTAATTTGTGCTTCTTCCACAAAATCGTATTTGGACCCTGTGAGTGGACTTTAGAGAAGGTGGAATAAAGTGTTGCTTTAAATTTCCGTGGAGCAGAGAGAGCCTGCACTTCTAGAGCAGATAAGGCGCACATCATGTCAGTAGTGCTGGCTCGGGGGGAATTCCCCAGCCTGCAGTTATGTAGGCTGTGGCCCGCAGCTGTGTGCTCTGTGGAATCCTGGCCCTGGGATTTGCATTCTGCCCTGGTGGCTCCAGAGCTTTGGGAAAATCCACATTTCTCTAATGCAGGGTAAAAAGCCATCCCCCTTCCTTAGGCTCTTTGCTGCCCTTTCTTTTAATTAAAGTTTTTTCCCCTCCCCAGTGTTGGAGGAGCTTCCTAAAGGTCACACTTGTAAAGGGCTGCTGAAGAGAAATGCAGATGATAGTATTTTGTTCTTTTATGGGGGAGATTTTCTCTCGAATCTCTCTGTGTCTGAAAAGTGCATTTTCTTTTTTTTATTTCTCAATTTTGGTTAAAATAGTGTGGCTTGGAAGGAAGGTGGATTTTTTGCTAATATGTAGCCACGATGTCATTCGGCCAGCGGCTGAGGAGCAAGAGAACACCGTTCAGCCCGAACAGAAGACCCTGCCCGCCGAGCGCTCTCACATGTCAAGCATTGTGTGGCAGAATAGGTCTTGCCTGTAACACATGCACTTGTCTTCATAGCAAACAATGCTGTCATATTTCAGCTATAAAATATTTGCACTTGAAATCTCTATTTACAATTTTTGTAGTAGTTATTTGATTTCCCTGGACTTTCTGGGAGCCTGCTGACATGAGCATCATGAGTGCTTGAGTTCTTTTTCTTCATGTTAATGTTGGCTGTGTAAGTGCTCTTTAAAAAAAAATTAAAAAATATATATATATATATTGATTTCTGACAGAAAGAAGAGGGAGAGAGAGAGAAACGTCAATGATGAGAGAGGATCTTTGATCTGCTGCCTCCTGCACTCCCCCACACCTGGGTTTAGCTAACAGTAGGGCTCACAGGTTTGGAGAAAAGTTTGTTGGCTGGATCAAAAACTCCTATGAGAAAGATTTTATGAAAGATTCAGATTACGTTTTGCAGTTCAGAAGGTAAATATTTGCTGAGATACTTTTGACCAAAGTGTGGTATGAAGGAAAAGAGGGACACTTGTGAGAGCAAAGAGGCTTCCACATGCAAGGAATGAAGGAGCAGGAAGGAGATAAATGACCATATGAGATGAATAAATACCCAGAGAGCCTATCTCAGTGGCTATCTTTATTATAATGAGTTTTTTACATAAGTTTTAAAAAGTTCTGTTGTGCTGATATCATAGTATTGTGAACTTCATTCTAACAAAGAATCCCGGAAACAGAAAATGTTGGTGACTGTCACATCTGGGGAGTATTGTTTGAAGGAGAGATGAAGAGCCTTGGAGGTACAGGGAATGGAGAGGAAAGCTATACCCTCCACATTCTTGATTCTGCTAACAACTGGCGATTACTTCCTTCATGCTTCTCGTTTTTATAACTCTTAGAAACCAAGTAATACCTATGAGGAAAAGATATGAACTTGGAGAAGGAAAGAGATGGAGTGAAGAGCCCCATGATCTGGGACATTGAACACCTGTTTTGTGGGTTGGATTACCTTTTTTCTCTGTTCTCAGATACTTTCAATGCCACTTTTTAAAAATATATATATTTTATTGAATTTTTACAGAGAGGAAGGGAGAGGGATAGAAAGTCAGAAACTTTGAGGAGAGAGAAACATTGATCAGCTGCCTCCTGCACACCCCCTCCTGGGGATGTGCCCGCAACCAAGGTACATGCCCTTGACTGGAATCGAACCTGGGACCTTTCAGTCTGCAGGCAGACACTCTGTCCACTGAGCCAAACCAGTTTCGGCGCATGTCACGTTTTTTTTTTTCATGTATTAATGTCTGAGCGAGATGGAGACTGGTAAGCTGTTCTTTTTTTTTTTTTTTTAATCATTTCCCCCTGAAGACTGCGGGTAGAATTTCTAGTTATATACTTAGAATAGTAGAAATTGTATTCTAATAAAACATTTTTGGATGCTTTGTTGGATTTTTTTAAACGAGCTCCTATCCTTATAATATCTTTTAAAAATATATATATTTCTTTATTGATTTCAGAGAGGAAGAAAAAAGGAGAGAGATAGAAAATCAATGATGAGAAAGAATCATTGATTGGTTGCCTCTTACACACCCCACCCCCACTGGGGATCAAGTTGCAACCCAGGCATGAGCCCTTGGCCAGAACTGAACCTTTTCAGTCCGCAGGTCGAAGCTCTATCCGTTGAGCCAAGCCGGCCAGGGCTCCTTATAATATCTTTGTCCTTTCAACAACACTAGTGGCCCGGTGCATGAAATTCATGCACGGGGCCGGGGAGGTTGTCCCTCAGCCCAGCCTTCACCCTCTCCAATCTGGGACCCTCTGGGGATGTCCCTGTGGAATCGGGCCTAAGCCACTAGTTGGACATCTCTCTCACAATTCAGGACCGCTGGCTCCTAACTGCTCACCTGCCTGCCTGCCTGATCACCCCTAACCACCTCCGCCTGCTGGCCTGCTTGCCTCCAACTGCCCCCACCCCTGCTGGCCTTTCTGCCTCCAACTGCTCTCCTTTGCCAACCTGATTACCTCCAATGTCCCCCACTGCCAGCCTGCTCGCCCCCAACTGGTTCCCTCTGCTTTCTTCACTCCCAAATGACCCCCCACAAGGCCTGCTCACCCCAACTGTTCCCCCCCACCCCCCCCCACTGGCCTGATCACTCCCAACTGCCCTCTCCTCCTGGCCTGATCGCCCCTAACAGCCTCTGCCTCGGCCCTGCCACCATGGCTGTGTCTGGAAGGACGTCCTGAGGTCTCCCAGTCTAATGAGCAGATTACCCTTTTATTAGTATAGTACGGGATTTGACCATTATCCTCTGATGTTCCTGATTTTCATGTGAAATCAAACTGCTAACAGAGGGATGCTGTTAAGGATAGCTTTTCAGATTTCATGGCTCTGGAGCACTCTGCCATTTTTTTGAAATGTGAAAATATGGACCTTTTCAAATATGGCCCTGTGTGTGTGGGGGGGGGCCCCACCTCAGGTTTTCCTTTTCTCTTTTTTTGTCCCTGTTTTGCTCAATTTGGATTCCCTTTAGAGTAGAGTTTTGTCTTGCAAAGGAGCTTTGCCCAGTTACTTTGGGGACTTCATAGGGCCAGACTCGGCTCCTTCAGTCTTTTCTGTGAACGTGTCCGCCCCAGCTGTCGAGAGCCGGAGCGCCGACACTTTCGGCAGTTGTCTGCAGCGAGCCCACCAAACCAGAAGGCTTCCAGTGAGCATCTGCTATTTATTTTGGGACGCTCGGGCTTCTTACTGGCCCATCTCTCGGCGGGCCCCAGTGCGTCCCTCTGCTTTCTCTCGAGGTGCTGGATCCATGCAGATCTTGGCACTGCTGGTGATTTGTCCCTGTCTGCCCCTGTTTAGGGCTTGATGGAGATACCTTGCTGCCTAGATGTTTTGGTGTTTTCCAGGGAGTTTTGATTTTGCTATCTTACTTTCTCTGTGTGGTTTATTGGAGGGAGGGGATTGGGAAGTCTAAAATACTATGTTATTACTGCCATCATTTCCCCATAATCCTTATACTTGTTTTTCTTTTAATATATCTTTATTGATTTCAGAGAGGGAGAGAGAGAGAGAAACACCAATGATGAAAGGGAATCATTGATCGGCTGCTGCTGCACGCCCCCTACAGGTGATCAAGCCTACAACCCGGGCATGTGCCCTTGGCCGGAATCGAACCTGGGACCCTTTGGTCCACAGGCTGGCATGCTATCCACTGAGCCAAACCAGCTAGGGCTTGTTTTTCTTTTTTCAAGCTTGCTCATTGTTGACCACCCTGGGTTTTGTTTTGGTAACAGCTGTTATTCCTTGGTTAGAAACCTGTTCTTTGCTGATTCTTTCCTAGTCTGGGAACCATTTCCAGCAGGAGATAGTGGCAGTTTCCTTCACTAGACTAATCTCAGGTAGTATGTGCAGGGCTGGGGCTGAATTATCCTGTTCCCTCAGCCTGAAATACCTCCCTCCTCCTCTCTGGCCAACAAGGCTGGTCCTGAAGGCTCCCTATAGCCTCTCTCCTCCATTGCTGGTGCTTTTTTCTCTGCTCCCATAAAATCTGATGGATGGGTCATGTTTTGTCACATATCTCACTGCTTAAAGTATATGTTTACTTGTCTGATTTCTTCCCAGGACTGTGGGTTCTGAAGGTGAGGGACCATGTCTTTTTTTTTGTATCCCCACTACCTGACCTGATGCCTGGCTTGCAGTAACTACTCAAGACATGCTTGTTGGGGGAATCTTGGCCACTGTGTAGTTAAGGAACAAAAGCAGCCCTCTTTGGATGCATTGTAGGATAGACAGGAGGAAAGATAAGTGCCACTTAGAGTCATATTTAAAGAAAAAAATGTCTTGAGAAGGAACTATAAAGGTGATTGTATTCTCAAGATTTGTGGTAGGAAGGAAGAGGGCTGGACTAGGGCTACCAGGTTCCCTCTGGTTCCATAATTCTTTACTTGTTAATTAAGTTCTCTTCCTCTGGTGAGTTGAGGGTTTTGGGGAGAATCTTAAAGTTGGCCACATGAACAGTTATTTAGCTGTCTGTGATTTTCTGGGAAATGGAAGGTTAAAAATCTCAGTAACCAAGGAAACCAGTCCTATGCTAGTGGATAAGAGGTGAAAATTTAACTGAGCGGAGTCAAAAGAAAATCTGGCCACTTTTCAGCATTAAGCTGATGCACTGCAATCCCAGGGAAGGTGAAAGAGGGAGATGACCTGAACTACCACGTGCCTTCTCAGCAGAAAGAGGGAACTGTCAGTGGCGCTGATCAGGGGAGTATGGATTTTTTGTTTTTAATCCTCACCTGAGGATATGTTTATTGAAGAGAGAGGGGGGGGGGAGAGAGAGAGAGAGAGAGAGAGAGAGAGAGAGAGAGAGAGAGAGAGAGAGAGAGACGGGGAGAAAGGGAAGAGGGGAAAAAGAGGAAAGGAGGAAAGGGGGAGAGGATGAGAGGATTAGTATTGTGCCCTCCCACACCTGACCAGCAGTTGAACCCACACAGCCTTTCAGTGTATGGTGTACGTATGTCGATGTTCCAACCAATTGAGCCCATCAGCCAAAGCTAGCCTGAATTCTTAATGAGGTTCAAGATATAAAACAGATAAAATCAACCTGATTCTATTGCTTCCTCTCCTTCCCACAGGGACTCCGTATAACAGGACTTCCATGGAGTATAAAGTCTCCAATTAGTCCACTTGCTGCAGTTTAATTTTCCAAACTACCCTTAAGTCATGGAAGCATAAAACGCTGAAGGTCTTTACAGTAAGACTAGCCCTTGCGTGGGCTGATAGCAAATGGTCAAATTACCTTTCTATGCCACCTATTTTTAGCCAACTCTCTGAAACAAAATTACCCTACTGAGACAGATGTAAGGACTTAGGGAAAGAAGATGCAGGGGTTCAGGATGAGTGGAGAGGCCTGTGAGGTGTCACTGAACAGCTGCTTGGCGGGTCGGGGCACCATATTCTCTGGCATAAGATCCCTCTGCCCCTCTTTTCTCCCAGGGGCTGATCACAGGCAGGGACAAGAAAAGAAGCTGCCATCAGTCGGATTTGAATATAGTCTGGATCACTTTTCCCTCATTCTTAGTGGCCACAGTATTTTGGACCTCAAATACTATGTACATTGTTCTAGGCTTAATGGATAATTTAGATGTATGCCATATGTTGCATTTACTATTTTTCAAATGTGATCATGCTCTAATGTGTGTTTTATTTAAT
Organism: Antrozous pallidus; assembly: GCA_027563665.1. Lineage (NCBI taxonomy): Eukaryota > Metazoa > Chordata > Mammalia > Chiroptera > Vespertilionidae > Antrozous > Antrozous pallidus. The sequence goes on from CM050515.1 coordinate 37,467,206, forward strand.
ACACAATGACTAATGGAAACATTCTTCTTAGTATACCTGTATACCATATATATATATGGTATATATGGTATATATGGTATAAAATGTATAGTATATACATTTTTGTTGAAATTTAGCTTATTGAAATAATACATAAAGCTGTTTTTGCTAGAACTTTTTTCGAATACAAAATCTGCTATTGATCTCTTTAATTAAAAATATTTTTTATTGGTTTTAGAGAGAAAGGGAGAAGGAGAGAGAGGTAGAAACATCAATGATGAGAGACAGTCACTGATTGCTGCCTCCTGCACGCCCCACACTGGGGATCGAGCCTGCAACCTGGGCATGTGCCCTGCCTGGGAACCGAATCGTGACCCCCTGGTTCATAGCCACTGAGCCATGCTGGCTGGGCGTTGAGCTCTTTAATTTTAATGGTTTATGAAAGTTTCTATTGATAAGCAGATAATTTTTTAAATAGTGAAGTGACAGTTGCTGCTTATAGATAACAACATGGTGATTACCAGAGGGAAAGGGGGCTGGGGGAATAGGAGAAGGGGAAGGGGGGATAAATGATGATGGAAGATGTGACTTGGTGTGGGAACACACAATACAATGTACAGATGATATATTATAGAATTGTATACCTGAAACCTATGTAATTTTGTTAACCACTGTCACTTGAATAAGTTCAATAAAAATGATTTATAAATGTAAAGGTAATTAAACAATGATATATTTTAAAGCTTGATAACATTTAAAACTTGAAAGTAGGGTGCATTAATATAATTTTTCAGTTATACACATTGTAACATTTTCGGTTGGATATGTTTGACATTAATTGAATTTGGTTTCCAGTGATTTTGTGTTGGGGAGTTTTCTTAAATGTGTTCTCTCTCGTGTCTTTCTATCCCACTTGTTCCCTTCTACGGTATAATTACATTTGGTGAGGAACATAGGAGACTGTTGAAAAAATGTGATTTTTTTGTTTCAACCTCCTTATTAGGGTCAAAGCAGGAAAGCCTTTTATAGCCTTTTACTCCAGAGGAAAGTAGAACCTTCAAAAGCTAGGTTCCTGAGTACAAAGGGCTTTAAATTGCATCTGTTGCCTCTTGTTACATATCACTAGAGGCCCAGTGCATGAAATACGTGCACTCAGGGGCGGGGGTCCCCCTCAGTCCAGCCTGTGCTCTCTCGCAGTCCTGGAGCCCGCAGGGGTGTTCCACTGCTGCAGAGGCGGGAGAGGTTCCTGGCACTGCCGCTGTCTGCCAGCAGAGCCCAGCCTCTACCTGAGCGGTGCTCTCCCTGTGGGAGTGCACTGGCCACCAGAGGGCAGCCCTTGCATTGAGCGTTTGCCCCCTGGTGGTCAGTGTGCATCATAGCGACTGGTCATTCCACCATTCGGTTGATTTGCATATTGCTCTTTTATTATATAGGATTAGTTACTTCTGAAGTTCTACCGACTTATCTGAATGCTCTTTATGAGAAATATCTTTTAAATAACTCTTATCAGAATGTTGCTTTTTAAAAAAATATATTTTATTGATTTTTCACAGAGAGGAAGGGAGAGGGATAGAAAGTCAGAAACATCGATGGGAGAGAAAGATCGATCAGCTGCCTCTTGTACACTTCCCGCAGCCAAGGTACATGCCCTTGACCGGAATCGAACCCGGGACTTTTCAGTCCGCAGGCCGACGCTCTATCCACTGAGCCAAACCGGTTCAGCAGAGTGTTGCTTTTTTTTTTTTTTAAAAAAAAAGAAAAGATGAGAGGATATTTTAAAAAGATTGTTGCCCAAACATACTGTTCAAAGGCTGGCCAGTTAAATTAAGCAGACTGTAAATTAATGTAAATTGTTGTATGTGAAATAGGACCACAGCTTCAGTGAATGCATTTTTTTTTATTGGTTCTGTTGTGCATAGGGTATCTTTTGTCTATTTCTCCTATCCATTATTGAAAGTGGGATGTCAAAGTCTCCAACTAGTATTATACTTGTACTGTTTCTCCCTTCAGTTCTATCAGTTTCTGCTTTATCTATATACTAGAGGCAGAGGCACGAAATTCGTGCAAGAGTAGGCTATCCTTCTTCTGGCTGCCAGCACTGGCTTCCCTCTGGCACCTGGGACTCAGGCTTCCGTCACAGAGGGAGGCCCTGCCCATCCACCTCAGTCTGCTGGTTGGTGGCCTGGGCCTTCCTCTTTGGGGCAAATGTGGAGCCCCCTGATTGATTGTCCTGCCAGCTGGTGGCCTGGCCCTCCCGCTGTGGGGCGATCATGAGATGATGGCCGAGCCCCCAGCCAGTTGCGTTGAACCCGCCTTGGCTGGCCTGGCACCAGTGGGTGTCATAGTGTGGTTCCTGTTGGTTGGCCGGAAGGTCATCCGGATGGTCATTCCGCTGCTTGGCCGTCTAGTCTAATTAGTATATTACACTTTTATTATTATAAATTTTGAGGTTTTATTGTTAGTAGCATATGTTTCTGTGTTTATGATTATGTCTTTTAGGAACATGGACCCTTTTATCCTTGTATAATGTCCTCCTTTGTCTCTTATAACAATTTTGCTTTAAAGTCTATTATCCAGTATAATAAAAGCCTAATATACTAAGTGTCCGGTAGTCTGTTCAACCTATCAAAACATAATATGCTAATGATATGCTAAGGCTACTCAACCACTTGCTGTGATCTCCACTGATCTGCATCTGACCACCAGGGGGCAGATGCTCCAACCAGTAGGTTAGCTTGCTGCTGGGGTCCGGCTGATCAGGACTGAGTGAGATGGGCCAGATATGCCCTGGAGTCCTCCTGAAGTCCCTTCCTGGCTGGCCAACGTCCCACATCTCCCCAGTCCTGACTGTACACCAATGGGGTCCCTCAGCATGGCCTGTGAACCTCTTGCAACCTGGGACCCCTCAGGACAAACCACAGCTCTTGAGCCACATACGGCTCTTTGGCCTCTTGAGTGTGGCTCTTCCGCAAAATACCACAGCCTGGGTGAGTCTATTTTGAAGAAGTGGCGTTAGAAGAAGTTTAAGTTTAAAAATTTGGCTCTCAAAAGAAATTTCAATTGTTGTACTGTTGATATTTGGCTCTGTTGACTAATGAGTTTGCCCACCACTGCCTTAGTCCAATACAGTTTTGCTCCCAGTTACCTCCTATGAGCAGGTATTTGCAAATGTATTGTTGGGCCTATTACATGTAGAAACATAATTATGCACACATTGTTTTATAAAATTGCTTTTAAAATCAGTTATGGGAGGAGAGGCTGTATCAGATACATGACTTGCAAATATTTTTTCCTACTTTTTAGGTTTCATTTTCAATTTGCTGATGGTTTTCTTTGCTGTGCAGCAGCTTTCTTGTTTGATGTAGCCGCTTCCATTTGTTTATTTTTGCTTTCATTGCCTTTGCTTTTGGTGTCATATCCAAAACATCACTGCCAAAAGTGATGTCAGAGAGCCTCTGAGCTGTTTTCTTCCAGGAGTTTTGTAGTTTCAGGTCTCACTTTCCAGTCTTTAATTCATTTTGAGCTGATTTTTGTGTATGGTGTGCTGTGCAGTTTTCCTAGCACTATTTATTAAAAGACTGTCCTTCCCCTCTTGTATAGTCTTGGCTCCATTTTCATAAATTAGTTGACCATTAGTGTGTTTTTATGCTATTAAAACATTAGCAATAGCATATTTGATTACAATAGCTTTGTAATAGAGTCTGATGTTTTTCTTTCTCAGATTGTTTTGGCTATTTGAGGTCTTTTGTGGTTCCATACAAATTTTAAGATTGTTCTGTTTCTGTGAAAAACGCCTTTGGAATTTTGAAAGAGATTACATTGTATCTGTAGATTGCTTTGGGTAATATGGACAATTTCAACAATATTATTTCTTCCAGTCCATGAGCACAGACTATCTTTCCATTTGTGTCTTTCATTTCTTTCACTGGTGTCTTATAGTTTTTAGTGTATACCAGACACGTTTCAGAATGATGATGTTAATGTAATAATGCTGTCTGTATATTTATAGTTTTCACCTTGTATTCATCAGTATTTTATCTCAGATCTTTGCAAAATGAACCAAACATAAAATCTTTAGGAGTTTTTAAGATACACCTTTTCCTAAGTTACATCAAATGCCTTCTAACCTTCATTACTCCTTACTGCCCTGTTGTGATGGAGGCTAATGACAACCATCCTGGTCACTGCAGTTGGGGGGGTAATGAGATCCTTCTCAGTGCTTTTTCTGAGTTGGGGATTAGTGAGTTACTCAATTCTGTGAAGTCCAGCCTATTATGAACATTTAGTTAATATTAAATGATGATGATGGCAGGGCCATTAATTCTGTCTAGGTCTCCTGCCTCCCATGTTAGTGCTTGTTTCATTGAGTTCTTAGTTCCTTAGGTGTTTCAAATCAGAGCCCTCTGTCATATCAAGCTGACTACTTTGTCCAGGGTTACATTTTTGCCATGTGTTACAACTATGTTCAGAAGTTTTGTATTAACTGGGGTAGGCTCTGAACTCTGATTACCCAGTGGGCCAACAAAAGAATATTGGGTTTTTCCAGGTTACACCTTTCTAGTACTTTCAGCTCTAGTTCTAGCCCCCAAATTCTTATTAGCTGCAAAGCTATTTTCTTTAGAATATCCCTGGTATTTGTTGTTTATATAGCATATCTCATTCAGTTACATGTCTTTCATCTGCTGACATCTTTTCTTTCTGAGAAACGTCTAGTAATAACAGGAAAGCTCTAGGGTTCAGGCAATCTTTGCAATGCCTAGGTTATAATGTAGATTGCCATTTTTGTGTTTGTGCTGTCAAGGAAGCTTATGATGATACTAGTGGCCCAGTGTATGAAATTCGTGCACATTAAAAGGGGATTAATTAGAGGAAATAATTTAATATTGCTATTTGCCCATCCTATCTAATAAAAGAGTAATATGCAAATTGACCATACCTCTGATCAAGCCACGCCCACAAACAACAGCCACCGATCAGGAACAAGTAAACCCCAACCAAGATGGCTGTGGGCACTGAGAGCAGGAGGAAGGCTTGGATTTCCCTGGCAATGGAGGAAGCCAAGCTTCTGCAGCTCTGGTTGGCCTAGGCCTTCACTCCAGGCTACAATGTTTCAATTATAGAAGGTAAATGTCCCAACAGAAATGGCTGCCTCCACGGAGCGAGCAGAAGGCTTGGCTCTGCTCCAGGCTACAAAGTTTCAACTGTAGAACATAAATTAATCCCAGATCCCAGGGCCTCCACTTGGGTAACTGGGGTACATGGCCAGCCTGCAAACCACCACAGGCCCCTCGCCCCAGCCACCCCACACCCCAAGGGAACCCCCACCCTGATCCAGACACTCTTCAGGGCAAACCATCTGGCCCCCATCCATGCACCAGGCCTCTATCCTATTTAATAAAAGAGTAATATGCAGATTGACCATCATTCCAACACACAAGAGGGCTGCCCCCATGTGGTCCAAAGATCCTGCCCCCAGGTGGACACAAGATGGCCACCACAAGATGGCCAGCAGGAGAGGGCCATTGAGAGGTTCCAGGCCTGCAAGGGAGGGCAGTTGTGGGCCATCAGGCCAGCAGGGGAGGGAAATTGGGAGGGACCAGGCCTGCAAAGGAGGGTAGTTAGTGGCGATCAAGCTTGCAGGGGAGGGCAGTTAGGGGTGACCAGGCCAGCAGAGGAGGGAAGTTGGGGGCACACAGGCTGGCAGGGAAGCAGTTAGACATCAATTAGGCTGGAAGGGTAGTGGTTAGGGAGTGATTAGGCTGGCAGACAGAAGCAGTTAGGGGCAATCAGGGAGGCAGGCAGGTGAGCAGTTTGGAGCCAGCAGTCCTGGATTGTGAGAGGGATGTACTACTGACATCCTTCGAGGGGTCTCAGATTGGAGAGGGTGCAGGCTGGGCTGAGGGACATCTCCCACCTCCTGTGCACGAATTTCGTGCACCAGCCTCTAGTTCTTTATAATAGAAGTGTCAGAGATGAAAGAAAATTAGTAAAATGTATATGAAAATTTTCCTCCTGTCAGATTCTGGGACACACCATGGGACCCAGAGTCAAGTCCCCGCTCACCTTCATGCACGTCAAAATCACATGAGACCCAGACCTGGCTGCCCCCTAACCCCCATTGGGCAAGATCCAGACCCGGCCAGTCCCATCCTTGTCAAGCCCTGCCAGACAGGGGACATAGTCTCAGGTCCCCTGGCCTGGCACCAGGATGGGGGGCATGGCCTGAGGTCCTCCAGCACAGACCAGGGTGGGGTGCAGGCCTTGAGATCCACTGTCAAGCCCCACTGGGTGGGGGCATGGCCTGAGGTCCCCTGTCAAGACTGCCAGGTGGGGGTTGGGGGGAAGCGCAATCTCAGGTCCCCCAGCCTGGCACCGAGAGAGAAGTACAGCTTCAGGTCCCCCGTCAATCCCCGTCCGCATGGTGGTGCAGCCTCAGGTACCCCATTAAGCCCCGCTGGGCAAGGGGTGTAGCCTGAGTTCCCCTGACCCAGCACTGGGGGTGTACCTTGAGGTCCCCTGTCAAGCCCTGCCAGGCAGGGGGTGCAGCCTCAGGTCCCCTGGCTTGGTGCTGGGGTGGGAGGTGTGGCCTGAGGTCCCCTGTCAAGCCCCACCTGGTGGGGGGCGTGGCCTGAGGTTCCCCAGCCTGGCGCTTGGGTGGAGGGAGTAGCCTGAGGTCCCCTAGCCCAGTACCAGGATGGGAAGCGCACTTTGAGGTCCCCTTCAAGCCCTGCCGGATGGGGGACATGGCCTGAGGTCCTCTGTCAAGCCCCACAGGGGCGGTGGAGGGCATACCTCATTAATCCCCTGGCTGATTGCTCATTAAGGCTCCTTATGGCAACTTGGCCTCAGCTGTGGGTGCAGCCATCTTTATGATGGAGTGATGATCAATTAGCATATTCCCTTTTATTAGATAGGATTTGAGGGCTGAGAGTGATCTTGGAAGCTCTGTTATTTCAGCGTTTCATGAAAACATATGCGATTTGAATTGAGGATCACTGACTAACATTAAATCTGTTAGATGAATGGTTGATGGGTAACTAGAAATTTTTAGTGGAACAAAATAACTCCACACAGAGAAATTCCTAGATGCAAGGGTGAAAACATAGTGGGTGGGTCAGTCTTCATTATCCAAACTCATTCGTTAATCTTAGCATTACTTATGTTGGCTTAGCCTTTTATCATCTGTCATTTGATGTGATGTTTTATAAAGTTCAGAGCACCATCTCTGATGTATTTTAGCCAAACAAATAAACGAACACTTTAACATGACTCCACTGGGCAGTTAGATTTTTAAAATTTGATATTTCCTAGAAACTAATCTGCAAGCACAATAGGGAAGCAGTCAGACAGAAGATGAGTCCTTCTGCACTCAGTAAATCAATGTCATAAAAATAGAGATGCGCTATATTCAAAGAGACTGAAGGGACAGACAGTTTGAAACAGTGCATGGTTTTGAATAGAATACTGACTTGGGTAAGCCAGCTGTAAAGGAATTTTGGGGGTTAGGAAAATTTGGAAATAGTCTAGATATCATATGAAATAAAATTTACTGAAATGGAGAGATCGGAACTCACCAGATTTCCTTTTCAAAATGTTGATGAGAAAAATCTGGTTACCAAAAAATAGTATATAAATAGAAAAATATATAGATAGAAAAAAATCTGGAAGTATATTCAATAAAGTGTCAGTAGTGGTACTTTCAGGTGATGGGATGATGGGGTTTCATATATTATTTTTTGCTTGTTTTCCCCTGCCAAGTTCTTGTATGTCCTGTTTCTGTGTTGACACAAATTTATTAAAAAAAAAAAAAAATATATATATATATATATATATATATATATATACTTACCCATCCTGTATAGATGGGTTGTTTTAGTATATTTCACAAGTTTTTCTGTTGGTAAGATTTTATAATTTTTAGGATACTTTTTTGAACTGGTCTTTAGATTCTATATGCATCTCTCTTTTCTTTACATTTTTATTATGGAAAATACAAAAGTAGATAGACTAACATAATGAATTTTTATGTTCCCATCATCTGGCTTCAGCAATGATCAGTTATGCCCAGTTTATTTAATCTGTACCCACCATTCCTTTTCACCCATTATTTAAAGCAAATCCCACATCATTTCTTTTCATTGATAAATAGTTCATTATTTAGTTATGAAAGGTTAAAACAACACACAATACTAAACAATATATAAATAAAATAATATCCTTATTATAATCAAATACGCAGTCATTGCTCACCTTTCTTCACTTGTCTCATAAGTGATTTTCTCTAATTATATTGTTGGAATAAGAGTACAAATAAGTTCCCGACATCACAACTGGTTATGTTTCTTCTCCTCAACCATTTTTCCCCCTTTCAATTTATTTATTGAAGAAACCAGGCCCTTTATTTATTTTAAAAAAAATCTTTATTGTTCAGTTTATTAATTACATTGTCCCCCCTTTCCCCCCCCATAGCTCCCTTCCACCTGGTACCCATCCACCCTCACCTCCTCCCCATTGTCCTCTCCCATAGGTGCATGATATTTGTCCAGTCCCTTGCTGCACCTCCCAAACCCCTTTTCTCCCCAAGAATTGTCAGTCCATTCCCTCTCTATGCCCATGATTCGGTTATATTCACCAGTTTATCCTGTTTATCAGATTATTAATTCACTTGATTTTTAGATTCATTTGTTGATAGATGTGTATTTGTTGTTAATAATTTATATTTTTTACCTTTTTTGTCTTTCTCTTCTTATAGAATATCTTTCAGCATTTCATATAATATTGGTTTGGCGGTGATGAACTCCTTTAGCTTTTTCTTATCTGCGAAGCACTTTATCTGACCTTCAATTCTGAATGATAGCTTTGTTGAATAGAGTAATCTTGGTTGTAGGTTCTTGCTATTCATCACTTTGAATATTTCTTGCCACTCCCATCTGGCCTGCATAGTTTCTGTTGAGATATCCGCTGACAATCGTGTGGGTACTCCCTTATAGGTAACTAACTGTTTTTCTCTTGCTGCTTTTAATATTCTCTCTTTGTCTTTTGCCCTTGGCATTTTAATTATGATGTGTCTTGGTGTGTTCCTCTTTAGATTCCCATATTTTGGGGTTCTGTGCACTTCTTGGGCTTTTAAGTCAATTTCTTTCACCAGATGGGGGAAGTTTTCAGTCAGTATTTCTTCAAGTAGGTTTTCATTATCTTGCTCTCTCTCTTTTTCTGGCACCCCTATAATTCGGATATTGGTATGCTTGAGGTTGTCCCAGAGGCCCTTTACACTATCTTCAATTATTTGGATTCTTTTGGTTTCTTGCTTTTCCGGCTGAGTGTATTTTGCTTCTTTGTATTTCAAATCTTTGACTTGGTTCTTGCGGTCATCTGGACGGGTTTTAGGTCTTTGTATAATATTTTTTATTTCAGCTTAATTTTTAGTTGGTCCTTTTTCATATCCTCGTAGGTCTTGTTCATTTCCTTGTAGGTCTTATTCATTTCCTTATAGATCTCAGCCTTTTCTAGGAGCCTCTTGAAAAACCTTATAACCGTGGTTTTGAACTCTATGTCCAGTCGTTTTTTCCCCTCTATTTCTTTCACATCTGATTTCTTTCTATGTCTCTGCATGGTGGCTGCTTTCCTGAATTGGTCAATTAGCTTTGTGTGATAGATGTCCTCTAAGGGACAGTGGCTCAGCCTCTCCAGTTACCTGAGGCTGCAGCCCTTTATGGGTTGTACAGTATTATTGAAGTTAAGCCCAGCTTATTGTTGTTAGCACTAGGAAGGTTTGACCTCCAGGCCAATTGATTGTGAGGGTCAGCTGTCTTCAGGTTGAATGGGCGGAGTCTCCCAGCTGAGCAGGCAGCATCAGCTCCGCCCTATGCGGCTCCAGGGTCTCTGTGCTGGGTGGTAATAGCTGCAAGCACCTCTAAGAGAAAGCTGCCACCGATCTCCACCCTCTGCCAGACAACTCAGCCTCCCCCCAAATGAGTCAGCACCCCCAAAGTCTCGCCCAGGGTTGTAACACAATGCAGTCCGTTGGTCTCCTGAATGAGGGAGCAAGTCACTAGTCCTCTCTGCGCGGTCACGCACTTCTGTTCCCAAGTTTACGCGCAAACTGCTGTTCCAAGTTCACTCGCACTCTCCTCAAGCTCGCCCTCTCCACAAGCTCGCAGACCTCTGCCGCACCGGGTCTGTTTTCCCACTGCCCAGTTTCACCCCGTATGAGTGTGGATTCCCCAGACCTTGCCTGGAACTGGGGAATCAGTGCAGTGGGATGCCTTTGCCCTCCCCGTTATAGAAAACCAACCAGGTTTGCAGCCGCCTGTCCTCCCTGCTGGTGCGCGTGTAGGACTCCAAACCTCTGGCTCCACGAGTATCTTCAGCGCTGCCCTCCGCCGCTCCTCTGAGTCACAGTGTCCTATCTTTACTTTTATTTGTGGAATTTCCACTCAGCCAGCTTTCCGGCGATTCTGGATGATGTTTGTTCTGTCGTTAAGTTGTAGTTTTGGAATTGTGTGGAGCAGCAAGATAGGTGTTTTCCTATGCCGCCATCTTGGTTCCTCCTATCAAATGTCTAGGCCCTTTATTTTTAATAATTTCTCACATTCTGCATTCTCTTTCAACCTTTGAATGCCTACGACAAGAAACTGTTCCGAAGAATGCATCTGGGCAGGGTTGCCATTTAAAGTTCACAATAGAACATATTTATGGAATGTTTGTAAAATCTGTAAATTGAAAGGGCCCATTTCTGTCCTGAAGTCCTATGAGTTTAACACTCTTACAGCCTTGATTATTTCAGTAGGAGGAAACAACTATTGACGTAGGATATAGTGGGGTGGACTTGAGGGATATCAGTCACACAAATTTTAAAGTAGGAACTGGCCAGATTTCCTTTTCAAAGCTCAGTGAAAATTTACCCTGAAAGTACACTCTGGTGTAATGGGATTATCTTGAAATATTACTTACTATCCTCAGAGAGCTCGGTCAGTAATGTGCTCTCTAATATGATACCTTGTACTCCTGCTGAGGCTACTGAGGTCAAGATTTACATTGACTATGAATTGATTTTCTCCAATGATTGCAGGTTGAAGATGGCAGTGATGCAGAGACCTATGGAGAAGAGAATGATGAACAGGGAAATTATTCTAAGAGAAAGATAGTCTCTAACTGGGATCGATATCAAGATACTGAAAAAGAAGTCGGTAATGAAAGTGGAGAATCGCAGAGGGGAACAGACTTCAGTGTTCTCCTCAGCTCTGCAGGTATGAATTCCCATTGCTCACACACTGGTTGTGCTATGAATGTTGCAGAGACATTGATGTCCCTTTTTAAGTCGCATCTTAGTAACTGGCAATTCATCATGTGTCCCTTGGATTTTTAAATTCAGATAAAGGACAGTGTGTCTAATGGCTTGCAAGGATAGAATGGTTTTTCTCTACGTGGAAGTCAGGGTTTCCATGTGCTGATATAAATGACTTAAGTTGCCGTTGAAGCAGATAATAGTCTTCATAGAAATGAAAAATGCCGAACCATGCTCCTCTCAAGTGGGCAGTCTGAGAAACAGCAGGGTTTTCTTTGGTTTCAGAGGAATTGGTACTTAATGTTTGTAAAAAATTTTATAGAGTTTTAGAATATATGATATTTTTTCCTTTTTTTTTATAGCTAGAAGTGTGCATATTTGTGGCTATGCATATATTGGAGACATATACACTTGAATACCAAAACTTGCCTTTTTTGCTTTGGACAGTATTCTCTTTCAGTAGAGTAAACATGTATTCCTCCCGTGGCCAACTGTGTTTTTAAGGTTGCCTCTCATCGATGTGGAACTGGAGGGTAGTTACAGGAGATAATGGGGCAGGGCTGGTTTTATAGATGCCTACTTCTTGTAGGATGGGACATAAGAAATTGAAGGATGAATGGAGGACAGACTAGTGGTTTCAGGGGTTAGGGATGGGAGGGTGGGAGGTGAATGTGGTTATAAAAGGGCAGTAAGAAGAAGCCTTGTGGTACTCCATCTGTGCAGGTGATAAAGTTGTGTAGAACTTACACACACACACACACACACACACACACACACAAGTGAGGGCAAATGAACAAGGGGAAGTCTGAATAAGATTGGTGGATTCTGCCAGTGTCATGTCCCTATCCTGAATGTGATAGTATAGTGTAGTTTTACAAAATGTTATCATTGGAGGAAACTGGGCCACGCGTGTGAGATTTCTCTGTGTTTTTTCTTATAACTCTGCTAGAGGCCTGAAGCATGAAATTCATGTAAGAGTAGACCTCCCTTCCCTTGGCTGCCGGCACCAGCTTCCCTCTGGGTCCTGGGACCTGGGCTTCTCTTGCAGCCCCAGTTTCATCCGAAGGTCGTCTGGAAGGATGTCCGGTCTAATTAGCATATTATGCTTTTATTATTATAGATGTGAATCTATAATTACCTCAACAAAAATATTGTCAGCTTAAAAAAAATTTAAAGGATTAAGATGTGAGAAGCAGTGAGATAATATAAAAATAATACTTTCAGTTTGTTTTGAATTTCCTACTCCCCAACCTTTATGTTGTTTTAGAGTTCCATCTTTTTTCCGGTCTGCCTGTATTTTTTGAGTGCCTGAACTAGACTAAGAGTTATGAAGTTATGAGTTCTCTCCCAGCATATTAGTTGGAAAGAAAGAGATAAGTGGAGCGAGTATTAGTGAGTCAGAAGAGTGGGCTCAGTCTGGTGTCATTATTTGTAAAGGGCACACAGTGTAACCACCTAGAGGTTTGCTGATGGCATCCCAACTCATTGTTCAGGGCCTTGTGACTCATCTTTTTGCCACGCAGATGAGTATTTTTCTCTTGTTATCTGCATTTTGGCCAATTATGGGTCTAAAAGCACTTTTATTCAAGGTCGGAGAAATGTGAAATGTGTGCTGGTTAGATTCAATCGTTATCAGTTGTTCTGCTTAAAGATTTCCGGGAAAATTGCAGTAGTGCAATAAAATTAACATGTGGACTACCTGTGGATTTAATGGAATCAAATGTGCAGTCAATTGCCACGACAGTATCTGGCACTAAAAGATACTGTAGATGTTCTCTTGGGCAGCACATGTACCAAAATTGGAACGATACAGAGATTAGCATGGTCTCTGGGTAAGGATGACACAAAAATTCGTGAAGCATTCCAAAGTTTTGAATGTCAACTGTAATTGGAAAAAAAATACTGCATAAATGTTTGAAGGCGATTCAGAATTCTAGTCTGATGCAGCAGTTATGCACATTGGCTTATGGTATTGGTTATTTATTTCAGCATTTATTTATAACTTAAGCCTGGCATCTTTTGGGTGCCAGGTATACATATGTATAAAAATATGTATATATGTATGTATACATATGTAAAATATACACATATTTTACATATGTATACATATGTATGTTGTCTCTTTGTTTATTGATTTTTAAGTGGCTTGCTTATCTATGATTAGTTTTTGGGAGATCAGAACTGTCACATCTTTTGATATATGCTTATATTTCTTCTTTCCTCTGCTACTGATTTATTATTTTCTTGTCACATACCATAAGCCTGGGAATAGCTGTCCTGCTATCTTTATATATGTTGGAGTGGGCTGTATTGGTTTACTTTTGAGAGGTGGAGTTCATTCTATGGTCATGAAATATTAAGAATATCCTCTAGACAGATACACCATATTCCTTGGAATCTTTCTGCCCTTGTCTGTGTAAATCAACATAACAGCCCAGGAGAACATATTGCTGGTTTGTTAGATGTGCACATCACAAACTTTCTAGATATCGCCAAATTGCTCTCCAATGTGGAGATGAGCTACAATTTCTGGTGTTCACTGTTTTTGCCAATATGTAACACTGTTAGAATTTTTCACTGTGGCCAGCTGGTTGAATGGTATCCAGTTGTGGTCTGTTTGACAGTTATTTGAGCCCCACTATTTCCAGGTACTGTTTTAAAAGCCAAGTATACAGCAGTGCACAGAACAGACAAAAACCCGTGACATGAAGTTAACATTCTAGGAGTTGAAAGACTCAGTAAGGAAAAGAAAAGTAAGATCTTATATGGTGATAATTGCTCAGGATAGAAACAAAGTGGGGAGGGGCTGTTACAGTTTTAGAAAGGGTGAATAGAGAAGGTCTTTCTGAGAAGGTGACATTTTGAATAAAGACTTGAGGAAGGTGAGGGAGCAGGCACTGAGGCTCTGTGGGAAGTGTTTCAGGCAAAGGGGATAGCAAGTTCAAAGGCTTTGAGTCTCTGAGATGAGCAGCCACTGGAGGGTTTTGAAGAGAAGAGTAGTATAGCTAATTGATATTTTAACAGGATCACTCTGGCTGCTGCATTGGAGTAACCTGAAGACCGGTGAGGGAGGGAGCAGGTAGACCAGTTGGGCTATTGCGACAATGCAGACAAGTGTTGATGTTGGCTGTGGCCAGAGTGGTAGCAATAGAGGTGGTGAAACATGATTGGGTTCTGGATCAATTTAGAGGGAATTGCATATAGGTCTTGTGACTATGGAGAATAAAATAAAACTATGCACAGGTACGACACCAAGTTTTTGGCATAGCAGCAAGAAGAAGGGGGTTGCCATTATCTGATATGGATAAAACTGTTGGAATTGCTCAGTTTTGCACATAAATTCATATTAAGTGAATTATATTAAGTGAATGATGTTATAAATATCCAAATGACCCTTGGCAGAAAAAAGGTTCCCCACCCCAGATTTACAAAGATGTGGGTAGGTTGTAGGGAAAGTACAGAGATAGTACAGTATGGGGAGGGTGGGTAACAGCAAAGGTGTTACCACCCCTTGCTCCCAGAACTCTGAAGGAGATTCATGGAGCTTTACCTAGAGGGGATAAATCACCTTTGGTCAAGAGATCTATCTAGTGAAGGAGAAAAACAGGGGAATAAATACTCTGGTTTTTAACTCTGTCTCCTCCAATCTCCTGCCAGGAATTCCCATAAGCTTAGCCTGTTGGAGGCCAGAAGGCAAGGGAGGCCTGTTACTGTCATCCAAATAGATCAACTCCTAAGGTAGAACATAATGGAGAAGGTTAGGGGGTGAACCTGGAGTAGCAAATGGAAGAGACCCAGCACAGCATATAAATTCTTCATAAGTGCAAAAGTTACTAAAATTGGAAGTAACTTATCAACATTGAACATTTTGATTTTTAATATTAGACATTCAAGTTCAGCTATGATGTTATGATCTTTCCTTAGTGTGGTTTAATATAAGGATCACAGGCCTCTAAGTTGAACAAGTCTGGATTTGAATGCTATTCTATCATGTTTCTGTCTAACTTTAGATAATACTATTTCTCTCACTAGGAAATGCAAGAATAGAAAGAAATAAGTGCTTGATTTGATAATGTCAGCATGTTATCTAAAATTCACCACTAATTTTAGTTCTGCTTTAAATGTAACTATGGTGCCTAGATCTAGTATTTAATCTAATTTTTTTATGGTTGATAGCTTAATTAACTATATTCAGTAAAGTCAAATAAAGTCATTTTCCTCCTTGAATGTTAGACAGATAGCAATGGTTGCCATTCATATCTTCATTTTTCTGAGAAATTAAAAGTTCTTTTTGGATATAATAGAACTGATCATTGAGTGGTGGTGGTCTGAGTCTCCGAGCATTTAAAAGTTGGTGGTCTTAGGTTAATTCATAAAAAGTCTTTTCCTCCTTCTCCCATTTTGCCTTTTATAGTTGTTCCTCTGTTTTTCTCCTCATTCTCAGCATCTGCCATGTGGGAAATGTGTATTTCAGGCTTGGTTTCTCAGACAAGAGCTAACCTTAACCCTAACCCTAACCCTAACCAAAGCCTTCTGCTTGCTTCATGGCGACAGCCATTTCTGTTTGAAACTTTGTAGAGTAGAGAGGAGGCCTAGGCTAGGGCTGCAGAAATTTGGCCTTCTCCGTCGCCCTGGCAACCCTAGCCTCTTCTCTCTCGAGCTCCGTGGCGGCTGCCATTTTGGTTGGGATTATGTGTCTTCTATAATTGAAACTTTGTAGCATTGAGTGGAGGCTTACGCAGTCAATGGCAGGTGAAAAGCTTGGCTTCCTCCATTGTCGGGGAAACCCAAGTCTCCCTCCTGCTCTCAGTGGTGGCAGCCATCTTGGTTGGGGTTTGTTTGCATAATTTGCTCCTGATTGGCTGGTGGGTATGGCTTGATCTTAGGTATGGTCAATTTGCATTTTGCGCCCTTATTAGATAGGACTAGTAGCCCGGTGCATGAAATTCGTGCACATTAAAAGGGTATTAATTAGAGGAAATAATTTAATATTGCTATTTGCTCTTTCTCTATAATAGAAGTATCAGAGACTAAAGAAAATTAGTAAAATGTATATGAAAACCTTCCTCCTGTCAGAGTCTGGGGTGCACCATGGGACCCAGAGTCAAGTCACCACTCACTCACATGTGCCTCAAAATCACGTGAGACCCAGACCCAGCCGCCCCCTCTCCCCCGCATTGGGGTATAGCCAGACCTGGCCAGTCCCAGCCTTGTCAAGCCCCACAGGGCAGGGGGTGTCCTTGGGTCCCCTGGCCCAGCACCAGGATGGGGGGCATGGCCTGAGGTCCCCCATCAAGTCCCACCAGATGGGAGGCATGACCTGAGACCCCCTGTCAAGCCCCGCTGGGTAGGGGGGATAGCCTGAGGTCCCCCGTCAAAGCCTACCAGGCAGAGGAGCACAGCCTCAGGTCCTCCGGTCCAGCACTGGGAGTGAGGCATAGCCTGAGGTCCCCATCAAGGCCTACCATGCAGGAGGGGCATAGCCTCAGGTCCCCTGGCCTGGTGCTGGGGTGGAGAGTATGGTCTTAGGTCCCCTAACCTGAGGTCCCCTGTCAAGCCCCACTGGGTAGGGGGCATGGCCTGAGGTTCCCCTGTCAAGCCCCACCAGGTAGAGGAGCACAGCCTCAGGTCCCCCGACCCAGCACCGGGAGGGAGGCACAGCCTCAGGCCCCCCGTCAATCCCCACTGGCACAGAGGCATAGGCTCAGGTTCCCTGTGAAGCCCCACTGGGTGAGGGGGCACAGTCTGAGGTCCCCTGTCAAGCCCAGCCAGGCAGGAGGGACACAACTTCAGGTCCCCTGGCCTGGTGCTGGGGCAGAGGGTATGATCTGAGGTCCCCCAGCCTGGTGCCGGGGTGGGGGTGTGGTTTGAGGTCCCCTGTCAAGCCCTGCCAGGTGGGGGCAGAGCCTGAAGTTCCCTGTCAAGCTCTGTCAGGTGGAGAGAACAGTCTGAGGTCCCCTAACCCAGCACCAGGATGGGAAGCACACCTTGAGGTCCCGTGTCAAGCCCTGCTGGGTTGGGAGTGTGGCCTGCAGTCCCCCTGTCAAGCCGCACCAGGTGGGAAGCACGGCCTGGGGTCCCCCAGCCTGGAGCTGGGGCGGGGAAGCAGCCTAGCCCAGCACCAGGGCGGGAAGCACACCTTGAAGTTTCCTGCCAAGCCCCGCTGGGTGGAGGACACGGCCTCAGGTCCCCTGGCCTGGTGCCGGGGCGTGGGTCGAGGTCTGGATTGGGGGAGGGAATGTCTGATTGGGCCGTTGCCACACCAGAGAGGGGCAGATGTGGCAAAGGTTCAGGCTGTCCCACAGGCAAGGATGTCTGTGTGTATGGGACACCAAAGGACACCTGTCACACCTGAAACACAATTTGCTAACACAGTTGCAGAGCTCAGGAAGAATCACTGGTTTTAAAACTATTATTTCCCTGACATATAAAATATACATATATATAAGTATACATGTCCTCTTCTGATGTTTCCCTGCCCTCCACTTAATATTTGGCTATGGCCTTCTTTTCATGTCAGTGAATTGGATGTACAGACATAATTTTTAATGGCTACAGTGTTATCCCTGACTGTTTGACATTACTATGGTTTACTTCACTAACCCTTTATTGTGGGGCAGGTTGCTTCTGGTTTTCCCCGGCATCAACAACGACAGTAAACATAATTGCTTATTTGACTGTTTACTTAGGACACATTCACAGACATGGAACTCCTGGCCCAAAGCTAATTCACTTGAATTTTGATCACATTTCCAAACTGACTTTCTAGTTTAGTCCGTTAGTTTTAAGTCAGATTACCCTCCCACAAATGGGTTAGGAGAAAACTGTTCAACGTGCCTTGGGCAAATTGCAAACTCTTGCTGAATTTGAACAACCCCAGGGCTTGGGACTGGAGGATCCGGGTTGAAGGGTGAGGTCCAGGGAAGCATAGGTGACGCGTTTGAGGACCCTGTGGCATTGTGGGCCTGTGAGTATGTGTCGCTCGGCTCCCGTCCTGTGGGGCTTCTGTCTGTGCGGCTCCTGTCTCGCGCGGCCCCCTGTCCTGCGCAGAGCACTGGCCAGACCCTCCCATCCCACCCCTCCTGTCCCATGCAGCTCCGTCCTGCGCAGCCCAGCCCCCTGCCCCCTGCTCCCTCCCCTGGCTGCCTCGGCCCCGCCCCACTGCCTCAGGCCGTGGCCCCGCACCAGCTCCTGGTTGGCTGGTAGCATAGTGAAGGTACAGTAATTTGCATATTTCTCTTTTATTAGATAGGATTTTTATTCTAGAATTAGCTGTGCTAGGCACACACCTCTGTGCAATTCTCAAATGTTGTTTTTGAAGGCTGATCTTTTGCTGAGAGTACTAATGGGTTGTTTTCTCCCAGCAGGATTTCCATTGTAACAATGAATTTTTGCAGACCATTCGTACATTTAAAGAGTAAATTTCTGTTGCACACACTGTTAGTGTATATGTATATTGGTATATTCACTTTGGAAAACAGTTTGCCATTTTTCAGTAAAGTTGAAGATCCAGTCTAGAGGAATTCTAGACATGTGCACCAATGTACATAGCAGTGTTTCAGAAGAGCCGCCTATGGAAGCAACTCAAATGCCCAGGGACTGTGGGATAAATATAGAGATGAGCAGACTAACCTAAAGTGAAGTAAAAGAAACCCACACCTCCCCACCCCCGCTCCCATAATTCCTCAGCAGGATTCTATTTTATATATAAGTTCAAACTTAGAAAAAAGTAAACTGTGTTATTTATTGATGCCTATTTAAAGGGTAAGATGAAAATCACGGAAGCGATTACTACAGAATCAGGACTGTGGTCACCTAGTGGAGAGGAGGGGAAGTGACTGGGGAGGGGCATAGAGCAGGTGTCCAGGGGGTGGGGGAGACCTCTGTGATGTTGGCAGTATTCTGGTTCTGACCTGGATGATGGTTACTTTTGTTTGTTTAGTAATTCTTTAAATTGCGTATGTATTACCTATTTCATTTAGGTATCTCTCTATACAAGGACAGAAAAATCTAAAAACGATAGAATTTTAGTTGCCACCATAGAGCGTGGGAAGTGGTTTTGGCGAGGCAGTCCCTGCAGCACCCTCTAGCTCGTGCGGGCAGCGTGCAGGTGCCGCCTGCTCTGTCTGTTTCTGGCCATGGCAGTGGGAGCTCCTGCTTCTAAGTGGAGGATGTAGGAAGGGGGCTAGTTAGTTTGAAATTATACCTTTCCTGGTAGGATTGGGAGTCTTCAAATGTTTTTCTTAGGACTCTTTCTGTAAGTCTCTGAAATATAATGATGCCTTCAGCCTTCTTTTTAAACAGTATTCTTGCAATTCTGTGTTACGTTTCACAAGCTTTGAGGATGGTATCATACTCTCATTTCACATTCAGGCATAAAATGTTAGATCTTTAAGCAATCCGCCCCCTTATCTCTCCCCCCCCCCCCCCCCCCGCCAATGATGAGTCATTGAATTAATGCCATATGCTTTGTTTCTTTCTTTCAAGATGTCACAGATAACTAGAGTTAAAAAATGTTTTCTGCGTGAGCAAAATGCATTGGAGCAATAGTGAAGATGATCATGTAAAAAAACCATGTGCAAGTCTATAAGCTGTGTTTAAGTGGGACAAACAAAAATGAAACCATTAGACTACAGTTTGGTCAGCAGAGTTGTCTATGCATATTTTCATTTATGTATCTTCTTCAGTGTAATTTTATGAAAAGTTAATTTTGAGGGATTTTAATATAATGACTTTTGTGTCCTTTTGCCAGCAATTAGGCTGGAATGGAAAAGAAAGCATAGCAGTTAGCAGCCTGTACTTTTAAATTAAATTCTGGACTTTTCCTTTCCATGAAGCAGCAGGAGAGTGGTATTGTCCTCATCGATCAGTTCATTTTTTTCCTCTTTTTAAATGGTATGTATTTTATTAGTTTTACTAATATAGCCTCATGTTACAAAGGCAATTTAATGGAAGAATCTTCCTTTGACATTTGAGCCATTTGAAATAACACAAACAGAACTAGACATTAAAAAAACTCTTTATTTGGATAACAACAACCAAAAAAGACAGGTTAAATCACACAAAACAGTCTTTCCTATTTTGCAATAGACCTTAAGTGGGCCCAACTGGCTTTTCTCTTTCAGATGCCGGCAGCTGAATATGGAGAAATGTGTGTCCTCAACTACTGGTGTCTGCACCGTTCTGTGTTTTCTGTTGTCGTGAGGCAGGTTCTTCTTTGTTTTCATCAGGTTCATCCTAGTTATCAGCTTTCATTCTCTTGCCCTGAAACCGTACTTTGCCTTTAATAGATCCAGCCTTGGCAGCTTTAATTCCTTTTCCTTTTCACCTTTTGATTTCCATTTGTTTAGGGATTCTTGTTGATCCTCTGTGATTTTTTTCAGTTCCTCTCTTCTACCTCTCCTAGGGCATCCCATATCTCTCCTTTGTTCCTGAATTGTAGGTTACCATTATTGGCTTCTTCGTCTATCTCTAGTGCTTCTTCAGCTTTTTCTTTAAATAGGATTACTCCCTCTTTTGTTTCTCTGATAAAGTCTATCCTTTTTATTCATATTTATTAAGTTGATTGGTCAATATGACATATAGGCTTCAGGAGTTGGTTTCTATGTTACAAGATCTATATATTGCACAGTGTGCCCCACCACCCAAAGTCAAACCTTCTCCTGTAAAATCCATTTAATTTTACTTCCTCACAATTTGAGAAAAGGAAGTGTGGATCTACTCTAGAGGTTTGATCATCTAAGTCACCCAAAATTTCAGTAAACATCCCCTCTTTTCTTCTGGAGTTTTCATTTCAGCATCCATAGTACTTCTGTTTTTCTTCTTGTTAAGTTTTTAATTTAGCTTACAGTTTATTTTGCTTCATGCTTTTTTTTTTTTTTGCAAAGTAATCTTACTTGAATAGTATTCGAAGGCACATGGCTTTATGATTTTTGGCAGATGTTTTTGTAACTTTAGCATTTTTAGTACTATCAGACACTGAAAATATCAATTGCTTAAATGCTTTGTATAATGTTTTTCTCATTTGAAGATTTTGTTTTGACCCTTTTAATCTTTCTTTTATGTCACCAAGGGTTGCATCAGTTGGGAAGTCTTTTATATAAATGGGTCTATTTTTACATAATTCTTTTATTTATGAGTCATCAGAAAGACCTTTTATACTCATGAGAGAGGTTTGCATGGAGAGCTTCTGCTTTTTATCTTTATCTTCATTTATTTCCATTTATTTTCTTAATGTTTCTATTAAAGTTTAACATGTTGAATTTTATTATCTCCACAGGTATCCAGATTTCATTCAATTTGATCAGTTCCTTTAAAATTTGTCTCATAGCAAATTAGTTACTAAAATAATACTTGATTTGATAACAAATAATACTTGATTTGATTTTGCTCCCCAAGTAGCCATTTTTTTCAGTCACTATTTTCATTTTCAACAAGTGAGGAAAGCTGTGGAGTTGCAGAGTATCTTGTACATGGATCCATTTAATTGAGTGATACTATGGCCCAATTATTGTTTCAATTTTCTATATTTTTTTCGGAAGAGTTGCAAAGATATAAAGAATTACCTTATACCCTTCACCTAGGGTGATATCATTTTCCTGTTCCAAATCAGAACACTGTTAATATTAATCTATCTCCTTAGTCTGCTCTAATTTGCGGTGGTTCCTCAGTCTGTTCTGGACCTGTCACGGTTGATGAATACCGGTTAGGTATTTTTGTAGAATGTTCCTCAACTTGGGTTTTTCTGATGTTTTCTCAGGGACCAAGGCTATGGATTTTAGGGGAGAACACCACAGATGTGATGTGCCTCCCTTGTTAGATCTTATCAGTGAACACATAATACCCACATGACATTACTAATAATGTTAACTTTGATCACTTGGTTAAGATGGCGACTGTCAGGTTTCTCCATTGTAAAATCACTTCCCATTATCTGTTTATTAGATGAGTGACTAATTGCTAGGCACACTCATGGGGATGGGGATTAAGCTTTACCTACTAGAGGGAGAGCATCAAGGAATTTATGAGCATGTGTTAAAACAATGACAGTAAATAGTAAGTAGCTTGAGGCTATGCAAATACCCTGGTTCTTCTTACAGGCTCAGGGGAAGCAGTTCTCTCAGACTGAGTCAGAGGATTGCCTCAGGTAAAAGTTCAACTTGTAGATGAATGGATAAAGGAGAGATACAATGAAATATGACTCAGCCATTAATAAGAATGAAATCTTTTCATCTGCAATGATATGGATGGACCAAGAGGGCATTGTGCTGAGTGAAATAAATCAGGAAAACAAATGCCAGGTGATTTCACTTGTATGTGGAATCTAAGAAGCAAAATAAATGAACAAACAGAACACAACAGACTCATAGACACAGAGAGTGGACTGATGCTTGCCTGATGGGAGGAGTATTAGGGGAATGTGTGTAAAAAGATGAAGGAATTAAGAAGTACAAATTGATAGTTACAGAATAGTCATGGGGATGTAAAGTACTGTATAGGAAAATATGGTCAATAATAGTGTAATAACTATGTATGGTGTCAGGTGGGTACCAAATTTATTAGGTGATTATAAGTTATATAAATGTCCAGTCATGGGGTTGTATACCTGAAATTAATATAATATTGTACGTCAACTGTAATTGAAAAAAAATTATTTAAAAAGAAAATGTCAAATTCTGATGACTAAATAATTGATCTTTTTGTTTAAGCTTTATTGCAGAGCTATCTATATTATAAACGGTGCAGTTCATGTGTTATTGACTGTTCTGTCAATCTCTTAAAAGAGTGGAATCATTTATATTAACTGAAGGGGTTAATGAGGGCACATCTGTGAAACAAGGTATAACATCAATAATTGATTTTAATTTCTTCCTCATTAATCAGTTACAAAATGCTTATTTTTTTCTCAGCATTTGTGGCTACCAAGTTGAGAAACTATATATGCAGGGATTGGCAGAAGTAAGTTTATAGTTGTTGGAAGAAAAATAAATAATCATACAAATGAATAAATAATAATACAAGGAACAACTATAAACCTACCTTTGCTCATCTCTGTTTATATATACACTGAGTGGCCAGATTATTATGATCTCTGAATGCATAATAATCTGGCCACTCAGTGTATATTCCATATTGGTGGTGATGGGAGCTTCTTGGGACCCCTAGGGAGATGTCCAACAGCTGGCTTAGGCCTGCTCCCCACCTAAGCTGGCAGTTGGACATGCCCCGAGGGGTCCCGGACTGCAAGAGGGCGCAGGCTGGGCTGAGAGATCATGACTAGGGGAACATTACTTTTCTTACTTGCTACTTGTTTTATTTATACTGAAAAATATGGAAAACAAAATATGGATTTATTTCAGCCCTCTGACTTATATTACTAATAAAGTTACTCAGGAACTCTAATATGAAAATGAGTTTTTCTTCACTGGTTATAATAATTAACCACAAAAAGATAATTATGTGTTAGACTATGTGTTCTGTGTATGTGCAAATGAAATTCATCAAGGCATCACTATTGTTAATATTTTTCATGTTAGGCAATTTGACAAGGCATCACCTGTTAATATTTTTCATATTACTTCTAAGATTTCTTTTTTTTTTTTTAAACTGTACATCTTGCTGAACCAGTTTGGCTCAATGGATAAAGCATTAGTCTGCGGACTGAAAGGTCCCAGGTTCGATTCTGGTCAAGGGCATGTGCCTTGGCTGCGGGCACATCCCCAGTTGGAGGTGTGCAAGAGGCAGCTGATCGATGTTTCTCTCCCATCGATGTTTCTGACTTTCTATCCCTTTCCCTTCCTCTCTGCGAGAAATCAATAAAATATATTTTAAAAAATAAAACTGTACATCTTTTTAAAAAAATATGTTTTTATTGGTTTCAGAGAGGAAGAGAGAGGGAGAGGAGAGAGAAACATCAGTGATGAGAGAGAATCATTGATTGACTGCCTCCTGCACACCCCCTCCTGGGGATCGAGCCTGCAACCTGAGCATGTGCCCTTGACTGGAATTGAATCTGGGACCCTTCAGTCCGCTGGCCGACACTGTATCCACTGAGCCAAACCACCTGGGCTAAGATTTTATATTTAGATAACTACTTCCCGTAATTTTTGGAGGAAAAAATAAAAAGATTGCTGTCAGGTCTTGGAAAAAATTGTGATTGTAGTATTCATACATAAGCTCTGTTTAACCTGATAGACCATTGAGCATGTTTGAAACTTGATGATCCCTCTTTTATTATTTTTTTATTTTTAAATATATTTTATTGATTTTTTTTTTTTTTAACAGAGAGAAAGGGAGAGGGATAGAAAGTCTGAAACATTCATGAGAGGGAAACATCCATCAGTTGCCTCCTGCACCCCCTCCACTGGAGATGTGCCTGCAACCAAGGTACATGCCCTTGTCCAGAATCAAACCTGGGGCCTTTCAGTCTGCAGGCTGATGCTCCATCCACTGAGCCAAACCAGTTTCGGCTATTTAAAAAAAATTATTATTATTTAAAAATATATATTTTAATGACTTTTTTACAGAGAGAAAAGGAAAGGGATAGAGAGTTAGAAACATTGATGAGAGAGAAACATTGATCAGCTGCCTCCTGCACTCCCCCTACTGGGGATGTGCCTGCAACCAAGGTACATGCCCTTGACTGGAATTGAACCTGGGACCCTTTAGTACACAGGCCGGTGCTCTATCCACTGAGCCAAACCAGTGAGGGCTGATGATCTCTCTTTTAAAGTGATAGAGTACTTATTTGCAAAGTCTCTGAATCCCAAGTTAATCTTTTTTTTTTTTTAAATTTTGATTGGACACTTGACTGATATCATTTTTAGCATAGGCTAGTTGTAACTATATAAAAGTTATATTTTCCCCCTTATATTTGGAAGTCAGAATGGTATTGCAAGTTAGTGATGCTTTATTTTGCATACGATTTAATAGGGATTTGGGAATTAGCTAAGGTATTTGCCTCTACCTATCCTTAGAGCAGGAAGTAATTTGTGGGCTCTCTCTGTGTACAGCTGATAATGATAAGTGGACCATGTTGTGGGGCAGATTTATCTTCAGACCTCCACCTCTTTTTTCCTCTGTGGCACTGCTTTTCTTACCCATTTAGGTACTTGACTACCTATTTTAGTACCTGAGGCTCTTATGCACTCATTTATATTTTGGCTGCTCTCAGGTAGTGTCTCCTAGGAAACCCAAGCATGTATGTTTAATATTCATACCTTATGCTCATGCTTTATATGGCCAGCAGACCACACACAACTAGAGACATGGGAGGGAGTGTTGCTTGAGAGGCAGCCCATTTGGAGTGTTTATGAGTGGGACTATGTGTACTAGGACAACCTTATATAAGTAAAGCAACAGGTAAAGTGAAATCATTTCAGAGTAGGCTGCTTGGTGAGCTCTTGTCAAGTTAAGACACTCCCAGTGCAGTGGTAGTTGAGTATTTGAAAGGTATGCCGCTAACAAAGATATTATTAAACAGGTCTGTGTAGGAGTGTACATGTCTGTCAGTATACTGTGTAATTCCCAAATAAGAATTTGCTGTTCCTGATGGAATTTTAAAATAATGTGTTTTCAGCGTTACATATTTGATTTTCTTGTGCCTAATCACCATGCTGCCTGGTTGCTATGAACCATACTAGTTTGCAGTGGGATCATTTAATAAAATAGCACGAATTCACCCAGAATATTCAAAGTCTTCTCTCGTGTTACCTTTATGCTTTTTCCCCCTAAACTTGAAAACTTCAATGAAAAAGTGACTTGTTTCTTGCTTTGAAACTAGAGAACAGATAATTAACAACTCTCAGTGCATAATGAATCCACAGCTGGAACAAGTTAGTGTTCACCTGGATAGTTTCTTCGAATACCAGTCTTCAGGCTCTTGCGTTGCTCCTGTATTCAGTAACCAGTAGTTGACTTAAGAGAAACATACAGCCACATGTAAGTTGCTTTTTCCCTGAGCAGGTAAGGTCTCTACAGCTTTCTCTGCTGGTGCCTTTTAGATTCCCTAGGGTGCCAAACTACGTTCTTTCAGTTGAGTGATGTTAGTGTATTTTGAACTTTTGGTGTCTTTTCCCTCATTCTTCAAGGAGCATCATAGAATGTACATCCAGAAACAGAACATATTATTTGGTCCATATCTTTTCACTTCTCAGATGGGGAAACAGACTCATATAAGTTGGGGTTTAACCTAAGGCCATATGGATATTTGTTGAAGATGAATTGCTCGGATAAGTATCTTTTCTATAGGTTCACAAATAGTGTGGTTTCTAAATCATAGCAGTGTATGCTCTACTGAGTTCCAGTTTTTATTTGGAAGAGGAATTTGAGTAGGTTTCTTTGGGTAAACTATTATCAGATTGGTATATAGAAAGGAAGTAGAGATCATTTTTTTTTGTTCTGCATTAAAAATTGGGAATGTTTTCAAGTATCTAGACTCTCTTAAATATATTAATATTTTTCATAAATATTCATATAGAGTGAGAAAGAAACTTGAGGTACTATATAAGCCAAAAGGTCCTATCTGTTGTCTGTTTTTGATCTGCCTTGTTCTTATACCCCTACTCCCCACTCTTGTCTGACATGGACATGCATTTCTTTCCTCTGTCCATCTTCTGAATTTGTTTTTTGTTAGACCTGGGATTGAGGTTATTACTCATTAGTTTCTAATTTATGTCCTCCTAATGTATCTTGGGTGTAGGAACCCTGGGAAGGGCAAAAACAGAGGCTGATTTCCATTTTTATTAGATAGACTCTTCAGGGACCAACTTAATTTTCATTTGGTATTTTTGTTTATAGTTTTTTAATGTACTGATTTTCCTTTTTCCTCCTCTGTCCATATGGACTTACCGTAGTCTAGTACCACATTATAATTTAGTGCCACAACATGTGTAGAGGGTGCTTGGGAAATGTGAACAATACAAAAGTACCACTTTGTTCAGAGTGGCCAATCTGCAGTGCTTCTCTGCCTAGAGAGAGGTGTTCTTCTGTCACCGTCTACTCGGATCCGACATTTTTCTGGACCACTTTCTTTGTAGTTTTATCCAGGAACAGTGAATTTTGTAATAGTCTTTCTGATGTAAGCTGGCTGCTTTAACAGGGAGCATTAATTTACCTGAAGATCATATATTTTTTTAAGAACATATTTTTGGATGACCATATTTTAGAGTGATTCTCTGTTTGTAGAAACAGAGCTTCAAGGTTTAAAATTTTACAAACTTAGGTATAGGGATAACTGAAAGGGAAATATGCTTGGATCATTCTTTCAAAGTGGCCTTGAAGGAGAGAGAACCTGTGAATTGTGTGTGGTAAAGTCACTGGTTGGGATACAGCAGCCTGACACTAAGGATGCTACCTGCTGTAGTAACCTCCTAATGAGAGCAAATGTGAATGTATGAAATTGGAATTTATTGTGACATGCGGTATTTTATGTGCTTGTGAATGAAGGCAAGGGGTGAGTAGGAGGAGGACTTGTTTGACCCTGTCCCTTCTTCAGCACTTGAAGTGTTGACCAGATGACCTTTTATGGCAGCAGTATGTGAGAAACAGTATCTTTCAATTGTTCCGCTGAAGGCAAGCTTCCCTGTCTCACTGTAAGGAGTCCAGCCTGTGTTTATTGTGGTGGTTTTGCTTATTATTATTTGTTTTAAAAGAGAACGGTGGATTTTTTGACTCATTAGAGTGAGGATATGCACATTTCAGACTTTTTTGGTACTGACTTGAGCCAGGAACACATTATTTTAAAGTAAGATATTAACTTGCTACAACTAGCTTGTGCCTTTGTGACTACAAGTTCAGGTATTTCTTTTCTACATAAGAAATCACTGTTGAGAGTTGGTTTCCTGCCCAAGGGATCCTGTAATATTGATTACTTTCCTTATATTCAGATGTCAGTGTGTCACAGGAAGCTGACTCAGGGAAGATTAAAAAAACTAGCCTATGATTCTGTTGCCTAGGACATTATTTCACAAGTTCTTCTGGGCATCTGAGAAAGGAAAGTACAATAAATGGTTTTCTGTGTTTTTTTTTTAAATCCTCACCTGAGGATATTTTTTAAAATTGATTGAGAGAGAGAGAGAGAGAGAGAGAGAGAGAGAGAGAGAGAGAGAGAGAGAGGAGAAGGGAGGAGGGAAACAGATTGGTTGTGGCCCGTATGTGCCCTTACTGGTGATTGAACCTGCAGCCTAGGAATGTGCCCTGCCTGTAATTCAAACCCGCACTCTTTTGGTGTATGGGAATACGCTCCAACCAACTGAGCCTCCGGGCTAGGCCAATAAATATCCTCCCTGACCAATAAATTTTTTAAAAAAAATCGTTGTCTCAGCCATATCCAGTAGCTCAGTTGGTTAGAGTGTCATCCTGATTTATTAAGGTTGCGAGTTTGATCACCAGTCAGGGAACATACAAGAAGCAAACAGTGACCTAGCCGGGTGGCTCAGTGTTCGAATGTCAGTCTGTGTACCAAGTGGTCCCTGGTTCAATTCCAGTCAGGCCCAGCTTTTGGGTTTGATCTTCAGGGTGGATAGGGGGGCTGCAGAAGGCAGCTCATCGATGTTTCTATTTCTCCTCCCTTTCTTTCTCTCTACAACCAATAAAAAATACTTAAAAATTATTTTTAAAAAAGAAGCAACCACTGAATGAATAAATAAATGGAACAACAAATTCTTTCTCCTCTATATTTCTCTCACTAAAATCAATTAAAAAAACCTTTGTCTCTTGACTTGGTGTTTACATTTATTTAAAGTATTTGTATTGAAGATAATTGTATATTATGGTTACGAAGGTCCTTCTCCTGATACTTAGAAACTTTAATAAAGATGTGTAAGTTATTACTAGCTCTAACACACTTATCTCAAGTATTGCCTGCTAGAATTTTTCTTCCCAGACCTATTTATGGAGGACCATGAAAAAGTCTGATGCAAAAATGTCAAAAATTGATATTTATTAAAGCTGAGAGGTAAGTACATGGGTTGAAATAATTCATAGTAAAATATTTAAAAATAAATAGAATCTCAAGAATATATTTCAGAAGACTTTAAAGCATTTTAGGGAGAAAAAGAGATTGCTCATTTGGAAGAGTCAAAATAGAATCATTTGAGATTTTGGAATAACAATTATGAAACTTCTTTAATATATAGGAAATAGTGCTGGAGATAACAGTAAATGGAAAGCATTAATTTATTACACAGTCATAGTAAAATATTACATAATACATTTATGACATAACTAGTGGCATGGATTTGTGCACATTGAAAGGAAATTAATTAAAAGAAAGATTTGTGCAGTAATTACGTTACTGTAAAAATTACATGTCAAGGAGGAACCAAGATGGTGGCATAGGAAAACACCTATCTTGCTGCCTCACACAGCAATTTTAAAACTACAACTTAATGACAGAACAAACACCATCCAGAATCACTGGAAAGCTGGCTGAGTGAAAATCCCACAAATAAAAGTAAAGATAGGACACTGTGATTCAGAGGAGTGGTGGAGGGCAGCATTGAAGATAAGCGCAGAGTCAGAGTTTTGGAGCCGTGCATGCGCGAGCGAGTGAAGAGGGCGGGCGGCTGCAAAGACAAAGGTGTCCCACTGCACTGATTCCCCAGTTCTGGGCGAAGTCCGGGGAACCCACACTCATACGGGTTGAAACTGGACAGTAGGGAAGCATGATGAAACTCGGGCGCTGCAAAGGTCTGTGAGCTTGTGGAGAGGACGAGCTTGTGGAGAATGCGCGTAAACTTGGGAACAGCAGAAGGTGCGAGTGTGCAGAGAGGACTTGTGACTTGCTCTCTTGTTTGAGAAACCACCGGACTGCATTGTTTTACAACCCTGGGTGAGACTTTGGGTGTGCAGACTCATTTGGGGAGAGGCTGAATCATCCAGCAGCAGGTAGAGCTTGGCAGCAGCTTTCTCTCAGAGCTGCTTGCAGCCATACCACCTGGCACAGAGACCCAGATGTTGCATAGGGGAGAGCTGACGCTGCCTGCTTGGCCCAGAGACTCCGCCCATCCAACCTGAGCATGGCTGAACCTCACAGCTAATTGGCCTGGAGGTCAAACCCTGCTAGTGCTAATATCAATAATCTAGGCTTAACTTCAACAAGACTGTGCAACCCATAAAGGGCTGCAGCAAGAGTATCCACCTCAGGTAACTGGGGAGGCTGAGCCACTGTCCCTTAGAGGACATCTACCACACAAAGCTAATCGACCAATTCAGGAAAACAGCCATCATGCAGAGACATGGAAAGAAATCAGATGTGAAATAAATGAGGGGAAAAAAACCACGACTGGACATAGAGTTCAAAACCACGGTTATAAGGTTTTTCAAGAGGCTCCTAGAAAGGCCGAGACCTACAAGGAAATGAACAAGACCTATGAGGAAATGAACAAGACCTACAAGGATATGAAAAAGGACCAACTAGAAATTAAGCATACACTGACTGAAATAAAAAATATACAAAGACCTAAAAGCAATCTAGAGGACTGCAAGAACCAAGTCAAAGATTTGAAATACAAAGAGGCAAAATCCACTCAGCTGGAAAAGCAAAAAGCCAAAAGAATCCAAAAAATTGAAGATAGTGTAAGAGGCCTCTGGGACAACCTCAAGCATACCAACATCCGAATTATAGGGTTGTCAGAAAAAGAGAGCAAGATAATGAAAACCTATTTGAAGAAATAGTGAAAACTCCCCACACCTGGTGAAAGAAATTGACTTAGGAGTCTAAGGAGTGCACAGAACCCCAAACTATAGGAATCCAAAGAAGACCACACCAAGACACATCATAATTAAAATGCCAAGAGCAAAAGACAAAGAGAGAATATTAAAAGCAAGAGAAAAACAGTTAGTTACCTTCAAGGGAGCACCCATACGATTGTCAGCGGATTTCTCAACAGAAACTATGCAGGCCAGATGGGAGTGGCAAGAAATATTCAAAGTGATGAATAGCAAGAATCTACAACCAAGATTACCCAGCAAAGCTATCATTCAGAATTGAAGGTCAGATAAAGTGCTTCACAGATAAGAAAAAGCTAAAGGAGTTCATCACCACCAAACCAATATTATATGAAATGCTGAAAGGTATTCTTTAAGAATAGGAAGAAGAAAAAGGTAAAAATAAAAATTATGAACAACAAATACACATCTATCAACAAATGAATATAAAAATCAAGTAAATTAAAAACCTGATGAACAGGATAAACTGGTGAATATAACAGAATCATGGGCATAGAGAGGGAATGGACTGACAATTCTTGGGGAGAAAAGGGGTGTGGGAGGTGCAGCAAGAGACTGGACAAAAATCATGCACCTATAGGAGAGGACACTGGGGGGGATGTGAGGGTGGAAGGTGGGATGGGTACTGGGTGGAGGAGAGCTATAGGAGGGAAAAAGGGGAACAATGTAATTAATAAACTGAACAATAAAGATTAAATTAAAAAAATTACATGTCAAAATAGTATATATAATATAGTATTGTAAAATTAAAACACGTGTACAATTGCTGTCAGCAAGAGCTTTTTATGTATTGCACATGTGTGAGTTAGTGTTTATTTCTAAATTACCAGTGCACATTTTATGTACCGGCTGGTTGAATGGACCTACAGCCAGTCATTTAACCTTTTATATATATAGACTAGAAGCCCAGTGCACGAAATTCGTGCATGGGGGGTGTCTCTCAGCCAGCCTGCATGCTCTCCAATTTTGGGACCCCTTGAGGGATGTCCGATTGCCCGTTTAGGATCGGGCCTAAATGGACAATCAGACATTCTTCTCACAATCCAAAACTACTGGCTCCCAACTGCTCACCTGCCTGCCTGATTGACCCTAACTGCTTCTGCCTGCCAGCCTGATCAATACCTAACTGCTCCCCTGCTGCCCTGTTGCCCCTAACTGCCCTCCCCTGCCAGACTAGTTGCCCCTAACTGCCTTCCCCTGCTGACATGGTCAACCCTAACTTCCCTCCCTTGCCAGCTTGTTCACCCCTAACTTTCATCCCTTGCCAGCCTGGTGGCCCCTATCAGCCCTCCCCTGCTGACCCAATAGTCTCTAACAGCCCTCCCCTGCTGGCCTGGTCACCATTAACTGCCCTCCCCTGAAGGCCTGGTCACACCCAGCTGTCCTACCCTGTAGGCCTGGTCACCCCCAAAAGCCCTCCCCTGCAGGCCTGGTCCCCCCTAACTGCCCTTTCCTGTAGGCCTAGTCACCCCTAACTTCCGTCCCTGCAGGCCTGGTTCTCCCCCTGCAGGTGACCCCTGCAGTCCTGGTCATACCCAACTGCCCTACCCTGTAGGCCTGGTTGTCCCCCAAAGCCTCTCCTGCAGGCCTGGTCACCCCCAACTGCCCTCACCTGCAGGGCTGATCTCCTCTAATGACCCTCCCCTTCAGGCCTGGTCACCCCCAACTGTCCTCCCTGCAGGCCTAGGCACCCCTAACTGCCCTCCCTTGCAGGCCTGGTTACCCCTAACCGCCCCCCGCCCTGCTGGCCTGGTTGTGTCCAGCTGCCCTACCCTTTAGGCCTAGTCACCCCCAACTGCCCTCCCCTGCAGGCTCTGTCACCCCCAACTGCCCTCCCCTGCAGGCCTAGTCACCCCCAACTGCCCTCTCCTGCAGGCCTGGTTCTCCCCCTGCAGGTGATTCCTGCAGGCCTGGTCACGCCCAACTGCCCTACCCTGTAGGCCTGGTTGCTCCCAAAAGCCCTCCCCTGCAGGCCTGGTTGCCCTCAACTGCCCTCACCTATAGGCCTGATTCCCCCCAACTGCCCTCCTCTGCAGGCCTGGTCATCCCTAATTGTTCTCCCTTGCAGGCCTGATTGCCCACAACTGCCCTACCCTGCTGGCCATCTTGTGGTAGCCATCTTGTGTCCACATGGGCGCAGCCATCTTTGACCACATGGGGGTTGTCAAATTGTGTGTTGGAGTGATGGTCAATTTGCATATTATGTTTTTATTAAATAGAATATGTTTCAAAACATTTGAAACGTTTTTTGGGGGTGGAAAATGATATTTCCTTTTGAAAAAAAGGTTGCTTTTCTTCAATATATCCTGCTAGATATATAGATATATATGGTTTGTAGTTTAAACACTTAAGCTCTATCTCAGTCTCAAAGTCAAGTATATTACAGAACCCACAAACCTGGAATCAACTCAAGGAAACTAAAATGTTTGACACTGTGTTATAGGTGAAAACATTATAAAGGGGGCTTCATTTTTGTTTGTTTGTTTGTTTTGCCTCGTATTTCCAACAATTGAATTCCATTGATTTTTTTTTTACTGAATTCTGACTCTTATTATGACAAATTCTCACTGTTTTATTTCCATGCCTTCCTTCTTAATTGCAAATGATGTAATTTTCTGAGATTTTGTTAATTTTAGTTACTTCTGTGAAAATTTAACCCACATTATAAATGTTTAGTCCTTGTTTACCTACTTGTGATTTATGTGAGTTGTAGGTCTTGGTTGCTTGATCATTGAGACAACAGACTAATTGAGTCGTATTCTGCATGTCTGAGCAGTGCTATTTGAGCAGTGCAAATGTGAGTTCCATAGCACCTGTGCCCCCGAGGTTAGCAAAAACTATTGCATCACATACCTCACTCCAGGAGTTTTGGAGTATTTGGTGGTGACTGTACAACAACAACAATTACAGCACATATACCTTAGGAGCCAGTCCAAGAAGGGGAGTGGAGAGCAAGGAGAGATGGGATGTGTAGGGTCTCTTCTAGCTAGCAGTGCTCTAAGCTTTCCATTTCAACCCAGCCACACTAGATCTGCTTTTATATGCTTTATACTAGTATATCTTGATGGTTTATCTAAGCTCTTGTTTGAAAGAATGCAATACTACTAAAAATGATGGGATATCAAAGGTCAAAAACCTTGAGTTGTGCACACCAACATCAAACCCCAGATTTCTGTGGGGACTTCATGAACTCTTCACCCACGTGCTTGACCATCTCTAGAGACCATTGGACTCCATCCCGACACACATGTTGATGAATTCTAGAGTGAATGCTGGCCTCCTTCATCGCTCTTCCTACCTTAATTTCTATCAGAGAGGATAAGGTATAGAATAAGCTTTAGTCCTAGTCCCTGCTGTGAAAGAGATCACCATTGTTGGCATAGATTTAATAGTAATTTGGATACATTGGCTCTGAAACTCAGAAAGGAGATTGGACTCGGATACTTGCATAGATTCATTCCTCACACAGAGAGGGAGAGAGCATAGAACAGTAGTAAGATTTTAAATCTGTCTCTTTACCATTCTCATCTTTGAATAGGAAGCTGATTGTAGTATCACTTCAATTTCTTTTGCAAAATGCTTATCCACATTCTCCTGTAGTCACTTCTTTAATAGCAAGGCCAATTTAGATCCTTTTGGACTATTGATGAAGTTCTAGATCACAATGTTAGAGCAAATGTGATATATCTAATACAGCAAATAGGGGATACATTTGATGTCTGTATTTGTACACTTCATCTGTAATAATAAAAGCAGTCTAATATGCTAATTAGATTGGACGTCCTTTTGGACCTTCTTCTGGATGAAGCTGGGACTGCGAGGGAAGTCCCGGTCCCAGGTGCCAGAGGGAAGCTGGTGCCGGTAACCAGGGGAAGGAAGGCCTACTCATCTACAGATTTCGTGCATTGGGCCTGTAGTAGTAAATAACATACTTCACAGACCTGATCTCATTCTAGCCAATAGCCTAGTATAATTGCCCCAGAAAGTCCCCCACTCTGTACTTGTCCTATTTGCTAATTACTAGTGAGCAGAAGATCAGGTATATTTTAGGATCATATTCTTCTGCTTGTTTGATGAGATTGCCCTTGAGAATGTATTAGAATACATTTCCAAATTCATTTTGCACATCTATTGATTAGTCCTGTGCTTACCTTGGGAATAGACAATTAATGAGATGTGATCCTCTTTCTTGAGGCCCTCACCCAGGAGGATGCAGTGTGATAGGCAAGATGAATGTATAAATAGGTTTCCAATGCAGTATAACAAGATGCCATAAAAGAGGTGTGATCCAAATGCTGTGGAAGTTTGTAGGCATGAAAAACTTTTGTATTACTACAGTTTGCCCAGAAATTGCTGCATGCAGAGAACTGTGTCCTTGCAACACATGAAAGAAGACATGCAGCTGATGAAGGATTAACTATTAGAGTAGCATCATCTAATAATACTTAATCCTTAGATTAGGTTCTAAGCCTGATAGATTTAGATTATGCACCCCCATTCCTGGCCCCTCCATATTTAGATTTTTGCACTAAGAAAATTCTGTAAACAACTGAAGATATGGAGACAATTGAACTGGAAACTGTTTTTGATCTTCGCTACCCAAAGAGCATATTATACATTCATATAATAATCAGTAAAGAGGAAGCCCATCTATTCTTCTGACAGTGTGGCCTCAAACTATGGGTCTATTAAAGTGGTAATGTTTTTTGATTGATCTGCATTCTTGAGTTATTTCACTAACACCTCCAATATCATATGAAAAATGTAGTTTGGCAAGATCTTCAAACAACTGTTGAATAATGGTAATAATTAACGAGTACATAAGACTGAAAATATGCTTTAAGAATTCTGTCACATCCCATTGTTCAAGCAAACTGTAACTATAGATAACAAGACTCCAATTTGGCTTGTAGTTATTTATAGAGTTGTTATTCTTTTCTCATATATCATCTATATTGTCTCTGAGTCTAGGAGGCTAAGACACAAATGACTATTGTTTTGAATTGAGACTGTTGCAGCTAATCAAAGGATAAACTGTCCCTGTGCTCTATGTGGAATATTGGTTGTTCTCTGTCCTTTGCAGCTGGAGCTGCATAAAAGATGATTAAGAAAGGAGAGATCGTGCACAGGCAGCTCTTGTTTTGACTCCTTTGTTGAGCTCTTACTCCGAAATTGTTTTCATTAGTTTTGCAATTTTTTAAAGACTTTTGTAGAACACAATAGGTTGACTTATTAAAGAGATTCCTCCTCTTTCATGAATTCATATTTTCTTCTTCCCACACCCATTTTATAATATGTGCCTGCCACATACTAATGAATCTATGTCATGGAATCACCTCATAACCTTTCTTTAGGAGTCTCTCATTCCGAGAGATCACCTTTCATTTTGGATGTGTGAATACTCTTCTCAGTTTCCTGAGTAGCGTCAGTATTACTATTGGAACTCAGGTGAATTTTTGCTCCTAATTCCTCAGTTCTCTAAGTTCCACTTCCATTATTGTCTGGTTAGTTGCTGGTATTTTCCTCACTCCCATTTTACCATCATCTGTGAATATTATTAATGTAATGTATACTGCCTTTTGAAAGTTATTAATGAAGAAAACTGTGAAATGGAACTGTGAAATGGTATTTTTTATCTTTAATAGTTGATGCTATGAAAACATCAACTGCAATGGAAGGGTCTTTCTCTAATCTGTGCCTCTGTAGTGCCTCTGTGATGTGCCTTGAAATGATAGTGCTCACATGTCTTGTAGCTCGTTCACACTGAAAGGATATAATCATCTGTTTGATATCACAGCCACTTCCCCAGCTACTGATAGTGATGTCACACATCAAAGACTATCATCTCCCAGCGGGAAGACGCTGGAGAGGAGCTGAATCCCCATGATGAACTATCATCCTATTCAAAGCTGGTCAATTCATGAAGAAAAGTAGCCGTAATAAGCATCAAATATGCCAGCTAGTTGAAATATCTGGTTGAATTAAGCTTGGAAAACTTTTCCATTCTACTGGAAGGCCTTTCAAAAATTTTGAAGGAAAATTTGAAAGTTATAGTAATGCAGATGCCAGTAAACATGTAGTGCCAGTACCATTAAATAAAATGTTAACACTTAAAAAAGAGTTGTAGGTATAGTTCTATTATATACAAAACTATGTTGCTTGCTATTTCAGACAAAGTTAACATACGAAGTCAACAGAGACTCTTAATGGAAGTACTTTATTTTGACCTGATTTACTCATGGGTAAAATAAAAAATTTATAGCTTTTGGATGTTTTAAAATGTGCAGA
Source organism: Antrozous pallidus (assembly GCA_027563665.1). Taxonomy (NCBI): domain Eukaryota; kingdom Metazoa; phylum Chordata; class Mammalia; order Chiroptera; family Vespertilionidae; genus Antrozous; species Antrozous pallidus. The sequence goes on from CM050515.1 coordinate 37,504,491, forward strand.
GGATGAGGATATAGTAGTGATAAATATCATTGCAAGGACAAAGTATTTGCTCCATTTCTATGAAGCATCCAATAACACACAATCCTATTATTTTTATAATATACTTTTATATAGCATGCATAAAATACATTAGGCAGTCATTGACCACTTCCCAAGAACCTTCAACATTTTTTTAAGTTGTTAAATCTGTCAACACAAGGGAAAATCTTCCATATGCAGGTACCAGCATAAAATTCCTTGTCCATTTGTACCCATGGGCTACTAAGCAATTTTCGACTTTTTAATACATAATTGATAAAGTTAGCTAATTGATGAAATTTAACTAATTGATAAAATTAGCTAATATTTTTTATTTTTCACTAAAATGAAGAGGAAAATGTAGGTTAGTCCACATTATCATAGTGTTCTAAAAGCTATTTTTAAACTTCTATGATCATTATTCAGAATGGATTATGATAGAGAAAAACCTTGATTTAGATGGGAAAGAAAATGAAGACTCCTTGGGACTGATGCTGATCAGAATGAAAGGGGAGGGGATCTGTATCGGTTTGCTCGATTGTCATTAGGAGATAAGTCATAGAAGCAAAGTCCACAAACTGGTGGGATGTGAGTCTTTGAATGTTACAATGTAAGGCATAAAATCCAGAAGACTTCAGAAATATAATTTTATACCCCCTTCAGTTCTATTCATTGGAAACAAGCTGTTAAACATAATATTGTTACTCTCATACTTTTTTTGCTAAAGTTAATTAATTAGTTGAAATATTAATATTTTCACTCACCAAATACATAATATACAGACTTTCAAGGCATATCAGTTTATAAAATATGTCATAATAAGGTGGAAAAGATGAAAATAATTAAGGATTCAGGTAAATCTCAATGTAGGTAAAAAGTAATACTTTTAGTTAGAGTTGGTAATACAAAGTAACTATATTTAAATTTCTTAATAAGTAAACATTTTTCTTCACAACAAATTGGTACATTACACTGTCACTGCTTATATTTAAATTGCTGCTTTCTTTTGGTCCTGGAAATTGATGGGTGAATTTCTATAATGAATTCAGATGCAAAAGGCTTATGATGTTTAAGGTTATTTATAGGTTGGCTTGAAAAGAGTGACAGGATCATGTAATTCTCTCTATTAAAATTTGAAAAGAAATAATTCAGTGAAATAGAAGAAAATAGTTTCAAATTTTACTGTTTTTTAGACAAGTACTGAAAATTACTTCTGATAAATTTCCTTATATTGTCAGATCTCCATAGTTAGGTGTCATTTGCTTTTGTTTCCCATATCTCCTGTCTTTTAAGATAATAGAAATATATTGTTTGTTGTAGAATTTCTTTATGAAAAGATTGGCCTTTGAACTTTTCCTATTGAAGTTGTAAGGAAACTAATAGGGTTGAATTTTGGGTAAAAATCTATGTAGGGAATTAAAATTTTGACAATCGTGTGTGTGTGTGTGTGTGTGTGTGTGTGTGTGTGTATGTGCGTGCGTCTATAAGTCTCCTTATGGAGTGATTTCTAGGGAATTTCTAAAAGGCACTGTACCCTTTAAAATTCTTTGATGGCTTCAGTAGTTCTTTGCATTTTACAGTTTGGACCTTTGATCTGAGTTAAAACTGTTAAAATACCAGACATCTTTTTGTTCTATTGTTAAATAAAAAAACTGTCCTTATTTAGTCTCTTATAAAAATATGCCCAGGACCTTCAGGGTAAATTCAGCCCATTCCATGGAAGGATTATACCCAGTTCACTAGAGATTGTTTTTCTTTAGTGTGAATGAGAGTGACAGCACAGCCTGCTCTTGTTTTGTTATGACAAAAATCAGTTATTGAGCTTTGTCCTTTGCATTAATAGAAATAATATAAAACACGCATTATTTTTTTTTCTGTTTTACCAAGTGCCTTTGGAAACAAATTTCATTTGCATATGTTCAGTTAATAGCATCTGTGAATGGCTCTTCTGCTCCATTCAGGGCTCTCTCCATGCATTTTTCCCCAGCCATTAAATAACACAAAATTGGGATTTTAAAAACGAAGACAAAAATGGGACCAGCTCAGTAAAAATTGAATGGGATTACTTGGGTATTTAATTATTATAGTTAGGAATGATTATTTTATGTAGCATAAGTGAAGATAAGACTTCACCCTAGAAAGCTTGAGTTTGCATAAGAATTGCATAAAATTGAAATCTCCCGGCTCATTCACAGCATCAGCAGGTTTAGTTTCATAGTCAACATATAATTCAGTGTTATAAAATTAAATCTTACCTGGTAGTGGTTCGTTTGAAGCTCAGTGATTTGAAACTCTGGCTGGAAATTGTAAGCTTCGATACCTGAGATGCCGTCTCTCCGTGCCTTTCGTGTTTTCTTTTGCCACTGTGTTCAATTTCTTGCAGTGCCTGTATCTGTATTCCTGGTAATCCTGTAGCATTAGTCAGCTACAGCGTGCAACAGATGAAGATTCCATTCGGATAGGGTTGTAGGAGTAGAAGGTGAATTTTGCCTTTATCTCATGGCAGCAGTTGATCTGACCACGGACAACCTGAGTGTTCAGAACTTATTAAAAATTCATTGAGTGTTTCAGCGATGAGCAATCCTGGTTCTTTCTATAGACGTTTTGCCTTCTGGAAAAGTTCTGTCCATATTTCAAGATTATACACACTCCAGAATCAAGTTGCTTAAGAAATTATCTGGACAGAAGCATTCCTTGTTTTTCCCAACTTTTCAGTCCATTAGCTTCTTTCTGTAGAGACGGAAGGGATTTCTTCTGTCCTCCTCACGCTGTTCTGCTACACTGTTTTTGAATAGGGAGGGAAAAATCCAAAAGGAAGTACAGCTTTATCATACCTCCGGACAGTGAGTATAGCTGGCATGAATGAAAAGCTGATGTGAGCTATTCAGACCAGACATCACACTGATGGGATGACGCTTTCATACATAATAAGCCCATTAATTACTTCTCTGATGGACAGCAGTGTGCCTGACAGGGAACGAGGAGGGAGCAGATGATCGCACTTGGCTTGCTAGGTGCTCTCGAGCAGCTTGTCACTGACAAGTAGATCCAGGAGAAGCTGCAGCTTTGGAATATGATCAGGTAGAATGGGCTAGAGGTGTTTTGGCAGACAGTTAGTGACGTAACCTGGGAGTAAAAAGAGAGCAGAGCACAGAGTTAGCTGGAATAAGGTTCTAACATGCTTTGAAAATGTTCATTTTCTCCTGTTAGTCCTCTGGGCTGCAGGAAAGGACTCTGCATTTAATCTGTGCATTGTTTGCAGATTTTGCTGAGCTCTTTCCTCATGATATAGTTTTCCCTAAAGGAGGGAAATCATTTTTTAAAAGTCTTGAAATAGAAAAGTGTGTCATGAGTTTTGAAGATTTGTAGCAGGGAAAAGGCTGCTTTCTGGGAGAGGCAAGCCTGTGTTTACACATCTTTGGGCACATGCATTTTATTGTTGTGGAGAAAGCACTTCAAGTCAACACTAGGTAGACAATTTTAGTAGAGGCTTCATTTAAAATGTTGCGTAAATTAGATGGGATTCTGAGTAGCTATATGAAAGAATAGATCTAAAAATGACAACTTCATGATTTTTGTACTTCATTTTTTTAAATATCAAAAGACCTTTTTTTCTACTTGCCCACAGAGTCTGGAGTGTTTCTGGACAATAGAATGCTTATATTTTAAAAATTAGGAAAAATACCAAACATATATAAAACTATGGAAATATAATATGTGAACTTCTATAAACCCATTGCCCAGATTCAGTCATTACCAAGATGTTGCCATATTTAGCCTTATTTATTATTATTTTTTAGCTGAACTATTTTTAAGTAAATCTCATTTCATCCCCACATACTTTAATATTTATATTTAAAAAATATGGACACTTTCCCACATGTCCACTGTGCCATTATATACCCAACAGTAGCAATAATTAAAATGAACAGTAATTAACACTTGGGTTGATTGTTAATAATTCTTTGGGGTCATATAATCATAGATTTAAAAAAATTAGAATCTAGACACAGTTCACACTTTATAACTGGTTATTAGGCCTTAGAATTTTAAACATTGACTTAGACCAGTGGTCGGCAAACTCATTAGTCAACAGAGCCAAATATCAACAGTACAACGATTGAAATTTCTTTTGAGAGCCAAATTTTTTAAACTTAAACTTCTTCTAATGCCACTTCTTCAAAATAGACTCACCTAGGCTGTGGTATTTTGTGGAAGAGTCATTCTCAAGGGGCCAAAGACCCGCATGTGGCTCTTGAGCCGCAGTTTGCCGAACACTGACTCAGATGATCACATATGGGAAAGAAGTACAATTCTGTTTTATAGTGGTCTTCTCCATACACTTATAATATGAATATCTACATAAGGAAACATATCTCTGGAATATTTTCTTGAAGTTTTTCCACTTAACATTATTCATGCTACTGAAAACGAATGTCATTTTTATAGAGTAACGATTGGCCTCTGGTTAGATTCATTGCTTCCTTAAGTTCTTCTTGACTTGGTCTGGAGGATGTGGTTCATGATTCTGCCCCACGCTCTTGAGGCTCCCTTTGGGGCTGGACAAATTCAATCAAATACATTCTGGGGCCAGTTCTATTTTATTGCTTGAAAAAGACCATTTTGCTTGTTTGCCTCATCAAAAACAATAGGACATTTCTGTAATAAATACTCCAAGTGTTAAGCCAGTGATTATGATGCCATTTCCAACATTTGAATGCAACTTAGAGTTTTATGAAGATCTAGAAAGAGAGAAGTAAAAATCAGATGGCCCATTGTGTTCATGACCACTGCCTATAATATGTGATTATACATAATTGTATTATATTGATAGATAAATTATTATATATTTTTCAACAATATCAGGTTTTCCCTCCTATGAATTTCTTTTTCCTATAAGATTTGAACTCCCAGCTCCTTTCTAAAAAAGCAAAGCATTTGTTCAGCTGCTTTCTCTTCTTTTAAAATTCGTTCTCGTGTATATTCTGTTTATCTTCCCCCACCCCCATCTTCCAAGTTGGCTAGATGAAGGAGAATGTGAAGGTGAAATATAGGGAGCCATGAAAGGGGCATGGATGGGACTTATACCTAGGCTCAAAGCCACTACTGAAGGCCATGCTCCCATGTCTATTCGAGGGACACAGAACACAGCCCTCCAGAGGTCTTCATATCATGTTTCCTGTCATATGTCATGTTATAGAGATTGGTAGCTTTGTGTAGCACTCTATTTTTCACATTATGCCGTCTCAGATCTTGCTGAACAAGGAGTATAGGTATGTGTTTATTATCTACATATGTGCTTTACTGAGAGCTCAGTGAGTAGTTACTGTTACCATTATATACAAATAAGCTGAATACAGAAAGAGGAGCCAAAATGCTTCTTTTTCTAAGTTTTCTTTGTAATTTTTCTCCTCAACATGTGTAGTTTACAAATGTCCAGGTTCCACTGTATGGTTGGTGGGAGTGGTTATAGGGAACTAGATGAATAGATTGTGAGTGCATTTTTGGGTGTAAGTCCCCACTCAGTTTCAAATCATCATCTCCCAGTAGATTAACTACGAACGGAATTGGCAGGAAAACATTGGCCGAAGCAGTGACCTGTAGAGTTCCAAACCAAAGGAGGGGATCTCTGCCACTCTGAGAATCACTTTTCCAAGATTTTGCTGTTGGTATTCCTGATGTTGATCTTGTTTTTAGAAGCTACATTTATTTTTACTTTCCATAGGAATGGACTTGATGCTTCAAAGGAATGAGTGGTCTCTGTGAATAATATTGCTGAACAATCTAGAAGATCTAGTAGCTAGAGTGGCGTGGCTGGCTTGTTCTCCCCACCCCCAAACTCCCATATGAGGGATTCTCTTTGATGCATGTAATAAAGTAATAAAGCACAATTTTCTTTAGTTCAGATGTTTCAACTCCCATTATTGTCATGTTTAACCTAAACTCTCCCATTTCTACTATGAAGTTGATCAAACAACTTCACAAGTTTCATAGGTATCATAGACTTTTAAAGAGATTTATATATAAGATAAAATCTCCCCCTAAAGTTTTTTTAAGGCATATTTGGTCCATACGTAGAAGTATGCTCACAGCTTTTGAGTCTTTGTGAAATTATAACTGCTTTTATAAAGAAAAAAGTATGTCTTTCATTTCTTAGATGAATAGGATTTGTGATTAAAGATATCACCTGTGGCAACTACTTTTTTTTTAGGGCATTTTAAATACTCAGAATATCAATTAAATATAATTATTTTTCTGTTAATGTACCAAGAAAAATGTTGCATTTTAAAAGACTATTGTAGAATCATGAAAGCTCTTCCTAAAATAAATATGTTTGATGGGCTAGAACTTGTGATGTCTTGATTTGAACTAATAAAGCTGTAATACCAACAAGCTGAGCCTTTGTATTAAGTTGTAAAAGTAAATAAATTGAATTGTATGAAAAAATATGCTTGTCAGGCTGGTGTGGCTCAGTGGTTGAGCATCAACCTATGAACCAGGAGGTCACAGTTCCTGGTCCAGGCACATGCTTCGGTTTCAGGCTCCATCCCAAGTAGGGGGTGTGCAGGAGGCAGCTGATCCATGATTCTCTCTCATCATTGATGTTTCCATCTCTCTATCTCCCCTCCTTTCTGAAATAAATAAAATATATTTTAAAAATGCTTGGCTGCTGTTCTTATTAAAGATGTCAAATCATTGGAGCTCACTAATTATAATTGACAAATACTTGATTCCTTACTAGGTACATTATACTACTCATACTTCTTTGAATGTATATTCCATCTATTTTTCATAGCTTTGAGGCAGAAACTGTTATAATTTCTACTTTATTTTTTAAAGTTTATTTTTCAATTACAGTTTACATTTAGTATTAGTTTTAGATGTACAGCATAGTGGTTAGACAATCATGTACTTTACTAAGTGTTCTCCCTGATATTTCCAGCACCCACCTGGCACCACGCACAGTCACTTCTATTTTAGAAAGGAGAAACTGAGATGCAGAGAGGTGAAGTAACTTGCTCAAGTTGGCCCAGCTAGTTAGACTTTGGATTGTGGTATGAATCCAGTGGGATTTCCTTACTGAGAAAAAGATCAGGGAGATATGCCCTTTAAGTGTCAGACTCTTGAGTATAATTTTGAGAATGGTACCTCTTCAGCATAACTAACATTTTATCAAAATGGGGTCTGCAGTTTCTCTGAGATCACAAATGGCTGGCAGATGACCCTAGCAGTTGACTATCTTTGAGAAAAAGACAGTGAATTTAAAATAGAAGGACTATTTCCATCCTACCTCCCATGCTTAGAATTTATAAAGGGGTGATTTTCTTTTCCTTTCAAACTGTTTACTTTATTCTTTTATAGCCTCTCAAGTAACAATATATTTAGAATACTCGTCATTTATGTTTAAAGACATTTAAATTGAGTGTGGTGCTATGAGAGACTTATGAACTAGATTTGTTGTATTTTATAATAAAATTAATTATTAAGAAACAAAGGGGACAAATGTAATACTTTCAACAATAAAGATTAGAAAAAAGAAATTGCTTTCTTCATAATGTATCGCAATCATATAAACTGTGTTTTCACTTTCTTATTTGGGCTTGTTTTATGCTTATTTTTAAACTTCTTTGGATGATTACTCTGTCACAGTACTGCCTAGGGCCTTAACTTGTGTCTTGGTGTTTGGTCCTTTCCAATCCGTCCTCCTCCAGATTTTGACTTCTCTTAGTGAGGTGCAGACACCACTAGAGGTCTCTAGTCCACACAGTAGGAAGCTCTGATTTTGCTGACACACCCTCCTCAGTGGAATGGATATGTCCCTTGGAAGATTGGTTATTAATATTTCTCATTAAGTATTTATTACGTGCTTCTTATGTTCCAGGTCCTAGACTAGGCTATGTCCTGAGGGTAATACACACACACACACACACACACACACACACACACTCATATATATATATATATATATATGGTCTCTGCCTTCAAGAACCCTGCAGTCTAGGGAGGACACTGAAGTGTGGGCACATGGTGGTCACAGAGTGCTTGTTAGGCACGGCCACTTCACATCCTCTTAGATCCCAATTACCAGGGTTGTTGAGACTTTCAGGTTTAGCAGTCACTCATACTCTTGACCTTCTCTGTAGCTCTTCATCAACAGTGAGGTCACTTCTGCTTTCTTGGTGAGCCTGATGCTGCATCTTAATGGCTCCTGCCAGCTTGATGCTCAAGGGCAAGTAGGGTTATTGGGGTAGGCTCCCGGTTTTGCTTCTGATGCCTTTCTCAGCAGCGGATCTTCAGGAAGCACTTCATAAGGAGTCAGTCTCTCCCAATCCCAGGGAACAAGGCACCCCCCACAATTTGGGACATTTCCATTTTGCTTTGTTAGAGATTTCTTTTAAGAGAGGGCTAGTGTCCTATTTGCATTTCTTACAGGTTAGGCAACCTTTTGAGCTTGGTGTGTCAAAATTCACCAAAAAAACTGAGCTTAATTCGGGTGGTGTGTCACTTCGAGAAAAAACCCATAATTTCATGATATTTATAGTTTAAATAACAAAAATGTATAATTGTAATATATAACTGTATTTAATAAATCAAAAACTAATTATTTAACTTACTTGCTTAGTGACTTCTTTGTTCATCTGTCAGTCGGTTTCTTTTGTTGGTCTTGATATTATTTAACTTGTGTGGGGTGCCGTGAACTAAGATAAGTGAGGGGGAAGAGGAATTCTTTAACTAACCTGCCTAATAGTGACTTTTTTGTTGCTGAATTTCATTGGCTAAACCTACAATTGAAGATTGGTATTTTGTACACTTCAAGTCCAAGCAAGCGCTACTAACTTCATTTGTCAATCTGTCAATTTCTTTTGTTGGTTTTAATATTATTTAATGCTGAGAATAAGGTCTCACAAAAGTACGTAAAGGGAAAAATTGTGAGTAAAGCCATTGCTATATTTTTCAGGGTGCTAAAAGTATCTGGTAATCGGTTCCAGGCACTCCAAATTTTCTGTTCCTAGTGGCACTCCTCTTGATTCTCCAAGTGGCACCTTTCCAGATTCTCAAGCTTTGACCTCACTCAGGTCGACAAACACCTGAGCCCAGATGCTGTCTTGAAATTCTGAAAGTTGCATCTCCAAATCATCAATTTGCATCCATTGGAAACCATTTAATTCCAATCTACTGTAGATTACTACATCAAGATACTTAATTATTTTTATGGTCTGTTCTAGGCTTCTAAATTGATTAAATCTATCACTGAACTGGTAAGTAACAAGTCTAAAACATGCTAGTACTTTATATTCAAGGTTTCCATTTCACTTTGTACAGCTGCACTGGCCTTCTCAAAATACTTTGTTACTTGAGGAAAATACTTTTAATTTTAATTTGTATATCTCCCTTGAAAATGTTAAGTTTACTTTCAAAAACTTTTATGTATCCAAACATAACGTCAATACTTTTGCCAAAACCTTGTAACTTTAAGTTCAGATCATTAATATGAACAGAAAGATCTGTAAAAAATATCAGGGTGTTGACCCACTCATCATCATGGAGCTGAAAAAAGTTTCCCAGATCCTTATCCTCAAGAAATACCTTAATTTCTTCAAAGCACTCCACACAGTGCTCAAGAACTTTGCCTTGGCTCAGCCATCTTACATTATTGTACATCAGCAGTCCACTGTAGGTGGAATCAACCTCCAATAAAAGTGCAGAAAATTCTCGCTTGTGAAGGGGACAAGCAGCTATTAAATTAACTATTTTTGTAACAACTGACATTAAGTCGTTTAAGTTGGTGAATCCTGCCTTGGCACATTAAACCTCCTGATGGATAATACAATGAAAAGGCACAATGGGATGTCCAATAGCTTCCGTAAACAATTTGACAAATCCAACTTTTTTTCCCATCATGTTGGTGCCCCATCTGTCGACACTGACACAACTTTAGAGATATCAATGCTTAGGTCACGGAATGTTTGTATAACAACCTTACATATTTCGCTTCCTGATGTACTTATTAGCACTGATACTAACTTTATCAACTCTTCTCTCATTGTGAGACCATCAGAATATCGACCAATAATGGCCAAATGAGCATGTGATGTGACATCAGTAGTTTCATCAAGAGAGATCGAAAAATATTTACAATTACTTATGTCTCTCTTAATTGATGTTGTATGTTTGTGTTCAGTCTCATTATTCGGTCTTTTATGATATTTCTTAATAATTTCATCTTTATTCTGCATATCGTGAAATAGAACTGGTGCACATCTTAGGAGAGTTTCTTTAATAAATTCTCCCTCACTGAGTGCTTTTTCATGCTGAGCTTTGGAGTGAGCAATGCTTAAACTTGCAGATGTTAAATTTGTAGAGCCTTTGATAAATTTAAGGATGGAATTAGATTGGCTCTTATAAAGGTGTAGCTGCCTGGAAATGTATTCCTTCCTTTCATCCTCACTTTTTTTCAAGAGCTGGAATGATTAATTTCAAAATGTCTATTTATATTCCATGTTCTGCTTACTACCATTTCAGTACATAGAACGCAAAATGATCTGCCATTTTTTTTTTCTATAATGCCATACATTTCGGTTCATGTCTCTTGAAAGGGTCGGCTACTGCTACTACCACTTCCTTTACTTATGCTTGGATTTTTTATTTTTTGGGTTCTGCATCAGGGAGGCAGTGACAGAAGATAGAATGATAGATAGCCTGTTAGCCCTGCAGGCAATTAGGGGGAACTAGCCTAACTGACCACAAGATGGCACATGGAACTATCTTTTAGGAAAGGGCAGGGTTAATAAGCAGAAATAGGGGTTAATAAGGATGCACAACAGTAATAGTGGTGAAATGAAGTCTGCACTATGCTGCAAAATGACGTTCCTGTGTATAAATTAAGATGGCTGCCACTATTTCTAATGGAGGGAAATGGCACCCATAGCATAGGCCCTTGCCTGTCCCAGCCTCCCCCTCACTTATTATGGTCAGTAATGATGGTCAGTTAGAAATCCATGACACCCCAGAACAGTAGATTGGATGATGGTTGCTGTGGTTATGTGGTTGCTGGTAATGGCGATCACAGGGCCCCCAGAGATGCGTCCCCCACGGCATTGAAGAAAAAGTAGCTTGGTTTCCGAAATGAATAACTATATGGATAAATAGAAACTATTGGGTTCTATTTTAGATTAAAAAATATTTGAACAAAGTTTATGCCTTAAAGTTGTCAAAAAATAATTAACAGAGCCACTTTAAAATGGAGCTTTAAAATTGCATGTCTTATGCCTCCAATCTTTGGAATGTTAAAACAAGTCAAAATAACCTTTGGACTGGAACTAAAGCAACATTGTGCCCCAAAGAACCGTTTACAAAGATAACAAGAAATCAGTTATTCTGACTACTGGACTGGAAATTAAAAACATCTCGTGGAATTAACATCGCTGTGTTATATGTCTGCACCAATAGAAGTGCCTTCCTTCTATTGATGTAATTGCTCACATTCCCTTTCTCATAAATATCCTATGGTCTTTGTCTCCCAATTGGAACACTGTTTGGGCTTCTGCCTGAATCAGTGCATCCTGATCTCAAACACTTGTTGCCTCTCACTTTGAAAGGCCTTTAATTTTTAGGTAAGCAAAGTCTATTTAAAAAACCATAATACATAGCTAAGAATATAAATAATCTTGGGTACCCTTAAGTGAATAGGTACTTGTTGGAACCAGCAAGAGGACTATAGGGATAGACATCAGCTATTGCAATTGGAGGAGTTTTGGGGATCCTCTAATAAGAGAAAGTTTTCAGTTACCATTTTAATAAATTAAATGACAGGTAGAGGTAAGAAGAAAGCTCTAAGATTCTCGGTAATATATAATGCCACCTGGGATGAGTCCTAGGGTAGGGCGTCTGAGTGAGAAATGGTATTTGCATTTAATGTGGGTGGGAATAAGAGAAAATAATCTTGATAATAACTACGTGATGATATGCAGAAAAGTGAGGGGGTGGCTATAGGAAGGTTTTCATGCCTTAAACATGCTTTTCTGTTTTTAAAGGATCTCTCTGAGTCTTGTGTGTCATGGTAAGAAATTGGTAGACCAGCAAGGAGATTATTGTGGTGATTTAAGCAAAATATGATGGTTTCTATCTTAGTCCATCCACAGACTGGGTGGCTTAATCGACAGGCATTTGTTTCCCACAGTCCTGGGGTCCAGGGAGCCTGTGCTCAGGGTGCGGCATGGGCGGGTTCTGGGGCGGCCCTCCTGCTGCCCTGCAGATGCCTGCTCCTTGCTGTGTCCTCACAGAGAGGAGAAAGGAAACTCTGGTTTCTCTGCTTCTTAAAGGGCACTAATCCTATCATGGAGGCTCCACTCTCCTGCCCTCATCTGGACCTAATTGGCTACCACCCAAAGGCCCCACCTCCTAATACCATCACACAGGGGATTAGGGATTCAACATGAATTTAGTCCACAACAGTTCCTTAGACTAAGATAATAACAGGAAAGGAAAGAGATAGATTAAACGAATATTTTGGAGGTATAAAAGATAGAACTTGCTGACGAATTGGCTGTCTGGGTGTGATGGAGAGTGATGTATTAGAATGACTCAAATGTGTCTAGGGTAACTGCGGCTGGAGATGCCATTTGCTGACATTGCAGAAGCTGGATGGGGAGCAGCTTTGGGAAGGGGAAGATCAAGGGAGAAAATATTGAACAAGACGGGTGGTGGATCTGGTAATTCTTACCTTCTCAGACACTGAGGCATGTGAAAGAATACTGTATAATCATTGCATTGAGAATCAGTATACTGTATGCTATAGGTTATTTTTGGAAATATGTATTTTTCTTGTATTAAGTGATGGTTTATTCTTGTCTCTGCTATTTACACGCCACAGATACTTATCATAATTCTCTCCTTGCAGGTATTTCAGGGGGGTAGTAAAGTAATTGATCTTTCAATTTTCCTGTAGGGGGTGTGGCTTGAAAAAAAACATTCTGGGAATAAATGGGGTGTACTCCTCCATGTCTCCTTGTGCCCCAACCTGGCTGAGAAAAATTTCTTTCTTTAACTTCTATGAATGCTTTTTGACCTGCCCAAATTATTATTATTTTTTATCCAAATTCTCCAATGTTTTTTAATTTCTTGGTTGCCCTGGCTTATAGGCAGGAAGGGCTTTTCCTTCTCAGATAGTCCAGACACCTAATTTTTTTAAGATAAGAAAGCTGCACATCTTCGAGGTTGGCATTTACTCAAGGATGCAGATCTTGCAACAGGTTAACAAGTAGATAACCCCAGGAATCCGAGTTTATAGTTCTTTCCATGAGACGTACTGTTTACTTAATTTTTCTCATAAGAGAAGTTCTTATAAATAAGAAATAAAATGTTTTACAAGAAATGCTTGATAAGTTAAAAAGTGGTTATATTGTTCTGTAGAGATATTTTATATTTATATTTTATATTTATGATACAACGTCCTCAGATGAACAGTTTAACATCTAAAATAACTGCACTGTTCTAGGCACAAGGAGAAACTCTGTTCCCAAGCAGCTGACATGGAGAGAGGGAGACATGCATCTGAATGGACAACCTTGTCCCTAGTGTGATACTAACTAAAGTAGCCACAGCGTTGGAGATAAGATGGGGCTTGCAAGTCGGAGGGAATAGATAGTTTCGCCTGGAGAGACCTCAGAGGTTTTCTAGAGGCGGTGCATTAAGCCGAGTTGGCGAGGTGCTTTTTGAATCCCTTCAGTAGACTTAATTCTAAGAAGCCCACTTTATTTTTCTGGTTTATTGCAAAACACTAACAAGAGGCTTGTTGTGTTCTAAGTGAAGAATGTGGTTTGAGATTGTATTTAAAACATTGCAAGCATTTCTTACGGGTATGGCAACAAAACCTGCCCTGCACACACACTCTCTTTTCCTCTTTTTAACCCATGTAGACTAGTTGCCATAACAACCTGATTATGGTAGTGCACTTGTGACTGTGGTTGAGATTGTGTCAGCAGTTCCTTTATAAGCTGCAGTTTTCAGGATTTTAAATTCAATGTCACGTTCTCTTCAGTGACATGTAAGTTCCATCTATCTATTGATTTCATTTTCCAGTGTAGTCAAATACCCAAAAGTCATTCTCCCTTCCCCTCCTGTTGAAAAAGTCCACATATTCAGTGCTCAGGATTCTGCTTTGGTTTGCTAAAAGAAACCTCCATATCTGATCAAGTTCTCTTCCTTTATAATGATGAAATTGAGGCACCAGGAGGTTAAATAATTTGCCCAGGGGCAAATACTTAGAAGGAATTTAGTAGTCAACACACTTCCACACTGGTGGTGGTCAGCAGCAGCCCGTGCTTATTGAGCCCTTTAGCCTTTGATTAAATTTCACAATGACATGCCTTTAATTTACTTAAATATGTGTCTCTGTATATTTGATGTATGTCCTTTCTCATCTAATAGCATTCTTTGGTTACACACAGTCTGCACTGAGAAAATTTGTTGATATGTCTGTCCAATCTCCACTAAATTGAGCTTCTCAAAGTCAGCCACCATGCTTTATCTATTTGCTGGGGAAGAACAGCTTAGCCTCTTCTTCCTTCTTGCTGTGACTCACTTCACCTGGCTCCTCATCTTCTTAGTTGCCTGTTTCTAGTTCTTAGACCTAACGATCAGTCATGGGTGTGTTGTCATTCGACTTTTCCATGAGAGCATGAGAGGAGGAGATGGGGACAGAGGAAGTGAGCAGGACGCCTAGGCAGAAGGAGAAGCACATGAAGTCTGGGAACTCGAGGGAGCTGGCATTTTGAGGGCTGGTACTTGGACTGAAGTATATAATGGTCAGAGACAAGTTGGAGATACTAAGGGGTCTGAGCATATATGCGTACTGGACTTACTACTAAGGAATTTGAACTTTATCTAGTAGGTAATAAGGACCAATTGAAAGGTCATAAGGGGAGTGATATGGGATTACCTAAAACTGCTAGAATTGAAGACTGAAATGTGAATAACAAAAGTGAGGCATAGATGGATACACATTCCCCAAAGTAGAAAAATGTTAGTGCACAGAAGGAGCAATGAATTCTGCCTGGGGTATAACGATGGGGAACTTTTACAAGTTCAGCTGGATTTTAATGGGTAACTGGGATTACACTAGGCAGCGAAGTAGGAGAGATGGCATTGGAGAGATGAGAAGCAATTTGAACAAAGGATTGGAGGCAAGGACATGTTTGGCGCACCGATGTTAGTGCGGTATGAGGACTGAGGGGGCCAATGGCTTGGGATGAGGCTGGGTATGTAGGCTTGTAAAACGTTCGCTAAAGGTTTTTGGTGCCTCATCAAAGAGTGCAGATTTCATGTTCTGGAATAGATGGAAGGAAGCCATGGTCTTTCAGAAGGAGCAAGAAGGCATTGAGCTGACATAGAGATGTTGCTCTGGCAATTTAGAGACTGCCATGGACAAGGAGAGAGGCAGAGGTTCCTTTTCTACCAGACCAGGTCAAAAGTGAAGGTGCCTGTGGAAATAGGGTGCTGGGATTAGAAGGATTAGAAATGGAAGGTAAGAATTGAAGAGCAGACACTGTCCCCTACTTTGAACAGGAAGCACTAGGGACACAATCAGCAGTTATGTAGATTTTAGCCTTCTCCATTTTGTTTTGTTTTTGCCCTCAGCTTTATTGAGTAGTCAAGAATTGCACATAGTTAATATGTACAATTTGGTGATTTTTGGACATATGTGTATAATCATGTTACCACCAACAAGCAAGGTAATAAACATATCCATAACCTCCACACAAAAAAGAAGAATTGAAGAGTGGAGACATTTCAGAGGTAGATTTATTTACCAGATGTGATTGACTGCAGAGAGCAAAGGAGGGAATAGATTGAAAGAGGGAGTTTTTTCATTCAAGCTTCTAGGTGGATTATTTTGCCATTTATCAAGGTAAGGAAAACAGGAGGAGGAGATAGATTTGGGTTAAAGATAATGTTTAAAGAATTATATCCAAATTTTAAAAATGCAGGTGTAGTTTACTTACAAAATGCTCAGATCCTAGGCAAACATTTTGATGAGTTTTGACAATTGTGTACACCTGTGTAATCACCTCTAAAACAAGATGTAGAATTGGGGTTCTCAACCTTTAATGCTAAAGAGACATCTGGATGACACCTGCACAGTCTGTAGCACCCTCCCCCAGAGTTTCAGATCCAGGAGCTCTGGGGCAGAGCCTTGAGAATTTACATTTCTAACAATCCCAGGTGCTGCTGGTTAAGGGGCAGCACTTTGAAAATTGCTGAACTTTATGGTCACACCAGAAAGGCCTTTTACTCTCTTCCCTCCCTCCCCAGGGTACCATGGTTTGATTTTTATCATCATGATTTGTTTGCCTGTTCTTGGGTGGCCTGCAAATGAAATTATATAGTATATAATCTGGCTTTTTTTCACATGATATAATGATTTTGAGATTCACCCATGTTGTTGCATGTAGTTTATTCTCTTTTATTACTGAAGAATATTCTGTCATATGAATATAGCACCATTTGTTTATTAACTCATAGACATGTTTTAGTTCCAATTTTGGGCTATTATGAGTACAACTTCTATGAACATTTATGTACAACTCTTTGTGGCTATATATGTTTGTTTCTCTTGGGTAAGTAGGAGTAGAAATGCTGGGTCATAGGGTTGATTTATGTTTCATTTTCTAAGGAATTGTCAGATCATTTTTTTCATAGTGGTTATAAATATAACTAGTTGAATTTTGATTAAATATTCATTGAATCTAGTGAAGTTGGTAGCTATAGACTAGACCAGTGGTCACCAACCTTTTGGACCTCACGGACCACTGGTTGGTGACCACTGGACTATACCGAGGGACTTTTGTCAAAGCAGAAAGGGCTGGGTGGACAGGGGAGTTTGGCAGAACTACTCTTTGGGTCATACACTGAGTTAATCAATAGAGATGCGTCTCTTCTGCAAACCCTAAGAAAATTTAAATCGGTGGTTTGTCTTAAAAAATATAAACCACTATTTTTTCAAAGAACATTTATTAAGCAATTACTGTGTGCTGGTCACATGACAATACATTGGTCCCAATACCTACCCTGATAGACTACATTCTTATATTTTAAGAAGGTTTAAGACAATCAATGTCATAAGTTTAACTTGTTCTTAAATCTAGTTTATCTGAATGTCAGTATTTCAGAAATCCTATGTACCAGAAAATCCTGAAATAAGCAAAAATCCTCAAACCCCTGAACTCCAAAGCATTTCAAGTCATTGGGAAAAAGACAGATTTGTAAATCTATCCAAGTGAAGTCATCACCTGGGAAAAGAAAAGGGATTAAAACCTCACACTGTATAGTAGGATAAAGTCTATGTGGGTCAAAAATTTTAATATAAATTTAAGAATTCATAAAAATATTAGAACAAATCACTGACAAATTCTTTCCGAGTGTCAGAATGGGGAAGGTCTTTTTAAATGTAGCAAAGTTCAGAAACCATAAAAAAACACTGAAATTTGATTAATAAAAATTAAGAATGCCTGCATGGCAACAACCATAATGAAAGCCAAAAGACAAATGATTATGTCATGGAGGTGGGGTTGGTGGAGAGGATCATCACTTATATCACTGAGAACTGATTTCCAATATATATGATGAGTTTTAACAATCTTGTTAAAAAAGGGCAAAGGGTATGAGCAGACTGTTCACAGAAAATGAAATGCAAATAAATGAAAAATGCTCAACCCACTCATGATATGAGAAATGCAAATTGAAATTAAACTGAATACCTATTTTCAGCTATCAGACTGTCAGAGATTAGAAAGTTTGATTAAACACTGTTGGCAAAGGTGAGGTTGGGTAGTTGGAGAAGGGCGTTTGGGTTGAAGGAATGGCAGGAGCATAGAAATGGAGGCCGAGAAGTCGGGTCAGCAAATTAGAGCAGGGCATGGACTGGGGATTGGGGGCAAGCCTGCTGACACTAGCAAGGAGTGACAACAACCTAATGTCAGGGGAGAAGATAGGGAAACCAAACACATGAAAAGCAATAATTAGAAATGTTCATTACTGTAGAGACCAACAGCCATATAGGTATCAGCAGCCCCAAAATATCACTTTATAATGATTGATCAGGGTCATCACAAAGGTTACATAAAGTATGTCAGCATTTTCTTTTTAAGAAAGCATTGAAGAGGAATTTTAAATGAAATTAAGCACACTTAATAAATGGTAATTTAAAGATAGATTTTATTTCAGTTTTTTCAAATTTATTTTTTAGGGAAAACTGTATTTGAAGTTGATGAATAAATGGAATATATCTTAACTGTTTTAGTTGCTTATTGCTATTCTTAGCTTCTCTTACAGTGACTTCTGTTTTAGCACTGAGTGTTTAAGACAGTAGTGGCCATCCTTTGTCTCTGTGGTTGCCAAAGATTAGGTGGTATAATTTACAGATTGGGAGGGACTCATACTAGACTTACTGCTAAGGAAGTGGAGCCACAGCAAGAAGGAACGGCAATGCTTAGTTTTGAAAAAGCAAGTAATTTAACAGAATGGTGCTTTTATCTTTTATTCCCATTCTCTCTCCTTCCCCATGTTTCTTATCCTTTTACTACTTCTGCTTCATTGCCCATTCTACTCTCAGAGTTCTAAAATTATGATCCTCTTTTAAATGAGGTTATATCACTCTTCGTGATTAGTTTAGTATTGGAGGCAAAAGGTTAGATCAGATAACTACTTGAGATGCCTTTTGGCCTAGGATTATCATTCTCTGCAGTACTCCATGGTTGTGCTAGTAAGCATTACACATTGTGGATTGTGCCTTCAGATTTTAGAAGTATTAGGGGCAAATAGGGCACCAAATATTTAATGAGATTCTTGGCTACTTATATTTCTAACAAAGAATTTAATTTTATGCTCAACCAAAAAAGTTAATTTACATTTTCCTTCTCACTCACAATTTGGTTGCTGTCTAGACTTAAAAAATTTAGTTTTGTGCCCAAGTATATTATATTCAACAGCTCCTTTGAGTTACTAAGGCAAAAGCTTAAGCAGAAAGATAAACCTAATAGAGTACTTTGAGTGCTGGTCAGCATAGATCCCCATAGGATTTTCTGATAGGCAAGGCTGAAGGTGCTGTTACAAAGAAAAGAGACCGGGATGTTAAATAATTAGCATCTTCTATGGCATCTGAAAAGCAGGTATTACTTTGTATTGGATTTTTGGAAGGCACTGTTCAAGATGTCTCGGACTCAGTCCAGTGCAAAGCTGTAGGAAAGATGCCTATTTGATAACTTTGAGTGGCCCTTTTAGGGCCTTGCTAGGCAGAAAATCTGATGATGGAGAAATGGTGATACTGATAACTCAGGTGTTACTCATCTCAATTAAGAATTGGGTTTGTGAAACTCTGAAGTAGACAAGGAAAAAAATCTTATTTGCTAATACTGGGATACTTAGGAATCTCTGTGTATCCTTGAAGTGTTTTGTTTTCCTCTAAGGGTCCCTGTGGACAGGGTCATGCCAGACTCGCTGTTCCTGTGAGCGTGTAGCTGTCCTCTTACAGCGCCATGTTGGGCACTCACACGATCGACACATTTTTGTCTGTAGCAGAAAATTAGGTGAAATTGAGTTGGCATTCAAGCAAATGCATGTTTTATTTATGCTATCTTTTCCATTTATGCTGTTTGGGGAACTATTTTTTAAAAAGTTAATACTGTTTTATCATTCATGCAATTTCATATCCTTTCAAAGAGTCATTGTAATTTTTTTTTGCCATTGAATGTATTGATGCCTGACTCAGAAAGAGAAGAAATACTGAAATTGCAGTGAATGAGACTTAATTTCTCATTTCCCTCTAACCAACAAACATGACAGGAATCTTTGAGGCAGGCAAAGCATGATAAATTTTGGAGTTGTCTTCTAAGATTCAGAGAAGAGGTTGCAAGGTGTATTCTGTCTTCTCAGTGCTTTGCTTCTTCCAACTCCCTCCATCTGTACCCCTGAAACCTAGAGTGAATAGTTTTCTCTTTTGACCTGGAAAGCAGAACTGACTTACATTTCTAAGAGGAGGCGCTATTAATCCCCCTCCGCTCATTGGTGAGCTGCTGTTATCTCTGTAGCCATCTTGGTTATAGACTCTCTTTCTAAAGCCAGGCCAGACAGAATTTGCTTCTGCATACATCTTTTGTTCCTACAGCCACATAAACCCTGGGTTATCCAGAGATCTTGCTATTGAAATTGAATGGATTTTTGAACTTTAGAGCTGTGCTTACTTGGGTGGAGATGGTGAATTGTGTGTGGTAGGTATTTAGGAAATTAATGTTTGGCATTGGTCTTGCCCAGCTAGTTCTCTGAAGAACAGAAGCATCCTTCTCCGTTAAGATACATTTGCAGTCTATGAATGAAATTTTTCTCTGTGCTGTCATGGTTTTACCTGAACAATTTCTTCTAAAGGATGAGATTGATATTAAAGAAAAAGGGGTGGGAATCTGTAGACTGAAGTCTGAAAGGAGAGGATGTATTATACTAGAGGCCTGGTGCATGAAATTCAAGCATGGGAGCGGGGGTAGGGGCTATGTTCCTCAGCCCAGCCTGCATCCTTTCCAATCTGGGACCCCTTGAGGAATGTCCAACTGCCCTCTCACAATCCAAGACTGCTGGCTCCCAACTGCTCGCCTGCCTGCCTACCTCATTGCACCTAACTGCTTCTACCTGCTAGCCTGATCACTTCCTAACTACTCCTCTGCCAGCCTGATTGATGCCTAACTACTCCCCTGATGGCCCGATTGCCCCTAACTGCCCTATCCTGCTGGCCTGGTCACTCCTAACTGCCTTCTTCTGCCAGCCTGGTAGCCCCTAACTGCTTTCTCCTGCAGGCCTGGTAATCCCTAACTGCCCTCCCCTGCAGGCCTGGTCTCCTCCAACTGCCCTCCCCTTCCAGCCTGATCGCTTCCAACTGCCCTCCCTTCCAGGCCTGGTCCCCCTCAACTGCCTTCCCCTGCTGGCCATCTTGTGGCAGCCATCTTGTGTCCACATGGGGACGGCCATCTTTGACCACATGGGGGCAGCCATCCTGTGTGTTGGAGTGATGGTCAATTTGCATATTACCTCTTTATTATATAGTATAAGCAATGCAATTGGTCAGTACTGCTTAATTTGGATTTCCACTGTTTGCTCTTCTGGATTCCTAAGGATAAAGAGCAATTTTATGCTCACCACATCCTGGAGGTATGGGAGAGGCAATATGAGTAGTTTCATTGTTGACAAGGGTGCACTGTACATGCTAGATGAATTCAGAAAGAGTGGGTATTAAAAATGTGCATAATGGTTATAGAATTATTGAAGTTATGCAGAGAAAATGTGCTAAAAATGATGGATGCGGAGCTTGTCTCAAATAGATTGGGGAGGAAATTTGATTCAGACATATCTGGAGCCTTTTGGGTGAAATGTCTCCTGCCTTCAAGGGGAGAGGAGGGGCACGGCTGTGGAGAAATGAGATGAGAGGCCCCACGAAAAAGAAACAGGGATTAATGCAAGGGGTTGAAGGCTTGTTTAGTCTTTATTTAATTTTTGGCTCAGGGTAAAGGCAGTAAGTATTAAATTGACATGGTCAAAGTAGCACTTTTTAAGAACCTGTTTTAGGAAGACTGCGAAGCAGTGGAACCCAGGGCACCAAATGGTATTTGCCGCCTTCCCACACAGAGGCCTTCATGAAGCTCTGCTGCCGAAGCTGTCTTCTCTCTTATACACTCACCCTCCTCTTAATTATGCTTTCCTGGCCCACCATGCTCTTTACCTTTTTTCCTGCCGTTTTATCTGATTTTTCTCCCGAATCCATTTTCCCTTTCCTTTAAAAACTCTCCCTAATTCTCATTTCTCTTCCGAAACTTCCCCCAGTGCAGTCACAGTTAATCCTTTCTTTCTGTGTCCTCTTGGCCCTGGCTGGGTGGCTCAGTTGGTTAGAGCATTGTCTGGATTTGCCAAGGTTGTGGGTTTGATCCCTGGTCTGGGCACATACAAGAATCAACCAATGAACGCATAAATAAGTGGAGCAACTAATTGATGTCTCTCTCTCTCTCTCTCTCTCTCTCTCTCTCTCTCTCTCTCTCTCTCTAATGACTAACAACAATATTGAAAGCATATTTCCTTCCTCATCCTCTCTCTACCTCGGATCTGTGCTCTTACAATGATTGTCATGACTTGTTTGAGTGTCTGCCCCCCTTACAGCTTTTGAGCTGCTGGAGGGCAGAGGCAGTGCCTCTCATCTCTGAGGTCCCAGTGCCTGGCAGGATACTTGGTAATGACAGGACATCAATACTAGTAAACAGTGAAATGAGATGAATTGTCATAATTCATTTAAGAGCTCAGTAGCTGTTTATGTTCTCCATTAATTGAGCTTTTAACAATATTTTAAGAATAAAAGCACAAACAACAATAGGGTGTTCCAAAAAGTGTATATATACACTTTGGTATTAGAGACTATGTACTATCGGTTTACTTTAAATTTTTTGGTTCATAAGAACTAAGCTAGATAAAATTTCTTTTGTTCCTTTAAAGTTGATAATCACCTTTAAAGTTGATAAGCAACCATGTCATAGTACTTGTATTAACAATCTGAACTGTTATTCATTGATTTTGGAGTTGATCAGAATCCTATATAATAAGAGAAAAATATGCTAATTATCTGTTATGCCTTGAGGCATAATGACCAACAGTTTAATGACCAGATCACAGATTTGCAGGAAGGTGGGGCAGCAAATACAAGTGGGCAGTAAAAAGCTACAGGAGGGGGCAGGGGAGCAAGCAATGAGGGAGGTGAAGAGGGAAGGGCCAGGGGGGAGCACAGGAAGGTGGAAGAGAGCTACTGGTGCATGGATTCACGCGCAGGGCTACTAGTATATTTATATGAATTGTCAGATTTAAAGAGCATTCAGAAACTTTATTTTAGATGCGTTCTTTAGCTCCTGCCACTACAGTGGTGGTTTTTCCCTTATATTTTTAGTATCTTGAGCTATTTATTGAAGGATACTAAAAGTGTTACTTAAAATTATTGTTGCTCTCTTTATTGTTATGCCTCTTATACCTTTAAAATATTAATGTAGATTAGGAATTTAAAGTTTACTTTTTAAATATACAAAATAAATTGTTAGTTTAGATGCTTGATTCTTTATATCAGTTTGTACAGCAACTGAGAAAGCTGGTATAGACAATTAAGAGACAGTATTTAATATTATTATATGTATATTGGCTATTTTAGAAAGTGCATGTTGTTTCATGTTAATATCTGATTGTGTATATACTTGAGTATGTCTACACGTATAGTGTAGACAAAAATCAAAAGATTTTTCCTGTCATTCTCGAAAATAAAAAAACCTTTAAAATGGTTAGAATTGTTCATGGATTTTCTACCTACCAGACACTCTTTATTGCAATAGTTTCCATCCATACAGACATTGCATAGCTATCATTCATTTCCAAATGATTGTTTCCAAGGGAGTCTAAGCAATTATACTTCATGGTTAAATTACTTATTTAATTTAGTAGCTCCCAAGTGCATCTACATATCATAGATGTTTCTGTTTTTCTTGTCTTTTTCTCTCTTTCATGATGTTTTTTCACTTTTTCCAATCCATTGGTTGGGGTGCAGTGCTCAGTTTGCAAGAGCTCGGACTACCCGGCTCACACGGGGAGCAATCACCGTTTGTTCTCTACCCACATCATTCTCCGTCTGATGCGTATGTGTTTGGCCACTCTTTGTAGTGGGCTCTTGTAGTTAGATGGGAAAAGGGGTTGGCAGGGTTACCTTGTGTTTCCACTTGTAACTTAATCTTCTCATTTCAGTGGAAGACAGCCGGGGAGGGGGATCATTGCTTCAGGGACCCTTCTGTCATCTGGCCTCCCACCCCACCCCACGCCCGGCTGCCCTTGCACTTCACCTGCCCTGCCCGTCAGTTGCTATACTGTTCACCCATAGAGTTTGCTTGCACTTCTAGGTCTGGTCCCCACCTCCCTCTGTCTGGAATGCTCTTTCTCTGGATACCTGCCTGAGCCACTTCTTTTTTTCAGATTTCTGCTTGGTAGCAAGAGCCACACTACATGCCCTGTTCCCTGCCTGGCTTCCTTCCCCTGGCTCCATAGTCACATCAGATCTGTCGGGCTCAGTGCTCATTTCTCCCCACTAGCACGGAAGTGCCTAGTGGCAGGGCCTTAGCTTTGTTACCTCAGATTTGGGGGCTTCTAAACTGAGCCTGGCACAAAGTAGTTGCAATCTCTCAGTTGATCAGTTGAATGAATTTCTCTGGAGAAGTTTTCCAGCTGGCGTTGGAGCCCGGGTTGATTACGTGATTGCTAGGAGATCTGGGGAGTCTAGCTGCACCATCCCTGCCAGCACACATTCAGAGACATCTGTGCCTCCCATCTGGGCTTTCCTTCTAAGGTTCCCGGGACCAGGGGTGCCAGGTCAATTACCTCCCATTTTTTGCTGCTGTCATTTCTTCTCTGTTCTTCTGGATTTAGGCTTAAAAAATGCCTATCGCAGTTACTTAAGTGAGTTCAGGAGAGAGTGGAGGTGAGGTTTGTATTCAGTTCACTCTGTCACACCAGAAATTGGGCCCTTTATTCATTCCTACTTCGTTCACTTGCACATTAATTTCTTCCATGAATTTTTCGAATATCAACTTTGTGCTAGGTACCCAGCCTGAAATATATAGTTCCTGCTCTCACTCAGGCTGTGTCCTAGGGTTAGTTAGTCTGTGGTGAATCTTAATGAAAAAGATCAGGGTTTTTTTGTACTATTCTTGTTTTTGTATGTTTGGAATGATTGAAAATGTAATGTTTTTAAAAAACATGTCATGCAGGAACTAAATGGTAAAGAGCTTTCTGTGGCATGCCTGATATCCCGATGGCTTTGTGAATCATTGAAGGTTTAAGGCAGGTGAGTGCTATGTAGTAAGTTTTGGACTTTAGAAAGATTAATAACTCTGAGTGTAAACCAGGTTGGGTTTGTGGCATATGTGACTGGAGGCAGGAAGAGCAGGCTGGAGGCTTTTACAGTAATCCAGAAATGATGAGGCCTAACACTCTGAGGATAGACAAAGGCAGCTTTCCCCCTAATATCCACTTTATCGGATTCCCTGGGAGCTAAAGCTGTTTCTGTGGTAACAGAACCCACTTACATGCCATTATTAAGGAAAGCGAGCTTGTTCTTATAGACTAAGGGTCTCTGGTGGTGGCACCCAGAAAAGGTATTAGGATTTATGACAAAATTGGCACTGCCGTGTGCAAGAAGACTTGCTGGAAGGTAATGGGTGATTACTGACAGCTCCGTGGCTGCAATTCTGATACATTGCCCAGACTAAATTCAATTGGTCCGATAGAGAAAATTTGCACTAATACAGTTGTTTAAAGTTATCTCAGCCAAGTATTATAACCCTATTATATTGGGTGGCGTATTTCTATATCATTGGACAGCCTTTGCTTGCTCTTGTTGCTATGGAGAGTCTGTCCCTGCTATGCTAGGCTAATCTGTCCATTAAGGATACTCTATATATCTTCTTTTTGGAAGAGCTTTTCTGTCATTTTTTACTTCAAGTATTTCTCTCTCTCTCTCTCTCTCTCTCTCTCAAAAAACTCTTTACTCCTTGAGGATATTTTTCTCATTGGTCCTAGAGAGAGTGGAAGGGAGGCAGAGAAAGAAAAAGGTAGGGAAAGAGAGAGGGGATGGGGAGAGAGAGAAGAACATCATGTGACAGAGATACATCGATAGGTTGCCTCTCACACATGATCTGATTGGGGGCGGGGGAGCACACATGGAGCAGGGATCAGACTTGCAACCCAGGTTCGTGCCCTTGACCAGGAATCGAACCTGAGACCCTCCAGTGTGTAGGCTGATCTTCTACCTACTGAGCAACACGAGTTTTTCTCTTATAACAAAAGAACTTTTGGTTAATTGAATATTTTAAAATTTCTATTGACCCGTTCCCATGTGGATATTGTTATTTGTGCTAACTGTAATGGGAACTTCATCTAAAACTACAGTCCACACAGATCCTAGTTTTCCCATATAGTGTAACAGGTGATTAAGAAGAACTGCAGATCTGGTCAATTCCTTGCACAGGTAATAGGTCCCCAGCACTGAACAAGGTGCAATGGGCTTCTCTGGTCTCCTCAGGGGCAGGGGTTATGGCCCAAGTAATTTTTATATTCCCTGTAGTTGCCATGGTGTAGCTGCTGGATCACTGATGAACTGAGCCGAGGAAGTGAAAGGCTGTGTCCTGGAAGCCACATTAGGGCTTCCTGGAACTTGCAGGCAAGTTCATTCAGCAGGTGTCTGTATGTGTTGAGTAAATTTGGTAACATCAATTTTACTTAAAAGATTTGGGCTGGGAAAGAGAAACAAGATGGTGGCATAGGTAAACACCTGAACTTGCTGCCTTGCAAAACCACTTCAAAACTACAACTAAAAGACAAAATGGGTATCATCCAGAACCACAGGAAGGTTAGCTGAGTGGAAATTATACAACTAGAAGGAAAGAGAAAAGCACACTGAGACTGGGAGGAGGTGCGGAGGTGCAGAAGTGAAGTGCAGAGGTGCAGAGGTGTGCTTGTGGAAAGGGCTGGCAACTGAGTACGCTGTTGTCTTTTTTAATTGGGAAGGAGATACAAGCTCCCAACAGCTCTGAACTCCAGATCTGGGTGAGACTCTGGGGACCCTGACTCTTATGGGGAGAAACTCGACTGCCTAGCATCGGGTAGAACTCAAGGGCGGCTTTCTCTCAGAGGTGCTTGCAGCGATCATTGTTCTTGCACGGTGCTGTGGGACACAGAGACATGGGGACCTCCTCAGGGTAGTCAGCCATTGCTGTTTGCTCCACCCTGGTGATTCCCTGAGGCCCTGCTCCCACCCAATTTACAACCCCACCCAAGCTGTGTGCAGAGGCTTTTGCATATGAATGGCCTGGCCCTTTGCAATCTGAAACCTAAGGTACTGAAGCTGGGTCAAAGAGCCCCAGAGCCTCCAAAAGAAGACCCAAGGCTCAACAGCAGCTTCCATTGCTTCACAGCTGGGCCTCATCTGGGCACCTTCAAACCCCAAACAAAGAGACTAGGAATCTGCAGATCTCTCTGTAGCTCTTGCTGGGTGGCCTCTCTCCTTGGAGAACCAAGAGCCAGTGTACCCAGTGGTCAGAGAGAGACCATCCAGACTACAACTCTTCAGATGCATAAGAGACACACTCAGGGCAGACTCAGTAAGCGCCAAAGCCCCACTGAAGTAAGTCTTGCCCCATAGGATGTCTCTAACACAGAAGTTCTCCCATCATAGACACAACTGATCTTCACAGCCAATTGGACTGGAAGGCAATTCCTCCCAGTGATATCAATAACAATCAAGGCTTAACTACAACAAGACTATGCATACAGCCCACAAAAGGGTGCCTAAGAGTGTCCACCTCAGGTAACTTGGGAGGCTGAGCCACTGGGCCCTATAGGACACCTAGCACACAAAGCCACTCTATCAGCTCAGGGAGGCAGCCAAAATGCAGAGACAAAGAAACGGGTCACAAATGAAATAAATGGAGGAAAGAAAATTACTGGATATAGAGTTCAAAACCATGGTTACTTAAGAATCTTCTAGAAAGAAGATTTAGTGAGATAAATTTAATGAGGCCCTCGAGGATATAAAAAAGAACCAGCTAGAAATTAAGCATACACTGATGAAATAAAGAATAATACACAGAGATCCAACAGTAAACTAGAGGACCCCAAGGATCAAGTCAAAGATTTGAAGCACAAAGAAGCAAAAAACACCCAACCAGAAAAATAAAAATAAAAAAAAATTCAAAAATATGAAGATAGTGTAAGGAACCTGTGTGACAACTTCAAGCATACTAACATCCGAATTATGGGATGCCAGAAGAAGAAAGAGAGCAAGATATTGAAAACCTATTTGAAGAAATAATGACAGAAAACTTACCCTACCCGGTGAAAGAAGTAGACTTACAAGTCCAGGAAGTGCACAGAACTCCAAACAAAAGGAATCCAAAGAGAACCACACCAAGACACATCATAATTAAAATGCCAAGAGCAAAAGACAAAGAGAATATTAAAAGCAGAAAGAGAAAAACAGTTACCTATAAGGGAGCACTCATATGAATGTCCGCTTATTTCTCAATAGAAACTATGCAGGCCAGATGGGAGTGGCAAGAAATATTTAAAGTGATGAATAGCAAGAACCTACAACCAATATTACTCTACCCAGCAAAACTGTCATTTAGAATTGAAGGTCAGATAAAGAGCTTCACAGATAAGAAAAAGCTAAAGGAATTCATCACCACCAAACCAGTATTATATGAAATGCTGAAGGTTATTCTTTAAGAAGAGAAAGAAGAAAAAGGTAAAAATAAATATTATGAACAACAAAGTGACAGCAAATACATATCTATCAACAAGTGAATCTAAAAATCAAGTGAATGAAAAGTCTGATGAACAGAATAAACTGGTGAATATAATAGGATCGGGGCATAGAAAGGGAGTGGACTGACAATTCTCGGGGGGAAAGGGTTGTGGGGGGTGCGGGAAGAGACTGGACAAAAATCATACACCTATGTATGAGGACAATGGGGGGAGGGGAAGATGAGGGCCAAGGGTGGGATGGGAACCAGTGGAGGGGAATTATGGGGAGAAAAAAGAGGAACAACTGTAATAATCTGAACAATAAAAAATTATTAAAAAAAGATTTGGGCTGAAGAAAGTGATTAAAAACATTTAAAAAATTGTGGTAAATAAATACAACATACAGTTTACCATCTTGGTCATTTTTCACTGTATGCTTCAATAGTGTTAATTATAATCAAATTTGAAACAGATCCCTAGAACTTCTTCATCTATAGATCTGAAACTTTTTAGTCATTAAATAACTACCCTTTCCCCTTTCTCCACCCATGACCACCATTCTACGTTCTATGAATTTGACTACTCTAGATACCTTATATGATTGGAATGATGACATATCTAGTTTTTTTGCAACTGGCTTATTTCACTAATGTCCTTACGGTTCATCCATCCATGTTGTAGCATGTGACATGATTTCCTTCCTTCTTAAGGCTGAATAATTTTTCATTGTATGTATACATTTTATTAAACCATTCTGTCAACAGGTATTCGGGTTGCTTCTCCCTCTTGGCTATTGTGAATGGTGCTGCTGTGAACATGGGAGTGCTAATATCTTTTGAAGTTCTTGATTTCAGCTCTTTTGGGTACATAATTAGAAGTAAGATTCCTGGATTGTATGGTAGTTTACTTTTAGTTATTTGAAGAATCTCTGCTGTTTTCTGTAGAGGCCACAACATTTTACAATCCTAACAAACAGTGCACAGGATTCCGATTTCTCCACTTCCTCACCATCACAAAAACATTTCTATTAAAACATGTATACTATGGTGTTGAATCTTATGTATTTCAAATTAATTTTAAAGGTTAAAGAATTTCATATCAATTTGTGGAAAGGGCTGGCAACTGAATACGCTGTTAGATAGATCAGCGGATCTAATGATAGATCCTCTAACAAAAGTACTTTGGTGGAAACGTTTGAGAAGATCTGAAAATGCTCCGGGTAATCGATCTGAGGAGAATTCCTGTGTGTATGAGATAAAGAACATCTTCTTAAAGCAGCATGTCTCGAAGTACAACTCCATCTTTAAACACTTTGAACCCTAGGCATGTAGGAGGGAAGTGTCTTCCTGAATGGGAGCTGGAAGAATGGTAAAGGGAATTGATAGCAGGAAAAATGTGTATTAATGTAAAAAAAATGTAATCTCTTAATTTTACAGTTATAGAACTTGACATTGAGAGCTAATTTTCTGTGCTTTTCTTCTCTGCAACTGGATGTAGTGACTGTGAGTTTATTTAATGAGGACAGGTTCAGTATTTTTATTGTGATATTTCATCAAGATCTGACACTCAGCCTTCAAGTCCCATAATGATTTGGGTCACAAAATCCTTGGAGTGAACTTAAAAGACTTGACAAACACCATTTTGTTAGCTAATCTATTATGACCAAGTGTTTTGATGATGGTGAGGTAAAGTAAGCTTTTCCTTTATTTTCTTTTTCTTTGAAATAACTGGAAGGAAGAAAGAACACTTACTATTAAGAGAGCAAATGCTGAAAAAACTGAAGTATTTAGATACCTAACAAAATGTTCCACTTTTTGCAAATATTGTCCATTATGTGTGACTCTAAGTCAATCTTAGTTCAACATGAATGTTGAGTATAAGCCTGTTTCTTTTTTTAAAAATTTGCTTTTTTAAATTCTCATTCATTGATATTTTTTCCATTGCTTTTTAAAAAATAAATATTTTATTGATTTTTTTAATAAAGAGGAAGGGAGAGGGACAGAAAATCAGAAACATCGATGAGAGAGAAACATCGATCAGCTGCCTCTTGTACACCCTCTACTGGGGATGTGCCCACAACCAAGGTATG
Source organism: Antrozous pallidus (assembly GCA_027563665.1). NCBI lineage: Eukaryota > Metazoa > Chordata > Mammalia > Chiroptera > Vespertilionidae > Antrozous > Antrozous pallidus. Next base: position 37,534,957 of record CM050515.1, read on the forward strand.
TGCTCTTGACCAGAATCGAACCTGGGACTTTTCAGTCCTCAGGCCGACACTCTATCCACTGAGCCAAACCAGTTTCAGCTCCATTGCTTTTTAGAGAGAGTGGAAAGGAGGGAGGGATGGATAGAGGGAGGGAGGAAGGAAGGAAGAAAGGAGAGAGAGAGAGAGAGAGAGAGAGAGAGAGAGAGAGAGAGAGAGAGAGAGAGAGAGATACAATGATGAGAGAAAGACACATTGATTGGTTGCCTCCCATATGACCCTTGACTGGGGCCGGGGATCTAATCCAGGTGTGTGCCCTTGACTGGGAATTGAACCTGTGACCTTTAGTGCTTATTCTAACTGCTGAATCACACCAGCCAGGCATTCTGTTTTGATTTTTAATATGAACTGTGCAGTTACCAAAACTAAAGCTAAAACAGCCAGGCAAGAGCAGATACCAGTCACACTCTGACAGTTACTAGTGGTTTACTGGCATGCACTTGCACCAGAGAGCTGGTGATGGTTTTATCACACTGACCGTGTTCCCTGGTTGTTGTTTTTTTTTAATCAGGTACCTGTATCAAGAGGAGAGTTATACTGTTTGTTTGATGTTAACCTTGAAAAATTGGATGTTGGAAAATTAATATTTAGAAATCTGTCAAATATTTTTGAGTAACATAGAATGTCAGAAGTTCAAAACAAACAACGAATCAGTTTCAGTTTAAGAATTAAATGTTATCACGTTATGTTTAAGCAAGCACTTTCCAAAATGCCTTCTCGGAGCATTAAAGTTACAGGGTGTTAATGTGTTATCTTGTGAAGAAAGGGTTTTGTTGTTGCTTGGGTCAATCAGATTTCTATACTCTAGGGTTTCTCAGAGCCTTTAGTATTTCCATGTTCATTGTGAATTGCTCTGAATGAAGTATAGCATCCAGCATTTCTGAAATATGTGTGGCACTCTTTTTTCTTAGAGCATCTTGCAGGACTACTATTCTGTAGAACAAATTGTAGAAAGCAGGTCAGGAATCACGAAAGCCAGAGTTTTATTGTCGGTCACAGGGGGCGGGGGGGGGGGGGGGCGCGGGACTTATGGTTCAAATGAGGTTGAATCCCTATTGTTAACCAGAGAGATAAGACCAGTGGTCGGCAAACTGTGGCTCCCAAGCCTCGGTTTGCCCCTCTGTAGACTACTGAGTTTGCCGAGCACTGACATAGACATTTGAGCTAGATGTTACATGTGCGTCCTGCTCCCCGGTATCACAAGTCTGACTGAAGCCTGCTTTGGGGACCCAGTACTGGCGAGCTGTCCTGCCAATCAGTGACTCCTCTATTTACACTTTCAGAAACTAGGAAGAAACCAAAAGGTTGACTGATAAGAGGCAGGAATAAAAAGAAGTTATTTTGTTGAAGTTTTTGGTGTTACTTGATTTTGAAAAAGAGATAATAAATGCCTAAATGGTTCTTCAAGGTTGTTAAAAGGAAACAGATGCTGATTTACATTATATCTAAGTTCAGATTATTATTTTCAGTTCACTGTACCACATCATCTCATCTGTGGGAAGGGTGTATAGAATCATAGAATTTCAGAGTTTCCAGAACTTGTAACAATTATTTCATGGTATTTTTAAGTACAAGAAAGTTAAGTCTAGAGATATTAACGTAACTCAATTCACAGCTAGTTTATGGCAGGATTTAGACTGGAATTTAGGTATCCTGTTTACTAGTTTAAAATTAATTAATTCTCTCTCTCTCTCTCTCTCTCTCTCTCTCTCTCTCTCTCTCTCTCTCTCTCTCCATATATATATATATCCGCCTTTTCCCTCTTCCTCCCTGTATTGTTCCTTTAGAGTTTACCTTTGCAGAGGACTTGGTCTTTAGCATATTTTATTCAGTAGTACATTTTACTCCATAGATAACAATTGATACTGATTTCTAGCCTCTGATCTTATCTCCTAAGACAGTGCCATTTTAACTGGCAATTCGTGCATTATAATTGATGATAAAATTTGATCAAATTCTGTTGACCACATTGTAAATTCAGTGACACTTTAGTAAAGAAGAGGGCGGTGTAAAAGACTGCTGGGAGGTTTCAAGGCTTTTTAATGGCTGGGAAAGTGACAATGCCATTACAAGAAACAGGAGTATGTGATGCTGTGGGTTTGGCAGGAAATGTGATGCTTGTGGTTAGACATCTAGAGCTACCATATAATTTATTCTGAAAATGCAATTTACACATGCTCACTCTAAAAAAGCTGAACAATATGGCATGCTGATTACTATGTTACTGCTAATAGGTTCTATGTAAATGTATAGCAAGTGGTTCAGATTTGTAGAGGTTCTTTGTATATTCTAGAGATAGATGTTCATTTTTGTTGGTTACATGTGTGAAAATATCCATTCCCTAGAAATGGTCTGTTTAAAATGTTTTTAGCCCTAACCAGTTTGCCTCAGTGGATAGCACGTACTTGAGGCCTGCAGACTCAAGGGTCCCAGGTTCAATTCTGGTCAAGGGCATGTACCTTGGTTGTGGGCACATACCCAGTAGGGGCTGTGCAGGAGGCAGCTGATTGACGTTTTTCTTGCATCAATGTTTCTAACTCTCTATCTCTCTCCCTTTCTCTTTGTAAAAAATCAATAAGCTATATTTAAAAAATGTTTTTATTACCTTGGACAAATAAATTAAAGCAATGGATCGTAGACTTGAAAGTAAGAACTACTATAAAATTTGTGTTAACCGTGAGAAGACACCTACTAAGAAGGGCTCCTGGTGGCTAACTGGGCTCAATTAGAAACATACAAAAAAGCAAAAAAACAGAACCTAGCCGACATTTCTACATAAAGACTTTTCATGCAAACCTCACTTCAGGGAGAGGCATGTGTTGAACTGCCTGCCTCTGCACTGAACTAACTGCCTGTCTCCACTGTGTCCTGCCATCCAAACCAGCCCTTAAAAGGAGTTCGGGAATCCTATTTATGCCAATAAGTCTGAGGTATTTTCCATCCTATTAGAGCTATGCTGCTTAGACCAGCCAGAGTAGCTCTATTCTGACCAATCAGGACAGTGCCTTTTGGACCAATCATACTGTGAGGATTTGGAGTCTTCATTTGCATGAGGACATATCAATCCTGGACCAGGGGCAGGGACTTCTGACTATATAAGCCAGCTCCCCTCTGGCTATGCGAGTGTACTTTCCCTTTTCTTTCCTTTTTTTAAAAAAAATATTATTTTGAAGAGGAAGGGAGAGCGAGAGAGAGAAACATCAATGATGAGAATCATTGATCAACTGCCCTTTAGTCTGCAGGCTGATGCTCTATCTACTGAGCCAAATCAGCTAGGGCAGTGCACTTTCCCTTTCTATCCAACACTGCTTCTTCCCAGCTGAGCTGAAACACTATGTCTTACCTTAGTGCACACAGCAGTGCTATGCAAAATGGACCATCAGGGAGCAGAACATACTGTTGAGGAGCAGAGCAAGGACCTGGCCCCAGGGCCATCTGGCCCTCAGACTGCCCCACACCCAGCTGTATCACAGTTGAGCTGTTTTGTGCTAAATAAAGTTTCCTTCTCCACTGCATCCCAAATTAGGGATTCCTGTTGGTGTTGAATTGACACCAACAGCCACTGGTTGACACTTATAAACAAAAACAGGAGAAAAATCTTTGAGATACTGTATTAGGGAAATTATATATATATACATTTATTTATTTATTTTAGATAGGACTCTAAATGAACAAAGTATAAAAGAAAAAAATAATAGTCCTAGTCTCGTTGGGCTGCTGTTCCAAAGGACCATAAAGTGGTTGACTTAGTTTCTTTTTTTTTTTTTTAATGTATTTTATTGATTTTTTACAGAGCAGAAGGGAGAGGGATAGAAAGTCAGAAACATCGATGAGAGAGAAACATCGATCAGCTGCCTCTTGCACGCCTCCTACTGGGGATGTGCCCGCAGCCAAGGTACATGCCCTTGACCGGAATCGAACCAGGACCCTTCAGTCCACAGTCCGATGCTCTATCCACTGAGCCAAACCGGTTTCAGCTAGTTTCTTTATTTTAGATATTGCCTTCTTTTTTTCTTTTTAAAATTTTATTGAATTTAATGGGGTGACATACTATCTAATAAAAGAGTAATATGCAAATTAACACCCACTCTGCTATACCCATAAGCCACACCCACCAGCCAATCAGGAGCAAGTATGCAAATTAACACAAACAATATGGCTGCAACCACAAAGAGAGCACGAGGCTTGGGTTTCCCCGGCAATGGAGGAAGCCAAGCTTTCCGCACACCCAGGCCTCCACTCAAGGCTACAAAGTTTCAATTATAGAAGATAAATCCCAGATACCAGAGCCTCTGCTTGGGTTGCCAGGAGTCATGACCGGCCTGCATACCATCACAGGCTCCTTGCCCAGGCCACTCCACACCCCAAAGGAACCCCTGTCCTGATCTGAGACACCCTTCAGGGCAAACCAGCTGGCCCCCACCCCAACCCATGCACCAAGCCTCTATCCTATCTAATAAAAGAGTAACATGTAATTTACCATTACTCCAACACTCAAGATGACTGCCCCCATGTGGTCAAAGATGGCCAGCAGAGGAGGGTATTTGGGGGCAATCAAGCCTGCAAGGGAGGGCAGTTGAGGGGACTAGGCTGACAGAGGAGGGAAGTTGGGGGTGACCAGGCCTGTAGGGAAGGGCAATTGGGGGAGACCCAGGCCTGCAGGGGAGAGCAGTTGGGTGGGACCAGGCCTGCAGGGGAGGCAGTTAGGGGTGACCAGGCCTGCAGGGGAGGGCAGTTAGGGGTGACCAGACCTGCAGGGGAGGGCAGGTAGGTGTGCCCAGGCCTGCAAGGGAGGGCAGTTAGGGGCAAACAGGCTGGTAGGGGAGCAGTTAGGCATCAATCAGGCTGTCAGGGGTGTGATTAGAGGGTGATCAGGCTGGCTGGCAGAAGCATTTAGGGGCAATCAGGAACGCAGGCAGGTAGGCAAGCAGCTGGGAGCCAGCAGTCCTGGATTGTGAGAGGGATCCCAGATTAGAGAGGATGCAGGCTAGTCTGAATTTCGTGCACTGGGCCTCTAATAGGTTAATAAAATTATATAGGTTTCACATGTATAATTCTATAATACATCATCTGTATATTGTATTGTGTGTCAATCATCCAAAGTCAAGTCTCTTTCTTTCAACATTTACTCACTCATTATCCTCTTCCACTTGCCCTGACCTCTTTTTCCCTCTTGTAATCATTAAACTGTTGTCTTTGTCTGTGAGTTTTTTGTTTTGTTTTGTTTGATCCCTTCACCCTTTTCACCCAGCTCTGCAACCCCTCTCCCGTCTGACAGCTGTCAGTCTTCTTTCTGTATCTATGAGTCTGTTTCTATTTTGTTTATTTATTAACTAGATTCTACATATAACTGAAGTCATATGTTATTTGTCTTTCTCTGATTGGGTTATTTCACTTACCATAAAATTCTCCAGGTCCATTGATGTTGGTAACATTTCCTTCTTTTTTGTGTAAATGTACAGCAGTTTTTTTTTTATCCACTTTCATTTACTGATGGGCATTTGGGCTACTTCTAAATATTGGCTATCATAAATAATGCTGAAATAAACATAGGAGTGCAGATATTCTTTCAAATTAGTGTTTCAGGTTTCTTTGTTTATATTCCCCAAAGTGGAATTGCTGGGTCATAGGCAGTTCCATTTTTAATGTTTTGAGGAAACTGCATACTGCTTTCCACAGTGGCTGCATCAATCTGCATCCCACCAACAGTGGACAAGGGTTTCCTTTTCTCCACATCCTTGCCAATAGTTTTTTTATTTATTGATGATAGTCATTCTGGCAAGTATTAGGTGATGTCTCATTGTGGTTTTAATTTGTATTTCTCTGATGATTAGTGATATTGAGCATATTTTTATATGTCTTTAGAGAAGTGTCTATTAAGACCCTTTGTTCATTTTTTTGGTCATTTAATATATTTTTATTGATTTTTTTGCAGTATAACTTATATTTAATAGTAGTACATATGTTTATCTTTTCCCCCCATTATCCTCCCCCCAGCCTCCCTAACCGTCCAGCACCTGTCCCCACCTGCCCCCCTCCCTGCCCCAGTGTCTTTCATTCATTGGTTATGCTCATATGCATGCATACAAGTCCTTGGGTTGATCTCCCCCAGCATCCGCCTCCCATCCACCCCAGCCTTCTCCCTGTAGCTTGACAGCCTGTTCAATGCCTCCCTGCCTCTATATCAATCACTCTCCCCTGTTTCTTTTCTTCAAAAATATCTTGCCTCTGCATACTAGAAATAAATGTATAAGAACAAAAAATATTTGAGTCTCAGTTTCAATGCCCAACTGTTCTGAGTCCCAGTTTCAATGTCAAATAGTCCTTTATGTGTACATGTCAGCAATGGTATTCAGATGGTGGACACATCGTGGCAATGCAAGATCCATCCTCTCTGGTTTGGTCCTGGGCCGCCTGCAGCCACGCACAGCTGCCGACTGCTAGCATGGCAAGGTGTGAGATCCTTTGCCCATTTTTAAATTGGATTTTTTGTTTTGTTTTGTTAATCCCCACCTGAGGATATTTTCCCATTGATATTTAGAGAGAGTGGAAGGGGAAAAGAGGAGGAGGAGGAGGAGGAAGAGAAGAGGAAGAGGAGGAGGAAGAAAGGTGAGAGAGAGATACATTAATTGCCTCTCACATGTACCCCAACCAGGGTGGGGGATCTAGCCTGCCACCAAGGTCTGTGCCCCTGACTTTGACCCTTTAAACCTGGGATGCTTCAGTCCATGGGCCCATGCTCCATGCACCGCGTCACAAAGGCTAGGGCAGATTGTTGGTTTTTCCTTTGTGTGTGTGTGTTGAATTTGTATAAGTTCTTTATAATTCCTTATCAGATGTATTATTGGCAAATATGTTCTTCCATTCTGTGAGTTGTCTTTTCATTTTGTTGATGTTTTTCTGTGCAATGCAAAAACTTTTTAGTTTGCTGTAGTCCCACGTCTTTATTTTTTTTGTTTTTCTTGTTTGAGGAGATATGTAAGAAAAATATTGCTCTGAGAAATGTCTGAGATTTTACTGCCTATGTTTTCTTTTATGGTTTTTATGATTTTGAGAATTATATTTAAGTATTTAATCCATTTTGAACTTATTGCTGTAAAAGGTGGTCTGGTTTTATTTTTTTTGCTTATATCTGTCCAATTTTTCCAACCCCATTGTATGTTCTTGTTTCCTTTGTCAAATATTAACTGACCATAACTGTGCTGTTTTGATTACTATAGCTTGTAGTATAGTTTGGTATCAGATACCGTGATTCCTCCATCTTTGTTCTTCTTTGTTAAGATTGCTTGGCTGTTCAGGATCTTTTGTGCTTCCATATAAATTTTTGGGACATTTGTTCTATTCTGCAAAATACAGATAGGAAATTGATTGTATCTATAGATTGCTTTGGATAGTATGGACATTTTAATTATGTTAATTATTTCTATTCATGAACACACTATATGCATCTACTTATTTGTATCTTCAATTTCTTCAGTGTCTTATGCAGTAAGTTCTCAGGTTATGTTATATTACTTCACGCCGTAGGAAGTGCAGTGATATGATTTTTGCTGTACGTCGGAACCCACCTACATAAGCACTTACGTCACTCAGAGCACATGCACAGCAGTAATGAAGGGAAGCAGTATAATAAATATAAAAGAAAGATAACAATTTCTGACCTTTACTTGTGGTAAATAAATAATAAAAACATAAAGCACATACATACATACATCAAATTGACGGAACTTTTTAAAAAAAAATAAATAAACTAGAGGCAATAAACTAGAGGCCCAGCATGTGATTGAAATCACTCAAGGAGGTACCCCGCCAAGGGGTGGGGGACTGGGACCCGCGCCTGACCCGTGTAGCACTGTGGTGTGTCTGCTGGGGTGGGGACAGGCACTCCTGTGTGTTGGGTCTCTGCTCCAGCCCACCCCCAGCCCCAGCCTCCCTGTGGCGTTGAGACTGGGGGCAGAATGCAGTCCCTTCCCCCTGCCTATCTGTGCAAGCAGTTCATGACACCTGGCAAATTAGCATATTCCCTGTTTATTTATATGCTAGAGGCCCAGTGCACAAAATTCGTGCACAGGAAGGGGGTCACCTCAGCTTGGCCTACACTCTCTCCAATCTGGGACCTCTGGCTTCTAACCACTCACCTGCCTGCCAGCCTGATCACCGTAACTGCTCTCCCCTGATAGCCTATTTGCTATCTCTCTGTGATCTGTCTCTTTTTGTCAGGGGCATTATTGGACTACGATGAGCTATATTCTCTGTTGCAAATTAGCTGTACCTCCAGCTGTGAGAAAGAGAACTTTCTAACCAATTGGCTCTTGTATTTTGCCTACTACATGAATTCTATTGATCAAGGTTTTTATTAAGAAGTAACAAAGAGATGAGCCTGCCCATGGTGGCTCAGTGCTTGAGTGTCGACCTATGAACCAGGAGGTTACGGTTTGATTCCTGGTCAGGGCAGGAATGTGATCCCCGATTGTGCAGGAGGCAACCAATCAATGATTCTCTCTCATCATTGATGTTTCTATCTCTTCCTCTCTTCCTCTCTTCCTCTCTAAAATCAGTAAAAATATATTTAAGAAGGAAAAAAGATGAAATTAAATATTTAAAATTAAATACTTGGTTTTGCTATAACCTTGTTCATTTCATTTTATTAAAAAAAATATACCTCCATTGATGTCAGAGAGGGAAGGAGAGGGGAGAGAGAGATAGAAGCATCAATGAAGAGAGAGAATCATTGATTGGCTGCCTCCTGCACACCCTCCGCTGGGGACTGAGCCTGCAACCTCGGCATGTGCTCTTGACCAGAATTGAACCTAGGTCCCCCCAGTCTGTAGGCCGATGCTCCATCCACTGAGCCAAACCAGCTAGGGCTATAACCTTGTTTATTTTAATGAATTTAGTGAAAACATCCGGCATATTTTCTTTTTTGGAAAATACCTAAATTAAAAAAAAATGTTTTAAAAGGTGTCTTATAAGCCTAACCAATGGACACAGGCACCAGGGGGTGAGGGCATGAGTACGGGGGTGGGGGACAATGGGGTGATGAGGACACATATGTAATACCTTAGTCAATAAAGAAAAAAATCTTAAAAATCATACGCACACACATACACACACACACACACACACACACACACACACACACACACAAAAGGTGTCTTAATTTGATAGTTATGTGCTGGGTGAAATAACATCAAAATAAATCTATACAAAAGATTCTATAAATGGAATTTTAGTTTTTGAAAGCTGCCTTATTTTTTAAGTGAAGAGGGATATGGTTTATGATTCGGACTATAGATAATGTTCTCATTATTTACACTGTACCTGTCATTGGTAGTCATTCTGAAAGAAAAGCACTTAAAGGAACTTGTATCTTCTGGTTTTTTTCTAAGGGATAAGTGGTGCATGCAAGTAAAGTACAGGATCTGCCCAGAGAAAAGAAGGAAAGGGGGTGTTCAGAAATCATGAACTCATGGTTATCATGATTACCATGCCATTAGTTCTGAGTATTTCTTAAATTGTAACCTATTGCTTTTCATTCAGAATTTCATATTTAATGCCATCATCCTAAGTTTTGGATTAACAGTGACTATTCCATGTCATTTTTCATTTAGCAGGAAGGTATTCATAGGCTGTTTTAAATGAAGGGAAGAGGGAGTATTTTGCTCAAAGTCTTTAAGAAAAGAGTTATGGATTATAATTTATGCATATTTTATTCATGCTAACATTCTTCTGTAAAAAGTCTCTTTATGTCCAGGACCTGGCTTTTACTTGGTTTAAACTGAACTTCAAATTAGTATTTAGTGAATAAACTGTCTTTAGGGATTACTAAAGTGATTCTTTTTTGCTGATGGACCCAAAATAACGTGTCATGCTTCACTTGAGTCATGGCTGGATGTTAAGATGCTATCCTGAATCCTATTTTTTTTACTTTTTGTTTTTATATATTTAAAAAAAACTTTATTGTTGAAAGTATTACATATGTCTTTCCACTCTCCCCCGCTTTTTACCTTTTCCAGCCGGCTCCCATCCCCCACGCCAGGCCTTTACCACCCTCTTATCTGTGTCCTGTGGGTTAGGCATATATGCATACAAATTCTTTGGTTGCTTTCTTCCCACCCGCCCTTCCCGGCATTCCCTCTGAGGTTTGACAGTCTGTTCCATGTTCCTATGTCTCTGGGTCTACTTTGTTTATCAGTTTATTTTGTTCATTGGATTCTACATCTGAGTGAGAACATGTGATGCTTATCTTTCTCTGACTGGCTTACTTTGCTTAGCATAACACCCCCAGTCCATCCATGCTGTTGCAAATGGTAAGAGCTTTTTCTTTTTCATTATAGCTGTGTAGTATTCCATTGTGTAGATGTACCCCAGTTTCTTTTATTTCCCAATTAAATAGTCTCAGCTCCAGTACATAGTTCTGCTCATGCCTGAAAGATTAGGAAACCACAAACAGAGGGACAGGGAAAGAGAGCAGATGATTATCTGTAAAATGATGGAAGGTATTTATTAATTTTTTCTGTTGTCTTGGGGACTTACTGTGCCATATTAGGACAATTTCCTAATCTGTTCCTCAAATGTAGTGCATTTATGGGATTCCTGCGGTAGATCTCAGACAGACTGGACTGTCCGCCCTCCCCCAGCAGCACTTATAACCAAGCATATTTATTTTCATCGGTCTGTAATCACATAATTTTAATTCATTTCCCTAGTAGTTTAATGCCTTATGTTCCTGTTTGTTCTGAATAAATTTCCCTTCTGAGATATGTGCAGATTAAACTTTACTTGCCTGCTTCACTGTGTATTTAGGGATACTGTGTTTCCCGTTTATCACCTGATGCTAATCTTTAGCAGTGAGATTAAATGACATTTGTTAGAGGGTGTTTTGATCTATCTTTGAAAAGGGTGGTAAAGAGTAATTCATCATAGTAATGCCTTTTTTTAAATTTTGTGTGCAAATTTAGGTTGCTTGCTGAAATATTCTAATTCTTGCTTTGATTTCGTGCCTTGTTTAAATAATAAAAAATCCTATAAATCCGTGAAGCATTTGTAAATACAGCAGCCTTGAAAGGTAGCCCCCTTTCCTGTGGTAGCTCACAAGGCTGGCACCAGCACCAGTCCATAGTTTTTCTTATTTTCCTTTCACCTGGGGGTTGGCCCAGGCCTGTCGATTGAAAGACAGTCTGCAGCTATGAGGCGTGGGCCACTCACTCGAAATCACTCACATTATGAAGTCAGGACCTTGGCAGTATGATGTTAGACTTCCTTGGTGACTGGGCTTAACATTTCTGTGCCTCAGTGACTAACAGTCCACAAAATGTGTGTGGGAAGCAGAACGTGTCAGAGCACAACTAAGACTCTGGTGCTAAGGTGATAAAATGCACACTTTATCTGCTGAACATATTGATCTTTCTGGGTCAGGCATCCTGTTCTCCACTTCTCTGGGTCTACAGCCCTACCAAGAGTACCATTTCCCTCTCCCCGGTCAGTGGCTTCTTGGCAAGTGCTCTGCCTGTTTTACTCCAAGCTCCTGTACCGTTTATTAGTCCTCGGAGTGCATTCAGCTGGTACTTGCTGGCTGCAGCCTCCTTTGGGGGTAGGGGTTTCCCTGCCAATTTCACAGCCCATCTTGCAGGCCTCGTTTCTGTTGTCAAATTTAGACACATCTCTCTGCCTCCCACCGGGTCCTGGGCAGCCAGATGTGCAACATTCCGTCACTGCTGAAAGTCCTGCTGGGCAGCGCTGCTTTTTTTTTTTTTAATGTTTTTTAAAATTATTATTATTCTTTAAAGTATTACAAATAGTAGTACATATGTTTTCCTTTTTTCCCCCCATTGTCCTCCCCCCAACCTCCCCCAACCCCAGCACATGTCCTCACCTGCCCCCCTGCCCCAGTATCTTGCATCCATTGGCCATGCCTTCATGCATGCATACAAGTCCCTCGGTTGATCTCCCATAGCCCATGCCCCTCAGCCTCCTCAGCCTTCCCCCTGTAGTTTGACAGACTGTTCAATCCTTCTCTGCCTCTATATCAATCTTTTACCCCTGTTTCTTTTCTTTAAAAAAGATCTTGCATCTGCATACTGGAAATAAGAACAAAAAATAAGAACAAAAAATGTTTGGGTCTCAGTTTCAATGTCCAACTGTTCTGAGTCCCAGTTTCAAAGTCAAATAGTTCCTTATGTACACATGTCAGCAATGGTATCTGGATGGTGGACATATGGTGGCAATGCAGGTTCCACCCTCTCTGGTTTGGTCCTGGGCCACGCACAGCTGCTGACTGCCAGCATGGCAAGGTGTCATCAGTGTCCCCCATCTCTGGACTGTCTTTGAGGTTGAACAGACCTGTCAGTTCCTCATTGTTGCAGGAACCCATGTGGTCTTGGAGTTGTTTTCTGAAAATATACAAACATATTCTTGACCAAAAGTTAATAAAGGGATCTTTTCTGTAAATTAGACTTGGGATTCTTTTAATTTTTGCCCAAATGATTTTCCTTTGTCTTATTTTGACACCATGTGTCTTTTTCATAGGTATCCTGCTGTTTGCATTATAAATGGAAGTTACTTTTCTGGAGTAAGAATTTTCTAGATGTAACTTACTTACAGGATATTTTTCCTTACATCATATTACCCCACTATCTCCCCCCCCTTTTTTTAACGGGGGCTTTTGGAAATTTTATATTGCAGTCTTGGTAACTTTAAATTTTAATTTTTGCACACAAATATAAATGCTTTAAGTTCTTTGGATATTAGGCAATTTTACAATGAGATGAACTACTAATAGAAATTTTAGCTACTATTTTAGGAACAGCTTTTTGTCCAGTACACTTAAATTTTCTTGAGTGTTCACTTATTTCACTTGGCCAATTTAAATTAATCTGAAAGCTTGATTACTATTTTACTGTCAAATTTAATACTCAAGCAAAAATCTTAGTTTACGCTGTAAATATTAGTGGAAAGGATTATTTGCATTCTTGAGTAGGCCCTGAGCATTCCTGGTACTAGACTAAATTTAGATTTAGGGCAAATGTTGCTGGCCGAGTCTCTGTCTGTAATCTGGGTCCCGGTCTGAGCTGTGCGTGGGAGGCGAAGCAGCTGTCGGGGCAGGAGACCTCCCTCAGGAGGGGTGAGAGTTCAGCCCCCTGCAAGGTTAGTGGGTGAGGGTCTGTGCCCCACCTCTGTTGACCTTTTAGTTCTCTCCTGTTGGCCCCTCTGCGAAATGTGCCTGTCTTAGGTTGTTCCTTCCCTGAGGAATCTTACCCGTCTCTGGCTAACCAGCCATCCTCTGGGGCCAAACAGGGTGATATGAGGTTCAGTTCTGTCTCCTTGGTAGTCTATGCCCCCGTGGCCTCCACACCCAGCACCTGCCTTGGGATCCCCTCGCCTGAGCAGCACTGCCCTTGAGGGTTGTGTTAGATCCACCTAGTCCAAACTCTCACACCTGCCCCACAGTTCTCTCAAGATTTGTGACATATACTCATGGTCACTTTAAAACTTTTCCGCATTTTCACTTGGCTGTTTTCCCCCACCTGGAAGCACCTCCCGCTTCACCCTGCTTTCCATTTCTCTAAATCCTACATTACTCCACTTTAATTATGCTCAGTATGTGTAGCTTTGTTATATTGAGCAGGTTTTAATTTATTGTTCAAGTTATATTCAGTATTATTTTGTATTATTTCAGGTGTTGAGCTGGTTTTTGTTACTTTTGGAGAATGGGCCCAGACCGGACCCCTGGTCCTCTGAATGCCCTGTATGCTTTAGGCCAGTGATCGGCAAACTCATTTGTCAGCAGAGCCAAATATCACAGTACAACGATTGAAATTTCTTTTGAGAGCCAAGTTTTTTAAAACTTAAACTTCTTCTAATGCCACTTCTTCAAAATAGACTCGCCCAGGCCGTGGTATTTTGTGGAAGAGACACACTCAAGGGGCCAAAGAGCCGCGTGTCTCTTGGGAGCCGCGGTTTGCCGACCACTGCTTTAGGCATTAAGTGGATAGTTAGTAGAGATGGGAGATGGCATATATTAAGGTCTATAAATTAGCATCTGAAGGCCATATGTGGCCAACTGCCTGCTTTTGTAAATAATGTTTTATTGGGAACAAAGCCACATCCATTGATTTATTTATTGTCTGAGTACTTTTGTACTGTAAGAGTGAGTTGAATAGCTGTAGCAGAGATCAAGTGACCCACAAAGCCTAATATTTACTGTTTGATCTTTTGCCAAATAAGTTTTCCAATTTGGTTTGCATTTGTAATATTTCAGGCTCCCACAGTTGTATGTCTTAGAATTTGGAAGTCCCAGAATAAGTCAATTAATATGCTAGATGAAGTGACTCTGATTAGTTTTTATTAATGCATTTGCTTGGCTATTATATTATAAGGTTACAGATAATTATCATTAACATTATGGAAGTTAAACACATGTTTCAGGATAGAATAAATTCCCAAGTACTCCTTTAATTGCTCAAAGAGCATTTGACTAAATTTTACCTTACTGATTCTTTTTTTCTGCCTAATAAGATTGTTTCATTGAAATGAAACAAAGAATGGTAATTATCAAGTTCATTCCTACTCTTTTTACCTTATTCCTTTCTAATGCAGTTTGTCTTAATCTTGTAAAAACTTTCTAATTTTAAAATATAGTTTACATTCTTAAAATATGTGTTCTTAGACCAATTTAGAAAGTATAAGGCTTATTTTATATAATATTTATTAAAATATATATGATACTGATTAGAATACTTGTAAAGTAGATATAGAATCAACATTATTTATTCCTAACAAAATTTTAATTAAGCTTAGTTTATAGGACAAAAAAAGAAAAGAAGAAACATTAAAATATCAAAAGTGAAGCAGAAAATGCATTCCATGAAATAAACTGTTCAAAATAAAAGTCTTTGATATAACACAGATCCATAAGAATCAGGTCTTATCCCACATCAGGCTTTATTGATAATTTATTAATAATTGGTTACACAATTTATCAGACATATTTTAAGGGGTTATATGTCATAAATTTAAAGATTCCAGATTTAATAACCATAAGTGATCCTAAGCAGATTTGGTACGTCTGATAAAATAATTCCATAAATGAGGATTCTTTTGTTGTTGTTGAAATAGGAAAAGTCAAAGCCAACATTTTTTAAATGTTCTAAAAAGTCAATCTGAAAGAGGTTGAATTAATTGGGGACTAGTTATGCCTTCAGGAGGTGTTGAAGATGAGTTCTGATGCCAGAGGAATTAATGCCTCCTAAATATAACACATAATCAGGGACACTGAGGCAAAAGCCAAATTTTATATAATGGAGATGCCATTTAGCTAGGACAAATTTCTCCTTATTAAGCTATTTGAGCCCAGGAGGCTTAGCAAGGTGGCAACAAGGGAAAGTGCCCTTGTTATTATAGTTCTTGAAATAATAACTAGCAACTTCAAAGAAGTATAAGTACAAAGTAAGATGCTCTGGCCTTTTTTTTTTTAAAGACCTAGTATAGACAGTGATAAATAGTGGAAGGAAATAGACATGTGGATAATGGAATCCCTATTCACTTAGATAAGGAGAATCAGTGAGTAATGGGGACTATCTCAGAGCTTATAGTTATCATTTGTAGATTATTTTTAAATTTTATTTTTCAATTACAATTAACTTCAGTATTATTTTGTATTAGTTTCAGGTGTACAGCATAGTGGTTAGATAATCATATACTTTACAAAGTGTCTCCTCCCTGGCCCCCAGTATTACCAGTATCCACCTGGCACCATACATAGTTATTACCATGTAATTGACTATATTCCCTATGCTGTACTTTACATCCCCATGACTATTTTGTAACCACCAATTTGTACTTCTTAATCCCTTCACCTTTTTCACCCATCCCTCTCATTCTCACCTCTGGCAATCATCGGTCTGTCCTCTGCATCTATGAGTCTGTCTTTATTTTGCTTGTTCATTTATTTTGTTCTTTAGATTGCATGTGTAAGTGAAAACATATGATATTTGTCTTTTTCTGTCTTATTTCACTTGGTATAACATCCTCTAGGTCCATCTATGCTGACACAATGGTAAGCTTTCATTCTTTTTTATGGTTGAGTAAAATTCTGTTGTAAAAATGTACCATAACTTTTTTATCCCCTCATCTATTGATGGGCATTTGGATTACTTCCATAGCTTTGTAAATAATGCTGTAAGACTATGTGGGGGTACACATATTCTTTTGAATTAGTGTTCAGTGTTTTATAGATTCCAGAAGTGGAATCTTTCAGATTATACAGCAATTCCCTTTTTTTTTTTTTTGTTAATCCTCATCGGAGGCTATATTTTTCATTGATTTTTAGAGAGAGTGGAAGGGAAGGAAGGATGGGAGGGAACAATGGAAGGGGTGGGGGGTAGAGAGAGAGAGAGAGGAGAAACAATGTGAGAGAGATACATTAATTGATTGCCTCCCACATGCATCTTGGTCAACCCAGGGAATCTAACTCGCAACCCAGGTATGTGCTCTTGAGCAGGAATCAAATCCTCAACCCTTTAGTGCAGTGGCTGTTGCTATAACTACTGAGCCACATCACTGGGCCCGCTTATAATTTTTTGAAGAACCTTCCTACTATTTTCCATAGTGGCTACACCAGTCCGAATTCCCACCAACAGTGCATCAGGGTTCCCTTTTCTCCACATCTTCAAGAACACTTACTGATTTACTAATAGCCTGGTGCACAGATTCATGCACATTGAAAGGAAATTAATTAGAAGAAATATTTTAATATTACTGTTTACCCTTTTGCTATAATAGAAGTGTCAACCAAATTCACAATTGACAGTGTCAGATCAAAACACATGTGTGCAATTGGCACCAGCAAGAGCTTTATATGTATCACGCATGCATGAGTCAGTCAACTTAGCCTTTTATAGATATAAAATAAACTTGCTTAATTAGATCGGCTTTCTGATTTAGCTGAACTTTTTCCAGCCCAGTGAAGCACCCCAACTCCTCTTTTAGGTAATTGTCAGCAACACAGCTGTAAATATGAACACGAAACTGATTATTATTGAAATCACTCAGGGAGAACAAAGGGTAAAATATTTAACTGCAGAAGTGTTTGACTATATTCTGCACAGTGAGAAAACCTAAAGTCATTTTCAAAGTCCACCATTTCTTCTTTTCAGTCAGGTCAAGTTTCTAAGCTTTCTAAATCTCCATTTTTCAGCTAATGAAAAGAAAATAAGATTCCACCGAGTCTCCTACTTATCTACTCCAGGACTTCTGTGAGGATCAAATGAGATGAGGCATGGGAAGGCATTTCACAGACATTTGGTTAAAGTGTAAAATGTTTCACCTGGCTATAAAGCAAGCCCAAGAAACTCCAAGGAGGCTAGTCGCTAGGGAGAAGAAGCCAGGCACTGCTGCATGATGTCATTACCTAGTGCCCACAGTGACCGTGTTTGGGCTGGGCTAGGCTGTGAGCTGCATTTTGCACCATGGGGTTTCAGCAGCGACAGCTGCGATTTGGTGAGCTGTCACTCTGGGGTGATGGCGGGGCCTGTGTCCCATTTGGGGGAAGCCGAGTGTTGCTTTGTGGACGCCAGGTCCGCAGTGCCATTTTTCTGTAAATGGCCAGTGTGTGTCACAGCAGCTCTTGGGTTGAGCATCTGTCTCCCCCTGGTGGTCAGTGCGCATCAGAGCAACTGGTCAGATAGTTGGACACAGCATATTAGCCTTTTAGATATACAGATTGATGGTAGCCATTCTGACAGGTGTGGCTTTAATTTGCATTTCTTTGATGCTTAATGATGTAGAACATTTTTTCATGTATGTGTCTTTTGTATGTCCTTTTTGGAGAAGTGTCGATTCAAGTCCTCTGGCTATTTAAAAAATTTTAAAATAATGTTTTTATTGATTTTTAAAGAGAGAGGAAGGAAGGGAGAAACAAAAACATTGATGAGACAGAAACAACATTGGTTGGCTGCTTCCTGCATGTCCCCTCCCGGGGATCAGTCCTGAAACCCAAGCATGTGCCCTGACTGGGAATTGAATCACTGACGTGTTGGTTCATGAGTCCATGCTCAACCACTGTACCACACTGGCCAGGCTGTGCCCATTTTAAAAATTGGGTTGTTTGTTTTTTTGGTGTTGAGTTGTATGACTTACAAATTTTGGATATTAATTCCTTATCAGATGTATCATTGTTGAATATCTTTCCCCACTTGGTAGGTTGTCTTTTCATTTTGTTGATGGTTTCCTTTGCTATGCAAAAACTTCTTAATTTAATGTAGTCCCATTTGTTTATTTTTTTCTTTTGTTTCCCTTGTCTGAGGAGATATATCAGAAAAAATATTCTGAAGAGAAATGTTCAAGATTTTACTGCCCGGGTTTTCTTCCAGGAGTTTTATGTTTTCAAGTTTTACATTTAAATCTTTAATCCATTTGAGTTTATTTTTGTATATAGTATAAGAAGGTGGTCTAGTTTCTTTCTTTTTTGTTGCATGTATCTGTATCATATTTCTCACACCATTTATTGAATAGACTGTCTTTTTCCCCATTGTATGACCTTGCCTCCTTTGTCAAATATTAATTGACCATAAAGGCCTGGGTTTATTTCTGGGCTCTGTATTCTGTTTCATGTCTGTTTTTATGACAGGACCATGCTGTTTTGTTTAAGGTGGCCTTGTAGTATAGCTTGATATCAGGTAGCATGATTCTGCCAATTTTTTCTTTCTCAAGATTGCTATGGCTATTTGGGGTCTTTTGTGATTCCATATATATTTTTGGATTAGATTATTCTAGTTCTGAGAAATACACCACTGATATTTTGATGGGTATTGCTTTGCATTTGTAGATTGCTTTGGGTAGTATGGACATTTTAATGATAATTCTTCTTATCCACGAGCACAGTATATGCTTCCATTTATTTGTATCTTCTTTAATTTCTTCCTTCAGTGTCTTATAAATTTTCAAATACATATCTTTGGACTCTTACTAAATTTATTCACAGATATTTTTTGATGTAGTTGTACTTTGTAGACAAGTGTTCAACAATAGCTATAAATACAAAACATGGTAAGAAGGATGAGAGACTAGGTTAGATGCTGTTAAACCAATTAATTCAGCAAGATTCTTCTGTTTGATTAGTCTTCTAAGAGTCATATTTAAAAACTGTAATTGTTAGGAATAGAGATGGCTATTAATTAAAAGGAATAAATGTTTCTATATACTTATCAAAGGAGTGAGTATAGATTAAATTGGTTAAAAGTAAATTACCCTTTTTCAAATCAATAAACTAGAAGATAATATTCAATATTGATAAAGGTATAGTGTGAGAGACACTGTGATCATGTAGTTAATGCCAATTTAAAACTGACAGAAATGTAAGGAAAACATTATGATAATATTTTTCCAGATATATAAAAAAGTTTTTTCTCCCTTCTAAAACTTTACTGTTCTGAATCTTTCATAAAGAAGTAGAGGATCAGGTAAAGATTTATGCATAAGAAAGTTAATTCAGTCATCATTTATAATGAAAAATGGGAAACCCTCTAAATTTCAACCAATATTGGAACAGTTAAGTTGTGTGGTAACTCCAAGAGGGAATATTATATAGTCATTAAATTTGGGTCATAGAAGAATATATGGTAACTTTGGACACAGTTGTGATTCAATATTGATTTTAAATGTATTCTAAAATGCATGCAATTTGGGTACAGTTGTTAACTCAAGACATCATGATGAAAAAATGAGGGTTTATATCAGGATGGCTAAATAATAGGTAATTTGAGGTTTCTGTAAACATTTTGTGGAAATTAAAAAGATTCTTATTTTTATTTTTATAATTAGAAAAAATGTTATAAAAAATGAACAGCTGTTTTCCCTTCTAGTCTGTGCATCCCATCGAGGGCTCGCTAATGGCCTGACATCACAGGTGGCCAACAAAGGCATTAGTTTGCCTGCATTGAGCCCAGACTGATTGAGTTAGGTATTCTATGCATGTTTCTAGGTTTGAAATGAATCTTTAGGGAGGTTAGACCTAATTACTTTGCCTCTTTCTGTCAATAGCCTAAAGAGAACAGGAACCTTAATGTAGAGTGTCACTTTGTTAAAAACTAAAATTCAGTGTGAAAAATTATGGTCACAACAAGTGGTTGAAGCTAGACTTTGTAGGAAAGGATTAAAAAATTATCAAGGTCAAACATAAATTTAGTGATTGAAAATTGAGAGATGAGGAAGTATACTGAGAAAATGAATCATCAAACATTTATTATCTTTTATGAACTTGCCACTGTGCTAGAAGATCCAAAGGTGATTCAGATGTGGCCCTTGTCCTCAAGCTCACAGTCTAGTGAGTCAGAAGGACATATTCACAAGTGAGTCATTAGGAAGGCAGGTGACAAGTCCTCTAGCAGAGCGATGACTAGGCTGTGTAGTCTCAGAAGAGGGCCGCTAATTCAGGCTAGGGTGGGCGAAAGGAACTCTTTCTGGAAGGGTATGATGAAGGAAGATGACAGTAAACTTAAAGTGTATAGGATTGAGGTAGATGAAGAAGGGGAAAGATATTCCAGAGAGAAGGGACAGCAAGAGCCAGGGCATGGAGTAGAGACTCATCCCAGTAAGTGGGAGGATGAGGGTGTGTGTCTGTTACTAGAGTGTGAAGTGGCAGGTAGAGGTCAGACTGAGGAAGTGAGCAGAGAGCAGACAACAGTGCCCTCCGCCCATCCTTAAGATTTTAGAATTTATTTTCTACATAGTGGCCTTTCAGGGGTTTTAAGCACAGAGTAACCATGAGATTTGCAAATTAAGAATGCTCTCTGGGGGGAATATATGGCATGTGGCTAGAGGTACAATTCTAAAGGAGAAAAGCAGTTAATGGCCATTGAAGTAAACAAGTCAGGGAGGAGAATAAAGATCATAGCAGGATTTTTAAGAGTAGGAAGGAAAAATCAAGTATGTATGATTTAATACTAGTTTGTTAAAAAATTTATTGCATCTGTATATACAAACACAGAAAAAATAAATGTAAAGTAAGAAACCTATTAAGACTATGACATCACTGTTGGAAAGTGGGAATTTTTGAGCATGCTTACTACTCCATTCCAGATAGGCCATGGACTATGCCCCAGATAAGAGTTGTCAGTGCTGACACTAGGCCAGGCCTTGAGATATGCTCTCATGGCCCCTTCCCAGCACATAGGCCTTGCAGGCAAACCTTGCAAGATAGAACACTGTCAGCTTTCTGAAGAACAGGATGACCCTGTGAATAACATGGTCCTCAATGGCATGATCCTGACATATCTTGAGAAAAACTGTTTTATCTTGGTTTGCTTGTTCTGAAAAAAACCCCCCAAAAACAGGATGTGGTTAATGTGCTTAAAAATGGTCTTACACAAAGGGTTGGGGCTGCTCTCCAGCCTCCCTGCATGGAGAATGGCAGAGCAGTCGCCGGGCTGGCTAATAAAGGATCCCTAAATTTTAATTTGGTCTGGGCTCCAGTGGTTGTTCACTCACAACAATAAAAAATGTTAATTATCTTCAGGTAGTAGGAATTTTTTCTTTGTGTTTTTCATGTATTTTGCTTTGAACATGGATTACTTTTATCATCAGAAAAGGAGCATAGCCTTTTAAAAATAGTGGAGAAAAAATAAAAGACTACTGGGTTAAGATATAAATAAGATTTAGGAATGAGACTGCTATAAAAAGGAACACTATAAGGTATTGACCAAAATAATTATGATAATAAAATAATAATAATAATAGGACCAAGAGAGGTAAGGCAGGCACACAAAAAGACAAATACTGTATGATCCCATTATATGAGGTTTCTAGAGTAATCCAGCTCAGAGAAACAGGAAGGAAAATGGTGTTTGCCAGAGACAGGATGTGGGGATAGGGTGGGTTGGAGTTGGGGATGGAGAGTTGTTTAATGGGTACCCTTCTCCCAAAAAGAATGTA
The DNA here is from genome assembly GCA_027563665.1 of Antrozous pallidus. Classification (NCBI taxonomy): domain Eukaryota; kingdom Metazoa; phylum Chordata; class Mammalia; order Chiroptera; family Vespertilionidae; genus Antrozous; species Antrozous pallidus. The sequence goes on from CM050515.1 coordinate 37,556,923, forward strand.
AAATATCTCAATAATTTTATGTATAATTTTTATAGTTATTTTATATATTATACTATTTTGGAGTTATTTAGTTGAATAAAATATATTAGTATTAACTGCACTTGTTTCTATTTTTTTATAATATGGCTAGAAAATTAAAAATTACATATATGGTGCCAGTTATTAAACAATGCTGCTGTCAAGAAAAATTTCAAATATAGACAACATTTTAAAATGAGCTAAACTGTAGTGTCTAGAACTACATTGGGTGATAAAGCTTTAATTGTTTAAAGTATTACATATGTCTCCTTTCCCCCCAATTGATCTCTCCCCACCCCCGACAAAACTATTTTTTAAAACATAGGAAGTAATTACTACAAATTGAGGGCAGTGATTACTAATAGGGGAAGGATCTGGCTGTGAATGGGCTGGAGCAAAAGGAAGATTCCTGCTGTACCAGCTTCTGTTTCATGACCCAGGTGATTGCAGAGGTATTTACTTCTCTTAAGCACATCCAGTTATCTCAGATTTGGCCAGTTGGAAACTCCCTTAGCTAGCTGTTCTTCTCTACTTGTGACATACCTGATAATTTTTTGTTTCTTCCTTATATTCTCACATTCAGGATGTTTCAAACTCATCTTGTACCTGCTCTATCCCAACCCTAGAATTGGCCATTTCTCTCAGGAGCCCTAGTTCTTTTTTGTTCTAACGGTTTTAAAGACCAAAATATGGGCACTAGGTCATATGTTGTTCCTGGGGTGTCTTTGCTAAGTGGCCAGAGCTAGAACATAGATATATGTGTGTATACACTTATATACATACTAGAGGCCCCGTGCACGAAATTCATGCACCCAGGAAGGGAGTGTGCCGGGGGGAGGGGGTGTTCCTTAGCCCAGCCTGCACCCTTTCCAATCTGGGACCCCTTGAGGGATGTCTGACTGCCCGTTTAGGCCTGATCCCAGTAGGATCGGGCCTAAATGGGCAGTTGGACATCCTTTTCACAATTGAGGACTGCTAGCTCCAAACTGCTCACCTGCCTGCCTCCCTGATTGCCCCTAACTGCTTCTACCTGCCAGCTGATCATTCCCTAACCACTACCCTGACAGCCTAATTGATGTCTAACTGCTCCCCTACAAGCCTGTTTGCCCCCAATTGCCCTCCTCTACCAGCCTGGTTACCCCTAACTGCCCTCCCCTGCAGGCTTGATTGCCCCCAACTACCCTCCCTTGCAGGCCTGGTCCCTCCCAACTGCCCTCCTCTGCTGGCCTGATGGACCACAACTACCCTCCCTTGCAGGCCTGGAACCTCCCACTGTCCTCCTCTGCTGGCCATCTTGTGGTGGCCATCTTTTATCCACATGGGAGCAGGATCTTTGACCACATGGGGGTAGCCCTCTTGTGTGTTGGAGTGATGGTCAATCTGCATATTATTACTCTTTTATTGGATAGGATAGAGGCCTGGTGCATGGGTGGGGATCAGCTGGTTTGCCTTGAAGGGTGTCCTGGATCAGGGTGGGGGTTCCCTTGGGGTGTGGGGTGGCCTGAGCAAGGGGCCTATGGTGGTTTGCAGGCTGGCCACACCTCCCCAGCCCCCCAGCAACTCAAGCGGAGGCCCTGGGATCTGGGATTAATTTATGTTCTACAATTGAAACTTTGTAGCCTAGAGTGGAGCCGAGCCTTCTGCTCACTCCGTGGTGACAGCCATTTCTGTTTGAAACTTTGTAGCCTAGAGTGGAGGCCTCGGCTAGTGCTACAGAAGTTTGGCTTCCTCCATTGCCCCAGCAACCCTAGCCTCTGCTTTCTCCAGTTCCTTGGCTGCCACCATTTCTGTTGGGATTATGTATCTTCTATAATTGAAACTTTGTAGCATTGAGTGGAGGCCTAGGCCGTCAACGGCAGGCAGAAAGCTTGGCTTCCTCCTTTCCCGGGGAAACCCAAGCCTCCCTCCTGCTCTCAGTGGCAGCAACCATCTTGTTGGGGTTTATTTGCATAATTTGCTCCTGATTGGCTGGTGGGTGTGGCTTGATCGGAGGTCAATTTGCCTATTACTCTTTTATTAGGTAGGATATTGATATATACAAGCATAAGAGCATACACACACATGCATGTATACATCTCTACATCCCTATATATTTTTGTAATCATGAATTCACACCAGTACTTCCAATTCCAGTCTATCCCCATGGGTTCTTTCTTGCTTTTCTGTCTTCCATACTTGTATGTTCCTCTCCACAGAATGAGAACCCTGACACTCAGCGATATCAGCCCATTCACTTATTTGCACAGTGCTGTAATTCATCTAGTATAGTTTCTACCGCTACAAAAAACAAACCTACTAGAAAGAGTTCAGGATTTATTGGCTATTTTGCCCCCACAATTCAGATATACAGTCAAATATGGTGTTTATAAGTTTGAATTAGTTCTTTCTCCCACCCTCCTTCAGTGTGGTTATATATAGAATTTGTTTAAAATACAAAGGAGTATGTTTGTTTATTTTGGTTTTAGGTGTTTCTTCCTCTACTTGCTCTTACTGATTTAATTTTCTATCAATCATCTATCATCTATCATCATCTATCTGCCTAACTACCTACCTACCTACCTATCTAATTAACTAATGAAGGAACATTGCCATCTTTAAAAGTTAATACTATATAAAACACACCTAGGAAAGTATCACATTCCCTCCTATATCTCTCCTAACCCACTTCTTCCAACCCTTGTAGGCAATTTCCATCACTGTTTTCTAGCTTATTCTTATGTTTCATTTTGTAAAAATATCTTTCCTTCTCACATACTGTGCCCAGACTAGGCAAATCTATAGAAACTGAAAGTAGATACATGCTTACCTAGGGCAGTGGTCAGCAAATCATGGCTCACGAGCCACATGCGGCTCTTTGGCCTCTTGAGTGTGGCTCTTCCATAAAATACTGGGTGAGTCTATTTTGAAGAAGTGGCATTAGAAGAAGTTTAAGTTTATAAAATTTGACTCTCAGAAGAAATTTCAATCGTTGTACTGTTGATATTTGGCTCTGTTGACTAATGAATTTGCCAACCACTGACCGAGGGGGTGGAGAGGTTTAGGTCAATGAGGAGCTAATGGGCACAGAGTTTCTTTCTGGGATGATGAAAATGTTCTAACATTGTGGTAATGGTTGCAAAACTCTAAAGGTACTAAAAACCATTGAATGTGAATTGTGTACTTTAAATGGTGAGTTAGTTGTATGGTATGTGACTTATATCTCAATAAAATTATTTTTAAAAAAGGTGGCATATCTGATGTACTTTGTACTTCACTTATTTTACATCTAACTAATTATCTCCTGGAAATCACTTCCCATAATTTCGTAGATATTTTTTGCTCTTTTAAATAGTGTCTTAGTTCTTCATTGTGTGGATATAAAATAGTTTATTCAGCTGACATCTGTTCTTTTTTTTTTTTGACATCCTGTTCTCGGATGTAGCTGGTTTTCAGCTGTTTTCAATTATAACTGGACCACAGTGAATAACCATGTGCACCTGCACTCTGCCGCCCGCTGTTGGAGGGTTATCTCCAGGAGCATTCCTAGAAGTGGGGTTGCTGGGGCAAAGGGAAACTGCATGTGTAGTTATTAGGTAATGCCAATTTTCCTCCACAGAGGGGGTCTTATTTTGCAATAAGTGAGTGGCTGTCTCCCTATAATTTTACCAACAGAGTATATTATCAAGCTTTTCAATGTTTGTCAATATGATAGCTGGAAAATAGTATTTCATTATGTTTCAGACTTGCATTTCTCTTATTGTGTATCAAATTGAATATATTTTAATATTTTAAAGAGCACTTTTATATCTTTTTGTGAATCACCTTTTCATGTTTTGTTTTTTTGCCTGTTTTTCTGTAAATTTCTGTTCTTGTTCTTCTGCCATTAAAAAAAGAAAACTCTCTGTACCTGGCTGGTGTTGCTCAGTGGTTGAGCATCGACCTATAAGCTAGGACAGTGGTCGGCAAACTCATTAGTCAACAGAGCCAAATAGCAGTTCAACGATTGAAATTTCTTTTGAGAGCCAAATTTTTTTAAACTTAAACTTCTTTAAATAGACTCCCCGGGCCGTGGTATTTTGTGGAAGAGCCACACTCAAGGGGCCAAAGAGCCTCCTGTGGCTCGCGAGCTGCAGTTTGCCGACCATGGAGCTAGGAGGTCATGGTGTGGTTCTCGGCCAGGGCACATGCCTGAGTTCAGGCGCCGTACCTAACAGGCAGCATGCAGGAGGCAGCTGGCCAGTGATTCTCTGTCATCATTGATATGTCTGTCTTTCGCTCTTTCTTTCTTCCTCTCTGAAATAAATAAAAATGTATTTTAGAATGCTCTTTGAGAGGTATTTACCCTTTTTCTCTGTTGTATGTTGCAAATATTTTCCCACAGCTTGTCTTTTTGACTTTGCCCATGCAAAAGTTTTAATTTTTAGCCAAATTTTCATTTTTTCAGATCTAGATTTTAAATCATAGTTAGAAAGCTTTTCCTTATACTCATGTTAAAGAGGAAGTCACCAATACAGTATTTTCTTCTAGTACTTGTTGATTTTTGTATTTTACATTTGGATCTCTGATGCATTTGGAGTTTATTCTGCAAGGTCAGAAATATCTAATTTTATCTTTTTCCAAATAGTTATTCAGTTGTACCAATCCAATGTATTTAAAAATATATATATTTTATTGATTTTTTACAGAGAGGAAGGGAAAGGGATTGAGAGTTAGCAACATCGATGGGAGAGAAACATCAATCAGCTGTTTCCTGCAAAACCCCTACAGGGGATGCGCCCACAACCAAGGTACATGCCTTTGACCAGAATCGAACCTAGGATCCTTTAGTCTGCAAGTGGATGCTCTGTCCACTGAGCCAAACCACTTATGGCCCAATCCTATGTATTAAAAAGGCTGTCTTTATCTCAGTGGTTTGAGATATATCTCTAACATATGCAAGATATGGATCTATTTCTGGGCTTTCTGTTCCATTGGCATCTCTGTATCCATGTACTTACACACTGTTTTAATCAGAGAGGTTTTTTAATGGGTTTTAATATTTCTCATGGTTCTCCTTTTTCAATGTGTCCAATCTGTTCTTTTGTGTTTATTTTTACATTTGGACTTTATGAAGAACAACTATAAGCCAGTCAGAGAAAGACAAGTACCATATGATTTCACTCATATGTGGCATCTTATGAACAAAATGAACTAACCAGCAAAATAGAGATACTCACAAATAGAGAGCAAGTTGATAGCTTTGGTTGAGTCAGGTGGGTGGGTTCTGGGCTGGAGTGGTGGTGATGGAGGGATTGAGGAAAAACAAAAGAGAGGAAAAAAACTCATGGACTCAGACAACAGTGTGGGGATTGCTGTGGAGGAAGCTGTGGCGGGGGGAGTGGAATAGGGTAAGGGGGGGCCAAAGGGTGGTCGAGGGAGACTTGACTTGGGGTGGTGAACACACAATACAGATGATGTATTATGGAATTGTGCACCTGAAACCTATGTAATTTTGTTAAGCAGTGTCGCCCCAATACATTCAATAAAAAGAACAGAATGTCTACAAATCTACTCTAAAAGAGTTCATTGCTATCTTGGGGGATTCCATTAAATTTTACATTAACTTAGGAAGAACTGACATTTCTTTTCCACTTCTTCAATCTATATATATAAAAGCCTAAGCTACTGAATGACTGCACGATCAGTCAACCAGTTGCTGTTATGCACACTGACCAACAGGGGGCAGACGCTCAACAAAAAAGCTGCCCCTGGTGGTCAGTGTGCTCCCACAGCGGGAGCACTGCTCAGCTGACTCATGGGTGCCAGACTGAGGGCTCACGGCTGGCTGCAGCCTGGAGACCACAGTGAGCCGACTGAGCTGCAGTGGCAGCAGCACAGAGTGGCCAGGATGAACAGGAGCGGCAGGTGGCGATGGACTGCCAGTTTCGGACCAATCCTTGCAGGCCAAGCCGAGGGACCCCAATGGTGCACAAATCTGTGCACCAGGCGTCTAGTGTAAATATAATTCATACACCTCCTCTGCACTCTTTGTGCAATTGTTTACTTCCATATATGCTGTGGACCCCACCTTACAATGTTGTTATTTTTCTTTTAAACATGAGTTATCTTTTCAGGAAATTAAGACAAAAGAAGAAAGATGATCTTTTATAACTACTCACACATTCACCATTTCTAGGGCAAGGATTATCTTTTCACTTGTTCAAGTTTAGGTTGGTGTTCTAGAAGTGGTGGAGAGGACAGTCTTGCCTTGTTTCTGATTTTATTTTTGGTCATTTTATTTTGACTCAGTGGGCTGATTTTCAGTTTCACAGGCAACGTATACACTTTAATGACAGAAGTAATTTGGGTATGAGAGTTACCACTGCGTTAGATCTCATGCCAGGTTCGTGGTATTTGCCACTCGGCATATTGCTAGTCACCCTATCATGGGGCTTAGGAAATACTGCAAGGTAATTTTAATATTAGGTGAAGCAAAACATAATTAGGAAAACAAATCTGCGCAAGTTCCCTGATGTTCCATAATGTTCAGTTCAGTCCCAAATTAATGATGTTTTGGTTGTCTCTATTATCTTCTTCATTAAGAGAACAATTGTAGTGTTGAATACTTGGGAATTAGTGTTGTTTGGAACCTGCATGCATATTTCTAGTCTCTTTAAAACCAAATCAGTTTAAAAGTTTCACATTTGGTTTCAGACTTCGTTTAAAAGCAGCCATGGCTACTGTGGAGGCAGGATAGTCAGAAGTTAGGAACATTCCCTGGCAAGTGGAATGCAGAAACGGAGACAGAGAGCTGAACAAGCTGGCCGAGCAATCGGCAGCCAGGTCCCGAAGGTCACAGGGCAGAAAGCTCCGGGTGCCAAGCAAGGGGCAAAACTGGTGCCCGACCTCACTCCCAGGGTGGCCCTGGCATATTGCTGGTTTTTTGGTTTAGACTCCTGACCTTTCACATTGCTGGTTATGCAGTGTAGACCCTCTGACCTTTCCCCCCTAGAGATAACATCTGGGCCTCAGTTGTAGTTCAGCTCCGGGCCCAGAAAAGCAGCAAAGCCAGGCAGGTGATGCCAGGAACAGCTGCAGCGACTAATGACCCTGGTGCTGACCAAGCAACGGAAACCACAACACTGGAAGGACACGCCTGGGAAAGCTGAGGGATATTCTGTTGAGCTTTTCTGTAAGGCCACTCCTGAACCCCCAGCCTTTAAAAGCCCTCAAAACAAAGGGCCCCGCACTGCTCTCCCTCCTGGGAGCACACCTGTGCCGTTCCCTTCCCACCTTCTTCCCCCAGAGGCGTGCATCTCCTAAATTCTGTGTCCCCACGAGACTGGCAACCAAGGCAGCAATGGGCAGCAGCAGCTTGTTCCGGGCTAACCCCCTGAACCTGTCCCCAAGGCCTCTTTTCTCTGACTGTCCAGCGAGCTGACAGCAGCCCCAGGTTGGTTCACTCTTTCCCAAAATGTTTCTAGAGAGGCAAAGCAGCCACACCTCGTCTATCTCCTGTTGCTTCTTCTATGAAATAAGGTCATAACATTTATCTAGGGTAAAACTGCTGTTCTGAAACTTTGGCCACTGTTCACCCCTGCTCGCTTAAAACAAAGAATTGTTGCTTTAGTTTCCAGCTTGAGACCTTGAAGGCTAGGGGGAAAAAATAAAACAAACCCTTTGAAGACCAGAACCAGAGGAGTAACTGGTCGGTGCCAGTTGTGTAGCTACACCACCTGTTTTTACAAGATAGGATCACTTTCCCACGTCTATCAGAATATATAATTAGAAGATAAGGAGCGAGCAACAGGGTCATTCATAGTCTATTGGCACCCCTTCCCCAGATGCGGCCTTGGGGGCTGTTGGCCAAACGTAGGACAGTAACATTTATGGTTCAGACCCCTTTAAAAGGACTGCCTGCACTCGGGGCAGGGCAGCCGTGGGTGTTAGGTCTCCGCGCGGTGCCCCCGCTACCGTCCTGGCCAGTTTTCAATAAATCCTTGCCTGCTTATTACCAACTTAACTGCCTCCGAGGTCATTTGCAGCTGGTCATAGAAGTCACCCCACAACATTCTATTCTAAGCCTTCCTTGTCCCACTGTCCCAGCTTTAATAAATGTGCTCTCAAACTCAGCTGGAGGCCTGTTGTGAAATCTTTCCTGAAGGAAGTCAGGAACCCACACACTAAAGGCTGGCCCAAGGCAGACCCGCTGTGGGCCTGGCCCCTTTCTAGTAACACTGTGTTTGTTAGAGCCTCTTTATATCTTTTTTCCTGTTATGTCTTTTACATGGTAACTTTAAACAGTGCATTCCCATCCATAAACAAGTGTTAGATTTTCACTAGTGACTATTAGAAAGTTCTCACCAAATACAGATTTTAGTCGCTGGCCTAGAGAGACTCAGTTTCCCCCTTTGCCATCCGTGGGAATGTAGTGTACATGAGTGCCTTATGTCGCCAGTCTGGTTGTGACGATTGATTTCTTCAGTTCGCAGTGAAAGACAGGCTTATCCCTTCCTAGAGACCACGAGAGAGCTGAGATCAGAGCAGCTAAGCGTTTCACACGGGCAGAACTTCAACTAAAGCGCCCCATTTGAGAGGGATTAGGGTACACATTGATGGAAATCTGGACTTGGTGATGTTTCATATTGTACTTTTCTCTTATAACAAGAATTGTCCTTAACATTATAGGAAATAATTTTAGATGCCCATATTTCTATGATTATTTTACATCTCTCAATTTTATTCAAAACTTCTCATGAACCTAATTTTAATGACTACTTTTTCATAAATTATACTTTTACATATTATGCAAAAACTACCACATGATGTAGAATACCTTCCTACTATGTGTTATCTTTATAAAACAGAGAGCATGTGGGGAGCACTGTCATTTATTATTGTTCTTCTAAAAGACATACATGTGTTCTTTCACTTAAACTTGACAATAGATCGATGCAGTAGATAGTATTAATTCTTATTTTAGCTATGAGAAACTTCACAGATTAAATAACTTTCCTAAGGTCACAGAGCTAATGAGTTGTGGAGCTGAGCTTTAGACACACGTCTCTCTGACTTCTGTTACCGCATGCCTGTTCCGAAGATCCATAGGTAATTTACATAATGCTCCGAGTCTGTAGGTGACGCACATCTTTCCTGAAGGCTAGCATTTCTGCCCTTTCCCCTCACCCAGTTACTGGAATGTCTAGCATTAAACAGTGAATAGACGTGCATTTCACCTTCCTCCTTCCCTCCCACTCTCGCTGTGCCTCTGAAAGTTGTGTACCTTGAGCAAACATCTCTCTCTCCATGTATAATTGAGAAGAAACTAAGTCATTCACTACCTGTCAGCCTGTAAATAACGTGAAGTTTACTGATGATTCTTAATTGTTATTGCAATGGTGTGTGTAATTTTTAACAAATTAGATTTCCCTCTTTTCATATCGCCAATTAGGTGGATACACAGTGATTTGTCAGTGTTTACATACTACATATAAGCTTTTATTTTCAGAGCTTTTAGCCATTGTGTTTAGCTCTTCAGTGGGTCTCAGTTTATGGCTCAGAAATTATTTGATAAGCCCTTGCCCTTAGATTTCAAATGTAATTTATGCTTTTAACAAAGAGTTCTCCCACTTGGCCTTGCTGTACTAAATAAAATGTGTACCTCTTTTTCCAGACATTGCCTTATTTCTAAAAACCATTTTTTAATGAAAAGTGTCTAGTGCCACGTGAAGGGCTGTGTAAAATGTTTTATCATTTAAATGCGACTCATTAAGGAGAAAAGGGAAGAAATGAGTGCACAGATGAACACAGCCGAGGCGGGGAGTGTGCTGGGATTTTGTTGTGTTTGCTGTGGATTCACTCCCTTTGCTGAGAGGCAGTGGCGCTCCGGGTCTGGGGAACAAACACAAGCTGTAACATGGAGTTGGCTTGGCCCGTGTGGCATCGGCATGGAGGCGGTTTTGGTCCTGGGCATGGTGAGAAAAAGTGGAGATGCCAGGGTGTGTCCCGAGAAGAATAGGAAATATTTATTTAATATCTATAAATATTTTTGAGAGAAGATTTTAATGAGTTGAATTCAGTGCAGTTTAGTTCTTGGAACTGTTCTCACTGTTTTAGATTCTCCCTTCTAATTCAGTGTGGAGTCACAGCGGTTCATTGGTTTAAAGTTGCTTTCCTTGCAAAGAGCTCAAAGCACTTCCATAGAGAATCCCTGTGATCGTGGTGGCTGTCCGGAAGTGGGCAGATGGAGAGTGGAAGCCACAGGTAGCCAGCAGTGGCGGTGGAACTAGTGTGCCACCTGCCTCTTGGTTAGACACCTTGTGTCTACTGGCCAGACCTCAGAAAATGCCCATTCTATATGGCAGGTCTGTCCCTGCAGGAGTAAATGCCCTGGTCTGGCTGCAGATGTTCCCGTTTGATACCAGCCTCACCAGTGGTCGGCAAACTCATTCATTAGTCAACAGAGCCAAATATCAAACAGGACAACGATTGAAGTTTCTTTTGAGAGCCAAATTTTTAAAACTTAAACTGCTAACACCACTTCTTCAAAATAGACTCGCCCAGGTCGTGGTATTTTGTGGAAGGGCCACACTCAAGGGGCCAACGAGCTGCATGTGGCTTGCGAGCCACGTTTTGCCGACTGCTGCATTAGACAGAGATCCTGGCGTAATGAGCAAGGCTCCCTCAGGCGAGTTGGGCATTTTGCGAGCTGCAGTCTCTGTCCCTGTCACTTTCTAGATCTTAGGGCAGAAATTCCACGAGTGCTCTGTGAGAGAGGAAGCCTCTGCCCAGCATCGCCGTGGCCCCGGGCTAAGCGAATGCACACCCACACCGCTGCAGCTACCAGCGGGCCCAGTCACTGCCCACGTTTCTGCCTCTGTAGCCAGCGTTCCTCCAGCAGCAGGACAGAGCCTGGCAAGTACTGTGTCTGTAGTAAATGTGTTGGCTCTGTATTGTTTTCACTTCTCTTTTGTTCTTTCCCCGCTGGTGATTTCTCAGTAGATACTTTAATAATTGTGGGGCAAAGTTCACAGCTGCCTCCCCGCTCCCGGTGACAGGTCTCGGAGGAAGGAAAGGAGAGTGTGCCATCCTCAGGTGCCAAGGGGACCCCCACAACAGACTCATTTTGATGGGCAGCACCTTGCTTACTAAGCGAATGTTTTAATGCTTAAAAGAGTCCTAGATTAATGCAAAGTTAGGTGTTTGTAATTTTAATACCTGGTGGATTTAGTAATTTTAGTCTTTTCAAAATTCTTTTGATTTTAAACATTTGAAAAATGAAATAATACAGAAATGTTTTTCCACTGGTGGGTTGATGAAGATAGAAATATAGTAGACACTTTTTGGCATCTAATCACATTTTTTTTTTTACTTCCAAAACTAAATTGCTAATTCCAAAGAGCCGTGTGCAAACAGTGCCTGCAGTTAAGAAATTCTCCTCTCAGTCTACACGATTTTGTATCTTACAGCAAACGTTATTGTTAACAGAAAGAAGGGCGTCCTGCTTCCTTATTCAAACCTTGAACTAGTAACATGTCAGTATTTAGCCATTATTGTCAGTGTATCAGTATAGCATAAAATCACTTTGTAATAGCAAATGGGCAAATAGTTTGCTCACAAGAGAGCCCTTATGTTTCTTTTCCCCCTGCATGTTTTACTTTGTATTGTTCTCTGAATTGCCAGCCTTTCACCTAGCTCTCTGCCTCTCTCCAAGGTAGTAGGCGGAAAATGTCACCTTTGTTCTGGGTGTGGAAGGAAAGATGTTTCTGCTCTGCGCCTTCCCGAGAAACCTGGGTTCCTGCAGAATCACACAGTAAAAGAACAGGGCTTTAAGGGAAAAATAGGGGTCAGAGCTGGCCCCGCAGAGCCTCAGTAACTGTGTAAACTGATCACTAACAAACTCAAGCACCCAAACAGTACAGTAATTAGGGAAATAATTTGAGGGAAACTGGTAATGCTTCAAATCCCCATTTTGTCACTCAGACCCATGTGACTGCTGTCGTCTTTGACGGTTTCTCCTTTCCCCAGCAGCAGTCCCCTGCATGAGCCAAGAGTCAGACCTTCTGTAGTTTTGTCCACTAATTGGATTATATATATATGTTTTTTAAAACATCAATTTGTATACAGTAGCCAGAAGGGGAAACTGCGATGCTCATTGATGGAGGAATGGATAAACGACTTGTGGCACGTAAGTACAATAGAATATTCAGCTTTAAAAAGGAAGAAAATTCTGACACATACTGCAGCCTGGGTGAACCTGGAGGACATTATGCTGAATGAAATAAGCCATCACAATAAGCACTTGTACTGTACAGTTGCGTGGATGTGAGGTTCTGAGAGTAGTCAAATTCAGGGAGACGGAAAGAGGGGTGGTTGCCACGGGCCGGGGTGGGGGCGAAGGTTTTGTTTAATGGTACAGAGTTTCAGTGTGTGACGATGAAAAAGTTCTAGAGGTGGATGGTGGTGGTAGAACGTTGTGAATGTACTTAATGCTATTGGACTGTATAATAAAGATGATTAAAGGGGTCTATTTTGTCATGTATGTTTTATTTATTACAAATATTTTAAAAAATGGATTTGTAAAGTGTAGAGGAAAGAATAGTCTTTCATCTGTTGGTTGTAAATATTTCCCCTACATGTCACTTGTCTTTTGACTTAATAGTGTTGGGCTCTACAGCCACTTTACATTTTATGGAGTTCCATGAGTTTTGTATTGTGCTTATAAAGGTCTTCCTCACCGCCAAGGTTATGAAATGTAAGATTTACCTATGTTTTCTTTTAGCACTGTCACGTTTTTGTATATTTGTGTCTTTGCTCCATATTGAGTCTATTTGGGGTTGTCAATCTTGTGGGGTAGGACAGTGCGGCAGGGGCATTTCTTGTTTTGTTATTTTGGACTTTAGGGACACAGCCTTCACTCTCTGATTCTTATGAACTGCAGAATTTTAGCTTGTATATGGTTGTTGGGATGGAGGTGAGAGGAATGTGTGCCTCCCGGGCAATTACTTGAGAAATTATGAGGACTTTTCTAACATGCTGGCCTAAACAAGATCCCATTTCCTTCCTTCTTGATGAGCAAATACTCTTTTTCAGTGTGTGAAAAGCATGGAACCAGGGAATTGACAATGACCCTTAAGAAACAAACATATCATCTAAGATGCACAATCCAATTTGGAAGCAAAATAACTGGCCTGGGTACTCCAGGCTTTCCTCTGAGATACCCCTTAAAGTTCCCGGCCTCGGGTGGCTGCCCTGGGGACAGAGTAGCCTCTGAGCACAGAGGAAAGCAACAGCTTCTAGTTCCATCATTGGAAGTCTCAATGTGTGCTTGGCGGGTGTCAGCAGAGAACCGGAGTTCGGTGAGCAGGGGCACATCCCGGTGATATCGGAACATTGGAACCCTAGGCCAGTGGTGGCCCAGATGCCGCATTCCAAATCCATAATAAATTTTTCTTTCATTCATGTTTGGTGGAAAAAGCTAGGGACCATTGGACCATCACCTAAAAGAGCTTGGTCCTTATTCCTGCTCTACCAATAATTAGTTGTTTGACATTAGAAAGTCAGTTACCTACCTTGGGCCTCATTTTTTTAAAAAATAATATATTTTATTGATTTTTTACAGAGAGGAAGGGAGAGGGATAGAGAGTTAGACACATGGATGAGAGAAGCATTGATCAGCTGGCTCCTGCACATCCCCCACTGGGATGTGCCTGCAACCAAGTTACATGCCCTTGACCGTAATCGGACCTGGGACCCTTCAGGCCCTTCAGGCCCCAGGCCGACGCTCCATCCAGTTAGCCAAACCAGCCAGGGCGGGCCTCATTTTTTGTCTGTAAAATGAAGCAGTTGAACTCGATAATCGCCAAAGCCCCTCAGGTACCGCTAATAGCCTGTGTAATATGCCAGCATAGAGGTCTTACCCTTACACGATTTGTGTATGTGTTTGAGATACAGTTAGAGGGACAGTACTCGGACTCCTTCGTCTCACCACTTCTTCCTACTTTCTGGCCCTGACCCAGGAAATTTGGGAAAGGGGGGAGTGCTATCTCCTGGGCACGGCTGAGGAGAGACGATGAGCTGCTCACTGCTGATTATTGGTTGACTGATATTGCCATTTATGAAATTGAACAGTTAGGAGTTAGAAAGAGAATCTGATTTAAACTTGTAACCCTATTGTGGTTGAAGAGAAACATGACACCAAAATGATATTTTAATTGACTTACCTAGCTATGCAATCAGATTTTTTCTGTTTTAAAATTGTTTTCCTGAAACTCCACTTTCCCATACTAGAGTTATAATCTCAGACACTGAGAACATTCCGACACAGTGTAGCTTTGTGGGATAGTTGACCTTCTAGATCCCGGAGGGCTTCAAGGCTTAATTTCCATAGAGCAATTACAATTGTGTGGTCCTAGAAAAGGGCTTAGAAATAAGACAAAGTGGGTGGGGCAGGGGGAGAAGGTGCTTAAATACAGGCATAGTTGCTATAACAAGAACACATGCAATAACTGTGGCCTTGGCATTCTCATCGTGAGTTTTAGCAGAATCGTTGGCAATTAGATTCTCTATTCTGTGTGCTTTTTTTTTTTGTAAAAACAAAATAAACAAAAACAAAAACAAAAAGCAAATGCTATCGTTTGAGGATTTTAAACTTTATAACCTAAAAGGATGAGTTGGTTTGCGCTCTGGGAACACTCTTTTGAAGAGAGGCATTACCTAGGAAAACAGTTTTCTTATCAAGTTAGCAATCTTACTAGATTTTGTACTGTAGCTTGCAATTTAACAATAGAAAAGTCTTTTACTGAAGCAAATAGATATAAACACTTTTGAATTACTGTTGTATTTTCAGGGGAGCCATTTCAGCAGATGAATGACATGAATACCACACAGCAGCAGAGTGGGGCCCTCCAGCTGTTTCTAGTTCTGATATTATATGTTGGCTGGATCAGTGGGATAAATTATAATCTGGGTGCTGTGAATAGCCCAAAAGACTATCCATTTGAAAAGTCACCTGTCTTATTATGTGAACCTCTTTGCTGTGTTTGCTGGGCAGGGATGAGAAAAGATCATTTTTTACTGCTGTTGCTCCCTTTAGTAGCCCTCCCCCCCTCCCCCAACATCTGTGGAATGAAGTGCAAACTCCTTATTTAGGCATTTATCTCTAGCTACCTGGACCTGATTCTCAGCTGCCTTTTCAATATATCATTCTTAGAGCTAATGCTTTCATCAAATTGGACTCCTTCCTCTTATCATTCTTTCCTGACTCTGTCTTATAACATGATAGCATTTCTTAGAGAATGGACTACTCTTCTCCATATCTTCTATCCAAGACCATTTCAAATACTGTTTTTAAAATACCTGAAACCTTCTCTTAAGCCCCCTAGAACTTCTGCACTTTCTATGTCTTTTTGTGTTGTCATATCTTTGCCTTATTTCATAGCTATTTCTGTGTATTATGATTGAATTACAGTTAGAGAGATAGTACTCTGACCCATTCATCTCACCACTTCTTCCTTCTTTCTGGCCCTGACCCAGGGAATCTGGGATAGGGGAGAGCTATATCAGAGCTATCCGAGGGAGAAACTATGAGCTAGCTACTCACTGCTAATTATGTTGAAGCTTTAACCCTCAGTATTTGTGAAAATGACCTTATTTGGAAATAAGGTCTTTGCCAGTATAATGATGTTCACATGAGGTCATGCCAGATTAGGGTGGGCTGTAATGCAATGACAGGTGTCCTTAATAAAGATGGAGATTTGGACGTAGAGAGACAGAGGAGGAAGAAGGCCATGTGACCAGGAGACAGCGTTGGAGTGATGCAGTGACATGGGAAGGAGCACCAAGGATTGCCAGCAACACAAGAAGCTAGGAAGAGGCAAGCGGGATGCTCTACCAGAGCCTCTTGAGGTGCAGAGCCTACACCTTAATATCAGACCTTTCGCCTCCAGAACTGCAGGAGGATACATTTCTGTCATTGTGGGCTCCCTTAAGTTTGTGGTACTTTGATAAGGCAGCTCTAGGAAACCAATATAGTATGTTTATCTAATCTTTACTGCTGCCCTGCCCACATTCTGCTGAAAATTGATTGAGTTTGGGCTCTGATTTACTCATCATTTCCTCAGCATTGACAGATTACTTCAGCTATTTTTGTAAAATAAATTCATGTATTTGAGGTATAATTTATGTGCAGTAACATTTACCCTTTTTAGGCAATATCAAGATAGGACATTTCCATCAACCCCAAGAGTTTCCGTGTGTCCCATTACAATTCCCTCACCCTACCCCAGCCTCTGGCAATCACTGATTGGTGGGTTTTGTCATTTTCATAGAATGTGTTTGACTTCTTTCACATTGCATAATGCATTTGAGGTTCATCTGTGTTGTTGCATCTATCCATATGTTTCTTTTTATTGCTCATTCAGCTAATTTTCATTGAGTTGTGTTATGCACTAGCTAATTTGCTGATGCTCTGCGGGTGCAGTAATGAATACCCACCCTCTTGAGGTTTATGGGTCAGACAGGTACAAAACAAAAGAATGAAGAATATCACAAATGCTTTAATGGCAAAAGTGTAGTATATTATGGGAGCACAGGGAAGAAACATTTCATTTAGATTTAAAGGACCATGGACAATGGAAGGATTCCCAGAGTAACTGATGTTGAACTTGAGTGTTTACAATCCAAGCAGGTGATGGGAGGAACAAATGCAAGCTTGTCATAGAGAATTGATTGTTAAAAAATTAAGAATTTTTCAAGCTGATTGTTAAACTATGCTAACTTGTAATTGGCTCTGGTGTGAGTATTTACACCATGGATGTTGTTGAGCACATCAAATCAGGACTCTCCCCCACCCTGACAGTTTTCCTATATACCATACTGCATGGGCAAACAGGGGAGATAGTTAACAATGAAAGCAAGAAAGAGCTTGGTGTTTTTGAAAAACTAAAACAAATTCAGTAGATATGAAACATAAAATGTTGAGGGGAGACTTGAGGGCCAGAGAATTAGCTAGGGACCAGATGTATTGGGGAATGCAAGCTATGTTAATAAGATATAATGTCCTTGTCTGCTTATTTTAATATGTCAGGTAATTTTTGATTACATGTCAAAAATTGTGAATTTTATCTTACTGGGTATTTCACACTCTTGTAGTCATTTTTTTAAAAAAAATTTCTTTATTCATTAAGGTATTACATATGTGTCCTCATCACCCATTACCCCTTCCAGTCCCCTCCTCCCCCCATCACCACTTATCCCCTCACCTCCCTGGTGTCCATGTACATTGATTAGGCTTATATGTGTGCATACAAGTCCTTTAGTTGATCTTTCCTCCTTATCCCACCCTCCCTTACTATCCCTCTGAGGTTTGACAGTAAATGCTTCTCTGTCTCTGGATCTGTTTTTGTTTATCAGTTTATGTTGTTCATTATATTCCATAAATGAGTGAGTTCATGTGATACTTATCTTTCTTTGACTGGCTTATTTCACTTAGCATAATGTTCTCCAGTTCTATCCATGCTCTAGTTTGAAGCAGCCACCTTTTTCTCCTTTTTCTTCTTCTTAAAGAATACCTTTCAGCATTTCTTATAATACTGGTTTGGTGTTGATGAACTCCTTTTGCTTCTTCTTAACTGTGAAACACTTTGTCTGACCTTAAATTCTGAATGATAGCTTTGCTGGGTAGAGTAATCTTGGTTGTAGGTTCTTGCTATTCATCACTTTAAAAATTTCTTGCCAGTCACGTCTGGCCTGCATAGTTTCTGTTGAGAAATCAGCTGACAAGCATATGGGTGCTTCCTTGTAGGTAATTAAGTGGTTTTCTCTTGCTGCTTTTAATATTCTCTCTTTGTCTTTTGCTCTTGGCATTTTAATTATGATGTATCTTGTTGTGGTCTTCTTTGGATTTCTTTTTCTTGGGGTTCTGTGTGCTTCCTGGACTTGTAAGTCTATTTCTTTCACCAGGTGGGGGAAATTTTCAGTTTTCTTCAAATATATTTTCAGTATCTTGCTCTCTCTTTTCTTTTGGTGCCCCCATAATTCTGTTGTTGGTACGTTTGAAGTTGTCCCAACTATCCTCTAATTTTTGGATTCTTTTTTCTTTTCCGGAAGAGTGTTTTTGGCCTCTTGCTATTTCAAATCTTTGATTTGATTCTTGCGTTCCTCTAGTCTGCTGTTGGGTTTCTGTAAAATGTTTTTTATTTCAGTCAGTGTATGTTTAATTCCTAGTTGGTCCTTTTTCATATCCTCGAGGGTCTCACTCATATCCTTGAGGTCTCGCTCATGTCCTTGAGGTTCTCGCTAAGCTTATCAGCCTTTTCTAGGAGCCTCTTGAAAAACTTTATAACTGTGGTTTTGAACTCTATATCCAGTCGTTTGTTTTCCTCCATTTCTTTTGTTTGGGATCTGTTTCTTTCTCTCCCCATTTTCACTGCTTCCCTGAGTTCATAGGGTAGCTTTGTGTGCTAGGTATCTCGGCCTCCCCTGTTACCTGAGGTGTACACTCTTGTTGCACCCCTTTGTGGACTGTGTGAACAGCATTGTTGCAGATAAGTCTTAATTGTTGTTGGTATCACTGGGAGGAATTGACCTCCGGGCCAACTGGCTGTGAGGATCAGCTGAGAGACAGCCTTATGTGCCAAGACTTGCAAATTTGCCGAAGTCTCTGTGCTCAGCTTGGATGAGGTGGAGTTTCAGGGTGGAACCGACAGCCTTGGCTTCCAGTCCTGCCCCACGAGGTCACCGGGTCCTAGTGTCTGCAGGCAATCACTGCAAGCACCTCTGTGAGAAAGGCGCCCTCAAGTTTCGCCTGTTGCCAGACTTTCCAGTCCCCAATGAATCTGGAATCTCAGATTTTCTCCTGGCACCTGGGTTCCGTGCAGTCGGAACTCCTTTCTCCCTTCTGCCAGAAGCCAGCCACACAGTCAACAGATTGCCCTCACTGTGAGCACTTGTGCGTGCCCCCGGAGCTCTGCCTCTGGCTCTTCCCCCAAGATTCTGCCTCACAGCACTACCCTGAGCTCCTTTCTCCTGCCAGACACCGCCAGCGGCCCAGTTTGTCCCCTCTGTGCGCACTCACCTGCATGCCTCTGGAGCTCTGCTTTTGGTTCTTCCTCTGGGATTTTGTCCACCTTCCAGATTCTCCCAGTAAGGGCCTGGGTCCCCCCGGGTTTTGAGTGCAAACCAAACTGGGTTCATTGCAGCCTGGAGTTTTTGTCTCCTTTCCACTAGAGCACCCCTGCCAGGCGTTCACTCACCCCATCCTCTACAGCTCTGCACACGCGTGAGACTCCTACCTTACTTAGGCTTTGCAGAGGCTCTGATTACCCATGTGCTCTTTTATGTCCCTCTAGTTTCAGAACTTTAAGTCAGCCAGCCTTCCCGTGGTTCTGGACAATGTCCGTTTTGTCCTTCAGTTGTATTCTCAAAATTGTTGTGCAGGCAAAAGCCTAGGTGTTTACCTATGCCGCCATCTTGGTTTCCTCCCACACTCTTATAGTCTTATACATCTTAGGTAGTTTTATTCTAGGATGCAATTAAGTTTTACCTGGAAACGGTTGATCCTTTGATCCTTTTAAGATTCTTTGGATGGGACCAGAGCAATATTTAGCATCAAGTTAATTATCCCAACTACTGCACAAGGCCCATTTGAATATTTTTTTCTGATACCCCATGAGTTATAAGATTTTCTAGTCTGACTGGTAAGAACAACACTATTCCTGGCCCTGTTTCGAGTACTCACATGTGTTTCTATAATCATTTTGGGTTCTTTTCTTGGTCTTGGGCAGTTCCTCACACTTTTGTAGTGATCAGAGTCTGCTGAATTCTTGAGGAGAACCCTTTCTGATTGCCACAGTTCCCTCTCTTTGAAGTTCCCCCTTTTCTGGAATTCTCTCCTGAAGACTGTTTACTTTGATTCCCTGGGTTCTTAGTTTCCTTTTCTCTTTGTGGGGAGTCTGCTGGACTGTGCCTAATTTCCCCCAGATTTTTCTGTTGTTTCAGGTGAGAAGATAAGTGGTTCCTCATGCTTCATCTTAGCTGGAAATAAATGTTAAACTTTATCTAAAATCAGTGAAGGTCTGTGGTTGAGCTTCGACCTATGAGATCACGGTTCTATTCCTGGTCAGAGCACGTGCCTGAGTTTGGTGTTTCCGGCTCGATGTGCAGTAGGGGGGCACGCAGGAGACAGCTAATCAATGATTCTCATTATTGATGTTTCTGTCTTTCCATCTCCCTTCCTCTGTGAAGTCAATAAAAGTATATGAAAAAAATAAAATCAGTGGAGGGCAATTGATGAGAGCTTTAAAAAACGGGGTGACAGGATCAAATTTTCATTTGAATGTAATGTAAGCATTGTTCTGCTTACCTCATGGACTTACTGGGGACCGGAGACAATGATATTAAAGGAAGGTATACCCATTAGGACACTATCGCAGTAATTTAGTTAAGAGAGCGTGGTGACCAACAACAGGGAATCATCAATATGATTTGACAATAGTGAGTCCATGTAAGAAATACCTGTAAGGGCCCTTTTGGTTCTCTGAGCAGCACCATAGCAGTGGGCAAGAACAAGCACCATACGAAAGGCAGAAAAAAGGGAGCAAAGAAGAAAGTGGTTGATCCATTTTCTAAGAACGATTGGAGCACCAGCTCTGTTCTATACAAAAGATAGAAAAACACTGGTCGCGAGAACTCAAGGAACCAAAATTGCATCTTGCTCTCAGCAACTTTCAAGCCTATAGTACAGCACAACATTATTAACTATAGTTACCATGCTGTACATGAGAGCCTTAGAACTTAATCTAACTGAGAGTTTCTGTCCTTGGACCTACATCTCCCCCTTTTCCCAGCCGCTGGCAACCACCATTCTATTCTTTACTTTTATGTGTTTCTTATTTTAAATTCCACAGGTAAGTGAGAGCATGCAGCATTTGTATTTTTCTGTTTGGTTTATTTCACTTGGCATAATGCCCTCTATCTTCAAATTATAGGGTTTCCTTTTTT
Organism: Antrozous pallidus; assembly: GCA_027563665.1. Lineage (NCBI taxonomy): Eukaryota > Metazoa > Chordata > Mammalia > Chiroptera > Vespertilionidae > Antrozous > Antrozous pallidus. Next base: position 37,577,899 of record CM050515.1, read on the forward strand.
TTATATTCCATTTATGTGTGTGTTTGTGTGTGTGTATGTTATACATACATACATGAATTCATACATATATACAAGGGGTTGGCACAAGAAGGTTTACAGCTATAATACAAATAAATAATGCAGTAATTAATAAATAATATACAAATTTAAACCTACTTTTGTCAACACCTGTATATGTATATATACATACATATATGTAATACATATATATCACACTTTTCTTTACCTATTTAAGGATGTTTAGGTTGTTTCCATTCCTTAGCTATTGTGAATAAAGCTGCAATAAATCATGGGACTGCAGGTATCTTTTCAAGATTCTGATTTCATTTCCTTTTGGATATATATACCCCAAAGTGGAATCCCTGGGTCATATGGTAGTTCTATTTTTAAGTTTTTGCGGAACTACCATACCGTTTTCCATAATGGCAGCACCAATTTACATTCCCACCAACAGTGCATACGGGTTGCCTTTTTTCCTCATCCTCGCCCGGATATTTATCTCTTGCCTTTTTGATAAAACCATGTGAGGTGGTTTCTTTGTGGTTTTGATTTGCCACTTCCCTCATGATTGATGATGATGAACACTTTTTCATGTACCCATTGGCCATTTGTATGTCTTCTTTGGGAAAATGTCTATTTGGGTCCTTTGCCCATTATTAATGGAATTTTTTGCTTTTTTTGCTATTAATTTGTATGGGTACATCATATATTTTGAATATTAACCCCTTATCAGATATGGTTTAGAAAACTTTTCTTCCAGTTTTGTAGGTTGCTGTTTCAATTTATTGGTGATTTCCTTTGTTCTGCAGAAGCTCTTTAGTTTAAGTAGTCTCACTTGTTTAATTTAGTTTTTATTGCCCATGCTTTTGATATTTTATATAAGAAATTATTGCCAAGACCAGTGTGAAAGAGTTTTTTCCCCCCTATGTTTTCTTTTATGAGCTTTATGGTTTCTGGTGTTACATTTAAATCTCCATCCATTTCAAATTAATTTTTGTGAGTGGTATAAGATAGGGGTGCAGTTTCATTCTTTTGCTTTTGGATATCCAGTGTCACCAACATCATTTATTGAAAAGACTATCCTTTCCCCATTATGTGTTCTTGGTGGCCTTGTCAAAAATCTGTTGGCTGTAGTACTTTTTCTCTTGTCACTGATCATATTTATAGTTCATTGGTTCATAAATTTGTGCCATCCACTTGCCTTGAATGAAGGTAATTGTTAGAATATTTTAATTTAGAAGTCACTCCTTAGTTTCTTTTAATAATTCTTCAGCTTTGCGAGCAATTGAAGATATTTGTATCTTCTCCTCCCCATATGTTCTTATTGAGGTCCACAGCCACACTTTGTGCTATGCTCCCACTCCCCACCCTTCCCAGTCAAATTGTCAGATTTGCTATGCTTGTAGTTAGTTATCCTTGTGGCTCTGATGTACTGCAGCCTGAATTAAGTATCCCTGCCATGCCCGCTGGCACACACATACACACAGTGCTCTCATAAGCCATTTTGTCTGTCATTATATGTTCTGCAATTGCTTATTTATGTAACTTTGAACTCATCAAGGGCAACAGTGGTCTATATAACTTTACACTTGATCTTGGCCAGAAGGCCAAGAACTGCTGCCTGTATAATTCTATACTTTCAGCACTAATTATAGTCTTATCTTAGTGAATTTTGTTAAATGAATAAACAAGAATCTTTATAGTTTTACAGTTTTCTTCATATAGGTAGCAACATTCCTTAAATTTTTGTTGCTGCTGTGGAGGGCTTCTTTGCCCCACCCCAACCATTGTCTGTTTATTGATGGTATGTGGAAAAGTTATTGACTTTTAAAATTTATTTAGTTATAATGAGCCTCCTCCTGAATTTCTCTAGTGTTTCAGGTAGACACTCTTGGTGGTGTTACATTCTTGATATACCTTGAGAAGAGGTAGTTGGAAATTACTGAGATGTTATAAAAATTATTTTCTACTTTTAAAAATACTTTCTTATTAAAGGAAGATTAGATATGTTGTTTCAGAAGATATTTATTTTTCCTATGTATTAAATTTATTAAGTATTATCTAAATAAAAAGTAAACTAAATTCAGATTTGGTTACCAAATTCAGATTTGATTTCCCCCAACCCAGCCCTAGCAAACCTGAGCCAAATGATTAAATAACATTAAAAATATATAGTTGTGTGGCAAATTTGCTGTTATTGGTATTAATGAGTTATACAGTTGAACAAGGTGAACATGAAGTTGATTTGGTCATTGGAACATCTGATACATTGATGGGTATGAATTTTGAGATTGTCTTTTCCCTCTTACTTTATAACTAGGGGCCCAGTGCATGAATTCATGCACCTTGAAAGGAACTGTGGGCTGCGAGGCTGTGGTGGGCACAGGGGCGGGTCTTGGTCCATTCTTGGCACTCCCCCCGCCCCAACTCGCACTCGCTCATGCCATCATTGGATGCAAGTGGAAGCTGCTGCCCCAGTCAGAAGCAGGAGGTGGTGGAGAAGCCCTCAGGGGTGACCGGGGTTGGCAGCTGCTGCTTGCACTTGCTGATGACACTGAGCGATTGGGACTGGTACTGGCAGTGGGTGCGAGTGATGGCTTCAGTGCCAGCAGCAGGTGCAAGCAGGGCCATCACAGGCTATAGGTGCAAGAGGTGGCTCCCAGCCCCCAGCCCTGATTGTTCCTCAGGAGCAGGGCAAGAAGCCCTGAGAGGCAATCCAGGCTGGTAGCTGGTGCAAGTAGGGCCAGCGTATGGGAGCAAAGAATTTTCAGGAACCACCAGAGGCTGGCACCATGATAGCAACTGGTGCTCCACCTTTGTCTGGCAAACCCGCTCACCTGCTCCACCAACCTGCTGTGGCCAACGCCCACCATGTTTCACATGCGCCCCCTGTGGTCAGTGCATATCATAAGTGACCAGTTGTCTGGTTGTTCTGCTGTTTGATCTATTTGCATATTAGGGTTTTATATATATAGATAATGTTTTGTGATGATAAATTACATACTGTTATTTGGTGTAGAATGATCTACACTGATAAAAGAGAAATTTGCAAATTGACCATACCTTTGCAACCCCCACCAGCCAATCAGGAGTAAGTATGCAAATTAACCCAACAAAGATTGTGGGTTAGTTTGCATACACAGGTACTGAGTGCCAGGGGTGGGACGCAGGCATTCTGCACTGCCTCAGCCGCTCTGGGTCTCTGGGCAGCGTGGGAAGGTGGAAGGCGGCTCAGGCCATAGCAAAGGCGGTGTTGGCAGCCAGGGGAAGGAAGGCCCATTGCATGAATCTTCATGCATTGGGCCTCTAGTTTCTAAGTAAAAGAAATTTAATATTTAGTATTTATATGTTTTTCTTTTTTATTATGATAGAGGAGCAATTAATAATGGGATTTTTTGTTTTTTAAACATCAAGTCCTAAAAAGTACTTTGAATGCCTTAAACAATCGCAGTTCTTTCTATGGTCCTCATAATTTAGGCTAATAGTTGATGTTTGGTTTTGAAGGCAGTGAGTTACTCAGGTAGAGTTTCTCACCTTAATCTCTTTATTCATTCTCATTCAAGATTGCAGTAGAAATTTATTATTGTAAAAATCAAATGTGAGCTTTCAGACAGTCAGTCACAATACGTGGTTATCACTGTTTGCATTTCATTTAATCATGTGGTCCCATGGCAAAAGGTTTTTTCCTTTGCTGTGATATGTTTACAGAATGGGTACAGGCAACTGAATCTGAGTCTGAGACAGATTAAGTGACATTTTTTGAGGAGAGCCTTGGTGTGACTTGGTTTGGGGGGCATGATATAACTCAGGATGGAGAGGCATCATAATTTCTACTTACTGTTTGTTTGGTGATCATGTTAACAGCTAAATATTACTAAGCATTTGCTACCCGTCAGTGACTGTGTTAAAACAATGGTATGTGCATAGCTCATTGAATCCTCAGGATCCCAAAAGGCTAGGGACTGTTCTTATTATTCCCAGTTGACAGAAAGTTCAAGCAACTTTCTTTAAGACACACAGTTACTAAATAGTGGGGTCAAGATTCAAACTCAGATACTTGACTTTTCAAAACAAATATCCCTAAATAAAATCCCCAATTCTGTTCCAGTGGCTCACTTCACTTCTTTCCTCTCCCCCCCCCTTTTTTTTGAAAATTAGGACTGAGGATCTGATTTGGTATTCTTCAGGCTGGTCTCACTTTTCCCTTGGCTCCCCTGATTATATTTGAGAAAACACAGCCCCTCACCTTTCAAGGTATCATTGACTATTCAGTGACATAGTATAGTGTCATTGAACCTGTCAGGTAAACCTTTGCTGTTTCTTGGAAAAATTATAAGTAAGTGGTTATTAAAGTCTTAAATGTATACTCTGTGAGTTTCCTTTTATATCCAGCTACTGTATTCCTTGTCAGCAGTGTTGACATTATGTAATCATTGGATCTGACACTCTAGACTCAGTTACCTGGTTGCTAATAACAGTGTCCATGAAGGACTTCTCAGACTGAAAGTTGACTCTGGTCCCTGTGGATCTTGCCAGGGGTGGGTTGCGTGAGCAGTTAAGAGTAAGCTCTGGAAAACTGTGGTACATCTACACAATGGAATACTATGCTGCTGTAAAAAGAAGGAATTCTTACCATTTGCCACAGCATGGATGGAACTGGAGAGCATTATTATGCTAAGCGAAATAAGCCAGTCTGAGGAAGATAAATATCACATGATCTCACTCATTTGTGGAATATCATGAACGACATAAACTGATGAACGAAAATAGAACCAGACACATAGAAGCATCGAACAGACTGTCCAACCTATGAGGGAAGGTGGGGCACTGAGAGGTAAGACATCAAACAAAGGACTTGTATGCATGTGTATGAGCATAACCAATGGACACAGACAGTAGGCGGATGAGGGCATGTGCTGTGGGGAGGGAGTTGTCGGGAGGCATCAATGGGGGGAAAAAGGAGACTCATGGAATACTTTAAACAATAAAGAATTTAATTTGAAAAAAATAATATTCACAGTGGGGTTGGTAAAATAAACAATAGTACACGATGCTTTTTACAGCATATAATGAAATGATATTTGGTTATTTATCCCATTTCAGAAATAATTACATTGGGAAATATTCAAGGATTTATAAAATGATTAAAGTGGGTTATTAAACTATATAAAAAAACACCAAGCTCTGGGCTTTGGTTCAGTCTTGAGTCAGAGCAAGTATGTCGTCATGGGTCTTGCTTGTGCAAATCATGTGGCCTTTCGTGACATGCATGATTGATAGTCTTTATTGAGTAGAGCTGCTTTGAAACGTTAGGAAGTCTCAGTGTGAGAGCTCCCCTTTCCGTTGGTGGCCTTCTGCCTTCTGCCTTCTGCTGGTCTCTGCCGTTTTATTTGGTATCATTTCTAAGGCTTTTCCCCCTTCACATAGATGGTGAGTACATCTTTTGTGGTAGTTTATGACTTTTCACTGCACTGTGAAGCCAGTCTACTAAGGTCTTCATGTTATTAGCTCATCACAGGCCCAGCAACCAACCCAAGAAAAGGGAAAAGTTAACCATGTTAATGATATACAGCTTATCGAAAAAGTTAAAGTTGGAAATAATAAAATATCTGTAAACAGCATAATCCAATCTTTCTCTAGGGACAGTAAGTTACCTGGAAATACTTTGCAGCTAAAGAATTATAATTCTATAGCTGCAATTATAAGCATTTGAATGTCACAACTGTTAAAAAAAAAGTATTTCTCATTTGGCAGGGCCCTCTCCGGAAAAGAAACCAAAGGAAAGCAATGCCGGAATTTATTCTGTTTAAACAGTTTCAAATACATATTGGATTTAGAAACATTGACATTTCAAATAGCTATTTTTTTCTTCATTCTCCACCAGCAAAGAGAAAACTTGACCATCTTCTCTTGAAAAGGAGTGATACAAATTGAAATTTTATTTTGCAACAAAATTCTACTTTACAATTCAATGATAATTCTGACTTAAAGGCAATTTTAGCAATATTACATCTTCACAGTGACAGCTGTAAATGCATAAGGTTACTATGTGTCATTCACTAAAATTTAACTTGTGAACACAAAAGATTGCTTAATTTATTTATTAAAATAAATAATAAAATTTATTTTTAAAATAAAAAAGATTATTTTTTTATTTTATTTAATAAAATAATGATAATTTTATTATTTCCACCTCGTAGACATCAGGTTGTGTGTGCATTGGGATGGAGCCTGTGTGCAGTGGGTGCTCCCTCTCTTTCCCTTCAGCCTGTGAGCTCTGCAGCAGGGACAAGAGTCCTGCCGCTCCATATGCCCCACAAAGCAGTCTGCCCTGGGCACGGGCTGAAGAACCTCCGATGTCTTATAATTCCCTCTTTAGAAATCTCAGTTTAATTATGTACCATTTTTTGAACTTCCCTAGAACAGAATTTTCCTGTTCTTTGCATCCATTTCTGAATTACCAAGATGGAAAAATGGCTTTGAAAGTAACTGTCATCTCTTCTACTTGCTACTCCATTTTCTTGGAAAACAAAATGAGTTCAAAATTGGATACAAGTACACAACCGTTTTCCTGGGTGACCATGATCTAATCTCTCATCTCAAGAAGCCTGTCCGTTACCATCCTGGATTTTATCTAGTGTCATTATTAATGACCAGGCAATTAATATTATCAATCATTTCACCTTTTAAAAAAGTTTATTACAATTTAAACTTATTCTAATTGCATTATAAAATGATACTACTGATGAGCAACTCTAGGTCCTACTCATTTCCTAACCATTTCAGACAGACAGTGAGTGGGTTTGGGATATTTTCCTCCGGTCCAGATAACTCTAAAAGCTAACATTACATCTTTATCTAAAATTGGATTCTGTCCTTATACATTTTCATTAATTTTTTCTGATTTAAAAAGGATTCATCCAGAAATTGAATTTCAATCTGATCAAACCTCTAGTTTTAGCTATCAGTTTATAGGAAATGTACAGGGGAAAATAAAGAAAAGGTTAGACAATGATATGGGAGTACAAGTCAGCAAAATCCAGAAAGTGAGAAAACTGATAGATTAGATGATCTGGTTTCCTCAATGAACTGTGAACACTAAAGAGGTTTAAGGGACACACCAATTAAATGCATTCTTGGGGATTTCTTTGGATCATGATTTGAATACAGAAACTATAAAAAAACAATCCTCCTCTTCCCAAAGAGAAACCCAAAATATTTTATGGAGATATTTAAATATTATCTACATATTTGATAATTTAATGTGTAATTTTTATTTATTTTATTTTTAAATAAAATTTATTGTGGTGTCATTGTTAATAAAACTGTCTAAGTTTTAGGTGTAGAATTCTATAATACATCAACTGTATGCTCTATTGTGTTTTCATAACTCCATGTCAAATCTCCTTCCATCTTCATTTATCCCCTCTTTAATCTCTTCTACCTCCTCCATCTCTGGTAATCACCATCCTGTTGTCTGTGTTGATGAGTTTTTTCTTCTTCTTAATTCCTTCACCTTTTTCACCCAGCCCCACAGACCTCATCACCTCTGATAGCTGTCAGTCTAATTTATTATTTTAAACTACTGCCATTTATTCATATAATATTATTTTAGTATTTAAAAAGACCTTATACTTTAGAGGTATATACCAAAGTTTTTTTTTTTTTTTTTTTTTTTTAAGGATAATATTTGGTTAATACCTAGAAAGCCCTAGATGGGGCTAAATTTGCAGAGTTGAGTGATTTAAAAAAAGGGCCTTAACTTGCTGAATTCTGCCCAACGGCATCTCTCTGAAACACAGTAAACATGAAACTGAATAAAGCTGGTTGATTATATAAAAAATGATTGCTAAAACTTGTCAAATAACATTTGGCAAGCAGATTCCATTGACACCTTGCCTAGCTAAAATTTCTCATACAGTGGCAAAAAGGTTTAGAAGATATTTCTTCCTTTGGAATAACAAAAGCAAACCCAATATTTATTACCCTCATTTTACTGTTAAAACATAGGAGATACACCACTGATACAGAGATACTACTCTGGTAATTCATTGCCACAAATTCTGCTTTGAGCTTTGAAATCTTGAAAAATATTGCTACTTTTGATAACACCCATGAAAAGCAATTATTTTGAGAATACAGTAAGACACAAATGCACTAATCAAAGCAGAAACATTGGAGAGGGAGCATCCAAACAGTAGGTGCTTCTTTATAGCAAATCCACCGACATTCATGCAACTTCACAATGAATGTATTCTGAAAAGTTTTAAGAAAAGCTTTTGGAAACTCAGTCACATTTTAAATGTCATGGAGTCTCAGTAGATGAATCTGCTCATGAATCCTTTGTAAATCGGTAAATTATTGTTCAGTTTATCAAGTTACTTTCTTATAATTTTGTGTTTTTGTATATCAGATTTCCTTAAAACTCACTACTCTGTTTTTTAGATATGTGATGGAAAACTTAGATAAAAGGAAGCCACGCATGCTCTAAGGCAACTGTAAATGAGAATCAGTACCCCTTTTACTGACTTTCTCTAACAGATCTACCAAATACTAGGCAACTTGCTACTTTCCAGTGAAAGCTGTGTGTATCATTGATACGAATAATGCCAGGACCAAACAGTGCTCATCAGAACGTGTTGGGTAATAACCTGGCCCCCACATCTGTCATCAGTTTACCTTCCTGTTCAAGTCCAGTACATATGTATGGCAGTATCAGAATTCCCATTCCCCCAAAGGAAACAATTTTATCATCTAGAATTTCTTTGGCCTTTTTTCTTACATATTCCATTCATTTCCAAAGTTATTTAGGGCAACAGCTGCCCTCCCACCCTCACTTCCTTCAGGAAGGCTGTTCCATACATTTATAATACAGTTAGATTCTCTTATCAGAGTCTACATTTTTTTTCCTGGTATCTTCTGACCTCCCAAATTGATTTTTAAATTTACATATATTACAATTCACTCTTCATGTTGTAGGCTCTCTAGGTTTTGAGAAATGCATGATGTTTGCATTTACCATCATAGTATCATAAGAATAGTTTCGCTGTTAAAATCCCCTGTACTCCACCTTCTTTTATCCTTTCCCAAAACACCTGGAAAGAACTGACCTTGTTACTCCTGTCTCTATAGTTTCACCTTATCCAAAATGTCTTTTCCAACTGGCTTCCTTCACTTCCTAATATGCATGTTTTGTTGTGCCTCAGTAGCTTATTTCTTTTTATTGCATTGTATGTATGTAGCATGGCTGTTTTTGTGCAACTTAAATGGAAAAAATGCCTAGAACGAGATTGTTGGATTGTATGGTAAGACTGTTTAGTTTGAAGATGTCATTATTATAAATACTCTTATTCTAGAAAACAAATGCTACTGATAGCCTTATTCTTATAGGTAAGAGAGTCTCGTCACTATGTTTTAGCATCTGATTGTCTTCTCTGTGTTTTTTTTTTTTTTTATTCTCCATGTCGTTTTATTGCATTAGCAATGGGTAATAAACTCTTACCCATTTAGAAGACCAAAAATAAAAAAGAAAGAAAAAAATGGCTTGGTAGATGGCATATAGCCACAGTAATGTTTTTTAGAATGATCCATTACCATATGCAGATAGAGAACTTTTGAATCTTTCATCCTCTTTGTTTGAAGGTGACCATTTGACAGCCCCTCCTGTTCATTTAAAAATTTTTACTGTTTGTGTTGTATTGTGCAATCTGTAAACAACGTAAGGACAACTGGTCACTTACTGTGTGCCTGGGTACTCAGATAAAATCTGTTTAACAGATAAGAACTAGCCCTAAATGAGATCACTGAGCCTGGTTGTTGTAGATTATGATTGATAATTGGATGAAGAACCCTGAGTCACATACAGATATGATGCAGCCTTCTCATCAATCACATCTTGCCTCTTCACCCCTCACCATGCTTGAGTCATACTGGCCTTTCTGCTCCATCAATGGCCAAAATCCCTTCGATTTTGAGGCCTCTGCTCATGTGGTCTCTGTGGGGACACACTGCCCAACCAGACTCATTCCAAGCAGACTCAAAAGCTAGAACTAAGAGTCTTACAAAGAAAAGTGAGGCTCTGGGATATGAAGAAGTTAATCAAAACTCACTTCCACATGTTCTATGTTGCCTGCATGAGTTAACCTTAGTAAAAGTATAATATAGACTAAGGGTTTCCTCTCTTCAGCTTGGGTATTGCTAGTGCTTGCTGAAGCTAGCTGCTCAGTTGGAGATTTTATGAAGAATGTTAGGAAAATCCTTTTTCTTTCTCCCCCCTGCCGGCATGGTGGAGGCAGCTGGTGTCGGATGAACCCAGATTCGGGACGACCGAAGAGAGTTGCACCTGAGCCTCCTCTGAGCCGAAAGCCAAAAGCTCCTTATGTGTTTTTGAAAAGGGCTTTTATAGGGTCTTAGGAGTGAGAGTAGAAGCTGAAAGAAGGGCTGTCAGCAGCTGAAGGTATGGAATTTGCATTCTATGCTAAGATGTGAATTCATGATCAGAGAGGTGATTTCAGAGAATTGAGCTAAGTAAGGTGCAATAAAAAGTAATTAGACAGTTCAAAGGTAAGACAACAGATAAAATTTCTTAATTCTTTAATTTATGGGAGCCTGACATACGTTTAACCAATAAACAATAAATTGAAAGCATTCTCATAGGCCTGATAGAAAGGGGTTCAGACATTTTCTCTAGCAAACCTCTACAGTATTCTCTAAGTTAAATTGGAGGGCATGCTTCAAGCCATTTTTTTTTACATAGTGAGATTATGGCGTTTGAGGATTTAAATTATTTAACACTAGAGGCCCAATGCATGAAATTCATGCAAGGGTAGTCCTTTGCAGCTCCGGCTGGAGGGGCCCTTGCAGCCCCAGCTGCCTCCTGGCCGAGGCTGCCAGCTGCCGGCTAGCCCCTGCTGCCTCATGGCTCCACCCCTTGCTCGCACCCGCCTTGGCCTGGTGCTGCCCATGTCCACCACCAGCACACACTCCTTGTTCCCCAATTCTGTGGAGCTCCCCAATCAATTGCCCTGCAGAGGGTGGCCTGGGCCTTCTTCTTTGGGGTGATGGCAGAGCCCCCCATCAATTGCCCCACCGGCCAGTGGCCTGGGCCTCCCTCTGTGGGCAATCAGCCTCTCCCCACTTCACAGAGGGTGGCCTGGGCCTCACTTTCTGGGGCCATCAGTGGAGGCCCTCTCCGATTGATTGCCCTGCTGGCCATTGGTCTGAGCCTCCCTCTGTGGGGTGATCATGGGGCAATGGCGGGGCCCTGACCTGTGATAGCCAGAGTCAGAGGGGGGAGGAGGATAGAAGAGGACGTGGTTCGTCATGCTCAGACCAGACACCACTACCGAAACCCCCTTTAGCTGTTTGTGACATTTACTCAGTCCTCCCTTGCCTGAGGACATCCTGCTGCCAGAACACTACAAGGCCAGATACTGGGTCAACAGGACCCAGCAGCCTGGGAAGAAAATTTAAAATTTCCCGCTTCCCTGTACTGTAACTGACCTTGTGCTACCTTTCTTTGTGTGAAACCAGCCAATCACAAATTGCCAAATCTCCCTGCGTTGGAGATAAAAAGCGCTCGCTCTGAGGTTTGGGGCTCTCGTTGCTCACTGCTGTGACAGTTGAGATGTGGGCCCGGGCTTGAGTTCGTTATTAAAAGGCTTCTTAAAATTTTGATCTGGCTCCTTGGTGGTTGTCACTCTCGGTTGGTCCATAACACGACCAATTGCATCGCACTTGCCTTGGCTGTCCTGGTGCCGGTGTGTGTCATAGCATGGTTGTCTGGAAGGTCGTCCCCATGGTTGTTCTGCTGTTCAGTCATTTGGTCAATTTGCATATGAAGCTTTTGTTATAGAACGAGTAGCCCTGTGCATACATCTATGCGCCAGTAGCTCGCTGCCACCCTCCAGTAGCTCTCTGCCCACTGCCTTACCCTCCTGTAGGTCACCCTGCCCCCTTCTCCCCCCTCATAGCTTGCTGCCATGCCCCCTCCTGTAGCTCTCTGCCGCCCACTTGTAGCTTGCTGCCCCACCTTCCTGCTGATCTGTGATCCGGTCGTTACACGGTCGGTCATTACGCTTCACGGCGTAATGACCATTTTCATATTACATCTTTATAATATAGGATTAACCTTGATGGATAACATTTAATTGCAAGAAGGAAAATTGGGCAGGTTAAGATAGAAAATGCCATGTTTGTGTGACATCAATAGGTAATAGGGATAGATTGGCTTAAAAAAATATTCAGTGTAGGAAAGAAAATAAAATAATGAGAATGGATGACAGGCCAGAAAATTCAGGTAACTCTGCTGTGGGACCAAGATACTGATCTTTGGAAAAGACTGTTAGTGTACCAATGGGACTGCAGTGCAGTGTGTGTGTGTGTGTGTGTGTGTGTGTGTGTGTGTGAGAGAGAGAGAGAGAGAGAGAGAGAGAGAGAGAGAGAGAGAGAGAGTCATTTTACAGATACCAGGTTATTTTCCAGATAATGTTGGTTGGGCATGGATCTAGCTCTTCTCTCTCATCTCCTCTGGAAGTGAATTATAAATCATTGCAAGATTGCCATGGGGTTAGATCTACTCCAGGTATTAGATCTGGAACCTTTGACTGTATGGTGGCTCTTACCCACTGTAACTATCAAAGTCAATATTTTGGGTGCCAGCTTAGTTTATGAAAATAAAATACAAATAAGCTATTGGGTAGACTAAATCTTTTTAAAACCAAACAACACCATGAGCTTCTCATTATGTGTGCATGTATATGTAAAATAAGAAAGGCAGAGAGTACAAACCTTTCTAAAGCTTTGGGAAAGGTATTACATTTTTTTTGAATTTCAGTTTTCTGTTTTTTATAGTCCCCTCTTATTTATTCAAGTCAGGATCCGAGAGCAAAGATATATTATTAGCATCCAATAGTGTGTGGCACAGAATTGTGCTGAAAAATGTATGAAAGAATGAAAAAAACTAGCAACTAAATAAGTGAATTATTATTCCTACAATCAGTAACATTTAACTTCACATTATGCCTGTTTTCCCTGAGAAAGATAGTTAATAGAATTTATCTACATTATAAAAGGCCAGGGGCTGTCAAGACCTAAACGATTAGAGGGACTAGACGGGCGACCAGCCACCAGGAAGTGCACGGAGCACCTCTAGGTCCTGCCCTGTGACCTACAGACTCTTATCATAGCAAGGCTGGATGGCAGGCGGGGCAGTGTGGGGGTGAGCGGGTGAGACAGGCGTGGTGAGGTTGGGGCTGGGCTGGAGGTCTAATGACTTGCTGCTGCTGTGGCAGCTGCAGATCAGGCCCGGAGAGAGGGTGGGAGAGAGAGGCAGGGCCTGATCAGTAGCTGGCAAGACTTGGAGAGAGAGAGTCTAGGCCTGATCCGCAGCTGATCCGCAGCTGCTGGGGATCAGGCCCAGGGAGAGGCCTGGAGATAGGCCTAGGGACGCTGACTGGCATAGAAACTGACCAATTAGAACCAAATCCAGTTGAACTGAGAGGAGCCAAAGGCTGCCTAGGAGGTGGAGCTTTTGATGCTGACTGGCATAGAAACTGACCAGTCAGAACCTAATTTAGGTGAACTGCAAAGGCAGAACCTAAGGTGGGGGCTGAGGAGGGGTTTTAAGGGCAACAGCTGTTTGTTGTAAGGTGTAAGAAAGTGGTTCAATTTTTTAATGACTGGTTTGGCAGTATAGTGCATATGGCTGGCTATCAGTCCAGATATAGGGATTATGTATTTTTGTCTGCCAAGAGCATCTCCTCCTGCTGAAAAAGGCTTTTCCTCCATTTTAGCAATCCTATCCTATATAATCTATCTATACTAATAAAAGGGTAATATGCTAATTAGACCCAGACAACTAGCCATCTTCTGGACATCTGACTTCATGGTGGTGGGGGCTGAGGCAGAGGCAGTTAAGGGTGATCAGGCCAGCAAGAGAAGGCAGTTGGGGGAGAGATCAGGCCAGCAGGGGGTTAAGGGCAATTAGGCTGTCAGAGGAAGGCAGTTGGGGGCAATCAGGCCAGCAGGGGAGGGCAGTTGGGGGCATCCAGGCCTGCAGGGGAGGACAGTTGGGGGAGGGCAGTTCAGGGTGATTAGGCCAGGTGGGGAGGGCTGTTGGTGGCATTCTGCCCAGCAGGAGAGGGCAGTTGGGGGTGAGATCACGTCTGCAGAGGAGGGTTATTGGAGGTAACCAGGCTGGCAGGGGAGGGCTGTTGGGAGTGAGATTAGGGTGGCAGGGAAGGACCATTGGGGGCAATCAGGCTAGCAGGGGAGCAGTTAGGGGTGATCAGGCAGGCAGAGGGGTTAGGGCAATCAGGTAGGCAGGCAGAGTAGTTAGGGGCGATCAGGCAAGCAGGCAGGTGAGTGGTTAAGTAGCCAGCAGTCCCAGATTGCTGGACATCCCCCAAGGGGTCTCTGATTGTAGAGGGTGCAGAAGACTGGGCTGAGGAAACCTCCCTGCCCTCCCCATTTCCCCCCCCCCCTCCAGTGCATGAGTTTTGTGCACCGGGCCTCTAGTTTTGTTATAAAGGTCTTGCATTATACTGGAAACTAGAATTTTATCTCACACTTATCTCTTATCAGAATTGGAAAAAAAGATTGAAAGGCATGTAGCCTCTATATTAGCTTTAATAATAATTTTAGAAGTTTGAATGTTGCAAGTATTTAATTGAAATAATTGGAGACGACTCATACTTCAGTAAGCATAATCACTACACTTGCAGCTAAATCTTATTAGCTACCTTTTAGGTAGGGCTTTCTGATAATTTGTCATAGAGGTTAGTTACTTCCCCAACCCATATTTATTCTCCTCAAACTCCTGGTGTTTATCTGGGCACATGGCCACTCTTGTGGCTTGATAAAATGATAGGACACAGCTCTGGCCAAAAGAGAAATGAGTGGAAAGGTTCTACGGTAGTTTCTGGGAAAACTAACTTAGCAGATAGATGATGCATGCCTTCTGCCCCCTTTTCTTCTACTCTTTTTCCATCTTGCTGTGTGGAATTTTGATAGAGGTAGCAGGAGCTCTGGCCATCACCTTGGTTCATGAGTTCATAAGAAAGGCAAGACCAATGACCTGGAAGGAGCCTGGGCCACATACCAGCCTTTGACTGCCTAAGTCTTGACTTTTTTAGTTGATAGAGATATAACTTTTTATCTTGTTTAAGCCATAATTTTTTATGTCTTTGTTTCAGTAGACAAACCTAATCTTAGCTGATACACTATTTTACTTCAGATCAGTTCTCAGTCTGATGACTTCATTGTCCACGGGAGGATTGATCTTCATATTTTTATTTATTCACTTTTATACAATCATTTTCTCTTATCTTGGAGAGTTCTGTGCCAGAATTTGATGTTGGCCTCGTTTCTGGAAATATTTGACCTGAAAAATTATACTAGATTGTCTATAGTGGTACAGGGTTAACAAATTATTCAACTATTTTTGAGGGAAACAGCTAGATTCTAGAATGTCAGCATCATCCTGCTATCACAAAGCCTAGAACCCTTTCATCGTACCTGAGTATATTTGGCTTTTCCTTCCACATAATCCTTGCAGATGGGGAAGCAACGTTTTAGGGACATTGGGAAGATAGGCACATCTATTATGTAGTGCTCAATGTGGATATTTGATGCTCAGGGGCTTTGGGGGCCCCACACCTGGTGAGAAAGCTAATTATAAGTCACTGTTGAGCAGGAGGAGAGATTTTTCTTACCTCTCTTGTTCTTTTGGCTCAAGCTGACTTTTTTGAGTTAATCACTGTAGGGGCTGGTATAGACTTCCTCACAAAGACAAAGTATGAGCTGTTGCTTTGTTTTAGGGTAGATATTTGAGTGCTTGACATCTGCCTCTAGAGAGGCTCATCTGTTGAAGCTTGAAGTTGGGGGAGGCAAGACTTTCTATGTCCTATAGATTCTATGTCCACAAATCTCTGGATTGATCTGTGGGCTTAGGATCTACTTTGACCTTCCAACTATTTTGTAGAGAGAAGAAATTCAGAGAGAAGAAAGGGTATGTTTCATTTTCTATAGCAGTTATTGTAGTGACTGTTGGGGCATATATATATATATATATATATATATATATTTTTTTTTTTTTTTTAATGAAGATTATGAACTTGTCATCCTACAAAGTTTGTTTGTGTTTTCCCAGATACATGGTGTCCTGGTTGAGGGTATATTTCAAGGGCTGTGGGGGAAATAAAGAAGGTGAGCATGATAAAGAAAAAAACTAAGATAAAGGACAGGGAGAACCAAGATGGCGGCATAGGTAAAACACCTATGTTGCCGTCATACACAGCAATTTTAAAACTACAACTTAACGAAAGAACAAATACCATCCAGAATCACCGGAAAGCTGGCCGAGTGAAAATTCCACAAATAAAAGTGAAGATAAGACACTGTGACTCGGAGCAGCAGCTGAGGACAGCATTGAAGATACGCGCGGAGAGAGGTTTGGAGGAGCCGTGCGCGCCAGCAGATAGGGCGGGCGGCTAAAAACCGGCCAGTTTTCTCGAACGGGGAGACAAAGACGTCCCACTGGACTGATTCTCCAGCTCTGGGCGAAGTCCAGGGAACCCACTATCATACGGGGTAAAAACTGGACAGTGGGAGGGCACACCGAAGCTCGAGTGGTGCTGGGTTTGGCCGGCTTGTGGAGAAGGCAAGCTTGTGCGGAGTGCGCGTGAACTTAGGAACAGCACAGCTGCGTGACCGTGACCACGTAGAGAGTGCTCGAGACTTGCTCTCTCATTTGGTAAACTGTCAGACTGCTTTGTTTTACGACCCTGGGTGAGACCTTGGGTGTGCAGACTCATTTGGGGAGAGTCTGCATTCCCCGGCAGCCGGTGGAGCTTGGCAGCGGCTCTCTCTCAGAGGTGCTGGCAGCCATTGCCCCTGGCACAGAGTCCCTGGGGCCGCATAGGGCGGAGCTAATGCTGTCTGCTTGGCCCGGAGACTCCGCCCATCCAACCTGAGCACAGCTAAACGTCACAGACAATTGGCCTGGAGGTCAACCCCTCCAAGTGCTAACAACGATTAACCTGAGCTTAACTTCAGCAAGACTGTGCAACCCATATCCACCTCAGGTAACTGGGGAGGCTGAGCCACTGTCCCTTGTAGGACATCTATCACCAAAAGCTAATTGACCAACTCAGGTTAACAGCCACCATGCAGAGACATGGAAAGAAATAAGATGTGAAAGAAATGGAGGGAAAAAAACGACTGGACATGGAATTCAAAACCACGGTTATAGGGCTTCTCAAGAGGCTCCTAGAAAAGGTCGAGACCTATAAGGAAATAAGCAAGACTGCAAAGGAAATGAATTAGTCCTGCAAGGAAATGAACAAGACCCTCAAGGATATGAATGAGACCCACAAGGAAATGATCAAGACCAACGTGGAAATGAATGAGTCCTACAAGGAAATGAACGAGACCCTCAAGGATATGAAGGAGACTCTCAAGGATATGAAAAAGGACCAACCAGAAATTAAGCATACACTGACTGAAATAAAAAATATTATACAAAGACCTAAAAGTACTCTAGAGCACCCCAAGAACCAAGTTAAAGATTTGAAATACAAAGAGGTAAAATCCACTCAGCTGAAAAAGCAAGAAATCAAAAGAATCCAAAAAATTGAAGATAGTGTAAGAGGCCTCTGGGACAACCTCAAGCATACCAACATCCGAATTATAGGGGTGCCAGAAAAAGAGAGCAAGACGATGAAAACCTATTTGAAGAAATAGTGACTGAAAACTTCCCACACCTGGTGAAAGAAATTGACTTAGGAGTCCAAGAAGTGCACCGAACCCCAATATATCGGAACCCTAAGAGGACCACACCAAGGCACATCATAATTAAAATGCCAAGAGCAAAAGACAAAGAGAGAATAGTAAAAGCAGCAAGAGAAAAACAGTTAGTTACCTATAAGGGAGCACCCATAGGATTGTCAGTGGATTTCTCAACAGAAACGATGCAGGCCAGACGGGAGTGGCAAGAAATATTCAAAGTGATGAATAGCAAGAATCTACAACCAAGATTACTCTATCCAGCAAAGCTATCATTCAGAATTGAAGGTCAGATAAAGTGCTTCGCATATAAGAAAAAGCTAAAGGAGTTCATTACCACCAAACCAATATTATATGAAATGCTGAAAGATATTCTTTAAGAAGAGGAAGAAGAAAAATATAAAAGTGTAAATTATGAACTACAAATACACATCTATCAACAAATGAATCTAAAAAGCAAGTGAATTACTAAGCTGATGAACAGGATAAACTGGTGAATGTAACAGAATCACAGACATAGAGAGGGAATGGACTGACAATTCTTGGGGAGAAAAGGGGTGTGGGAAGTGCAGCAAAAGACTGGACAAAAATCATGCAACTATGGGAGGGGACAGTGGAGGGGGTTGAGGGTGGAGGGTGGGATGGGTTCCGGGTGGAGGGGAGCTATAGGGGGGGAAAAAGGAACAATGTAATTAATAAACTGAACAATAAAGATTTTTTTTAAAAAAGAAAAAACTAAGAAAATGTAGCTGAAAGTGAAATACTCATCCAGAACTAGTGGTACATTCCTCTTGCTTTCAAAGATTGGTTTCCAAAAGAATGTACCCCAAAGGTCTGGACCAGTTTTGTGAGGAAAAGATACAAATATTTAGGACAGATGTCAGTAATGGGAATTGTCACTACCTTATCATTGGAACTGGATATTATTAGTTGGGGCACATTTCCCATCTTCATATATAACTGAGTCTGTATTGTTCAAGCTGAAAGTCTTTGCAGGTTTCTTTTTGCACAGATAAAGATTATTCCTTGTAACCCCATCTTAACTTCCACTGGAGAGTGTGGTCATGTTAAGTACTTTTGTTTGGCCAAAAGCCCTTCTTTGCTGATCGGGCTGAAAGGGTAAGCTTAAAATTAAAAAACTTGTTATTTCTGACTAAGCTTTTAGAAAGCATAGTACTGTAGAATTCTAACACGTTTAGTGTCCACGTTGCCATTGATCATAAGACATGAGTTAGACCAGTGTAAGAGGTGAGGCAGAATGAGAAACCCGGGTAATATAAATAAAGTGTTGGTATATTTATTTCTCTGATGCTATCATTATTAGAATACCTAGAACTCTATAAAAACACTCATTTTTAAAGTACTATATTCGTTATTTAAAGGAACCCTCAGTGATTCTTTGCCTAAGTTTTTGAGTTTGGATTTTCATACCTTCAAACATTGTCAACATGTCAAATATTAGTGAGCAAAATGGCATAAACTATTGTTTGCTTTTGATCTAGGGAAATCAGATAGCTGAGAAGCCTAGTAGAAACAGTGGAAAGAGCTTTATTAGTTGTAGATATAATAATAAATACTAGGAGGCAAGAGGTCTTGGTGTCCAGCCCTTAACTGGCTCTGTGGCCATGGTCAGGCCATCGAGCCTCCCCAGACCCAAGGTTCTTCCTTGTTCTATAAAGAGAAGGTTGCAGGAATGGCATCTGTGATTCTAGCTTTGAGATCTAGGGATGTTCTGCCTTAAATGCATTCTGAGAAGGTCTCTGCCCTTAGGAAATTTAGCTTTTCCCCCACATTTCCTTATTTCTGTTTGGCTCAGTTTCAAAAGTAATAGGTGCTTGTTGTTTACAAAGGCAAATAAAACTGGGACATGTATTGTACAGAAAGGAGAAAAGTTTCCCTTAATCCCACCCTCTGAGAGATAATCATTCTTAAAATAAGTATATAATTATCTCGACTTATTTCTATGCATATATCAGTATTTTTGTGTGTATATGTATATCTCTTACTCATACTAAACTATAACTTGATTTTTTTTCACATAACAGTTGAGTAATGGGTATCTATTCTTGTCAATACATATAAAGCTACCTTATTTTTAAAATAGCCTCATAGAATTCCATTAACTAAAATTCGAGGCACACCAAATTCACACTTTGACCAAATGGTCAAGTGTGAAATCATATTTAGCTGAAGCTAAAGTGAAATATTGTTGTTGTAGAATGAATTTCCAGAATACAAGAAAAACATCTGAAAATTGAATAAACCTATTGAAATTTTAAAAAATATATATATTTTTTTATTGATTTCAGAGAGAAAGGGAGAGGGGGAGAGATAGATATAAACATCAATGATGAGAGAGAATCACTGATTGGCTGCCTCCTGCACACCCCCTACTGGGGGGTTGAGCCCACAACAGGAGCATGTGCCCTCTACCAGAATCGAACCTAGGACCCTTCAGTCCACAGGCTGACACTCTAACCACTGAGCAAAACCAGCTAGGACTATTGAAAAATTTTTATAATAGTTTTTGGCAGCCAGATTTAATTTTGATGATGTGCAGTCATTATCATTTCTCACCACTGTCTTCTGATAGATTGTCCCCACAGTTACTGATAAGTAAATGGTGACTTTCAGCTGAGGTGGGTAGAGGAGCAAGATGTTTGGCTAGCTTTGCCAGGATGGAGTGTTGGTGGTGGTACTTAGCAGTTAAACTTGTCCTCTACTTAATGGTAACTAGATAAAGAGCAGTTTATCGACCAGGTAAAGACTTATCTCTTCATTAAACCATAGACTTGGAGATTTGTTTGCTGAACATGAGTTTCATTGAAGGAATCCCAGAAATTTAAGCATTGTGTTTCAGAGTATTTTCAGAAGCATATGTAAGATTGATGCCATCCCACATGTCTTATGGTCCCATATTTTTGTTGCTTCACACAATCAATTGAAAAAAAATCTGTCATTTTGTCTCTAGAAATGTGGCTTTAAAGCAATGTAATTGACTTTCAAATTTTAACAAGATTGTTTCAATGTCACCTGCATCTTAGATTTCATTGCGTGCACACTAACCTCAGCATTGTGATAGGAATAGAATTATGTGAGACTTTTTATTATGTAAAAAAGAAAGTGAACCCTCAAGGTATATCAGTTTCATTTTTTTAAAGCATATTCTAGTGAACAAATTTTGTTTTTAATAAGCTATCATTGGATTTAGTAGACCTTCTACTTTGGTCTTCTTATCTGCAAAAGAGTCTGGGGTTTTTGTTGTTGTTGTTCAAGCAGCCTAATGGGCACTGGCTGCTCCTCTATGTCTTTTGAGGAGGACGTTGTATGAGACCCACTGCCTCTTGGAAGTCATGGAATTAGTCTTTGGCGGAAGAAGAGGGAAGAGAGTGCTGTACTCCTTTAATGATTCCTAGTTCTGGTCAGTCCACTGTGCCGTTAATTACTTTCTGATCATACAGCTGGTGAGTGCTTCCAAAACTTCGAATGCTTATGACTCCCAAGGCATGTTCCCTTCACCATTTGTTCCACTGTCGACAATAGCTGGCTGTCACTGTTCTCTACTGGTTTCCATTCCATACTTATTCAGCTGGTGACACCATCAGTGAGAGACCAGGAGCTCTCAGAAGGGGAATAAAGCAGGAGCAGATCGAATCACTGCTAATGTACTGTGCTGTCTCACTTCACGAATGTCTCCAGTTGTCTCTGCATGTGCACATATGTGATGTGCAAGACATGGGGTGGCACATTTGGTAACAATACCATCACTTTCGTGCAGGTTGTGATAAAATTCAGGAAGAATTTTGGTAACGTTTTCTGGAAGCACTCTTAATTCTAGGATTCATCATTTTGATAAGTGTGAACACCTTCATATTCAGTGAGGAGATTAGAGGGGTCGCTATTTCTCAGTAGTCCTTTTAACAAGCTTATTTTTCAAAATTAGCCACTTTATGCGTTCTTTATTAGAGTTTTAAGTTGTGCTGAAGTTTGATAACTGTAATCAAATGTGTTTCATTTTCCTCAAAGCTTTTTTCCCTGTATTTTTAATGTGTATATTTTATATGAATTGAAGATTACTTCATGGCTGTGTGTGTGTGTGTGTAATTTTATAGTTTTTCCTAATCTTGGAATTTTCACATTGCAAAATCACAAAATCCAAGTCCGATAACTCCAGTATCTTGTTTATTTTCCTTTCTCTTAGTTTTTTATTATCTCAGTCTCATCTCTTGATAAACCTGTTGGTTTTTAATGAATTTTGGACACAGTGTATAAAAGATGGTAGAGATAATTTTAGACTATGTCATTTTCTTCTAAAAAGGATTTATTTTGCTTCATATAGGCAGAATCAGAGATTGATCTGATTCACAGATTTGCCTCAGACTTTGGGGGGCTGGCCTATTCCTATGTCGTCCCTATTCTAAGACCCCTGTAGTTGTCAGGGGTCCCACATGTGAAAGTCCTCATTTTTTTAAGACTCTTTCTGTTTCATAGGCCCTCAATTGCAGTTTTTGTTAGCCCAATGCTATAGGCTGGCAGAAGGTCTCTGAAGCTTCACAACCTTCCTGATTATGCTCAATTTTTCATTCTCTCAGCATCCTTCACCACCACCCCCTTTGGAAATTAACAAATCCCTCAAAGGGAAAATGCAGCTCTAAATATTAGACTTACCTTCTTGTGCTTTTCTTCTCTCTCTAGACCTTTGTCCCTTACATCCTCACTGCTATGGTAGCTCTCTAATGTCTGCAGACAGATTATTATTATTTTTTTGGTCCAGTGTTCCTAGTTCTTAGCAAGAAGATTAGTTTGCAACAAGCTACTTAGCCATTGTTGGAATATTACCTGTATTTGAAAGTAAATATTCAGATATTAAATGCCTTGCTCACATTGCTGATTATATACTAGTATTATAGTAATTTGTGTAACCATGGGATCATTTATAATATAAAAGTTCAGGCATGCCAAAAATAAGCTATTCAGCTATTTGGTTAAGTTTTAAAAATCTACCGGATTGATTTTTCAAAAGAATACCTCCGGCCTTTCTGCTGGTGAACACCGCGGAGTAAGCATCGTTGGAATCTCCCCTGTTGCTGTCATCATGTCCAAGTCTGAGTCTCCCAAAGAGCCGGAGCAGCTGCAGAAGCTCTTTATCGGAGGTTTGAGCTTTGAAACAACTGATGAGAGTCCGAGGAGCCATTTTGAGCAATGGGGAATGCTCACGGACTGTGTGGTGATGGGAGATCCAAACACCAAGCGCTCCAGAGGTTTTGGGTTTGTCACCTATGCCACTGTGGAGGGGGTGGATGCAGCCATGAATGCGAGGCCACACAAGGTGGACGGGAGAGTTGTGGAATCAAAGAGGGCTGTCTCGAGAGAAGATTCTCAGAGACCTGGTGCCCACTTAACTGTGAAAAAGATTTTTGTTGGTGGTATTAAAGAAGGCACTGAAGAACATCACCTAAGAGATTATTTTGAACGGTATGGGAAAGTAGAAGTGATTGAAATCATGACTGACCGAGGCAGTGGCAAGAAGAGAGGCTTTGCTTTTGTAACATTTGATGACCATGACCTCGTAGACAAGATTGTCATTCAGAAATACCATACTGTGAATGGCCACAACTGTGAAGTAAGGAAAGCCCTATCTAAGCAAGAGATGGCTAGTGCTTCGTCCAGCCAAAGAGTCAAAGTGGTTCTGGAAACTTCGGAGGTGGTTGTGGAGTGGTTTTGGTGGAAATGACAACTTTGGTCATGGAGGAAACTTCAGTGGTCGAGGTGGCTTTGGTGGCAGCCGTGGTGGTGGTGGATATGGCAGTGGGGGTGGCTATAATGGATTTGGTAATGATGGAAGCAATTTTGGAGGCGGTGGAAGCTACAATGATTTTGGCAATTACAATAATCAATCTTCAAATTTTGGGCCTATGAAAGGAGGAAACTTTGGAGGCAGAAGCTCTGGCCCTTATGGTGGTGGAGGTCAATACTTTGCCAAACCACGAAACCAAGGTGGCTGTGGCGGTTCCAGCAGCAGCAGTAGCTATGGCAGTGGCAGAAGGTTTTAATTAATTACTGTCAGGAAACAAAGCTTAGCAGGAGAGG
This sequence comes from Antrozous pallidus, assembly GCA_027563665.1. Taxonomy (NCBI): domain Eukaryota; kingdom Metazoa; phylum Chordata; class Mammalia; order Chiroptera; family Vespertilionidae; genus Antrozous; species Antrozous pallidus. The sequence continues at coordinate 37,601,773 of CM050515.1, forward strand.
AGAGCCAGAGAAGTGACAGGGAAGCTACAGGTTACAACAGATTTGTGAACTCAGCCAAGCACAGTGGTGGCAGGGCCTAGCTGCTACAAAGAAGACATGTGTTAGACAATACTCATGTGAATGGGCAAAAAAACCTCGAGGACTGTATTTGTGACTAATTGTATAATAGGTTATTTTAGTTTCTGCTCTCTGGAAAGTGTAAAGCATTCCAACTAAGGAGTTTAATGTAGATTAAATTAAAAAGGGTTTTAATGTAGATTTTTTTTTTTGCACTCATGCTGTTGATTGCCAAATGTAATAGTCTGATCATGACGCTGAATAAATGTGTCTTTTTAAAAAAAAGAATACCTCTGATTTTGCCATTTTCAATTTCTTTATAAAAATTTTTATTTTTGGATTACAGTTTATATTTATTATTATTTTATTAGTTTCAGGTGGACTGTATAGTTGTTAGACAATCATAACATTAGAGAGTGTTCCCCCTCAATATTTCGAGAACCAAGCTGGCACCATACAGAGTTATTACAGAATTATTGATTATATTCCCTAGCCTGTACTAAAGTTACATCCTGTAACTATTTTGTAACTACCAATTTATACTTTTCAATTCCTTTATCTTTTTCACCCAAGTTCCCAAACTTTCTCTCCTCTGGCACTCATCAGTCTGCTCTCTGTATCTATGAGTCTGTTTCTATTTTGTTTATTTTATTCTTTATGATTCCACATATAAGTGAAATTATATTGTATTTGTCTTTCTCTGAGTGACATATTTTACTTAGCATAATGCCCTCTGTATCTATCCATGTTGTTGCAAATTGTAAGATTTAATTATTTTTTCCTTCTTTTTTTTTTACAGCTGAGTAATATTCCATGGTATATAGGTACCATAACCTTTTTATCCACTGATCTATTGTTGGGCACTTGGGTTGCTTTCAGATTTTAGCTATTGTAAATCATGCTGCAGTGAACATAGGGCTGCATGTATCTTTTTGAATTAATGTTTTCAGTCTCTTTGTATATATTCCCAAAAATGGAATTGCTGGGTCATATAGCAGTTCCATTTTGAATTTTTTGAGGAACTTCAATACTGTTTTTCATAGTGGCAGCACTAGTCTGCCTTTTCACCAGCAGTGCCTGAGAGTTCTCTTTTCTACACATTTTCACTTTGTTGTTTGTTGATTTTTTTGATGACAGTCATTCTATCATGTGGGAAGTAATATCTCACTGGTTTTAACTTTCATTTCTTTGATGATTAATTGTGATATTGAGCATTTTTTAAATATGTCTATTGGTCATCTGTATGCCCTTTTTGAAGAAGTGTCTATTCAGGTTGGCTGCCCATTTTTAATTGGATATTTTTCATGTTGAATAGCTTGGGTTCTTTAGAAATTTTGGATATTAACCCCTTATCAGATGTATCATTGGTGAATATTCTCTCCCATTCAGTAGTTTTTTTTTTCCCTTTTGTTGATGATTTCTTTGCTCTATAGGATCTTTTCAGTTTGATTTAGTCCAATTTGTTTATTTTTTCTTTTGTTTGCCTGAGGAGATATATCATAAAAATGTTGCTAAGAGAAATGTCAGAGGTTTTACTGCCTATATTTTCTTCTAGGAGTTTTATGGTTTCGGTTTAAGTCTTTCATTCATTTTTGAGTCTGTTCTTGTATATGGTGTAAGAGAGTAGTCTAGTTTCTTTTGTTTTTGCATATATATTTCCAAATTTCCCAGCATTTATTGAATTGATTATCTTTACTCCATTGTATGTTCTTGCCTCCTTTGATATATAGTAATTTGCCATATAGTGTGGGTTTATTTATGGGCTCTCTCCTTTGTTCCATTGATCTATTTTTATGCCAGTTCCACACAGTTTTTATTATTATAGCCTTGTAGCATAGTTTGATACCAGATAGCCAGATTAATTTTTAATTTATTGATTTTTAATTTATTCATTATTTATTATGTATATACTAGAGGCTTGGTGTATGAATTTGTGCACAAGTGGGGTTCCTCAGCCTGGCTGGCAATTGAGGCTTATCAGGAGGCTGTCTAGCAGGGGTGAGGGACTGTGGGGAAGTTGGTTGGCCAGGGCGAGGGACTGTGGGAGGTTGGCTGGCCAGCCCCCAGATCAGGGCCGATGGACGGATCAGCCAGCTGGGCAGAGGGGCCATGGGAGGTTGGCCAAGGGAATCATTGGCTCCTTCACTTCACCCAGATTAGGTTCTGATTGGTTGGTTTCTATGCCAGTCAGCATAAAAAGCTCCACCTACTAGGCAGTCATTGGATCCTCCCACTTCATCCTGATTTTGTTCTGATTGGTAGGTTAAATGCCAGTCAGCATCAAAAGCTCTGCCTCCTAGGAAGCCATTGGTTCCTCGCACTTCACCCAGATTTGGTTCTGATTGGTCAGTTTCTATGCCAGTCAGTGTTTCTGGACCTGTCAACGCATCTGATCAGAGAGGCAGGGCTGATCAGCAGCCCCAACAGAGGCCTGAGGGAAAGAGGTATAGCTTCTGGCCAGGCTCCAAGAGAAAGAGAGAGGCAAGGGCTGATCAACAGCTGCCATGGAGACTACAGATCAGACCGTTTCTCTCTCCAGGCCTCTCTTCAAGCCTGATCCGCAGCCCTCTTGACAGTCAGTGCTGGGTCACTGGAGGAAGAAGTGGGCTGGACTTGAGTTCTTGAAGTATAAATAGAATATAAATGGGCAGGAGTGCGTGGGTCTCCAGATGAGGGATGGATTAAAAAAGAAATGAGAATAGAATGGAGTATGAAGTATGTTCGGAATGTGAAAAAGGCAGATTCTGTAACAGAAAGTCTGAAGAAATAGGAAGTGGCTTAATGAGGCAGGACCACATTTTGGAGAATTCTGAAAGCTAGGCAGAGAAATAATTCTTCATTTATAAATTAGCTGTTTTTAATGCAAATCCTATCTAATAAAAGAGTAATATGCAAATTTTATCATACATTTGCCACACCCACAAGCCTTGGCCACAGCCACGTGCACAAGCCAGTCAGGAGCAAATTATGCAAGTAAACCCCAACCAAGATGGCTGCCACCACTTGGAGCAGTAGGAAGGCTTGGGTTTCCCCAGCAACAGAGGAAGCCAAGCTTTCTGCCTCCCTAGGCCTCCACTCAATGTTACAAGGTTTCAATTATAAAAGATACAGAAATGGCAGCAGCTACTGAGCTGGAGAGAAAAGAGGCTTGGGTTTCCCTGGCAATGAAGGAAGCCAAGCTTTCAGTCTGCCATTGCTGGCCTAGGCCTCCACTCTAGGCTACAATGTTTCAAACAAAAATGGCTGCCACCCCGGAGTGAGCAGAAGGCTTGGCTCCGCTCCAGGCTACAAAGTTTCAATTGTAGACATAGATTAATCCCAGGACAACTGCAGGGCCTCTGCTTGGGTCGCTGGGGGTGGGGGGGGGTGGGGGGGGCGTGACCGGCCTGAAAACCTCCACAGGCCCCTCGCCCAGGCTGCCCTTCACCCCAAGGGAACTCTCACCCTGATCTGGAACACTCTTCAGGGCAAACCAGCTGGCCCTCACCCATGCACCAGGCCTCTATCCTAGCTAATAAAAGAGTAATTTTTAGATTGACCATCACTCCAAAACATAAGAGGGCTGCCTCCATGTGGTCAAAGATCCTGCCCCCATGTGGACACAAGATGGCCACCACAAGATATCCAGCAGGGGAGGACCGTTGGAGGTTCCAGGCCCTGCAAGGGAGGGCAGTTGTGAGCAATCAGGTCAGCAGGGAAGGGCAGTTAGGGGTGACCAGGTCACCAGAGGAAGGAAGTTGGGGGTAAATAGGCTGGCAGGGGGGCAGTTAAACATCAGTTAGGCTGGCAGGGTAGTGGTTAGCGGGTGATCAGGCTGGCAGGCAGAAGCAGTTAGGGGCAATCAGGGAGGCAGGCAGGTGAGTAGTTTGGAGCCAGCAGTCCTGGATTGTGAGAAGGATGTCTGATTGCCCGTTTAGGCCCGATCCTACCAGGATCGGGCCTAGACGGGCAGTCGGACATACCTTGAGGGGTCCCAGATTGGAGAGGGTGCAGGCTGGGCTAAGGGACATCCCTCCCCCCATGCACGAATTTCGTGCACAGGGCCTCTAGTAATAGGATAAGTACACGTACAGAATAAGCCTATGTCAAAGCTCGCTGTACAGGATCATCTTTCATGCGCTTATGTTGATCTTACATGTTCATTTTCCTTTATTCTGAGAGTTCACTGTATCATGATTCACATTAACTTATCTAAGACACATTCTTTGAATTTTGTCTTGCATTTGTCATTCTAAGCAGGTGATTTTTGGGACGATGATAGAGGTTCATAACCTCACCTCAGTGAGAGATTTTAAGTTTCATATTGTGGATCTGGCTAGAACTGCTTTCCTTCAGTCCTATTTTTCGCTTTCCTTTTCTGCTGTGCCCACCCCCTAAATCATAAATATTAGTTTCCTTGCTTGCCTTAAGCAGAAGAAATATGTTAAATATGGGTAGATGGCCTGAACTGTTTGGTTGTCTCTCAATGAGCTGAGTGGAGCAGTAAGTGCAGGTTCTAACACTATTTCATGTGTGCACCATGCACAGGCTGCTGTGCAATGAAGCCAGGGCCTCCCGTTGTACCACTGAGTACAGGATGGTTAGCTCTTCAGAAATGGCATTTTCATCCCATCCTGCAAGGGGAGTTTAAGAGAACTGAGTGTTTTTCTTAGGCTTTTCCATAAAGTTGTATGTTTTTTATATTTCTAGGGGACTCCTTCTCACAGTTCCGGTTTGCTGAGGAGAAAGAGTGGGATGGTGAAGCTTCATGTCCAAAGCAGGTAAGATGGTTTGTGTTGAATGTGGTAGGCTGGCTCTTTTCAAGACTGGGAACTAACACCTCTGATATTATTGTTGAGCTAGAGTCTTTATGTAGGCTGTGACTCCAGCTGTGAGTGACCATCCGAGTTGGCCAAGTAGGTACGGGGACTGTGCTCTCTAGGCAAAAAAAAAAAACCCAACAAAAAACCTGTGAGTTATTGTAAAGCTAATTCATGGTTACTATTCCAATTAAACCTATTTTAAAGTTCATGCTTTACACAATTTACTTCATCCTACTTTTATATCTAAGGTTGTCAGCGTTAGCACTTTAAGGGGGAGAGAGTTACATGATATTTGATGGCAGGCTCCTGGCTCCAGGACTCCTACAAGGAGACAAGGAACAGTCACCTTGGTAGCTCGAAGTGTCTTGGGCATCATGGAGTGGGACAGTGTCAGCTGGGCTGTGGTGACGGTAGGAATTAGAAATGTGAGGGAAGGAGACATTCCAGTAGCAAACACAGCCAAATGGCCACTATTCAGAACGCAGCTCACAAGCACAGCAGGCCGTCCCCGTATCTCTGTGTGGTGGTCTCACAGACTCCTCATTGTTTATGATGCACCTTGCAGTCATGCTGCACGTGATGCCAAAGAGGGCAGAGGAAGTTTGGATACCGTTAGCCAGACCCCAGCACATCTCGGCCCTTCTCCAGAGAGCCGAGAGCAACAGGCTGCAGAGGGCAAGTTCTCACTCTTTTGTAGGCTGAATGAAGGGGGTCTACCTGTGTGACTTTGCAGACCCCTTGGCTGTGGGGAGGGTGAGGTTTCTAGGTTGTAATTTGCTGACTGACCCAGGTGTTAAGCATTCGGGATCACACCTTACTAGTGGGTTGAGAAAGTTTCTCCAAACTGGAAAACAGAGCTTGGCCATGCCGGGTGTGATCAGAGCACGTGGGTGCCGAGTTCAGGACTGAGGAAGGGCTGACACCTACCGAGTTTCTCACTTTCTCATCAGGGATTCCTTACCTCCGTACGATTCCCCAAATACTTTTTTAAGATTTAAAAGTAAGTTCCCCTTTCCCAAGACTAGGGGCCCCAATTGGTGCCACCAGCGTTTGTTTCCCTAATAAGCCAGCCATCTTCAGAAAATTTCAGCAGGGTGTTGAAAAGTCACCTTGTTTCATTTGATCTGTGTGCTGTGGTGGGGATCAGGGTTAGAGGGGGTCTGGGTTTCATTTTGGAGCCTTTCTTGAGCACAGCAGGAATGACGGAGTATTTCCATCATAAACTCCTCTGCCCGAGATATCCTGCGGTGGGATCGAGGTTAGACTAGATAGAGGAGTGCTGGATTTTTCTCTCACTTGAAGTCGGTGATGACAGAATAAGACATGCTTCTAGCTGGGCCTGTGCTGTCCTTGGTAGATGAGGTGGTCAGTGATGTTTGCCTCTAATGTGAGGTCACTGTAACCACCTTCTAGTTTTTTCCTTCTCTTGGCTGCCAGGGCTCTGAGAGAAGCTGCTCTACTATCGGTAAGCCAGGTGATAATCTGGAATGCTTTTACAAATATTGTCAGTTTGGGAGGTCATTGTATGGGTATGAATGGGAAGGGAGTCAGAGGGAGCTTTTAGTGTTGGCCATACACAGCGCTCTGCCTGCTCGAGGGTGTTCCCATCCTCTGCTTTCTTGTTAGCAGGTACCTTGGGCTGTGCCTCTCAACCCATCTTACTGCCTAGACAGCTCTTCCCCCCTCTCCTGAGGGTCAGCACCTGCATTTGAGGGTCCATGGAATGCTAATTTTTCTTTCAGTTTGCCAGTAAGTCCAAGAGTGTCCGGTTTCTAGGTTATCCTGCACTCCTGATGGTGGGGTGTGCACTCCTCGCTGCTGAGGAGTGAGCAGTGGCGTGAGCTGTGGCTTAGGAAGGTGGTGCTTGGTTCTGCTCATCTTAATGCGGAGATGATAGACATAACCATACCGAGTGCGATCTATGATCTGAGACTTACTCCCAGCTGAAGTAACTCCGGGGGCGGGGGGGGGGGGGGGGGAGATTTATTAACAGTTACTTTAATCTTCTCTGTCATTTCTAGAAGATCACATGTAATATTCACCAGGAATACATATGTATATGTGTGATCTATGTATTTTTCTTATTTATTTATAGAATTCAGCATTTTATGTGGACTGTGAGTCGCTGGTTCAAGCCCTTCAAGAACTGCCTCTCTCCCTCCGACTCAATGTTGCTGCTGAATTGGTCCAGGTAAAAACCCTGATGGCATCTTCGAGCTGGCGGGGGTTAGGGCAGGAGAAGAAAGAGTGAAAAATAACCCCTGACAGGATGTCTCCGACTCAGCCTTTCCTTTTATGAAGCTGAGGTGGATGTTTTGTATCAGGTAGCATTTTGTAAAGTTTTAAGGGAGAATGAGTTAATTTTTTAAAGATTTTTTTTTATTTTACATTTTATAGTTGAAACATTTTAAAGAATCAGATGTAATAGAGTTGAATGAAATGTAAAAGTATAAAGTCTGGCTGGTACAATATTTATGTTTGGTACTAAGGATGTGATGGTTGAATAGACAGACATAGTTCCTGCCCTGGTGGGGCTTAATCTTTTGGGAAAGGTGGGCACTAAACAGATTATCACACAAAAGTACAAAAAGTGATACCGCTAGGAAGGGTTAGCACAGTGTACTGTGGGATTATATATAACAGTGACCCTGATCTACTCTGCTGTGATTAGGAATGGGTTTTCTGAGGGACAGGTAAGCTGAGATCCAAGGTAGAAGGCCGTTTGAGTTGGAATTTAGACAAGGATCTGATTAACAGCACTGCTGCTGCTGACACCAGCAAGAACAGGCTGGCTGCGGAGGGCACGTGGGCTCTGGGGTTGGGTGGGCGTGTTTATTGGTTAATCTTCACTTACAGAGGAGAGAAGAGGGGACACAAGTTAGGAGGCTGTCAAACGGGTCCAGGCAAGTAATGCTGTAGCTTGGAAAGGGTGATGAAGGTAGAGTTGGCACAGAATTAGAGTTTTCTAAGAGAGAATTCCAAAAGGAAAATTGAGAGGACTCAGTGAATGACTGAAATGGAGAGAGAGCAGGCAAATAATTATTCTAGGTTTTTTCCTAGAGGTTGGGATATTAGGGATTTGTGCCTCTGAGATATAAAATGAAAATAGAAGTCAAATGGACATAGAGATTTATAGTTCAGAATTAAGGGCTTGAAATAGAAATTGGGGAGGTGTTCCTGTAAGATGGCGATTGAGAGGAAAGGACTGTATATAAGGAGCTTCAGAATTTCATTGTGGCTTGCTTGACTTTTTTTAAAGAGTGAAACCCTGTGTAGTACTAATTTTAAGTAGAAGCCCAGCAGCTAAAATGATTAACTTTGCTCTTCAGTTGAATGTGATGCTGTTTCTGTTGCACTCATTAGTCTCACATTTAAGCAATAAGGAGAGGTAGGGGCAGAGAAGTAGAGGGGATTTCACTGGCCTCTGATGGGAATCGCTGGTCCTTAGGAATGTGAGGTGCACTTGGGGTTGTGACTGGGAGAGGCTGGGTGTCCTGGTGTTCATGGTTCTGACATGTTTGGTTTGGTCCCACATGATGAGGAATGGTTAAACAGAACACACAGGGAACCACAGAGATGAAGGTGATGGGGGCCCAGGACTCAGGAGAGAAACAGGAAGTGTCCTGAGCATTTGAAAGTGAAGGATGTGTTGGTGGTAGGCCTTAGAGTAAAGGTAAATAATAACTGCAGTAACTTTGAAAACCAGTCTAACTTGTTTTAAAATCCCCCCCTTCCCCTGCTGCTTTCTGTGCCATGATGCACAGCAGTTATTCTCAACTGTGTTTCTATATCAGAACCCCCTGGGGGGCGGGTAATAAACAACCAAATAGGTGTCCAGTTCCAGACACCCAGAAACGAAATCCCTGGATTGGAACAGAGGATCACATCCCGGCTTCATCTTGCATACTGACAATATGAACATTTACATTTGTGCGTGTAGTCATACTGTCAGAAGCCTGAAGAGTTGTTAGCAAATTGCTCAGGGTGCTTATGTGTCCAAAGAGGGGATGGTGCTGCCAGTAGTGGCCAGCCTTCGTTCTGAACCTGTCCACTCTGATGCCATGTTGGTCACACAGGCCTCCTGCAGGGCGTTGTTCTCAGCCTAGCTCCGCATTGCATTCACCTGTAGATTTTTACCTTTCATTACATCACTAGAGGCCTGGTGCACGAATCTGTGCATGGGTAGGGTCCCTCAGCCTGGCTGGCAGTCAGGACCATCTCACCCAGTCCTGAGTGGGGCCGATTGGGTCTGCCCATGGGGAGGGACTTTAGGAGGTTGACTGTCCATAGGAAGTTGGCCGTGGGAGTGCACTGACCAACAGGGGGCAGTGCCTGCATTGAGCATTTGCCTGCTGGTGGTCAGTGCGCATCATAGCGACCAGTCGTTCGGTTGTAATGGTCGCTTAGGCTTTTATACATATAGGTAACGTAGAGACAGAAAAGTGCATGCAAAGCCAGTAGTTACCATGGACTTGGCATCCAAATCAAGAACCAGAATGTTGCCTGCACTGCTCAAGCCACCGTTTCCCCACTGCTCTGAGTCAGTTTCCCTAAAACCACTGTCTTGACTGCTAATGCTAAAGATCAGTTTTGCCTGCTTTTGGCTTTTTACAAATGCAATCAAATAGTATGTTTTTCTTTCACGTCTGACATTTTTTTATTCAATTTGCCCCTTTACCTTTATATTAGTGCTTTCAAGTACAGTGAACAGATCTGATTTGCTAATTACCTCTTGGTCCTTTTACAGAGTTTAAATTTAACTCTCATCACAGATTTCAGTGTACCTTCAGTAGACCTGTGGTACTGAGATTTCTCAGGCCTGATAGAAGACATGGCCCTTTTGATGTCAACTCCAAGTCAGTCAGCACAGAGCTGAGTGGGGAGTGCAGGCCTGTTATGTTTCAGTGAGGTCACCTGCATTTACCCTATGTTAGTAAGAAGGGTACTGTGACAGCCGCCCGCCCTCCACCCCCCCCCCCCCCCCCCCGAGACCCTTTGTGAACTTCCTATCCTGATTCTAAGGCAGTTTTGATGGCTTCCTTAGCTTCTGTTTCTGCTTGAGCAAATGGCGCAGAACGCACATTTTCAACTCCGTTATTATGCTTCTCTTTCAGACTGCCCTTCCTTTAGAGCTTCCTCAGGTGAAACCAAAGAGAAACGATGAAGGCAAGGGCATGCAGTTAAGAGGGCCCCTGGGGCCTGGAGGAAAGGGGTCTGTGTCTGAGCTGAAATCTGCACCTGCTGGCTGCCCCGGGTCCCTGGGTAAAGCTAGCCCAAGACCAGGCCCTTCAGAGAGCTCCCAGGAACCCGCTTCCCCACTGCAGTCAGTAGCGGACCATCTGGAAGAAGAATTAGATCTGCTGCTTAGTTTAGATGCGCCTGCAAAAGCGGGAGCAAACATCTTACCAGACCAGATGCCCCAGGACCAGGAATCTGAGAAAGATTGGGAGGTGCTGGCTCAAGAAGAAAAAGGTACGGTTTTCATTTTATTCCCTACCCATCTTCTTGATTCTGTGTTTTTATGAGAACAGCCTCACCCCCATCACATCCACACACATCTCCATTGGTGTCTGACATCACTCTGGCACTGTCCACTGACATCTGTTTCTGTGCTCACATCTCTGCTTCCCCCAGCCTGACCTTTCTGACAACATTCCTCTTTCGATGTGCGGCTCCCAGAGCTGCTACCTGCCTGATTGCGGGGTTCAATATGGGGCTCTGAATTGAACGTGAACTATAAAGTGGCCTTGAGATATTTGTAGCCCTCGGATGTGTGGCAGCAGACCTTATAATTGACTATCTGAACAGCCCAGTTGACCAGCCCTTCCTTCGTTTTACTGTTTTGATGTTGATTTTACAAGAGGAGAACACTTCCTTGTTTGTGCGTGTTCCATGAGGCGGTGGCCCATCTAATGTGGAGAGGCCCACGGCGAGGCCCAGCATATTCTGTGTTCCAGAGCCTTCATGCTTTCCAGGATTGCTACAATAGTACACAGAAAACCGAGCGTTGGTCTTTAAATAAACTAGTGAACTGTGAAATTCAACTTGAGAATGAATAGAGGGGCAAATTTATACCCTATTTGTTTAGGTATTATTGTATCTTCTTAGGGAGTAGGAACAATAATGGAATGTTTCCCCTTGCTTTAAGCTAAGTAATAATTATGGCTGAATGATATCATGGAACAACGCCCAGGGAAGCTGTCGCCCTCAGTCTCCGGACTAATGGGAAGTTGTTAACATTGCCTTTGTTTCCCTAGTTCCTGCAGAACCATCTGTGGCAGAAGAGAAGATTGTGGAACCCGAGCAACCAAGCACATCCAGAAATGTTACAGAGGAAGAGCTTGAAGACTGGTTGGACAGTATGATTTCCTAACAAAAAAGAGAACGAAAAAGCAAGCCTGACGTGTAAGGCTGGGCCCATAGCTGTCCTTAAGAGCAGCTGGTTTAGGAGCTTGCCTCATGTCAGTGTGTTCCAGCAGCTCACACAGTGCACACCTACCTCTGTGTTTGGTGGCAGCCACAGTAATACATTTATGAGGCTCCAGGCATTTTTCTCTGACTTAGTCATTTCAGACTCAGGAAGGGCAGAGAAGTGCTGCTGCTGAAGAGAAGAGAACAAGCAACAGGGCATGCAATTGGCCAAATAAACCAATGCTGGTCTGTGGAGTGTTTTTCCTTTTTGTGAAGGGTCTAGGGGTTCTGTTTGTCTCATGTCTCTTTCCCACGGCCACAATGTGGTTGTAGAATCATCCAGAGGTGGTGCATTACAAGAGGCCAAACCACGGATTGGCACGTATCACTTTATTGCAGTGGGCACTTCATTTTACTTAAGATTCACCTAAACAGAGTGGCTCCACTACTTACGAGGGACCATAAAGCATTGCTCAATTTGGCATAAAATTGAGATTTTTCTGAGTTTTCAGTACAGTACTTTTCTTCTAATAACAGCAATCGACAAGCTGTTACTGAGAGAAAAATTATATGAATAACCTTCAAATGCAGTTTCTTAAAGTAAGACAGAAGATCAACACAATTATTTAATGGGACTATCCATCTGGAACATAAACATAAAAAACTTGCATAGCTATATCTAAAGAGGTTTTAAGGCACTTAATCGATATTTCAGGTGTCGACAAAGTGTTGTTTTTTCTGTTTTCTATTTTTTTAACTGGTTAAAGCTTTTCAAGCTGATTCTGGGTACATTCACTAGTAAGTACCATGGGAAAAATTAGACTGCAGTTAAAATGATTTTTTGTAGTTCAGATCATGAGTCACTCATGGATATTGTCATGTGGCATTCAAGTGTTTAAAATTTCATGTATTATGCATCCAAGACTTCATACTTCTAGTCCCTTTCTCAATGCTGCTATCTTGACAAACACATTACATTAGCACTGAAAATCTTGAAGGCATTCAGCTAGAGTCCTTGATTTAACATTTTGAAAGGTTATCTCCCACAGGGTTTGTCCATTAGGCACAAAGAGTCCAATAAACTCCAAAATATCACAGAATTTTTTTTTTTTTTGGTGGCTTCTTTTTGGGGTTGTTTTTACACAGATTTTTTAAAACAATTTTTGATGTAAGAGAGGCATTTAGAAAATGTCACCTTTCAAAAATGTTGCATATGCAGTGTAAAAGAGGATTTTAATTTAACTTTAAGTTCACAGTCCAGACTTGGGGAGTTTCTTTCATTCAGGTTTACCCAAGCTGATCCTCATATTGTTTCCGAAAGCAGTCACCGGCTGGGAAGAAATCCCAACACCTTTCTTGGTACATCTTCCAGACATACGATTCCTGAAATAATCGAGGGGAAAGGAACTTCTTTTTAAACCACAGCAAGCTGAAGCTCGAAAACTCTGTTTTTGCTCTATTTGTCTCCCTTTAGGAATATTGATGTGGTTTTATGAATGCTCAACTGGCGCATTCATTCTTGTTCTATTCCCAGCCCATTTTGGCAGCAAGAGGTTTCTTCCCATTTCCTCCTCCAGAACACAGAAAGCAGCTCAGTGATTGACATAAAAATACTTAAAAGATTAGCAATAGGCTGATTCCACGTAATTTGTAATTGGTAGAAGAACACACAATGGGGACCATGGAGGGCTGGTTTAGGTAGAATAAAGCCAGCTCCAGAAACCAGCTGCCCTCTCGTAAATGTTCAAGCTGTGAAGAATTCCTACAAACCCAGTGATGGCTGAAAACTTGGTAACCTGCCTTTCTGCCTGTGTTCTCTGTTTTTATATCTCATATTCAATCATAGAATCCCTTTGATACACACCTTCATTCATACGCTCACACCCACCCTTCCCCTTCCCCCACTCAAGATTATATTTCTTATGCCAGCCTCACTGCATTTGCCTCTGCTCCCCCCTGTTCTTTGTTCTCACCACCCACTCAGCTCCTCCTTGTCTTTTGCTCTGTAATGCTCCCAACCTCTAGCTCCTTAACTCTGAAGGGTGTGGAAAATGTCAGTGTCTGTTGGAAGGATAACCAGGACTCTTTTGGAATAGAATGGAATTGCTTTAGAATTCTGGCTTCTTAAGTCATGGTGGAGTGACGCAGAAAGCAGTGGGGAACAGTGGGGAACAGTGTGGATGCTGATGGGATCCCGTCTCCGTCAAATAGCCTGTGCTCAACCGATTCTTGACACTTAGGCAAAGGAAGTGCTGCTGTGGGGGGTGTGATGCTTAATTAGACTTTTCCCCTCACCTGACCCGTGTGCTCTGTTTCATCTTTGTTAATCAAATACATCAGGAAGAACCTGAAACAAGGAAAAAAGGTATAGTAAGTGAGGAAAAGACAGGAAGCCTAGTTTCATTTACTTAATGAAAGGTACCAGAGGAAGGGTTCAAATATGTTTAGTATCATGCTGTCCACTAGGCCTTTCTGAATTGGGCAAATGTGGCATAGACTAAACCGTCATTTTCTGATAATAATGTTAAAATTGGCCTTTTCATGAGAAGAGATCCCTTTTTACCATCCCCAGAGCTTAAGCTGAGATCCCTTGTGAGGAAGCATTTTCACTACCATTTTATTGTCTAAAAATATCCTAATTCAAACAATGAAGTGGTATCCCAAACTCTTCCTGCATAATTTTCAGTACACTTATTTATCGTGACATAAGAATATAGATGCTCTAGCCGGTTTGGCTCAGTGGATAGAGAGTCGGCCTTCAGACTGAGGGGTCCCAGGTTTGATTCCGGTCAAGGGCATGTACCTTGGTTGTGGGCACATTCCCCTTAGGGGGTGTGCAGGCAGCTGATCGATAGTTCTCTCTCATCGATGTTTCTAACTATCTCTCTCCTTCTTTGTAAAAAAGCAATAAAAGATATTAAAAAAAAAAGAATATAGAATTAAAATTACCAGTATATGGTGTCTCAAGAATACAGGATTTTTGGAAAATATTTAAGTTGCCCTGATTCTTTCAGAAATACAGTTTTGTTTTTGTTATCGACAACTGAACACTGGCAAGGTGGTTTCACTTGCTCAGCTGCGAGTGTCTGAGGTCTGGGTCTGTCTGGAGCACACAAGCATACCGGGAGGCCGGCGCTCAGCGTGCATTACACGGCCTCAGAGACAGCTGCCACAGGAGCCGGTCTCATGCCCTTCAGGAAAAAGACTGAGCTCTCAGTGAGAAAGAAAAAGTAGAAATAACTCTCTTTGGAGGGTGGGAAGAGCTACACCCAGATTCTGAGTTCTCTCGGGGTCCCCTGAGTTTATAGCTTCAGATTGTGGCCCACAGTAGTGGCTGTAAACATATTGGTTTCCTTCTTTGTTTATCACACTAAGAAACAGGCGTGGCTAGTATCTGACCTTGTTGGAGACTTAGGCGTTTTTATTTGAGAAAGCACCATTTGGGTGGGGGGTGGAGTTTCAACATGAATAAGATGGGTTCTTTCCCTTCAAGCTGTCTGCCAGAGAGGCACAGAGAGAAACAGACTGTTATAATATAGAAGGCTAGCAGAAGATGTAGAAAGGAGTTCCAACCCAGGTACCATAATGCTCTTCCTCTCTTCTCTATTTATTGGTCCTGACATGTGGCCGTGCGCTCACCTTTCATAGAAGGACATCCACCGGACCCCTTCCAATAAGATGCAAACTCTCTTAATGGGAATGAATAAGGATGGCTACTCAGACTTGAGGGAAGGCATGCCAAGTTAATGTTTAAAAATTTGTGTTTTTGTCTTAAGAAATTCTTAAACTGTTGTCTCTTTGACAATAACATCTTTCCCAAAGGCTATCCCTGTTCCATCTTAAAGTTTAGGATTTTCTAAATAGAATGTGGACTCAGAGGGGAAGGGCTAGGCCAGGGAGCCAACCCCAGCAGTGTTGTTGTTTTTTCTTTTCTTGCAAATGATCACTTACAGAATCTGAATTATCAGGAAATCTGTATTCTCTCTACATTCTGTAAGTTATAAGTTTCACGGGCAGTTCACAGAACATCATAGGCTCTGAATAACTTGTTCTGGAGTGAATGCTTTACTTCAGGTGCTGGGATAGAGCAGTGTGAAAATGTCCCCAAACCAGGAGAGGAGGACATGGTGAGGACTGAAAACTCGCTCCGGAATCCAGCACCATATGGACCCAAGGCAACCTTGATGAGAGCAAATGTGAGGAGTGGGAGGGAGAGGAAGAAGCAGGGCAGTGGCTGTAAGTAAAAATGCAGCCACAGATTTTTGTCTTCTAGGATTTTAAAGTTTGAATTGGGATAGGGAAATTCCAGCAAAGGAAAAACATTGCTGGAGTTATGTGACCTTGAGATGGGTTGCAGGATTGACCTCCACTCAGAGCAGGAACAGTCCATAACACACATCTATGAAACATGGGAGGCAGGGTGCATGCACAAGGACACGGGCTCCTGGGCCTTCTTGCCTAATTGCCACTATTTCTCAGAGAAACGGGAGGAAATGGCATCAACAGAGACTGAACTAAATCACTGTTGGCATTACTCTATCACTTCTCCCCTACCCCGTCATCCCTATCGACCAAGAGTACTCACAAGTAGTTGGCTAAGTTGTGCTCTTGTAATGTGTGTGTTTCAAAACCATGAGGGGTTGTGTCAAAGTAGTCATTGCCAATCCCACAGATGAAACATTTAGTCTAGAAAAATAACAGAGGCAGTAAAAGTATTAGCAGGCATGACATTACAGGCAGGTGGAAAAAGGGTGATGATATCTGCTTGAATTGAGACACTGAAAGATATTTCTCTCTCAGATGCTTCAGGCACTTACTCATCCACTCCCTAGTGCCACACACTTAGCTCCTAGCTAGCTGAGGATACTCGCTCCTGCCCCAAGCATGGGGCATGGTGAAGGCAGCAGGTGGAGAGGATGGGATAGTGTAGAACACAGAGGGTGCAGCACTAAATGCCCAGAGCTGGTAGGTAGGTACCCAGAAGAGGACAGGAATGGAAAACAATTTTATTGGTAATTCTGTCTAGGGCTGGCTGTGAGATACAGAACTAGAGTTGGAATGAATACTCAGAAGAGCATTACCTCCATATCTTCTCGTACTTGTTCCTGCTGGTCTCTCAACTCTCCAAAAGCATCAATAATAAGACCTGGGATTTTAAATATAAAGACAGATAAAGTGTTTTAAATAATCTGTTCAGGGTAAAGGAGTGATAGAGGGAATGGCACAGGCCACTTTGTAAAGTAAATCAAGCTTATTCAGAGAAAACAGAAAAAAAAAGTGCTTATTTTTAAATGCTGCAACCTGGCTAAAAATTCTTCCTCTCACTTCACCTTTCTGCAATACATGCTAACTACTCCCTCCTAGAAACAATTTCCTCTCTGCAACCCTCCCCCCCCCCCCCCTTTTGGCTCCCCTCTTCTCCTGCCTGGAGCTCTCTGCCTTTTCCTAGCACCTGATGCAGGGTTTCTCCTCAGTTTCTTTGTTTCTCTTGCTGGGAAACTTCTGCACCAACATCTTTGACCACCACGATGGGCCTCATTTCTGTTGTTTTTATTTTACATGCCTTATGTTATTTCATTCCTGACTTGCTCCTTGAAAGACTTATAACTACCTAACTACTTATTAGCCCCAACGTCTGCACATCTTACAGGTACCATACGCACCATGACTTCAACTAAATTCATCCCATTTCTCTAGTTCCCGACAAGCATTGGCTAAATCTCAGTATCCCTTCCCCAAAAGAAGAGAAAACCTGTCACACTTTCATAGCTCCTCTCCAGCCCCCAGGAGTCAGGAGGCTGTGGGCAGGCCTAGACCCAGGACCTCTAGGAAGCAGAGCAAGCAGGTAATGGTCAGTTTAGAGTGGGGAGTGGCAGGAGTGGCCCTCTGTAAGGATTCTCAAGTTTCTCGTATAGGCAAACCTCGGAGATTTGCGGCTTTCCTTCCAGAGCACCGTGGTACGGTGAGCCGTTATAAAGCATGTCGTAATCTTTTTTACTGGTAGAAGGCCTTGACTTCAATTTGTAAAAATAATGCAACATATATCAGTAAGCCTGTATCAGTGCCTGGGTGGATCTTGGCTCTCTACATGAACAAGGCCTCAGACATAAATGTTCAATAAATGTTGAATTAACAAATTAGTGCATAAACCTCTCTCTCTAAAACAACGAGATGCAGGATGGTAGAACTAGATTAAGCCCTGTTCATACTTAATGTAACTGGCAAACTTACCTTGAATGATGGCCAGCAAGATGACAATGACAAAGAAGAAAAAGGTGATGTCGAAGACAATGCGGTACATTTCATAAGGATCCCCAGCGGGGTCTTCAATCTCATCGCCAATGCCACCTCCAGCTCTCACTCCCACGTACATGTGGAATAGGTAACACTAAGCAAGAAAAATAATGTCAATTCAAGTACAAGTTGCAGAGTTGTTTTTTAGCAAGATGATCAGATCATTCATCTAATTAGATCAATGTATGTCAGCCCTGAGCCAGGAGAAGGGTGCCCGTCAACTATATTAGCATTCCTGCTGCTCACTGCTCTCCACTGCACCCTCCAGCCAGTTTGGTAAGAGTGCTGTTACAAGTAGCCTTAAAATGACAATTTTTGCTCATATTTTTTAAAGTTTTGAACTTTTTGATACAATAGAATTCATTTAAGACATGTATAAGTTAAAAGACATTTAAACCTGATGAGTATGGCATATACCAGATATGAGTTTCCCCTCATTTAATTGTAAGGGTGCTGGGCTCCAGCCCCTGGGAAGAGGCCCCTTCTATTTCTCCTGGATTCCCCTACCACCTGGAAGGGGAGGGATTTCCGTAGCATCTTAGAGAATAGACTTCCCTCTTTCTGGGCTCCCCAGTTCTCAGAGCAGGGTGCCCTTCAACTTGCCTCCTGCCCCTCCTCCTGCCTGGATGGGTTAGGTCCAGAGGAAAAGGCAGACTTACAACTGGGAAATAAGCCAGGAGCAGCACAGAGATTGGTCATGTTGGTGCTCTGGCAACTGTAGTGTTCCTGTTACATGAGTATCTCCACCCCCAACCCCAGCCCCAAAGAAAGCATAGGAGAATTTATAGCCAAGAAGTCTGACCCATTTTCTAGAGAAATGACTACAGGCTGAGGCAGTTCACTGTCACCTGTCCCTGCCTCGCACTCTTCACTGGACATCTGGTCACCAGGAACCTCGAGAATTGCTACTACAGCTGTGCTCGCTCACCCTGAGCCGTGCCCTTCTTGCCCACCAGCGGCTCTCACTGGGAATGCCCACCTGATCCTACTGCTGTTAGGTTTTTTCAGACTACAGTGGTGAAAAAACCCACGCTGGCCCTTGCTGGTTTGGCTCAGTGGCTAGAGCATCGGCCTGTGGACTGAAGGGTCCTGGGTGATTCTAGCTAAGGGCACGTCCCTGGGTTGCGGGCTCGGTCCCCAGTAGGGGGCATGCAGGAGGCAGCCGATCAAGGATTCTCTTTTATCATTGATGTTTCTCTCCCTCTCCCTTCCTCTGTGAATTTATATATATATATATATATATATATATATACACACACACACACACACACACACACACACACACACACACACACACATATATATATTAAAAAGAACCTGCTCTAGCTTGGGGAAATAAATTGGGCCCCAGATCCATGGGACTCTGCTCTCAGGGACAGAATCAAAAGCTTTGCCTTCTATAGATTAGATACAAGTATTCAGAACATTGCCACAAACAAATACAGGTGACCGGTGACCTGCTCCTAGCTGAGTTGCTCTTCCACAAACCTCAGATGAGTGCTCTGGAAACTCCATCACGACTGTCTCTCTGGGACACTTTCCCCTGGGAATGCGACATCTATATTCTGCTCTGTAACTCTACCGCTTGTAGTTCCCCAGACCACCTACAGCCCTTTTCTAATGCCCTTTTCTGACCAGGGCCCTGAGTGGGCTCTCACTGTCATCATGTCGTCACACTTCATGTCAGGCTCGTCGTCGTCCTCACTCTTGTTGTAGAACTTGCGGAAGAAGTTGAAAGCCACCACGGTGTAGAGGTAAACCACCACGGCCAGGAGACCCACCGTCAGAACCAGCTGCGGGGGGAGAGAGAAGGAAAGGAGGTGGGTCTTCCTCACCTTGAGATGTTCCTGGGCAAGGCCAAGGAAACAGGAGGGCGAGGCCGAGCGGGGTCATAGGAGACCGTAGATAGAAACGGTATTGGGAGATAATAGTAGTGACGGAGTGTTATGGACTAAATTGTCTCCCCCAATTCATATGTTGAAGCCTTTACTTCCAATACCTCAGAATGTGACTGTGGAGGCAGGGCATTCAAAGAGATCATTGCATTTAAACCAGCCTGGCAGAGTGGCCCTCTTCCAATCTGTCTGGTGTCCATATGGGAAGAAGAGATTAGGACATGGAGGCAGCAGATGGCTGCATGTACACAGGGGATGAGCAAGTGGGAGAGCAGCAAGAGGACGGCCAGGTGAGAGCCCCAGAAGCCTCAGCGAAAGCCAAACCTACCACACCTTGACCTGGACTTCCCGCCTCCTAAACTGAGAGGACATGTCTGTTGGTTAAGCCCTCTAAGCTGGAGCAGAGTGGTACCTGAGGCCGGTGTAAACTAGGATATCAGGATGGAACAGAGAAGGTGCCAGGAAAAGGGTTACCTAGTTTTATTACAGTGAAAGCAGAGACCTGAAGCTTCATGATGCCGCTTCTACTTTAACACTGCCCTGGAGAAATGAAAGATTCTTTGGACTGGCAGGTGGCCCTACATTACACTGTTTCATAAATAACCATGGACTGGGTAATTGTCACAGCTGTGAAGTTACTATGTGAATTATTTATGATGGTTGAGTAAAGTGACATTTTTCGGGACCTCTGCAGGGGTCATAGGGCATGTTCATTTTTTGGTATTCGGGGGTTCTACAAACAAGGAGCACACAGGACCTGCCCACCTGGCCTACACGAGGGACTAGGTGCT
The DNA here is from genome assembly GCA_027563665.1 of Antrozous pallidus. Taxonomy (NCBI): domain Eukaryota; kingdom Metazoa; phylum Chordata; class Mammalia; order Chiroptera; family Vespertilionidae; genus Antrozous; species Antrozous pallidus. Next base: position 37,622,023 of record CM050515.1, read on the forward strand.
GAGCAGGCACTCTTGAGAATTAAAGTTAAGGTCTCTGTCCTGAAGGAGCTCTGTAACAGGTGGGTATGAGCGCTAAGATAAGTAGCAGAAGAGACATCTACAGGAATTTCTTGAACAAGGAATAATAAGCTACCTAACTCCAATAGCAGGTCTCACAGAACCAGCTGGTTTTAGAAATACAGAAAGAGCCCAAGCTTTGCACTAAAGGAAGAAAAAAGCTAGTTGTGCCACTTAGCAGCTACATGGTCTTGGTAGAGACACGGTCTCTCTCAGCCTCCATTCTCTTACCTGCCATGTGAGCATAACATCTACCTTACAAAGCAGTTGTGAGCCTGTTGCACAACTCGCCCACGGTACAAGTTGGGCACATTAAAACAAAAAATCTTGCCAGAGTATATTCAGCAAGGCCATATAAAAAATTTACTGTCTAAACTTTCCATTTAAGTTACAGTTTTAATGCCATTAAGCCAAATCAATAAAAACTAAAGTTCAATATCTGAGTAATTCTAAAAGAACATACCGAACTGGCATTCCACAGGTCACACTGGGAAATACCACCTTTATAGCATCAAACTTCCCAAGATGCCCATGTTAAAATACATAATACCTTCTCCCAGGAACCTATAAGTAAGCATTCAACTCTAAGCCAACTTCTCTATCACAGTTTCTGTTTTTACTTCCCCAAACTTCAGCTTCTTGTATGTGGCAGCAAATTTCTATCTCTAGCTTTCTCCATTCTTCTTTATCACCAACCCAAACTGACATATTGATTGTTGTGACTACCAGAAGCCTAGAAGAAGTACTGAATGATCTAATATACCCTAATTAATAACTGATGACCTGGCATTTTTCATTTTAGAACAAAGGTCAACTTAATTTTTTTCTGCTTGGGGTCTTCATGTATTTTTAAGGTGTACAACCTGAAAATATATAATTTATTTAATATGTCTATACATTATAAAATGATGACCAAATTAAGGTAATTAATATATCCATCACCTCATATAGTTAGCATTTCTCTCTCTGTGTGTGATAAGAACACCAAGATCTACTCTCAGCAAATTTTAAATATATGGAACAGTATTTTTAACTATGAATCACCTTGCTTTACATTAGATGCCAAGAACTTATTCCCCTTATAACTAGAAGTTCATACCCTTGACCAACATCTCCCCATTTCCCTAACTCCCCAGCCCCTGGTAAACACTATTCTACTCTTTGGTTCTATGAGTTCAACTTTTTTAGATTCCACATATAAGTGAGATCATTCAGTATTTGTCTTTCTGTGTCTGGCTTATTTCATTTAGCATAATATTCTCAAGGCTCATCCATGCTATTACAAATGGCAACATTTCCTTTTTTATGGCTGAATAATATTTCATTGCATGCATGTATACACCACGTTTTCTTTATGTTCTTCCATTGATGGACACTTAGGTTGTTTCCATATCTTGGTTCTTTAGAATAAAGCTGTAGTGAATGTGGGGTTGTAGCTTTGTTTCAAGATATTACTGGTTTCATTTCCTTTGTATATATACCCAGAAGTGGTATTGCTGGATCACGTGGCAGTTCTAGATTTATTTTTGTAAGGAACCTCCACACTGTTTTCCAAAATGGCTGGACCAAACTGGGCACAGTTTGACTTCTTTCTTCTCTCCTACAAAGGTTTAGAGGTATGTGGACAAGTCTCATTCACGGAATTGCACTTAATTGGAATGCTAAAGGGTCTGAGTGTGTTGACAGAAACAGCCATTAGAGGATTTTAATCAAGGGTTCACTCTGACAATATTGTCCAAGACAGCCTGGATATTGATTGGTGAGAGTGGATATGGCAATGGTGATATAGATATATGTCTTTTAACATTTACTATACTAATCTGTATATAGATACAGTAGTATATCTATATTAACTCAGCTTTTTATACATAAACACACACATATATAGCTGTTTATTGTATGTGTATATATACATGTCTAAATCATTAGTTCTTAGTTGAACACATATACCGGAAGTACCTGGGGAGTTTTAAAATTACAATGACACTTGCTAACCTCCAGTGAGTACATCAGATCCATTGTGGAAGGGGGAAGGATCTCAAAGTGATGATATGTCAATCACCTCCTTCCCTTCCCCCTCTTCCATGCTTGACCTAAATGTTAGGGGTTTCTGAATTAACCTCTTAAATGGTGGCTACAATTTTTAACTAAAGGCCCAGTGCATGAAAATTGTGCACTGGGGGTGAGGGGAGGGTGTCTCTCAGCCTGGACTGCACCCTCTCACGGGAGCTCTTGTGGGATGTCTGACTGATGGCTTAGGCAAGTGGTCAGCAAACTCATTAGTCAACAGAGCCAAATATCAACAGTACAACAATTGAAAATTTTTTTGAGAGCCAAATTTTTTAAATTTAAAATTCTTATAATGCCACTTCTCAAAATAGACTCGCCCAGGCCGTGGTACTTTGTGGAAGAGCCACATTCAAGGGGCCAAAGAGCTGCATGTGGCTCATGAGCCGTGGTTTGCCAACGCCTGAGCCATCAGTTGGACATCCTTAGCATTGCCCCAGAGGCGGGAGAGGCTCCTGCTGCTGCTGCACTCGCCAGCCATGAGCCTGGCTCAGGGATTCTGGCCGAGCAGCACTCCCCCTGTGGGAGTGCACTGACCACCAGGGGGCAGCTCCTGCATTGAGCGTCTGTCCCCTCAGGTCAATGCGTGTCATAGTGATTGGTTGTTTGCTGTTCAGTCAATTTGCATATTAGTCTTTTATTATATAGGGTTGGCTGCAATTTTATAGAAAGATCACTAGAAAGGGGTATTATACACTGTACATGTACCTTCCTGCTATACACTAGTTGTGCCATTTGTTTTGGTTAATTTTCCACACCTAGGTCTATTCTGTCCTGTGTGAGTATAAACCCAGTACCTGTTTGCCATTATGAGTTACAGACGATAAGATGGTCCTTAGTGTCTTGAAGCCCATGGCGATATCCAGCAGGTGGGCGGCGAAGAAGAAGTTGTTGTAGTGGCCCAGGATGGACATGGTTGTATACCAGGCCAGGTAGAGAAAGGACTGTGAGGATGGAAGAAATTTAGAGGCTTTTCTGGCATCCATGTTTCCTGATGCTCACTGAACCATTTTCTCCCTCAACTTTGGGAACAGAGTGAGGATAGAGGGTTTTTAAATGCTGAGGTGCTGTGAACCGGCCTAAGAATTGCCAAGTGGAACCCCATCTGTCTTACATGACTGCACAAGAGAGGCATGTCCCAGCATCGTCAGGCCCTCAGTCTTTCTGCACATGCTCTCTAGCTTTTTCTTTGTGGTATAAAATGGCATCCCTGAATCTGGGGCACAGAATCTTGTTTCTCCAGATGCCATACTTACGTTGTCAGTAAAAACAACTCCCAGCTTCCAGATATGGTACTTCATGTCGATGGAACTTAGCCTAAAGGGGAATAAAAAATTTAAAAACATGTAAATGTCAGGCTTTAGTAAAGTGTTTAATAAGGGGAAAATTAAGTTTTTTATCTCTCAGGTTTAATAATCTAAATGTGACTTTGAGCTTCTTTATCAAGTTGTATGTGTTCCCTGTGAGACTGAGAAAGGTAAAATCACCCATGCTGAAATTTTAATTAGTTTTTCTCTTTGAATCAGGCATAAAGGCTGATAGGTCCTTTACATTTTTTTTTAAAGCAGTGCTCTCCCAATATGTTAGAATCTAGAGGAAACACCTAAGCCAGACCGGAGCCTGGGAGAACAAAGATCTGCTTGAGATTTTCCCCTTTAGCACCTTGAAAGGGCTGGAGAAATCAAAGGGTCTACTTTAGCCAGATTGGATTTTAACGTCTAAGCTCTGTACCATGACACCAGCGAAGCTGCCTCTGCTTTGGTCTCTTCTACGGGACTAAAGTCCAGGGCATTTTTGTCCAAACCCAGGAGTTCAGCAATGCGTTCCACTCCGTAGAGATCACCATACTTGTTTATCACCTAGAGCAGAAAGGAGGACAGGGTGAGTTGGGCCATATGTTTCCAGCCATGCTTTCTCTAGCCCAGTGTCCGCACAGGTCTGCTGTACTCCGGGCTCTTCCAAGGGGTTCATAAAGACATGATTCAAAATGCAACAGGAAAATAAGAAGAAAAAATAACCTCCAAAGAAAACAGAAATGATAAAGGCAATCAAAAGAAAATTGCTTTTCTGAGCTGCTAGCTTTTTGGAGAGGAGAAAAAAACCAGTGTGCAGAAAACAATGACTGCTAAGCTGCTAAAGGCAGATAAGGAGAGGAATGAAGCCAAACACCCATATGTGTTCATACACATCCCTTCAGTGACTTACTCTCACCCGTCATAAAAGTAACATCAATTTTACTCATGTTTTTCTATGGAGAACTTACAGCCTACATTTCTTTGGTGGGCATGGAACTCACCCCGCTGACAAGGCATACCTTTCTCTTTACAAACTTGTCCCAGTAGTTATTAGGGAACGATCTGAAAAAGAAGAAAATGAAAGAGGAGGTTCTTACATCAAGCCAAGCACATCAAGAGCCTTTGTAGTTAGCGTGTCTGGCTCTATGGTCCCGTGGTGTTTGTCCTGCTCACTGAAGGATTCAAAACTTGACTGAACTTCAGAGTCTCCACAGGACTGACTTATGGTTCCACTACTTTGAGCCAACTTCTAAGCACTTGGAAAGCCACTCTGCATTTTCTATTTAAAATTATGGTTAAGAGCCAGGGACTGTGATGACAGGATTAGACAGAAGCAGTTATATATTTATTGATCCCAGTATTGAGTAGAAACAGAACCCTGTAGGAAACAGCTGTTTTTAACCTTCGTTCATTGGGCGCCTAGTTATGTCAGTAGCTAGGGTAGGTGCTGGTGTTCAGTGGGGCAACACATAGACAAGGTCCCTAACTACATAAAGTTTCCAGTCTGGGAATAATCTTTAGTTAATTTCCATAGCGTGTGTCTTAAACAGAATGCTCTTCTATTTCCTTCTCCATTCCCATATAATCTTGTGGAATCTGCTTTCCTCAGGGATTTAGATCTCTCTCTCTTTTGGAGGTGGTTCCCATTCATACTCCTCAGGGGGAAGTATGCCAGGTAGCTTCTGCTAGCTCCACTGCAAATGATTTTCTATTGTTCAAGTCTATTGTTCAAGTCACTTTCAGGTATGTCGGCAAAACCATTTAAAACATTTTGCTCCTCTACAGACTGACTGATTCTTCCTTGGGAGGCCAGACTGCAGCCAAGGAACTGCTGGCCCTTGGCACATACCTTCTTCCTTCTGCTCTTCTTTGAGTCATTCTTGTTGGATGTGGAACACAGTATCCTCTCCTAGAAATCACCCAAGTTGGTGGGGAGGAAATGGGACCTCTCCCTCTGCATGGACCTCTCAGAATTACCCTGAGCAAATGCCACCTCTCCCCAGAAGGTGATTGTAAAAAAAATTTTTATATAGTGAAAACAGCTTCTTTGTCTTAAACATCCAAATGCCACCTAAAAGCAAGAACAGATGCTGGCTTTATAGAGTAAATTGCTAATAGGGGGACAGAAATAATTATGTTGACTTTCTTCTTTGTATATTTTTCTGCTACTTGTTTTTTTTTATGTATTGCATTTAGAATCTAAAGTAAAATAAACAAAAATCAAGCCACACTTCCTCTGTCCACACTAATATCCCCTGTTTCTTAAATGCATTATAAAAATAGTGCATAACATACAACTCAGCCTTGGCCACATTTTGTTATAGAAAATTACACAAGTGGTGCAGGGCCACTGACCACAGCTCTAGGCAAGACCCTTTTGCAAATGATCTTCCTTTGGTCTGAATATTTTTTTGTACCCTGATTAGGTATGTAAGCTCCTTGGAGATAGAAAACATTTTTACTTGATAATATTCCTTAAAGTGTGGGATAGAGAAAAGAAACTTCAGAAGGGAAGCACATAAATAAATAATACACCAATATATGAACGGTCAAGAAAAGTAAGATGCTCAGCTTCTTTAGAATTCACAATGAGATGCCACTGCTCATCTACTGGCTTCACAAAACCGATGGCAAGTGCTGGCAAGAAGGCGGAGGAGCAGGAACTCTCCGACAGTGCTGGTTGGCAGGTAAATTGGGACAGACATTTGCATACTCTAGTCAGCAAATTGTTCTTCTGGGTCTCTATTCTACAGGAACTTTTTTTACTTGTGCATGAGTTATAAAAATGTTAATTGCAGCACTGTCTGTAATAGCCAGAAATGAAGCTACTTGAAATACCCACTGTCTGTAAATATCTGAACACATTCTCCTATCTGTGTTTTGAAAATGTTTTGAAACATTTTCAAAATGACAAAACTATAGGTACACACATCAGCATAGGTGAGTTCTCCTACCATTTTATTTAGTGACCCAACTTCTAGGAATATACCCTAAGAAACCGAAAATACCAAACAGAAAGAATGTATGTACTCCTATGCTCATAGCAGCACAATTTACAGTAGCTAAGATCTGGAAAGAGCCCAAGTGCCCATCAGTAGATGAATAGATAGAAAAGCTGTGGTACATTTATTCCATGGAATACTATGCAGCAATAAAAAAGAAGGATCTCTTACCCTTTGAGAAAGCATGAAGGGACCTGGAAAGTATCATGCTAAATGAAATAAGTCAGTCAGAAAAAGACAAGTATCACATGATCTCGCTCATATAGAATCTAATTAATAAAATAAACTGATGAACAGAGAGGATCTAGAGACATGGAGCCTGGAATAGAGTTTGGAATCTCAGAAGGAAGGCGGGAGAGGGTGGGTGGGTGGGAGGTAAACAAAGATCTTGTATGCATAACCCATGGACACAGACAATTAGCTGGTCAAAGCCAGGCGTGGGGGCGGGGGCAGGGAGTGGGGACAGGCTGGAGGGAGTTAACGTGGGAAAAAAGGGATATATGTAATATTTTGAACAGTAAAGATAAAAAAGTGAGTTCTCAAACATGGCACTGAACAAATGATTCAAATGACTAACATATAGTAGAATTTCATTTATATACAGTTCAAAAATAGTTACAATGAACCAATATCTAAGGACACATACCTAAGTGCTAAAACTATAAAGCAAGAAATGATTATCACTTAAGTTGGAGAGTAGTTAGGTAGGGGTTGGGGATATAGGATAAAGAAGGATCATAACATCTGGGGCCACAGAGCTTTCAGTTCCATTTTCTAACCTTGGTAGTTCAATTGATTATTATATTTCAAAATATACATATACATGTGTTTAACAAGATATAAATAATATTAAAAATAAAAGCTCTTCATGATATATAGCTAACTGAAAACAACAGGTTACAAAGTATTACACATTCTGCAATGCTATTATTATGAAAAAAGTACAGATTCCTTTATCAAAAAATTTTTAAAACATCTATTTATTTATGCATTGTCATCTTTGTGGACACTTATGCCACTTCAAATAAATTTTAGCAGCTATCCTTGTTTGGACATTTTAGTGTTCTTCTCTATCTCCTTAGGATAAATTTCTTGAAACTGATATCTTTTTACTGGTATCTTGGGGCCAAACCATTTTGTGCCATAAACATTACTAATAATTACAGAAAGCTTACCAAAGAATTAAATTATTTCATAGTGCCCGATATTTCTTGCCATAATGTCCAAGGATCCAAATGGAGCTTGATCCTCTTCCTTATTTGAAGAGATTGGCAGGCACAGACTTTTGGTTTGCACACTCACGTTTCCCCCATGAGAAGATCTTCCCTTTCTAGAAACTATCTACAAAGATCAGCCGTACTTTTGTAGAGCTGCCTCTCTCAGTCTGCTGACCATCTTTGGGGAAGAAGCAATTTCCTTCTTCTAGGGGCCAGAGCTGTTGTTTCTAGATGTGCCTGTTTTAATAGTCACAGCTAAGCGTTTCAACACAGTTGCCTTTGTTCACCTAACCAGCTCTATTTCTTTACTTTGCCTTATGACAGTTTATCTTGCAGCTCTCATTTTCACAATGAATACACTAACATGAGAGCATTAACTTCACTAATGATGGCCATTTTTTGAATAGTTAGGGAAAGGGAATGACTAATAGCTTGATGCCACCAGGTGCCAGGCACTGGGCCAAGCATTAATATCCCCAGACTGTAGAAGGTGGTATTCTCATTCCTCTATTACTGAAGAGGGAACTCAGGCTTAGAAGACTTGGGTGTGTGTTTGGGATGGGGGGGGGGTGGGGGGCAGGGAGGAGATAACTTACGGTGTGTTGATTACCAAGCGGTCCCATTGCCCCTTGATGTCATCTTCAGATGGCTGTTCGGTGATATACAGGCCATCAAACTCCAGCTTCCTGGCAATTTCCTTTTCTCTTTTGAATACCACCAAAGGGACCTAGGAGGAGAGGACACTGTTCCTCAGCGAAGGCTTCCTAATTAAAGCACTCTCTCCTAACCATTTCAATAAACTGTCCTTTCACCTTCAGGGCAACACTCTATTTTTAGTGGGATTCTTAGGGTGCCTAATTATGTGTCAAACCTCTTTATCATTCCTTGTACAGCTTCCTTTCCAAAAGCTGATCTTACTTGGGCCACCTTTTAAGGTTTGAGTTAAACAGCTGATATCAATGCAAACTGGACGCCTGAGCCATCCTAGTGAGAAGGCCAGATGCAGATGGGTTGCTGAGGCAGAATGAGTTAGGTCTCCCCAGACTCCTAGGCTGGAGTTAGGAACTAAGAAGGAATAATGGACTATTCTAGAGTTAATTAGCCACAGGAATACCATGAAATGTTCCTCCTTCCACCCTCACCCCCAGTAGCTATGGTCATATTCCTCTCATGGCTTTGAAATTTGGTGAATGAGACATAGTTTGATGGATAGAATGAGAGGGCTCACTGGGCCCCGTACATAGTCTTTCTGGATTAAAGTTTTCTTCCTTAGAGGCTTTCCCAGGAGAATGCCTGCCAGTTAGGAGTGCTCTTATTTGCTCTCAATGATCACTCCCTGTTGTCTTGTTCTAAGTCTGATTTTAGATGCCCAGTGCTGGGGTGACTATAGAGATCTACCACACAGAAGGGTGGGGAAATAACCCATCACCCCAACCATCACCAACACACAAACACATACTTCAAATATGGGACAGAGTTAGTGAGGTCAGAGGCTACTGCTGAAATCCCAGGGGAAATCAGAAGAGCCAGAGCACCTCGAGCCAGAAAAGCTTAACTCAGACAGAACCAGGCTTTTTCATTGGCCGGGAAGCAACTGGTTACTTAGCAACATCCTTGAGAATTTGGTCTCCAAACAGTTTCTTCCAATAACTCTTCCTTAAAGCTAATGACATCCAAATGCCTCACACTGCCCCTTTATTTCTAAGACAAAAAGACATAATTTAGATCATGATTTGAAAAGCATTACCTCTTGTTCTTTCTTCTTTAAAACAATGAAACAACACTGAGAAAAGAAAAGATTAATGCTAGGAAGATGGCAAAGGCTAATAATAGGCATCACACACTGGGAGGAATCAATGACTGCTGTCAGCTAATGGATGATGTGGGAGGGGAAACAAAGATAAAACTACGCTAATTTCTGCTGTATTTTGAAATGACTGAATAACAATAATAATGTCAAATTTTAGAGCCGTTCTGATCTCTGGGATTCAAAGCATTCCCCTTCAGTCTTCTAGGAGTTTGTATGGCTTTGTAAGTATGATTTGCATTTTATTCCCTAGAGAGTGTTTCTCTAGGCCAGCAGTGTATCTGCACCCTGCACAACAGGTGAGCTCTGGGATGGTGACTTGAGCATCAGCAGCCAGCACTCTTAGTTACTCTGATGTTCTGAGTGCTTTTACGCATAGCAGTTCATTTAATCCTCCAGCAATGTTCAGGGATCAGTGGTATTATGATACTAATTTTTACAGAGGAGGAAACAGCAAGATGGTGGGTTAAATGGCTGAGCTGTGAATCCAACTCAGGTAGCCCGGCTACCAAATCTGTGCTTTTATTATTACAGTGGGGTCCTCTGTGTGTGTGGTTTAGGGCAGCGATTGCCAACCTTTCGGACCTCATGGACCGCCAGTGGCCTGACGACCACCAGATGGCGACTGCTGGTTTAGGGCACATGCTCTCTTCAGCAGGGTCACCGAACTTCCTACATGATACATGTACACTGGGAAGTGAGAGCCACAAAGATAGGAAGAAATATATTTCCTGGGTTTTTCCCTGGGAGGAGATGGCTTGGTAAAGAGCGAAGGAGATGTCCTACTAAAGAGAAGTAAAAAAAAAAAAAAAGTAAAGAGAAAAATATGTGACACAGTAGAAAAAGAACTGGACTTAGGACACCAAACACAGAATGACTGAAGACTCGCCTAACTGTGGTAGTGTCTGAAGACATAACCGTGGCCCCAGCAAACCTGGTCTCCTAGTATTAATGCCCTGTGCAGTCCTCCTCACCCCTAAGCCACAGTGAAGCTGGGCTGGCCCTATGACTTGCTTTACCCGGAAAAATGCAATAGAAATGACACTGTGCCTGTGTCTGTGCCTTAAGATGGGCTAGCAGCTTTCACTTCTGCGCTCTGTTTGGGAACTCCTAGGCATCAAATGCAAGAAGTCCAGCTACCTGGCTAGGGAGAGAATGTGGAGAGACACATGGACAGGGCAGTGCCTTGAGTCTGCATGGAGAGGCCCAGCTATGCCAGCCTGCCAGTCACTACCGCTCCACTGTGCAGGCGTGAGCCCGTGCCACCATGGACAGTCTGGCCCAGTTGAACTCCCACATGCTTGCTGATGCAGCCGCCTTCACATGGAGCAGAGGAACTGCCCAACTGGCCCAGCCAGTTCACAGAATCAGAGATATCAAACATTATTTTCAGACACCAAGTTTAGGAGTGATTTGTTATTAACAATAAACGGTAACAGACTATAACTCATTAAGTTTTCTTCTGATGTCTTGAAGAGTTAAAACAATAATTTTTGAAAGGTGAAAAGCATATTTTATAAAAATTTTTTTATAAAAACTCCAACATAAATGCAAAGATCAGGAGACTCTCACACAAGGTCCATGTGTGATTTAGACTGATGCTTCTAATTTTATGGAATTCTACAAGTGGTGCCTTAAATGGGACTCAGAGAACGAGGCTTCTCAAAGAATGCGGATGCAGCTCTTCTGGGGATCATGTTACAGTACAGATTCCAATTTAAAAGGCCGGGGGCGGGGCCCGCAATTGTATGGGTCTAACCAGCTCCTAGGTGATACCCAGGGTGCTGCTCCACAAATCTTAGTCTATTAGCAAAGTCTTAGAGAACAAAGGGCCGGGTTCAGAAATGATGCTTCTTCCCCAAGGAGTCAGATAAGATTCAGAATGGACAGCAAATCACCTTGAGGCAGTAATAGCCCACCACGCAGACTAAAGAGATGATGGTGTGGATAATGGCCAGCGCCCGCAACGTTGGGGCCATGTACCCAGTGCTCTCCTGAAGGACGAAAAACACCATTGCTTCCTCCTCCTCCTCATTACTGAAGGAACGCCACAGGTTCACCACATCTTCTGTCTCCTCTTCTAAAGGCTCTTCAGTGACCTGGCCAGGACACACAGTCTTAGAAACACCAGGAAGAGTATCCGCCATTGGGTCTCCCCACAGACTTTACGTCTCTGTGCAAATAGTGGTGACTCAGCATTACCTGCTGAGTGTGAGATTTTGGGGCAACTTAGTCCTAGGAATCCCCAGTAACTCTAATAATCACAAACAACACTTTAAAGAGACAAAACATATCTTTTGAAAAAAGCAAAGATATTTAAAAATTAGGGAAGTTTTACTAAAAATTAGTAAAGGCCTATCATTCATGAATTCATTCCATGAACATTTATTTTGTGCCTGCAGTGTACAAGACCCATTTACCAAAGCTCCACATCTTCATTTCTCTTGATTAGTCCCTTCTTTTCCTTATTCAGAGAACAACTGTTCTCCCTTCATGAGGGTTCTGACATGGGGACCAACTAAATGGCTCGCTCTGTTCCCTTAATCCTCAAGGAAAGAACTGCATTTTTAAATGCCTTCCAGTTCTTAATAAAGACTCAAAGACATAGTAGATTCCCAACAAATATTTGAAGAATTTATTAAGTAATGAATAGAACCATGAACTACTACTGGAATAGTGTCCTTGTAGGCAGTCTTTCTATTCTTCCCATTGTCAAACATGACACCCTTTTTAGAAGCCAGGGTCTTAGAAATGCCTTTAAATATTAGAATCTTAGCTCTAATTTCTATTTATTTTTTTAAATGAAGTATATTTAGTAAATGACCTTTGAGTGAAGTATCACCTTGTAAAAGAGCAGGATGAAGTTGATAGCGAAGGCTACAAACAGAGCGAGGAACCTCAGGTTGTAGAAATTCCTGGCCAGGTAATGCTGAAAAGGAAAGGACAGGCAGAGGCAAGGAGCTTGGCAAGGAAAAGGGGACTTCCTTCTCTCACACAGAAGGCTGCTTCTGGTTAGAAGTTTACACAGGACTAGTTCTACTCTTTGGTAACCAGTATTCTAGGAAAATTCTGGCCTTCTTGGGACTTATTTGAGAGAGGAACCATAAATGATGATTTTTAAAAAATCGCTTAGAATGATGCTCAAAGGAACCCTGGCCCAGCTTGTCCTTCAGGGAGCCAAAGGCTAGACATGCCACTAGCAGACGCAAATGCTGCTGTGAAGGCATGCATGTGTGTGTAGCGCATGTATGCGTGTGTGGGTGTGTGCGCGTGCGTGCGTGTTTATACTGGGCACTTCACACAAAAATTAGTCTTTTGGGACATTATGGGTGATCTAAGTTCATAAAAGACCTCTCTGCAGTTCTTACCCTGCATGCAACCAGACTGACCTCGGGTGCCTGTCCCTTTGTAAGTCCCAGTCCCAGAGCCTCTCCCTTCTCAGGGGCACCATTCCCATCCTCACCGCCATCTTCCTGGGAAGATCAGCATTTGAGGACTAGGTGCATGGGGAAAGTGCTCAATTGCTCTGTGGAGGGCTCTCACCGCAGGTGCTGAGGAAGGGGTGGTCCTAACATCAGCAGCTGTACCTCAGGAGGCAAATCATCTGAGAACTGCAGAAGCGAGGCTGAGGGCTGACTGCATGTGGTAGAACAGCTTCTGGGGTTTGTTGTGAGAACCCACCTAATACAGGTAGATTCTTTCTGCATCCCTAATGATCCAACTACTTGTGAACTTTGGCCAAGGAGCAGCTAAGTCCCTACATGACATAGCTAGGAAGAGGAATTCCCATGCTGTCTGAGAGAGGACAGGGCAGAAAGGGTACCTGCGGTTGGGCAGGGGAGCTGGAGTATTTGGCTTTTGCCAGGTTAACCTCTTTTTCTTTTCCTCCAATACAAGAGGAGCAAGCAGATAAATGAGAAGAGGAAAAGAAGAGGAATGAGAGAGTGAAGGAGCATAACTAACCAAATTTTGAAACAAAATTGTGGCCATTTCTCTGAGGTTTTCCTCGGGCCAACTCCTGTCCCAGAGGTAGGGCCTGGGCTGGAGCGCTTACCAGTAACTTGGTCTGATAAATTTCCAGCCCTTTAAAGAAATTAGCCATGAAGGCTTCAGGCTTCTCGACTTTCTGCCCACGTCTCCGCTTCTTCTTTTTTGTCACCTCTGCCCACAGGACATTGGCTTGTTCTTCTCCGGCTGTCTCCTCCTTCTCCCCATCTTCCATGCTGTAGGAGCAAGAAACCCACTTAGCAAGGAGGCCTGGGGGAGGCCTGGCCCAGACAAGGAGACTGAATTCAAGTCTGGTAATTTCTTCTTGGGAGGTGGAAACCTCAGATCTTTATCATCCATGATGCCTGGACATTAACTGCACACTTAATGAATAGTGTCCACTTTGAGGAGCCATGGTTATAGGTATACAATAGTTATCAGTAAGTTTGTAGTCTTTTTCTGAAATGTGGCTTAACTTTTCTTCTTCAGAAAAGTCCTTTATTATTTATTTTTAAGGCTTTATTTGAATTAGCAATAGTACCTATTCTCCAAATTTGTGGTAGGGATTAAATGAGATATTGTGTAAAAGACCTTAGCATAGGGCCTGGCATGTAATAGGTATTGAATATATTAGATACCATCATCATCACATTATACAAAGTTATGAAATGTTGGTGTTTGATAATTTGGTCAGATAATGAAATTCTGATCTACTAGGGAGATTATAAAATTAACAATATTTAAAAAATGTATTTATTGTATAGCTGGGGTAAAAGTAAATGTATCCAGAGCTTGAAAAATACCTATCTATATATTTAAAAGCCTATCTATATATATATATAAAAGCATATCCTCTTTTAATAAAAGAATATGCAAATTGACTATACCTCCGATCAAGCCACACCCACAAGCCACGCCCACAAGCCAATCAGGAGCAAATAAACCCCAATCAAGATGGCTGTGGCCACTGAGAGCAGGAGGGAAGCTTGGGTTTTCCCGGCAGTGGAGGAAGCCAAGCTTTCTGCCTGCCATTGCTGGCCTAGGCCTCCACTCAATGCTACAAAGTTTCAATTACAGAAGATATATCCCAACAGAAATGGTGGCAGCCACAGAGCTGGAGGGAGCAGAGGCTAGGGTTGCCCAGGCGATGGAGGAAGCCAAACTTCTGAAGCTTTGGCCGGCCTAGACCTCCACTCCAGGCCACAATATTTCAATTATAGAAGGTAAATGTCCCAACAGAAATGACTGCTGCCACGGAGCGAGCAGAAGACTTGGCTCCACTCCAGGCTACAAAGTTTCAATTGTAGAACATAAATTAATCCCAGATCCCAGGGCCTCTGCTTGGGTCACTGGGAGGCATGGCCGGCCTGCAAACCACCACAGGCTTCTCGCCCAGGCTGCCCCATGTCCCAAGAGAACCCCAACCCTAATCCGGGACACCCTTCAGGGCAAACCAGCTGACCCCCACCCATGCACCAGGCCTCTATCCTATCCAATAAAAGAGTAATATGCAGATCACTCCAACACACAAGAAGGCTGCCCCCATGTGGTCAAAGATCTTGCCCCCATGCGGACACAAGATGGCCACCACAAGATGGCCAGCATGGGAGGGCAGTTGGGAGGGACCAGGCCTGTAAGGGAGGCAATTGGGGGCAATCAGGCATGCAGGGGAGGGCAGTTAGGGGTGACCAGGCCAGCAGAGGAGGGAAGTTGGGGGCAAACAGACTGGCAGGGGAGCAGTTAGACATCAATCAGGTTGGCAGGAGAGTGGTTAGGGGGTGATCAGGCTGGCAGGCAGAAGCAGTTAGGGCAATCAGGGAGGCAGGCAGGTGAGCAGCTGAGAGCCAATAGTCCTGTATTGTGAGAAGGACATCCCTCAAGAGATCCCAGATTGGAGAGGGTACTACAGGCTGGGCTGAGGGATAACCCCCGCCTAACCCCATGCATGAATTTCATGCACCAGGCCTCTAGTATGTATATATATATATATATATATATATATATATATATATATATATAAACAACTGAATGACTGGAACAAATGGAATGACTTATGGTGTGCAGTGACCATCAGGGGGCAGACGCTCAATACTGTAGTTGCCCCCTGGTGATTAGTGCACTCCCACAGCCAATCTCTTGCAACCCCTCTCCCCAGCCAGCCAACCTCCCACAGCCCCTCCTGCCCCTCTGTCCCCAGCCCGGCAAGACAACCTCCCTCGGTGCCTCCCCATTGGCCTGCCAAACTCCTGTGGTCCCCTCCCTCCCAAGGCCCCCTGATAGGCCTCAATGGCCAGCTAGGATGAGGGATTCCACCCATGCAAGAATTCATGCACCAGGTCTCTAGTTTCTTATATTACTACTAGAGGTCTGGTGCATGAAATTTGTCCACAGGTGGCAGTCCCTAAGCCTGGCCAGCAATTGAAGCACAACTGTTTGGTGTGGAAGGACAGGTCCCAGCTGACCTCTGGACCCTGGGTCCCTGGGCCCAAGCATGCCCCCCTCCACCTGAGTCATGTTGCCCATGTTCCCACATGGAGATGTGGTGAGTGTAGCTGAATGCTGCGGGCCAGGGTGCAGTGTGGGCTTCTGGGCCACTCAGCAGCACTGCATGGAAGCCGGGCAGGCAGGACACTCTCTCCTGGCTGGCTGCACAGACCAGTTCCTGTGCATACCCACAGGGAGCCTGACCAGCCCCTGTGGTCCCATCAGCTGCATCCTGGCTCACCTGGAAGATGCCGCACAGGTGTGGGGTGGGCTTCTTTTGGGCGCCCAGCACTTGAGTGGGGGGGCGGTTTCCCTGGGGTATAAGCCCTAGTATCCCAGGGGAGGGTAGCAGGGATAGCAAGAGTGAGCTCAGTGAACACCCACATTCTCACCACACCTCCGTCCCTGTCACCCCAACCCCCAGATAGCTGGTGGAAGGTCACAGTGCATCGCCGATAGCCTCCGTGTTCCATGCCACCCCCTGGTGGTCAGGGCACATCATAGCAAGCAAACTCCTGATTTCTGGGTCGAACAACCACCCGAGGGGACAATTTGCATATTATGCTTTTCTTATATAGGAAAGCATTACTATAGCTATTTACCACAGCAACAGAATAGTAGATGCTATAAAAAACCGTCTAACATGAGTTTGAGTCCTCGAAGCTACCAACAACTTACTCTGCCTTCTCGGGTTCCATTTTTCCTTCTGAGTCATGTCCTGCTTTCATCTCTCCTGCCTAGACAAAAACAACAGTCAGTCAAGGTCTCCCAGAATCAGTGCTTTCATGGTGAAGAGCTATATCATGGCCACTTTCATCTCCTTGGTCAGAAGTCCCAGTGGCTTTCTCTTCTCCTGCTTCTGCTTCTTTCAGGGTCATGGAAGGTTGAGTGTCCTGCTACATAACCAGGTGCTCTTGAGAGATGCCAAGACAAAGATTTCAAACCTGAAAACTACATTGCCCTCTTATGATTAGTCATCTCAAAGAGAAAACTTGTGATTGGATACTGTCAGAGCACCATGGCAGTGGTCTCACTACCCCATGGGGTCAAGGAAAAATGGTCCAAATCAGAACCTGTTTCTATCAGACAGGATACCTGCCTTGTCTTTAATTCTCTTAACACCCACTCCGCCATGCCTTCTGCCTGATGACCCCTGCACTTCAAAGAAAATTCAAGCTCCTTACTGAGGCCTACGCGGCTACAGAATGATGGTGTTCATTCCATCATCATCTTGCACCTCTTGATTCCTTACTTCCTACCCCTAAACACCAAGAGCTCATTTTCTTTCCTGGGATATTCCGAATCCTTCTCTGCACCAGGACCTTTGCACCAAACATATCCTCTGCCTGGAGTGTGACTGCTGTGCATGTGCCTGATATCCTTTAGGACATGGTTCATAGGACACCTTGTCAGAAGCTTTCTTGACCATCCTATTTAAAGTAGGGCCCACATTCACTCTGTAACACATGTCCTTGCTCATTTATTTTAGCATGTGTCACAAATGGTAATTATCTTATTTATTTGTTGTCTTCTTCCATTAGAAGTTAAGCTCTATTAAAAAAAAATGTCTTTCCTGTTAACTGAGTTTTCATCGCCTCAGAACACAGCTTGGCATGTAGCAGGCCTTGAATGAATCCAATTATGTTTATGCCATGGGGCTATATCAGGGAGTCAAATGGAGTAAAGAAATTAATATTGTAATAATGTCTATGATTCTGATGCCTTCTTCCCTGATTCGCAAAGCCAGGCGAGAATTCTCTCCTATACATATCCTTAGCACCTGGCATTCGTCCTTCCTAACATTCTTCATGCCTATGCAAATTTATTCAATATCTCTCTTTTTCATTGAATTATAGGGACAATGTATTTTTCACTTACCCCTGTATCTTCAGAGTAAAAAACAGGGAACAGCACATATTAGCTAGTTAATAAATATTAATGTAATGAATGAATAAAAGTCATCTTTGGGCTTTGATCTCTTTACACTTCTCTCCATTCTCCCTTTAGTGCTAGAATGATGCTGTGAGTTGGATGCTGCAACAGAGAGAAACACCCATGACCAAGGGTTGATTAAGGGTTGACCAAGGGTCAACATGCATGACCAAAAGGCTCTGAATTACTATTATCTTGTTCTCTTAATTTAGTCAATTGACTCAAAGTCCAAATTTAATAGTGGCTGCATAACAATAATGAAATGTCCCAGCTGATAAGACTCACTGGGACACTGTGCTAAATTATATGATACCATCTGAACCTTTTGGGACACTGCAGAATTATTGTCTACCAGAAAAACCTCCTCTTATGTTATACTTGGTTTTCTATGCTTTCAGTTTACTGAATGAACCTGTCTACCGTGAGAACCAACTTTCTAATAAAAGTGTGGAAGTAAGGTGAGCATCACAGATCACCATGTTTGAACTCTACAATGTAAGCTGAAGACCACCCAGCAGTTAGACACTGAGACATCCATTTACGCCTTGCACTCCACAGACAAGGTAGAGCTAGAATGATGAAGTTAGAGTAATCATAGGAGAGCTGGTGTCTAATACATTGTTGGCTCTCAGGGAGTTGGTGGTGTCAGTACTAGTTGCAAAATATGGTAGCAAGTGTTTTTCTGGGTGTAGAGGATGATGATGGAAACAAATTATGCTTACCTGAACTTTCCTTTTCTTCCGTACAGTACTCTCTAGTGTAGGGGGTTCATCTTTGCCAATAATCTCAGAGAGGTCACCCAAACCCACTTCTGGTCCATGCTTTGAGCCACCTTCCTTCTTGGAGTGGAATCCAAAAAGATCTGACATAATATCCGCATCTCCTTTATCACCCTTTAAAAAGTGCACTAGTTCAGGGGTGATACCCGGCTCGGTCACTTCTGCCCTCTCAGCCTCCAAAACATCATCATGGATACCAAATTGGGTTGGATCAGGCATGTCCCCCAGGATCTTGGTCACCCTGATATTCTTTGCCCCTTCTACCAGGCCCCCTCCAAATACTGTGTTCCATAGTATCTGAAAGATTCCCCCCAAGATGGTGAAGAACAACTGGAACAGCCCCACAAACAGCATCCAGAAGAATGAGAAGAACACCTTTACCAGCTCCTTCACAGTCATCTTTTTCACCTTCCTGTATTGCTTCCTGAGGTTCTTCAGGGTTACCCTCTTTAGAAAGTTGGCAACATTTCTCTTCACTGAGGCACAGGCCATGGCAAATGCAGAGGCAGACTCAAAGGATTTGTCATCCTCTTCTTCCCCCTCAGTCTCTAATGTGTAAGAAGAGTCTTCATCTTCCTCCTCCTCCTCTTCTGGTCTGTCAGTTGAGTCAGATTCAGAGATCTGAGATGCTAACTGCATTTCAAAGATGGTATCCTCACAGAAGTTCACAAACAGTTCCATCTTTTCCTGCTCCCCACCTTCATTGACAACATCAAATATGAACTGTCGCTTAGATTCCTTCACTTGGGGCTTTTCCCACTGAGTTCGACTGGATTCACTGATCTCAAAATAAACACGTTCAATTTTCTTGGCACCACCCATAATCTCAATGCGTCCTAGGTATGGTTCGAAGTAGTTTAGCACACTTTCTGCTGGGTCCAACAGACATTTAAGGCGAGAATCATTTGGCATATGCTCTGAGAGATTTGTCAATAACACTGCCACATTAAACCCTATATCCTTGGCTGGCTCATGGAACCGGTCGACAAAATCAATGTAATTAAACATGTCATTCTCATCAGCTTCTGCACAAGAAAGGAGAAAGTCAATCTCTGACTGGGTGTACTGTTTTTGCCCTTCCATGGCCTTCTGGAATTCTTTTTTGGAGATAATCCCTTTACCATCTGGGTCATATTCTTTGAAGGTGTCTGAGCTGGTTAAGTCTTTAAGTTTCAAGAACATGTCAAAGAATTTCAGGATCATTTCTACATTGGTAGATGACTCTACCAGTGTGTCAACCATCTGCTTGCCAATAGTTCCATTTACCACATTCCCTGTGAGGCAGGTTCAAAAAGACATACAAATATATCAATAAATCCAAGCCATTCTGTAACTGGTCAGGTAGCTATTTCTAGAAGACTTATGTACCAAATCAGTCAGCTCTTTTCTGACTGTGGTAATTTGGAAATGGGCAGGAGGGAGCAGCAAGCCATAAAGACTACATCACTAGGAGCCAAGGGGGATAGAAACAGAGGGAGAAGGAGATGACTATCCCAGTGCCTTTTATCTAGCTTGGGGCCTGAGAATTGGTTTTGTTATTAGATTATTGGGGATACATAGGAATAAGTGGTGCCCCTCTCTTCCCTTTAGACCTAGGAGAGTGACCAACTAGATGGCTGGCATACACACTGGCAGCCAGATGTATTGAAAAGCAATGGGGAGAGGGAGAGAATAGGGAAGAGCAAAGCTTAGAGGTTTTCCCCAGTTCATTCTGGCTTTCCTATTGTCATAAAACAAGTTGGTTTCAGACTTTGTCCATCAGACCATGTTCCTCTCACTCATGTTTTGTTGATGAAAATTTGGCTTTCTAACCAATGTTATATGGCATGAATGACCTGCCAGAAGGATAATCTGTGTGATTAGTATGGTTAGTGCTTGGACCAATTATAGTTGTGTGAATGCCTAGTTATACCAAACAGCCCAACCTTCCAGGAGGGACAGAAGCATCACCACCATGTCCTGAAGGAGATCCAAGAGTTCCTTCAGCAGCTCGATCTGACTGGAATCCTAGAACAGAAACAGGAGATACCCCTGAGCTATCCGATCCCTCAGCAAAGTACAGAGCAGTGAGCAAGAAGAGCCTGCTCTAGAAATACTAGGTGAGAGTTGCGTCAACTTGGGAATGAGTGCCCCTCTCTTTGTGAATGCGGATGTCTTACCATCCACTGTTTGTAGCATCGGGAAGCTGCCTGCAGCAGGGCATGGCCAATATCATTCCTTTATAGCTTTCCTTTTATTAGCACAACGTGGCAGATACACCACTCATTGTCCAAAACTACTGAACAACCCAATCCACCGAAGAACTGTTAGGTATCTCTATAGTTTATGTTGTTGTTCTTGATACTAGAGAAATGTAAGTGAGCTTTTTGGGAATACTATTGCAATTCACTAAGGCACTGAGATTAAAATCACTAAGTGGGTTCTCCTTTTTTTTAATGGATTAATTTAGGGTCTCCTTATTCTAATTGGTGGTGATCTGGGTGCCACTGGTCCATTAAAATGTTATATAATTGAAGCTATTCCTCTGGATGGTTTTGGTACTAGTCTGTTTGGTTTTAATTGCAGCATTGCAGACAGGGCATTGCTAAGTTAGCACTGTGCTTTGCACCCTACATCACAGAAGGAAAACAATCCTTGGAGGATCTGAGGTGGGCAATCAGAGGGTGAAATTAAAAAGTGCATCAGGGCCACACTCATTTTACAGACTCTCTTTGTAAAGACAGTTATTTGTCCAGCTCTTTAAATTTCAGAGGGACATCCACCAGCTCTGGTGTATGTCACAGCTTTATGTGAAATAGATGTGTAGAATATTTGAGCTGGAAGAGACTTCAGAGGTTAGCTATTCCAACTCCCAATATTTTACAGTTGATGAAACAAACAACAACAACAACAACAACAAAACAGAAAAGGGAACTGACTTTCTGAAATTGCCCAGTGAGGAAGTGGCAGGACCAGGCTCCTGTCTCTGGAGCCCCTCACCATGTTGCCCCAACTGGGTTGACATAGGAGTCAATCAGCTGACATGTTACTGCTGAATTAGCAGTCCTCTCAAGAACTCTCTCCTCCCATAAGGCCAGAGTCAAAAGGGGAAAAAAATTGAAAGGGTTAGATAGCACATTCCAGAAGGGAGGAGGCAGATGTGACAGCCTTGAACATTGTAGGTACACATTATTTAAATTGATGCTACAAATGTTATTCTAATCAACCTGAAACATCCTGAAGTTCTCTCTCATGTGCTGGCATGGAGAGAGACGATCATCTATTATATACACTACATTTATTTGTTCATAATAAATGCTCTGAGCGAGTCTGATTCATCTTGCCAGAGAGATGGGGAGTGGAAAGGAAAGGTGGAGGTGGGGAAGGGGAGGAAGCAAAGGTGAGAGAGAAGGCATAGGTGAGTTAAAGAGACATGCAGATAGCAGACAGACCAGACAGGGCCATCAATTGTTATAAACTGACAAAGCAGTGACAAGAAAGCAAAAGGATTAGCACCATAATAAGCAAATGTTGAGGCAATTATGGAAAGGGTTGTTTGGTGGGACATAAGGAAGGAAGCTGCATCCATGCAAAAGCCTGTCTGGGACATTCACTCCTGCCTCCCATTTAGACCCAGGGTTTTAAAAATGAGACCTAACTGCTTGACTTTTTCAGCCATTTGATCAAGCAGCCACATCCACAATGGGAATACCCAGGGGGTAAGGATTAATTTAGCATTTCACACCAACAACTCACTGGGGACAGGCCACAGTACCTGAGAGAGTTTCATCTGCATGTTAGCAAACACGTGGAGGAAGCCGACCACCGCATCCCACAGCCTGCTGTGAGCCAGGCTCTGCTGGTTCCCAATGCAAGGGCCCTGTGGAGGGGAGGAATCCTATTTCTCTGCAACATCACGAGCTGCTCTGAAGGGCTTAGCAAGGGCCTGTGACACTAGCTTATATGAACAGATAGCTCCTCCCCAAAGTCACATATTTGGTGCTCAATATTTCCCCAAGATATTAGCACCCTCATCATAGGATCCTATGTCTAACAAAAACCACTAGGAATTTTATAGTCCAGCAATGCCCAGAGATTTTCTTTTAGCCTTAGAATATTTTCTTCAAATAAAATCTTACCTGAAGAATATAATTTAAAAAGCTCAGTACTCTGGTTGAACAAGACTGAAAGGTACTCCTGCCTACTTTCATCCACATCTTGGCATATAAGGGGTCAGAGGAACTCAAGGGTTCAGTGGAGCCCAATGTGAAAATCAAGCCCTATTACATCTACTGCTATCTGACAAAGCTGCCTGGAGAATGCTATGACCACATGGTTATCTGTTCAAATAAAAAAACAAACAAAACCCAAAACACTGAATAATATTCCTGGTCAATTACTTTTAGGATTTTCTTACCGTTAACCTGAACTTCAGGTATAATACCATCTCTATCTTTTCTGAAAGCCAAACACAGAGGGAAGACAATGACCAGTTTGTATTTTTCATGTTAATATCCTTTCCAATTTTTGTAGATCATTATTGATCTGATATTTCTTATTGTAAATATAAGTTTATTTTTCCTACCTTATAGTTTATTTTTCCTACCTTTTAATCAATTCCCAAATCACCCTTTGTAAGAAATTTCCAAAAAGAACACTGATACTATCTCATGTTCTGGAAGAGTCTTGACAGAATTTCCAGGGAAGAGGTGAGTAGGAGAAATATTGCCTGCTTTGTTAAATCACGTAGCCTTATTTAAAAATCACTGTTCATGTACATTTGGTATATGATCCCCAGAAACCTCTAGACTCTTTTTGGAACAAAACCCTTTGTACAGAGAAATGCACAAAGCGTCTGCTTTACCTTAGGGTTAAGTGCTGCATGAGGCATTCTGAAAATTGGAATGGGTTCTGCAGAAAGCAAATCAGATGCTTGTCAAATCTGTTCAATGGTCTTCCCAGGCATTTCACATTCTGTGACACTTCAAGTGAGTCACCTGTTCCTAGGTTTATCTCTCCACGTTTTTACCATCCTTGGGTGACAATGATCAATCACTCCCTTAAAATCTTCCTTTAAATTTAATAGTCTTAGTTTTATGTTTATCTTAGTAAGCAACTGTGCCAGTTGATTCCTTCTATGGATCTTTAAGAAACGTATGTAACATCACTGAGGATTGTGACATGGCTACTGATTTTATAGCAAATTATGCCCCAGTATGTTCTCTTTTCATGGTAGCAATATTGCTGTAGGCAATGAACAGAGAATACTGTGAACAGAAGAAAAATGCTGCAAGTTCTAGACATTCAACCTGAAGTTCACTTGTGGACTTAATTGGCATTCACATAGCTTATGTACTTCTGAAGTTATCTTATCCATAGAGTTCATTTCTGATGAATTCATAGGATGTCTTTAATTCTCTTTTTAATCTCAAGACTCAAGAGAGTCTTTATGTCTTTATTCCTTCATTTGAGCAATCATTTCTTTACTCCACTGACCCACACTTATGGAACACCTATGATGTAGACATTGTGCTAGGAATCAGGAATTTAAAATTGAATGAGAACTTTTTTGTCTGCAAAAAGTTTTAAGTTAAGGAGGGAAAGCAAAATATAATTAGATAAATGCAAGTGTGACAATGCTATGAATGAATCACAGTGGGGACCCATAAACCATAGCTTCTCACAGAGTGTAGGTACTATTGGTTCCTATTTACAGAAAAGAAGTGTTTTCAGAAATAGGGCTAAATACACAGTCCATCCGTGCACCTACATGTTCTGCAGGGAATGTAGAGCATGGGGCTGCTGAAAATGTTCTCCTTGTGTTTGGACATGCATTCTATGCACATACCTGGATATATTCTGTAAGAGAATTGAAAATCTGCTTTGTGACCACTAGAGCTTTGGAAAAATTGTGCTGTCCAGATTCATCGATGATGTCCTTTCCTGAATAATACCAGTAGAAATCACTGATTGATTCCTAAGAACAGACAAGTAGAATTTAGTATTTCTCTGGCTTCAGTTAGTGTAGCTAAACTCAACATTTGAAAGAATACAAGATAATCCACATCTCTAAGACCTCTTCATTAAGACAGGAGCCTGGCACTCTACAGAGATAGCTGATCCCTGGCATCTCTGAAGGACAGATGTCCTTCTGTAGGAAAGAACAGATAGGAGAGAGGACAGTTGGATATAGGACATTTTACTCAGAGGAAAAATGTACCCTAAAGATAAAGATAATGATTATCATTCAAATATCATGATAACAACAACACTTACACTGTAAGTGCCAGGCATTGGTCTGAGCTTATTGTATATATTAAATCTCTCAATCTTTACAATCACCCTTTGAGACCCATTTTACAGAAAGGAAAACTAGAACACAGGGAGGTTACATAGATTGCTCTGTTAAATGGCAGAAGTGCATGAAGAATCAGCAGAGAGAAAAGAGAATCCTTTTTATATTTGTATAGATTTTCTTGATATTATTTAGATTTTCCTTCAAACAATTAAACCAAATGACTTCTCAACACTAAGAACTTGTAGATTCATCTTACTCAGACCACTTTCTGTAACCTTTTCCTAGTGAAGAATCTTTCCTCAGTCACAGGTTGTTTGATAGCTCCAGGACACCATGGCTAGATTTTCACCAGCAAAACTAAAATAAACCAGCATTTCATAATAGATGTCATATCATCTATTTTAAACCACTTTCCCCAGGTCAGTCTTTAAACATTCAAATACATGTTTTAGGCACAGCAGGGTCTCGAATAATTGTCTTGTTGAATACTGTTAGGTTACACTACTGATGAGATATTGTGGGAACTTAACTTTTGTTTAAATCTGTCAGCCTGTGGAAAAATTGGTTCCATTATATGTTGTTTCATTTAAAGTTGAAGAACCTATTGATGATGTTGAGCACTTACTGTATTTTACTTTCTCTTACTGGGGTTTACTATCTCCTGGGCCTCCCTGACCTCATGTAATTAACTGTCTTTAGCTTTTGGAAGCACATCTGAGACATGCCACCATCCCAGGCTCACTCACCTGAAGACGCAGGAGGTAGTCCACAGTGCTGATGATGATGTTTACGGTGGCGGTGTTACCCATCTGAGTCCGCAGGAAATTCTGAAAGTCTGACAACAGCAGGGTTGGGTCAGAACCTGTCTCTGTCTGGCCTAGAGAGCCGGTTGTGCTTTCTCTGCTAAACTCAGCAGAAGCACAGTATGTGAAAAACCTTACAAGGGCATCTTGTTTAGGTCTCGGTGGCTCTTGCAGGACAGGGTCTGGCATGAGCCCTCCCATCCCAGTGACAGCAGAAACCGGACCTATTGAGCCTTGAGGGCCTTGACAGAAAGGGTTGTTGGTTTCACATCTGAAGATCCTGGAAGCAGCTTAGACTGGGTAGTACTAAATAACTTCAGTCATGAGTTCAAGGTCATTTTATATAGGGTTTCTTATTTAGGAGTGAATTAACTGTTGTTCTTAAGTTAGCTACTGTTGGTATTGAATGTGGCTTCCTGAATGGAATAAGAATTTTGCACCTGAATGCTTTTTTCCCATGACAAATCTATCTGTTCAACTTACCATTGTTATGTCCTTCACAAAGTAACTGTAGGAATCTAAAGAGATCTCGTGTGAACTCGTCATTCTGGAGTACTTTTTCACCTTGAAAACAGAGGACACCGGTGAGCATTTGCTTGTTTCTCAACACAGGATACCTTCTAAAGCAGATGACTGCAAAAATGCTTCAGGAACTGTGTCAGAATGCTTAGGAAAGGGAACTTTGGATGAATGTCGGTCAACACGATTAACCCAGACCTGAGGCTGCACAACACAGTGATCGGCAAAGCTAAAATATTTAGCTCCAGGATGCATTTGCAAGGAAAATAACTGGAACTAGTGGCAGGAATGGTTCACAGACCATAACCCTTGCTTGCTAGATGGAAAACTCTTCTTTAATTAAGCATCAAACTGTTGAGTTAAACAAGTCATGCAACCACCAAGCCTAAAATGTGTTGGAACTGAGGCAATTAAATCGATCCCTTAAGATGCACACATGGTAGGAACTCAAGCCAGAAACTCACACTTACCCCGCTCACGAACAATGACTAGTGATAAGAGAAAAAGAGAAAAATACAAAGTAAGAAAACCATAAACACCATGAAACTGTCTTTAGCTAGCACTGGCTCTATGAACACATCCAGACTGGATGATGATTTTATCAAAGTTACTGATGGAAATATTTTGCCGAAATGGAGCAAGTACTTACAGATCAAGGAGCAGGGGCTCTAACGGGAAATAGCTAAGATTTTTTTCAGGAAGAGAGTGGCCTTCACATTCATTAGTTACTTACGTGTTCCTTCCTCCGTAACCATCCCCAGGCCTTCAGCTTTATTCTGCCTCTCAAATGCATTCAAATCAAGGACACTTGTAATAGACAAAGGAAAGCAAGTTTCAGGGCTGCGCACACCGGGAAAATAGATTTCTAACGTCAATGCACCTATTGACTAAGATCCTGTCCTTGGGTTTTTACAAATGCACTAACAAACACATCACAGAGTGTTTGAGAGTCAGTTTTGTGCCGCCAGTGTTTCCCAAGGAAGCCTAGTGCTCACAGGCTTTGTCACATCTGTGAAGAGGGGGAGAAAACCTTGTAGTGGCTGTTGTTTTGTCCAGTTGGAGTCCTTTCTTATGAAGATTTAAAAAGGCTTTTCAAATAAAGAAGGAACGATTTGTTTCTAAGATCTTTCAAGGGAAATTTACAGTAAACTGCATCAATTAATGTTGAACTCCCGACTTTCTCTTAAAATCACAAGGAACTAGAGCTTTTAGTGCTTAGGATGAATGAACATTGATGGAGAGTGCTACAAATTTCTAGTCTTCTAAGGTCAGGCCCTTTTAGGATTCTGTATCATTCAGGAGCCATATAGTAGGTGAGATTAAGCTTTCTGGAGGCAATGGTGTCAAGAAAAAAAGTCACTGAACTTTTAGCAAGTTGGCCTTCATTTTTGTCCCTACTTTCCTCAACCTTCCTAGTCATGGCCACCATCAAATTCTACTCAGTGAGGAACCTCTAGTACAACCACCAAGCTTAATAATGAGCACACTGTGTGATCATATTACTTCCAAATGGGGCTCATTCTATTTCTCTAAAAAACTCTAGCTCCTTCCCCAATCTGAAAAGTTTCATAGAACGTAAGGTCTCACAAGACTATAGCTCTTAGTGAAGCTTATGGCTGAATCCATTAAGATTCTGCAAAACCTACCCTGCCTTTTATCACTGGGCAATGAAAATGGCCATCAGCTTGGAAAGACATTATTGGAAAACCCAGAACTTCTTTTTCCCTTTTAGGGAGTCACAGACATGCTGTAATTTAGATGAATTTGAAAGAGAAGACTGAAAATTCCTGTTGCCATCTTGTTGGTTCTTCCCAGATCCTACTGTCAAAAGAACCAGTTCAATAAAACAAATGACTTCTTTCATTTTGGTTTTGCTATCCAAGAGGATAACACAGATCAGGACATTTGGACATGACTGCTTTGAAGCAACAGTTCTGACTCAGGAGGCAATCTAAGCAACAGACATTTCTGACCCTTACTCTATCACTAAACACTCATTTCAAGTGTTTACATTTCTCTAATGCTTAAATGTTTTACAAATATATATTATGTTTATAATTGGCCTAAGATGACTAACATACCTTCAAACTTCTGTTAGAACTCATTTGGCCTATAAGGGTATGTCACCTGTCCCTCCAAGTCAGCCTTATAAATGAGTTTAACAATATTCAGTATTGCTGACCACCAAGGGACCTCTTAGGAATTTAATTGAGACTTTCATGAGCAATATGGAACTGAACTGCCTTGATTTTTGCCACCCGAGTGCACATGCACAATTTTACCCTCTGTGAGTCAGATCTGGTAATATTACATTTTCTTTTTCTAAGAGAGGAAATAAACAAATTGGCTCTCAGTGTGGGTGGGGGAGGTAAGAACAAGGGACTATATTGCAGCTCAAATATACTCCCTCCAGCCCCAGAGTACAATACTTACCCAATCAAGTAAGGTTAGTAAAATTATGAAGTCCACCATAAGAAAGAATGTTCATCCTCCAAATTTTCAAATGGAAAACGTAATGTTCCATTTTAAAGGATATTAACTGGAGGCAAATGAGCCAGATAATTATAACTTTGAATTATTTTCAGAATGAGTTGCAGACTGTTTAGAATTATATGTGAAAATTAGAGAATAAGCTGATACTTTTCTTAGATTTCTGGCTCATTTTTGAAATGAGCAGGTATAGTAACCTGACTTGAGGTTATGAACTGTTCATTTGTCTGTAGGTTTCGCCATGAGGGGAGGCTTACATACTTCGTAATATGCATGGAAAGTTTAATGCTTTATTTTTTTTTTTAGATTATGACAAAATGTCCTCATGTTATGATGTACCACTGTCAAAATATGTACCCACCAAATATCTATTCAGGCTCCAAGGCCAGTTAAGACTAAAAATTAACCAAGTGCTTAATGAAAACATAGCCTTGGGTCATAATGAGGCCTTCATCTTCTTTTCCATTCTTTTCTGGTTTGATTTTTATGAGCATACTAGAGGCCCACTGCATGAAATTCATGCACAAGGGTTGGGGTGGGGAGAGGATCTGTGTGTCCCTCAGCCCAGCCTGCACCCTCCCCAATCTGGGATCCCTCTCACAATCCAGGACTACTGGCTCCCAACCACTCGCCTGCCTGCCTGATTGCCCCTAACCACTTCTGCCTGACTGCCTGATAACTTCCTAACCACTCCCCTGCCAGCCTGATTAATGCCTAACTGCTCCCCTATCAGCCTGATTGCCCATAACAACCCTCCCCGGCTGGCCTGGTTGCCCTTAACTGCCCTCCCGTGCCAGCCTGGTTACCCCTAACTGCCCTCCACTAAAGGCCTGGTCACCCCTAATTGCCCTCTCCTAGAGGTCTGGTCACCCACAGCTGCCCTCCCCTGCTGGCCTGGTCACCCCTAACTGGTCTCCCCTGCTGGCCTGGTTCCCCCAACTGACCTCCCCTGTAGGCCTAGTCCTCCCCAACTGCTCTTCCTTGCAGGCCTGGGTGCCACCAACTATCCTCCCTTGAAGGCCTGATAACCTCCAACTGCCCTCCTCTGCTGGCCTGGTCCTCCCTAACTGCCCTGCCCTGCCAGCCATCTTGTGTCCACATGGGGTAGCCATCTTTGACCACATGGGGGTGGCCATCTTGTGTATTGGAGTGACAGTTAATTTGCATATTACTCTTTTATTAGATAGGACTAGAAGCCTGGTGGATGAAATTCATGCATGGGGGGGGGGTGTGTCCCTCAGACCAGCCTGCACCCTCTCCAATCTGGGACCCCTCAAGGGGATGTTTGACTGCCTGTTTAGGCCTGATCCTAAACAGGCAGTCAGATCCCTCTCACAATCTAGGACTGCTGGCTCCCAACTGCTCATCTGACTGCCTTTCTTATTGCCCCTAACTGCGTCTGCCTGCTAGCCTGATCACTCCCTAACCACTCCCCTGCTATCCTGATTGATGCCTAACTGCTACCCTGCCAGCCTGTTTGTCCCTAACTGCCCTCTGCTGCAGGCCTGGTGACCCCTAACTGCCCTTCTCTGCAGGCCTGGTCTCCCTCAACTTTCCTCCTCTGTAGGTTTGATTGCCCCCAACTGCCCTACCTTGCAGGCCTGGTCCCTCCCAATTGCCCTCCCCTGCTGGCCATCTTGTGGCAGCCATCTTGTGTCCACATGGGGGCTGCCATCTTTGACCACATGGGGGCAGCCATCTTGTGTGTTGGAGTAATGGTCAATCTGCAAACTACACTTTTATTAGATATGCTTAGGGGAAACTCACACTCAGTTCTGAGAATAACAACATAACAAAAAAGAAGGTGAGGGTGATAATAAACCAACAAACATGTGGGTGTATGTGTGTGTGTGTGTGTGTGTGTGTGTGTATGGGTGTGTGTGTGTGTGTGTGTGTGTGTGTGTGTGTGTTTATACATTACATTTTCCCCTCTGAATACTATTTGAATATCATCCTGAAGGCTGGAGGAACAATACCCATCCATCCTCTTCACTTTCTCCAGTAGGTGACTCCTTTCTCAATAATTTCATGATAAGCCAGCTTACTTCTCGGCCCTCTTCATATAATTTCCCCTTCCCTTGAATAGTGAAGAGTTTAAAAACTGATGTGAGTGGTTTTCCCATATTTACCTGCAAGACTGCATAAGTCCAGAAAGGCTTTGAAAGAATCCAGCATCCTTTTTCTCCTTTAGGTAATCTAACATTTTCTGCAAGGAAGACACATTTTAAAAGAAAAAACATTGGAAACTATACCACAAGTACTGACCTTCCTAATTGAAATGGAGAAATGGCAAAGTCCTAGTCAAGGAGGCACACTGAGACAGATCCACAGTGGTGGGTTGTTATCCTGTGGACTTAAACCTGCCACGTGTCTGCCACCCCACACTCCCTACTTAACAGAACCTAAATCATTAGGGTGGACATTTCTATAAAATCCACTGGAATTTCTGCTAGGGAGGAATACTAGATCTTTCACATTCATAGACTTACAGCTTGAAGTCTCTCCTAGTGGGGAATAAGCACCGAGACCATGATTTAGTCATGTTTGTGGTTGTGAGGTATAATCTGAACAGCTCCCACAATGAGTTTAACTCACTGAAGCAAGGAGCTCAGCAGTAACGATCCTCTCTGAGAGCTCAGTATTTCTTTCACAATCTGACTTGGTCTCCTCTCCTCTCTGTTACTGGGAGGGCAGGAACTTCGTTTGGCATAATAATATTTCTTTGTTTTTGAAAAAGGCCCTTCAAGAAAATCAACTGATGAGGTAGTGATGGAGAGGGGTGTCTTAGAAAATGGTAGTTCTCTCTCTCTCTCTCTCTCTCTCTCTCTCTCTCTCTCTCTCTCTCTCTCTCTCTCTCTTAAATGTTGTTTTTATTGATTTCAGAGAGGAAGGGAGAGGGAGAGAGAGAGAAACATCATGGATGAGAAAGAATCTTCTGTCAGCTGCTTCCTGCACGCCCCCTACTGGGGATTGAGCTTGTAAACTGGGCACATGTGCCCTGACTGGGAGTTAAACTGTGATCTCCTGACTCATGGGTGGACGCTCAATTACTGAGCCGCACTGGTCGGGCAGAAAATGGTAGTTATTAATAAGACATTTGTTTGGGATTAATAAAGGCTGGGAAAAATGAAAATCCTAGTGGTAGTTATGAGTTTGGATTCTCAAAAAGCCCTGGGAGTTAAGCCTCACGAATGCCAGAAATATCTGAAATGTCACACGGACATCTGCACACCGATGCTTTGAGCCAGAGCACCGGTGGCGCCAGTGCATGGCTGTCTTCTGCAGCCATTCCAATTCAGATTGTTGAACAAATTTTCTGTGCCAGGCAGCCTATGCTGATGTGCTCTCATTTAATGCCCGCTGGCAGGGGATTTTATGTGCATCATTCACTGCTGTACCCTGCACCCCTAAAGCAGAGCTTGACTTCAGGGCAATCACTACATAGTTGTTGAGTTAATGAATGAGCAAACAACAAGTATGTGGGATTAACTGAGCAGGCTCCTTGCTCACAATAGGGCAGCTATTTACTTCAATGAAAAGGTGAAGTAAAATTTTCAAGTTTAAAAGATGTCTTCTACAGTGTAATTGTGCAAAAAAAACCCCCAAAACATTTAATGTTGAAAAAAAGTTTTTCTCTTTGAACCCTGTGTAAATCCTCTTCATTAAGTACACATTTGCCTGTCAACTCCTAGCCTGGTTTGATAGGTGTCCCCAGCTACTCTGATCTAATTGGCCGCTAAGGATAACTATCAGCGAAGAGGATTCTGGGTCGTGGCCCCTGTAGCTGAGTCAGTGCCTCTTCCACGAAGTGTGATGGCTGTCGATGAATACCCCAGGAAGGCTGACTCCTTGAGAGTCCCCATTACCTGTTGCACACCAGCATTGCCTCCATTCAGAATGGCAATCCCCAGCTTCAGAGTCTCAACCACCATGGGGCTCCGCTCACCTGTTGCAGTGAAGATTCGGTTGAAATGCCAAGGAAAGAGAAGTTAAAGCCCACCTAAATCCCACCAACTGGGCTTTATCGGACTCTTTCATAATGACTTCATTTCACAGTATGGATTCTTGGTGGGAGTGACATGGGCCCATCCAGAAACCCTGGGAAACACCTTTGCTGGCGCTTATCATCTGAAGGACCATCTCGGCAGCCCCGCGCTCATGCAGCCGAGCTTGCTGATAGAGGGTTTTCTGCTTTTCCATTTCTTTTTCCTGGAAAAGGTACACAGGAACAAGGTTTGCTTACCCCCAGGGAATTCCCTGTGGGGAGGTAAGTTGAGAGAGGGAATCTTTACCTGCCTGAGGAAGGCAACACACAAAGAAGAGCTTTGAAGTTTATTGTCAGATGCTACTCAGCTTTCCAGAACTGTCCACCTGCAATTCACTCATATTTTGATGACTAATTTTTCACTTTTGGTAAGAGAGGCAACACAGTCCATTCCTCTTTTATACTATGATTATAGGAAGTGACCTCAGATTAAAATGTGTTTGACTCCAATATCCTGTCATACAAAGACACCTGCAGAGTGGTCACCTGGAGTTTACCTGTGAGGCTATAGAAAACACTCACTTACCTAGGAAGTTCAGGCTACAGTCAACAAAAACTCTTTTGGATATGGGATACCAGAATGCCAAGGCTTTTCAGAACTGTAATTATATTCATTTATTGTCACTGTTGTGTACTTTGTCTATAAAAGAGTACAAGTCAACTAATATAGTTTTATCTTGGGAGATTTAGGGTTTTGCATTGCCTCAAAAATAAAAATCGCTATTACTGTTCTACATTTACAGATCAGTAGGGCCAAAACCATCCCAGTGTCTTTGTTGATTTGAATTTTCATTTTTGGGTGTCTAAATTTGTCCTTCTTTGGCCCATTATTACCATCCTGGGGTAGAAATATAAACTTTCCCAGAAGAACTAACCTAGTGGGTGGTTTGCTGATGGACTGGCTGCCTGCTACCTTTCCTCAGGCAGGCAGCAGACAGACAGACGGACAACAGAGCCACAGCTGACAGAGTGCTTTATCCAGGCAGACTTTTGTGTTTGCTACCAGATACACATGGTGGATAGGCCACATAGTGGGCCACATGGCTGTCAGCACCCACCTCTGAAGGTTGGCTTTAGAGGGTGGCCCTGTCTTCAATCTTAGTGAAAACTTACTTCAAATGTTTTTTCCTTGTCTTCCTCCTCTTCTTCATCCTCCCCATTCTGACAACTCTGAATTCCGTGGAACAGAGAAAGGAGACAGACAATCACATTTCAGGCGGACCTGAAAATCAAGACTGTCCCATTGTGCGGCAGGGGACAGGACGCAATTCACAGGACCTCATGCATGTTGTAAAACCAAGGGCATTCTGACCATTGCAGGGCAACTTTCTCCTCTAAATGTCACATTTGCAGTTACAAAGAGGTTCAGAAATGAGAATGAGAACACCAAGACCACACAATTAGTGAGGACACATCTGGCTTAAATAGAGACCTGAATTCTCTCACCTAGTCAAGTTCTAGTGTAAATCGAGAGATAGGAGCACAGGGAGCTGCCCCTTCTGAACAAGAACCAGGGGCTTGGGAAGAAGATCAGAGACACCCAGAATGTAAATCCCCTTGTACCCCTTCCCATCGTGTCCATGAGGCATATCTGGTAAAGAAAAAGGTGCTCTGTACCCCAACACGCCCCCTTTTCTGTCTGCCATGAAGGTTTCTCATTTGAGAAGGAGCAGTTCCCTTAGCCACTTGGCATTCCAGAGGTCACTGTCCCACCATGCAACATTTTTTTTTAAGAGAACTACCATTTTCTAAGACACAGAAATAACATCTCTGGCCCTGCTGCCTCCTTTAGAACACTAGGATCTCCCTCTAGCTTCTGAGCCTATTTCCAAACATACTGAACTTCCTTTGCCTACATATGTGTCTGAACAGTTGGATGCATCTGAACACTGAGTGAAAATTCCAGGGCTGTCTGTATGTCCAAGCCCTGTTTAGCTGGTTTAGATCTGTCATGTGATCCTAGCCACTAGTACCCATTGTTTCTGCGAAGCCTCAAGGTCTCTTAGGTGGACAGTGGAGTGGTTTACTAGAGTCACCCGTATGGTACATGGACTGTGCTCTGCCTGGAGCTCTTGTTATGACCGAGTCCAGGCCTGATGCTCAGCATGACAGATTCTGTGCTGAAAAGGTCTAAGGAGGGAGAACGACTGAGGCAAGGGCAGGAATCAGGTGTACCTTGGCCATCATGCTGGAATAGGAGGTGTACAAAGGGTCGTCTTCCAATTTGCTGGAAAGAATAAAGGGAATATTTAGCAGGCTACCTTCAAGGCCCAGTGGAAAAGACTAAGAGCCACAAAAACCTTGACTGATATATGTACTAGTGAACTAATTAGACTCTCCCACCCCCACCCTGATTCTGAGAAACCACTCTGGGAATCTGAGTGGGCACTGGCTTGTCATGGAATTGAGGGAGGAAGGTTACAGTGTGAGGCTGCTTAATCTATTAGACCAGTGAGTGTCTGGCATTATGATGAGAGACTGTGGCTTATGGGGTTTCCCTAGATGTTTCCTTATGGCCAACATGAGGGCAGCAAAGAGGGCAGCTTGAATCTGTCAGCCCCGCTACAGGCACTGCCATCCTTGAGAAGAGGGTGTGGGAAGAGCCGGTGCCCTGATGGTGCTGACCTCCTCTCCGTGAGAGCATTGCGGCTGAAGTGGAGAACGATCTGGTGCAGTGGGTCTGGCTGCTTTTCCGTCTCTGTCTCCTCCTCCTCTTCCGTCCTAGGAGATTTCTACACAGACCAATGCAGACAGGTTTTAGGCGTGGATTTCAGCATGTGCCACACAACTGCATGCAAGCAGAGAGAAGGCAAAGCGCAAGGCACAGAGTGCGTCAGACTACAAGCACCAAGAGAAACCGCTATCTCACTTATTTATTTCAGGACAGAAGCCCTAAGAGTGCAGGGTTTGGCATATAAATGGATATGGTTGTTTTTTGTTTTTTTTTTTTTTTCAGTCAAAGAAACATTCCAATTTTGGGTTAAAACAAGATGAAAGGAAGAGCCAAAGCCTGATGACAGCCGAGGCTCTGCACACCCCAATCAGCAAGACTCATGCAAGCTCTGGGCACCCGAGCTCAGGAGGGCAGCCCTGACAGTCACTGAGAGGCTGGGCCTCTCACCCGAACTTGCTTTTGGAGAACTCGGCTGGAAAAGGGATGAGGCAAGAGTGACACAGCCCGGGAACCATTTGAGGGTTAACACTACTCCAGACTCAACCTGGCTCAACATTTCTCTTTCCTAACCTCACTCCTGATTCTAAAATACTTGTTCCTAATAGATGCCATCCTGCAGCTGCAAGCCTTACAGCTTCTCCTCTTGTTGAGTCTCTATCTCCTTTTACAGAAAGGGCTATAGCTGCTGATGCCAGAGATAAAAGTGAGCTCTCCAGCAGACCCAGCAGGGTGGACCATATTCAGTAAACTGGTGAGAACTGCCTAGACTGTGTGAATGGTTCAGAATACACAGCCGAAATGATGCTCACTGTCAGCTTCACACTAAAGACTGAAGGGCACATACGAAAACAATGAGGGCCATAGAAGACATATGGAAGGAAAGTAGGGGAGAAAATATGAAAGGGGAAAAAAAGAGGGGTGGAGAGAAAAAGAAAGAATGATAGGGAGATATAGAAAGAGGAAGAAATGTGGGAATCAGTGAATATGAGAGACACGGGGCAAGACTAACAGAGAGAATAGGGGCTAAGAGAAAAAGATAAGTGAGAGAAATAAGAAAAAGTGAAAAAATAATCAACCATGGTTCGGCTAAAGGAAAGGAGGGTTACTTTTCTTCCTGGACCAGGATGAAGCTCTGTGGTCTGCTACCTGTCTTCCCCCACGGGTATAATTGTAAGTAGTTTTACAGTGTGACATCTGTTAGAGATTGGACATGACACATTTTCTGAGGTCCAACTGTAGAAACGTGGGATGTAGGAAGGGGATTTAGATGTGCCTTCCTAACACAGATGCAGGGCCTGGGCTCGGGCTGGTGGCCTCCTGCGACCAGTGGTGCTCAAAACTTAGCGAGAATTTCCCATGGCATGGCTGTGCATCCCAGGAAATATTAGTTGTTAATTATGATGATGAACAGGACAACAGTGATTAGCACCTCCAAGTGAAATTTATTCTCTGGCCATTAGCAAGGCTTCCCCCTGACAACTTAAGCCATTAGTTCCTTTCAAATTTACACACTCGATTTTTGGGAATCTTTAACTGTTATAACACACACATGAATATAGAAATCAAATTCATTCACACTCATATTTGCTCCCAGTTGAGCCAGTACTTACAGCCAAATCCTGTACTAGTCTCTCTTCAAAGGAATACTCCTCTGTTTCTATCCAAAATCTCTGATAGCCATGGAGGAAGAGGTTAATAGAGCGGTGCCTGAGCGGAAGGGGTGAGAGTGAGGTTAAGAGGGATCCATGGGACACTTTACTTTAGTTAGAGGTTAACAGTTAGTAAGCAGAACAGACTTTTGTACAATTCTTATCCTCTGATTGGTCAGAGTAGCCAGTAGCACACCACCATAAACATTAATTTCAATGAAATCAGACCCCTCTAACACAGTGCTTCCTCAATGACTGGGGCACCTTCTGAATGAACTAACAATGGTTAGTGGAAGGCCAGGAGGTAACCATGATTCTATTCTCACAAGGTCTTTCATTTCCTCTCTAGAAACAGTCCAGAAGTATTTGTTTAATACAGCAATTTGGTTCTTCCTTTTTGGCTGACCATTTCTCCAGGTGATCCCATTTAAATCATGCTGACGGTGAATGGGTTAGTCTCAGATATACTTTACAGGGCCTCCAAGGAGCCATGCTTGCAAAGTGCTTCAGCTTTTACTTAGGAAGTCAAGGCTTGGGTGAGCTGCGCTCATTAGCATGACTTCAGTGTGCCCTATGGGGTCTGGCTGTGGCCCTGGTTGCTGAAAACACTGAATAACTGGCACAAGCTACTCGCTCCCTAGAAGCCAGGGAAATAAGCCACTGAATAGCAGTAAATGGGTTACCAAATGTGAAAATAGCAGTGAGCAGGGAAGGAGAGAAAAGGAAGATGAAGGTCAAGACCAGAGTCATTAAGACCCTGGCCATGGTTTCCTGTAAAACACGGCCATTGTTAGCTTTCTTTAAAATCTGACCAATCAGAGTTATGTATAAAAATTGTACAACTTTGTGTTTTTATGGTAATGATAAATCATGGTCAAGGAAGGAAGAGTGTGCAGAGAATGAGCAGGTCCCTCCGTAGGTTACATTACC
Organism: Antrozous pallidus; assembly: GCA_027563665.1. Lineage (NCBI taxonomy): Eukaryota > Metazoa > Chordata > Mammalia > Chiroptera > Vespertilionidae > Antrozous > Antrozous pallidus. Next base: position 37,660,037 of record CM050515.1, read on the forward strand.
ATTAAAATGGGAATAAGCCTGTCATACTGAGTTTTTTCATTAACCTTTTCCAGCCAAACCCGTTGAAAGGTGCTCAGGAAGAAATTGTTAATTTTGTGTCTGGAGAAAAGCACACAGGTTTTCTTTTAAAAACTAACATCAGAGAAACAGTTTCCACATAATGAAAACAATCCCTTTAGCCCTTTAGTTTGGAAAGTTTCATGCAGTCTACAACATCACAAAATGAAGAAGAGGTGTGGTCTCCCCCATTAGCTCCTTAGACAGTTTTTATTGTTGCTGTTATAAAATCTCCTTATATTCCTCCATCCTAAGGGGAAATCCAGGGCAACACCCCAAAACAACTGGGTTAGGGGTGGGATGGCTATGTTTCTGCAAGGACACAGTGAATTTCTGAACTTACTGTTACCCACACAAGGATAGAGTTGTTGAAGGAGCGACCAAAATATGAAAGAATGGTAGTAGCATCCTCACTGTATTTTTTTTTTAAAGCTTGTTTTTGAGATGTGAAATTTCTGCCTAGGTAGTAGCATCCTCACTGTATTTTTTTTTTTAAAGCTTGTTTTTGAGATGTGAAATTTCTGGTCCTGGAGTTATGTGCTTAGAGCTGAGCTATTCTGGAGGCCAAATTAGCACAACGTCAGGTAAGAATCCCCACCAGAGAGGTGTGTGCATGCCTTCTGATGTTTCACCATTTCTTGAAAACAGACAAGACCCTATGCTTTTTGCTTTTTCTACTGGGCTATGAATTTCACTGTTGTTTTTTGGCCAGGACTTTAGCGAGCCTTCATCCCCATGACAGCTTGACTTAATTTTTAGCTTTTTATAATGAATTCTGTTTGATTCTGTGGTGCCTGATCCCCTTCCAAAGACACTAGTCTGTTTTCTCGAGAGACCTAGAGAAGCAGGTGTGTCTTGGAGGCAATGTTTTCTACCATCTTCAAAGACCTCAACTAGGGAAGCTCAATTGACCAGTTGACTCAGGAGAGGGTTACAGGACACTCTGGACAAATGATGGCCAAGATGCACAATTTGATAAAAGTAAAATGTCAAACCTAGAAATAGTACTTTATCTGATTTTCCAAAAAACCAAAAACCTACTTGGGATTCAGAACATACTTGTCCAAGTCAGTTTATTTTTCCCAACCAGGTGAGGATGTTCCTACTGATTTGAATGCTGATAAAGCAGAGGCTGATACATAATTATCAGCTTTGTTTATTGATCATAGACCTGACCTCACTAATTCTGAAATTAGTCTGAGGATGGAAAGTGATCACATCACCAATGACAGTGAGTCCAAGGGGTCAGTGCTGGCCAAATCTGTACCGGTACCCAGCACGTGTGTTCACACACATTCCAGAAAAGCCTTCACATAATTTTAAACTCAGAGTATGGACTAAATATCAGGATAAAGGCATCATGACCATGACTAGCCTCTTGGGACAGTGCCCTTTCTTTACCTGGAAGGCACATACACTGTGCAAAGGATTCTCAAGTTACATTTCTGTACCTGCTGAGGAAACACAATGATTTTGGTGTCATCCAAGTGCCTGAACAGAGAAATATTGTTTGATCTGTTGATGGAATTTAGAAAAAAGTAGTTGACAAAACAGTTCCTTTATTACAGGCTGCCTTTACATCCTCACAAAGAATCCCACATAGGTAAAACTAGAGAGTTTCCATATGCTTATGTGGCTAACTTCCTGTGCAAAACAGTGAGCTGAGGAAGGCATGGGTACTAGGAAAACTCATCTGGTTTCAGTTTTTATGCTTACCTTGATTATCTTAGCAGGCCATTATACCACATGAAGACTGTAATGGCTCCATGGGTGAAGGATCCAATTTCTACCTGGATCATGAGTGTTGGGGCCAGAAAAGAGCCCGATTGTGGGAAAATACCTTAATTCCCACCACTGGCTCACAATACAGAAGATGACAGAATACTTGCCTGGGCAGGTTATAGAGAGGGGCCATCCTGAAACAGGCCACCACTGCCCGCTTCCGCTGCTTAGACAACAGCTTGTGCCAGACTGCCTTCTTGGACCTCAAAGGCTGCTCCACCTGAGGAGAAATCACATGGGCAGGAGAGCACAGGCTGACAGGGCCGCGAAGGTGGTCAACTTCAGCCCAGACTTCTCAACCCTGCAAGAATTTTGATTTCTCAACTGTAGTCAGTAAGATGTACCCGTTAGTAGATGATTCAATTTGTGAAGATATAAGTTTGCTTTCTTCTCCTAACTGTGGTTGGCTATTTATTAATTAACAGAAGCTTTACAAATGGGTAGGGGACTTCAACAGGTCATTTGAGCTAATGACAAACATTTGTAAAACACTGGAAGGGAAAAGAATTGAGGAGTCTGCTACCAGGAAGCGCCAAGATGACACCTGGGTGTGAGCTGGGATGATCCTTGCTTCTTATTTTCTGTCTTACAAGAACATTATTAACTAAGAGCTGAGTGTAGACAGGAGCTTTGTATTATCCAAGATAGTCTTGCTTCTCCAGTCCTCAGCAGATGCTCCTTACCTGCTCCAGGTGGAAGACAGCTGCTGAAATTCTCTGCACACGCTCCACAGTCTTTTCTGGATTGGAAGGTTCTTCACTCTTCAAAACATCTTTATAGAGATTCAGTTGCCACTTTACAGCCGGATCATCAGACTGAAAATTAAAGCTTATACATGAGATGAGAAATCTCTGATACCTCTTGTACTGAAATAGCCTTTCATATCTAGCACGGTTTCATATTAATCAAGACAGTATTCTATTATTGCCAACTCTCTTATTTTCTCTATTATCTTCTTCTGGAATACCATAGATATTATGAAAGAACTTCTCATTCTAGCCCATATGCCCCTTAACTCTTCTATTTCTTTCTCTGTTCTGAATTCTAATTCCTTAAGGCAAACTTCCAATTCATAAATTCATTTTCAGCTGTGTCTAGTCTATTTTTTACACACAAATTGGATTTTTAGTTTCAATGACTATTTCTGATTTTTATAATCACTATGAGGTCTTTTTCAATAACATCTTCCTTCTTCTTAACAAACATTATGTTCAAGTCTTGATTTATGAATTCTATTGCTCCTTTTACCTCTTTAAGTATTTTAACAACACTTAAACTCCTTTCTGTAGTTCCTTAGGCTTGGATTCTTCTCTTTGTTGCATTTTCTGGCTAATAGCAGTGGGTTCCCTTCACACTTTGTATTTTTTAAAAATGAGCTCGTCTTTAGGAGGAGTTCTATTAATTGGCGTCTCAGCCCATATCCTAGGGGGGTAGAGTCTCTACAAGTGGTTTCATGGTTGTCTTTGCAGGAGATTCATGTATTTCACTGGTTCAACACTCATTTTATATAAGTTTCTTGCTTTGAAATGATGCACAATATGAGTAATTAAGTCCCACAGCTATCTTCCTTTAAGGTTATTAAAAACATCAGCCCCTAAAATACATGTGTAGTACAGAGAACTCTACTAGTTTTCCCAACTGCATCAACCTCTCCTCAGTACTATGATTTATTATGTCTTCTTTTTTTCTGACACTTGAGATTTCTTTTTATGTCCTTTTTGGGGAGTATGCTCCACTATCATTCCTATATGTCTAGGATGAAAAGAAGAGGCTATTTGTGTCACCCTAGTTCTCCATCTCATGGAATAATGTATCTGAGGAAAGAGCTATTCAGATTTACAGGCCTAGGAAAATATCAGATAGCCTTTAAAATAAAAAGAAATTATCTTGATTTTTCTGTTTATACCAACTCAAATACAAAAATAGTTTGTTTTCCAATCTCTAGAGCAGGCGGTGCCAAGATCCCCTCCTCCCCCTACCCCAGGTGTCCTGCTTCACAGTTTAGCAAGCACCACTGTCAGTAAAGCTGAGGCCTGACCCAACCCCGAGCCCCCTCCTTGTATGCATGGTCACAGGACCACATGAACACACACACCACGGACACCTATGGTCTCTGCTCACTCACTTCCAGGCTGAATGGGAGTGGGGAGAATGCTTTACTGGATACTTCTTTGCAACAGTAAAGGAAAAAAACAAAAATATAAAAATTAAGGGCAGAGAGCTAGTCCTACCAATTTAACACAAGTACTCTGAGACTGTTTCTAGAAAAACATGAGTAAATTAAGCGTGAACATGACACCCGGAAGCCAGAGGGAGGCCTGTGTGGGTCCTCATTGTCTTCCTGTGCATTACCTTTTCCTGCAAGTGCAAGTTATTCCGCAGGTGTTCCTTCACCTCTTCATCGGTGTCCCTCTGTGGAAAGAGATGTTCCATTTTATTCCCAGAGGTCACTATGCAAATATAAGGTAGGGTGCAGGAAGTATAGACAGCCCAAGGAAAGTTTTGCTGGGATCTTTATTAGAAGAATGAAAAAAGAGAAATGACAGGCGTGTTCCAAAGGGAACAGGCTAACTTCCAAACCAGCTCCAACAATGAGGGCGTGCTGCCTTTGTGCATCTTGGATTCTGTCCCTCTGCTCCCACCCTCCACCCAGAGGAGGACGGAGTGCCTGTCCCCACCACCTGTCTCACTTGCTCAGCCACGGCAGATGGGCACTTACGCAGCTGTATCGTGATTTTGCGAGAGAGATCAGCTCCTGATCGCCCGGGGTGCACATATTCAAACCAATAGGCAACATTTTCTTGAGCGCAGCCACGATGAGGGAGGTCTGGATGGAATACAAGTCTCCTCTGCGCCTCGTCTTCTTCCGCTCCTGGTCCTGCCCTCCAGACTAGGAGACAGAAACAGAGGGGCTCAGTGCCTCTGAAGGGAGCTGCCTCACTCCGGAGGCAGCCTGCCTCCTTGTGGCCCTGGCAGTACCTGGCAGGGCCTCCATACATTTCAAAGGACACAGGAGTGTGTTCAACAGCCAACCAGGTAGCCGTAAAACCCGACCTCCTCCTTGTGCGCATGCTCACAGGACCACACGAACACACACGCCACGGACACCTACACCTACGGTCTCTGCTCACTCACTTCCGGGCTGAATGAACAGATGAACTGGTGTTTTTAAAAAATGATTTGAGAACTGGCCAAATGACTCTGGCTCACACTTTCTCATCTCCCCACAGGGCGTGTTCATCCAGGGAAGCCGTGAGTTTTAGAGAAGAGCCAGTGCACTGGCTGAGGCAACCAACCCAGGGCCCTCAGTGTCTACAACACACGGCGGTGGGGTAGGGGGGCTCAATCACACAAGGCACTGCGGTAACCGCATTTTTCATGATGTCAGGCTCTGCAAGAGCAAAGCTTCCCAGGTGGTACCTTACTAGCAGGACTCTGTCCCAGCTAATGGGCACCTGCTGAAAGTGTGTGTGTGTGTGGGGGGGGGGGTGGGGGGGGGGGGGGGTGGGGGGGGGGGGGGTGAGGATGAGATGGGGGAGGCTGCAGAGCCAGAAGTAGAAAATGAAGTCAGGGACACCGAGGAAGAGCAAACTGGTGCTCACCAAAGCTTTGCTTCATGAAGTGCCCAAGAGTATCTGCAGCAATGAGGTGGCAGCCCTGCAATGTGCACTGAGCCCCAGGGCCCTGGGAGCAGGGCAGAGACCAGAGGCCAACCCTAGAACTGGGGTCTAAGACTTGGAACCCTGGGCTGGAGCAGAGTTCATTTCATACAGGGTTGCCTTGCAGAGAGAAGAGGGGGGTCAGAATGAACAGTGCCTTGGGAGGATCTCTTTAAATTACTTTCTAAAGTGTGAAAGGTTCGTAATTATTAATAGACACTCTTAAAACGATGCAATTTCTGTCACCCAGCTGTGGCAGCTGCACCTTCAAGTGGTTATATCACAGAAACCTCAGCAAAGCCCCTGACCAGCAAGGGAATTCTACTGACTGCAGGACCACCGTGGACCAGGTGCTCCAAAACTGCAGGTCAGACATGGACCGCAGTGGGAGACGGCAGTGAGAAAAATGAGCCGGAGGAAGACATGAGGTTAAAAAGCAGCGGCTTCTTGTGTTCTAGAACACGGTCAGAAAGCTGGCTCAACCAAGACCACGGGAGTCTGCGCTATCACTTCCTGAGCGCTTGCAAGATTCCTTCGTGTTCTACCTTCGGTGCAGAATTCTAAAGGTTGCAGCTAAGGCTAAACTCATTTACAGTCTCAATTATCCTTGAAAATGCTTCAAATCATTCATGAAGGATACAACCCAGTTTTAAGTATATAAACTATGAGATACCCTATACATCTTATAAATTTAAAAGATAACTTGCAGCATGCTTTTTACAACACAGTAAATGTGCAAAATGTAATGATGTGGATGTGATTCACAATTTAAATAGTTTATTGCTCACTCTCTATTTTAATCTCACCAGTCCCAGCAGTTTATGATCAAATGCTGCTTCTACGATGTGACTGCAATGTGCCTGTAACTGAAATAAGACATTTCTAATCCTCCCAACTCTAAAATAGAAACAAGTCGGTTTTATTGATGAGAACATGATGCTCAGAGAGTTAAGTGATGCTTGCAAGGTCACAAAACAAGTAGCATCTGAGTCAATATGTAGATCCCAGCTCTCTGTTCATGGCTTCTTTTCCCCTTTCTAAACAAGGGCTACCTGGGGCCCAGTTCCTGCACCCCCCCCCCCCACATTCCTGAGGGAGACTGCTTGGGACAATTGCAGCAGATAGATGCTAATGAAGAGATAGAGAAGTATTTCCAAGCAAAAATCTATATGGATCACTGGAAAATTATCTTAAGGTTTATTACACCATATATACATCTTATGCAAAAATTCATAGTTATCTGCTGATTTCAAATCCTGGAGTTTAGTCCTTAGAAAACCCTCTTTGAATCATGGGAACCTTGCACAAGAGGCAGGAATGTACAGTGTGAAGGGCTGGAACCACTGACAGTGAGTGGGATTCGGACTCTGCAGGGCACAGCAGGGGAGCATCGCCCAGGTCTCAAGCCCTGTCAGTATCCCCATCCTTGTTGGCATGCTGGCCACACAGTGGCAGCTTAGGAAGGGAGCAGAGCTAGCAAGGAGACCTCGGGTAGGTTACGGCAAGGCTTGGCTGGCTTCCCTGGCTTTCCCATTCCAGGGTGGGTAGGCCTACATTCACTCTTTGACAGGCAGTTGTTTTCCCTGGAGCAGGCCTGGGGACTTCCAGGTGAGAATATCCATCTGTACCCCCCTCCCCACCCCCACTGGTGGCCGGAGCCTGAGACCTCTAATACTAGAACAGAAAAGACACATCATGCATTTGACCTGTACCTTTACTTGCATGGCCTGTGTGGAAAGACAAAAGAAAAGAAACAAGGAGAAGAGTCAGTCAGTAAAAGCAAGGGTCCAAGGCATAAGCTACCACATGTTAGTCTTAGCTTCTGAGCCCCAGTTCCTCAGCCAACACAACAGAAACTCAACCGCTCTGGGAGCCAGTTGAATATGGCATGTAGAGTGAATGAGAGAGTAGGATGGAGGTTAATTTGGCCATAAAGACTTATACCCAGACCAGGCAATGCACCCCTGGCCAAGATCATCTCAGAGACCAGCCTTCCAGAGTGCGTGACATTCACACCCAGGTCTTCAGATAAATGTTTTAGACTTAAAGTCTTTCCTGCTCCCCCTTACTTTCACCTGAGTGAGCTGCAGACAATCTGTCATGTAACCAAAGACCCCATTTTTTTTGTTCCTTCCACCCACATTATCACCTCTAGCAGATCTGTGGTTACCAAAATATGTAAATGTCTAATTACTATGTTGTATACCCAAAACTAATATATGTCCACTATAGTTAAAAAACAAATTAAAAAAGAAGAAGAAAAAGAGAGGGCAGACTTGCACTCAAGGGTGATGGGTGTGCTTCTGCTAAAAGTTTGCTTTTAAAAAAAGGACTCTAGGAGTATCTCAGGTGGTTCAGAATTACTCCACAGCCTGAAGGATGGAGCACCTCCCTTCTTGTGTTGTGACCTTTATATACCTTAAGTAAAAGCCTCCCAAATCCTGCAGGTTCTCATTTTATTCTTTTCTTCATATGTTGCTAAGATTAGTTAACTCAGTGCATTTTTACAAATACTGGAAATAGGTATGTGCTTTTTTTTCTAAGTTGCCTAAAGCTTTTTATTTTCTAACCAAAAATTTATGAATTCCTCTAACTTCAAAATTGTTTCATTTCCCACAGTAGTTTAAGATGATTTTATGTGTGAACTTAAGGAAAAAATACAGACTTTTAAGGCATGAAGGAGATGAAGAAGGAAAGGAAGCAGAGAGAAGGCGAAAGGAGAGGGAGAAAAGAGGAAGATAAGGTGAGAGAGAGAAAGAGATAGAGAGCACTTAAGCTGCAAATGTACAAGAACAAAAGAAATAAAAATAAAAACAAAAAAGGTGGGAGGCTGGAGAGGTGAAAGAGAGGGAGGGAGGGAGGGAGGGAGGGAGGGAGGGAGGGAGAGAGAGAGAGAGAGAGAGAGAGATTGAGAGAGAGAGAGAGAGAGAAGAATAGAGGAGAGAAGAGAAGGGAAGAGTGAATGATAGGGGATATTGGAGTAAGAAGAAAAACACACACAATTCTGAATACCCTTAAAAAACAGACATTGTCTGCCAAAACCGGTTTGGCTCAGTGGATAGAGAGAGATTCTGCCTGAGACCTGAAAGGTCCCAGGCCCGATTCTGGTCAAGGGCACATACCTTGGTTGCGAGCACATCCCCAATAGGGGGTGTGCAGGAGGCAGCTGATCCATGTTTCTAACTCTCTATCTCTCTCCCTTCCTCTGTAAAAAAAAAAAAATCAATAAAATATATTAAAAAAAAAACCAGACATCTTCTAAACTATTCCCTGTCCTTTTACAGTATACTGAAACCCCATGGAGTGGCTTTAAATAATGAGTAACACCAATATTTCCTGCATCACCCTTCCTGCATTGTTTAAAATCTTGGTCAAGGAACTGGCATTCCTTGGGCTAAATGTGTTCTAACTTACCATTACCCTCTGAGGAAGCTGCTGCCATTTTTCCAGAAAACAAAACCAGTTTAAAAACAAAACAAAACAAAAAAACATGTGCTCAGCTTTATCATGTTTAGCTTAACATACATTTGCAAATTGGTGTTATATTAACAAAATATACAATGAGCTCTCAAAAAACAAATCTGCTTTAGTCTCCAGAGAAGTCACACATCTTTGAACTGACTTCAGTTAACCAAGTCTGTGAAGGGTGGCCCACTGTATTTTTTCCTCTGCTTCTCTTCCATTTGCAATGATGAGTGCAGTGTGTGGACATGCAGCATTCCAGGTGCCATGTGCACTGAGGCCAAGTCCACTTACCACCAGAATTCAATTATGAGTGGAGATAAAAGCAAGCACAGGTGACAAGTGACCACTCATATCAAGAAGTAGGGAGAATCTCTCATTTCAGGGAGGCAAAGGCAATAAGAATTCAATTGATAATTGAAAGAATATCCCCCCTTCTTGGCTTCTCAATATGTAATTCTACATCCCCAAACCAGCAGTAATGACTATGAGTTGCTGTTTTAGAGGCGTGTACCTCTCTGAAACAGTGCCATGCACATATGTAATATTATTTTTCCCCCTAGAGATGCAATTTGATATTGACTTTTAAACAAAACATCCTAGTTGAGCTGTGGAGAGTCAGGTAAATTGGGGCCCAGAGGAGGGAAGTGAATGAGGCAAAGTCATACCTCCAGTCAAGATTTGGGCCAAAGGTAAGACGTAGCTTACTTTTAATCTCTAGTCCTATTTACTTCCACATTTTGTGTCTCAACAGATGGAAAAGGAACAATATTTAATATTTGTTGCCCCAAGGATCATGGCAAATATTATTTAATATCTAGGGAGGGTCCTCACATCCATTACACTATAAGTGATTTTATCCCATGTGGCTCAGAAAAAACTGGCATGCAATGTCAATGGGAATGAAGTGAAAGTGTTTGCTCCTATAGACTAACCTTATCAACAGGGGAGATGCAAAGATTCTGAATATGACCATCCTCTGAAAAGACAAACATACCCTTTTCCTCCTTCAGTTATGTGAATGAACATGATTTCAGGTTAGTTTGTTAGTAGGTTAGTTGTGAAATATCAATTCTTTTCACCTCACCTCTTTCCAAGTATAAACCCAAGGACCCCAAGTATCTACTCAGTACCAGAAGGTTGAGATGTCTTTGCCATTTCTGCTCCTCTGGGATCTGAATCCTTGTATCAGTGTCATTTCCACTGCTTTGCTGTCATTGCTGACGATGACAATGAATTCTAACTGGTTTAGTCCAGAGCCAATGGATAGATTCCAAGTTGAAGATAGCATGGAATCTTCCCTGGATTTATTTAGGTAGGCAGGGTCAAAGGAGAGCCTGTGGTGGCTGTAAGAAGACCCTTAAGAGGGAACTTAAGATACACGTCCAGGGATCAGAAGTCTGAAATATCCTATATACCTAACATGAGCAGCAGATGTATTCGCTAAAAGTTGAATGTAAAATAATTTTTTGAAAATCAAATAAACAATATAAAGCTCAAAAGGATCCACAATAGGTAAAGTTCCTAAGATTCCTCTTGAATGTGAATATGCACACTTGATTGCTCCATTTTGCATGTACACAATTTTATTTATAAAACTTTATAGAAAAGTATATATCAGATTCAAAATTTCAAGAATCATTTTTTTTTTGGATGCTGAAAGAAATATTAGTGTCAACATAGCTAAATGACGGAAGGGTGGGAAGTTCAGAGTGACTGAGTTAATCAGAGCTAGCCAGACATGGTCGAGATGGGTGTTGATTTTTGGGGTCCTACAGCCCCTGTCTGCAGCTCCACATACATAGATCTTCCATCCCAGGTATTACATGTCACTTATACTTGTCATACATAGTCAATACTCATTGAGGCATACCTCTCAAGGGAAGAGAGTCAAAGGTAAACCATAATAGCTGGTAACAAAACATCCCATTTAAGTAAGCCTGGCTTTGGTATATACACCTGAAGGAGTGTATCTCAGAATTCTCTCCAATCAAAATAGCAAACCCTTTCTGTGTAGAGCTGACCTAGAAGGACCTGGAGGCCAGTTCCCCTTCCCATATTCCTCATATAGTCCTCCTTATATGTAACTATTTTTTTTTTGTCAGACAGATATCTTGTATGCTCTCTTTCAAAAATTTCCTGCAGGGAGATGCACAAATGTCTCAATTTCTGAATGTAACTCATGTGGAAAATAAACAGACGGCCTTTAGAGGTCAGCACAGTTGAAACGGAGCAGCTACTGGATGTTCCAGATAGGAGAAAAACAAGTATACTGTAAGAATATGTATTGATGAAATCCTCAAAGCAAAGTAATTTTCTAGTCAGAAGGTGACTCTAGGCACCTGTATTTTTGCAATGTCACCACACAGGAAGTCATTCTATTTTAAAACTACTGACAGTAGGTTTGTTTTAGATGCCTCCCAGATGCCTTAGGCAAGCCTTGAAACATACACTTTTAGACATACAAGCAGCTATTTATTAATAAAAATGTGATGACCATGCTTATTTGAGAACAGTTTCTTCTGTTCATTCTCAAAGAAACAACAATGGAGATTGTTGGTTTGACTTAAATGCTGTACAGAGTGGATTATTTCATACATCAGACATGCATAGCTTAGGTAAAGGTTGAAAATTCTTTGGAATTGATATCTAAGAACTTACTTTTGACATCTTGCTTTTGCTGTCTCCAGTTAAAAATGCCAAATTATTAATTTCATTCTGAATCACAAAATTTTGCTCTTCCCTCTTGAAGTTCTAAGTGGGGGGTGAGGGGAATAAAAAAGCAAACATTACAAGACAGTTCCCCGAGGCCTGAGCTTTCACGCTGTCTCTATACCGAGGGCCCCAGAGTCCTTACGTGAGACTTGCACCAAAGGATGAAAACCTCTGCCACCATGCGGAAGAGCTGGTCAGAATCAGCATCAGGGCTTTTGAGCCAGTTGGATCTGAGTTGGAAAGTCAAGAATATGCATATGAAATTCAGTACTAGTTAAAATAATCACACTCATTGGATATTGGATGCACACATTTATCCAGAAAAAAACTTTATTCCTATAAGAAGGCTATCATCAATATACTCCTTCCATGCTGATATAGATGGGTATTGTGTATTTTAGAGGACTCACAATAATCATTTCCATTGTTTCCAAAGGATTAAAAGGATTATTTTAGCAAACAGATGTCAGAAATCAACATTTCAAAACGGTCAAAGATAGTTTTTTTCCCCTTTAAACTGATGAAGTGATTAAGGTTATACTCTAAGTTTTGGGACAAATGCCCTTTAATACATAAAGCAGGCAAAACCCCAGTTTTGGTTGTTATGCCATTTAGTTTTGTCATTTACACTTGTCATTGTCAAGCCTCTGAAATGCTGAGCACTTTACAAACAGTTCAGGCTTCATCCCTTTCTTGACAAAGCCAGTTTTATGAATAAAATTTGTAAGACAATATGTTTTTCACTGTCGACTGAAGTGCTTGGCGGAGACCAAATATCTCCTATGCCCTCTGACATTGCTTGGAAACTCTCCATAAATGGGCATTACCCATTTCTTTGAAAAACATACACATATACAAAACAGACTTACCCAAACCAGCTGCATTTATTTAAAAACAAACACAGTAGCAGCAAGAAGGCTAAATTGCAGTAGAATTCAAAAAGTTCTAAAAATTCTCTTTCTCCTAAGTATCTGACACATTTGTGTTAAATTATATTTTGAAAGGGCTGGGTGAGCTGGCATTTTCAAATGTCTATAAAAAGTGATGTAGAAATTAAATTGTTTATCGCCTTCCTTAAAGAAAACTTTGGTTTTCATGGATGGCCTGAAAAAACCAATGTACCTTGGTGCATGTGGGGCAATAGCTATCAAAAGCTAGTTCCTAAGTCCTGGGACATCAGAATGAATTCCCCTGAGCAGCCTTACGTTCTTCCCTTTCACAGAGAGCACGCACCAGGCTAAGGAAGAAAGGTGAAGACTATGAGGCTGAGACCATTTTTGGGTCCCTCTCTCATCTCCTGAATTCCTTACTGCCCTGAGTTCTAGCCTCACAGATGTTCTTACCTAATCCTCTTGTTTTCTTTTTCAACTGTTCTCTTCTTCACGTGGCAGACACCATAGGTTGTTTACTCAGTCTCTTCCCTTCATAAGAACAAAACCCCATTTTTTTCAGAGTGGCATTGTGCCCTGCTGAAGGTCACATTACCCAGCTTCCCCTGAGGGATCACCATGTGACTAAGTTCTGATCAATGAGCTGGAAGTGGTAGTTGTTGGATGAGCCTTCTAGAAAAGCTTTCTAAAAAGGGATCAGATAGCTGAAGGTGCCTTTTTGCATCCCTGCTTCCTGTCTGGAATGATAATATGATAGCTTTAATTCCCCTTTAAACTGATGAAGTGATTAAGGTTATACTCTAAGTTTTGGGACAAAACTTAGACATTGACATTTTGTACTATAAAGTAACTTTGAAGATGGTAAGCCGATGTTAAGGATAAAAAGACAAAGCACTGAAGATCTCTGAGCAGTGCCACACTAGTCCTGAGCTGGGTATCTCTGGACTTCTTTTATATGTGAGAGTTCACTTCTACTTTGTTCAGGCCACTGTAATCATGCATCCATTAGTGGAAGCCAAATGAAATCCAAACTTGAGGCTTGAGATCAATAATGCCTTTTGATTTCTTTCATATTGATTTTTCAGGAGCACTTTTTCATGGTCAAGTGTCAAGTTTGATCAGAACTGGCAGCTGTTCATTCTTTAATGTTTCTGTGTAAACAAGCCTTAGAGGTTTGCACTGTGCCCTGAGTGGGAAGGGACGAGAGCCACATTCTCTCCTACCAAGGAAAAGCACAGCCACAGGCAGTGTGGATAGCAGCAGCACTGAAAACAACCTTAGGTCAACATTTCCTCCCAGGAGAAAGACCATTTTAATCCCTTTGCCTTCATTTGGAAAGGAAGTTTCTGCTGAATGAATTTTGTTTTCACCACTCTTTTCCTAAGAAGCAAATCTTTACTCTTTATTTCTGGTGAACTCCTTTGGTCAGGTTCAGAGTGGTGGGTGTACATAAACAATATCTAATTAAATGTCCCCCCGCCATGTTCACAAACTCACTGCCCCTCTCTCAAGCCAGATTAAGATAGTATATAAAAAAAAAGATGGTATTTACAGATGAGAAGATCCTGACCTCGCCTCTCCTATTTTCCCAAAGCCTTTCTTCCCCTAACATGATGTACCAAGCTCATCTTCCCCTACTCCCAGTCTCCCACAGAATTGATGACCTCTCTTAATGATCAGACATTTGATCCTTTTGGGTTTCTTTTCATCTGCACTGCATACTGTCAAAGGGCCATGGGAAAACGCAAGGCTGTAGGTGGGAAGAAGGTTGGGTTTAGATGTAATGATCAGTGGGGGTGATGGCTGAAGCAACCCAAGTGGATAAAATTAATGAGCATATTAATGGAGAAAAGAAGCACAATAATAATGGATGATGGCCAGAGTAAAGAGAGTTTGACTTCCATTCTCAAAAAGATAAGTTATCAGATTTTGAAAGAAAGTAAATCCATGCTCCTATGTTCATGGTCAGGTTGTCTGACTTAGACGTAGGAGCGTCTCTCAGCCTTATTCCTGAGCCTCCAGTAGAAGACCCCGCCTGAAGCAGTCACCACACAGGGTTCCCTTCAACAGGCTGAGAGATGGTTTTCTCCAAAATCACACTATTTAAAGTTGTTTACTTCCATGTTCTGATTGTTTCTGATTTCCAGGGAGTTGCACTTTTTGAGAAAGTGAGTCAAGCCAGTGTGTCTTGTAGAGAGATTGTCTTGGACCTATGCTGACCTAATATCTTCTGGATGAGGAGATGGAGAGCTGATTTGTCCTGTCCTGCCCACCCTATACCACACTTGGAATTTCTGCTTGTTCTGGGTCAGCCTCAGGCTGAACACTGACGCACAGAAGCTTCTCTTCAGAAGAGTGTTGCAGATGGTGAAGAAACATGGAACACTGCCATGCAAGGGCTGAAGAAGTACAAAGGTCTGATGTAATGAGGAAACACAGGGAGGAGGACAAGAGAAGATGGCACCCTTCAATATTTAAAGAGCTACCATAAGAGAGATTGGCATTAGTTTTGTGTGCCTCCAAAGAGCAAGATCAGAGCCAATGGTAGGAATTACAAATTGAGCTCAAATGGTTTAAACTGTCTGAGACTAGAATGAAAGTTGTACACAGGGAGAGGAGTACCTGTTGTTTCAGAGGCAGGAAATACACTTCCGGAAAAGGAAAGGGGTTATTTATTCTTCCAGTTAGAGGGTGAATAAAGTGATCTCAAATATTCCTGCCACCTCCACCATTCTAGAATCCCAAGCCAGCTAATTCTTTTGGGTGAAGAAAGAACTTGAAAAAGGTAAAGGCACACACATAGAAGGAGGCATTTCCAAGCCAGGCTCAGATGACCATGATGTTCCTGGTTGTTCAGGGAAGAATGGGTTGAAAAGCAGAGATGAATGAATTAATGATGATCTCAAAGACTCTCTGACATTGCCATTTTTAGCACTGTCAAACACAGTCCATGTGGAACACATTCTCTCTTGAGTCTTGATCGTCAATAGTGACAAGTGACATTAAAGAGCTATTTTTGGAGCAACCTTACTCTACTTTCATTTTTGTTTTCACCTCAAACTCTGACAAATTCCTTCCCTAAACTGTTAACATAATTTGTTAATCAGAAATGACTAAAATGATGACTCTCAAAGCAGGATTTCTTTTGAGAAAGTGAGTCAAATGTCCCATAAATAGATAAGGGATTATATGTACACACATACACAGTGTGTGTTTGTAAGGTATATATTGTGAAATGCTAAATACAAGTAATCTTAAATTATTTTAAATAGTACATACAATTTGCCTTGTAAAATAAATTCTAAAATGGGCATATTCAGACCTATTTTCTGCCTGTGACAGAATGGCATAACACTCAAAATGTTAGGAATGTTCCCTTAAATATTCCTGACGCTTTTTACTATCTACAATGAGGTATTTTAAAATCAAGCTTTCCCAGGGGGAACCAAGATGGCGGCATAGGTAAAACACCTATCTTGCTGTCATACTCAGCAATTTTAATACTACAACTTAACAAAAGAACAAACACCTTCCAGAATCACCAGGAAGCTGGCCGAGTGAAAATTCCACAAATAAAAGTGAAAATAAGACACTATGACTTGGAGGAGCAGCTGAGGACAGGGTTGAAATATTCGCGCAGAGAGAGGTTTGGAGCACGCGCTGCGGATAGGGCGGGCGGCTGAAAACCGGCCAGTTTTCTCGAATGGGGAGACAAAGACGTCCCACTGGACTGATTCTCCAGCTTTGGGCGAAGTCCAGGGAACCCACTATCATACGGGGTGAAAACTGAACAGAGGGAGGGCATGCCAAAGCTTCGGTGCTGCAGGGGTCTCCTGGCTTGTGGAGAAGGCAGCTTGCATGAACAGCTCAGCTGCTTGACGGTGCAGAGAGCGCTCTGCGACTTTCTGTCTCATTCGGGAAACCGTCAGACTGCTTTGTTTTACCACCCTGGGTGAGACATTGGGCTTGCAGACTCATTTGGGGAGAGTCTGAATTCCCCAGCAGCCGGTGGAGCTCGGCAGCGGCTCTCTCTCAGAGGTGCTGGCAGCCATTGCCCCTGGCACAGAATCCCTGGGGCTGCATGGGGCGGAGATAACACTGTCTGCTTGGCCCGGAGACTCCGCCCATCCAACCTGAGCACAGCTGAACTTCACAGACAATTGGCCTGGAGGTCAACCCCTCCAAGTGCTAACAACGATTAACCTGAGCTTAACTTCAGCAAGACTGTGCAACCCATATCCACCTCAGGTAACTGGGGAGGCTGAGCCACTGTCCCTAGTAGGAAGTCTACCACACAAAGCTAATTGACCAACTCAGGGAAGCAGCCACCATGCAGAGACATGGAAAGAAATCAGATGTGAAAGAAATGGAGGAAAAAAAACGACTGGACATGGAATTCAAAACCACAGTTATAGGGTTTTTCAAGAGGCTCCAACAAAAGGTTGAGGCCTATAAGGAAATAAGCAAGACCGCAAAGGAAATGAATGAGTCTTACAAGGAAATGAATGAGACCCTCAAGGATATGAACGAGACCTGCAAGGAAATGATCAAGACCAACGTGGAAATGAATGAGTCCTACAAGGAAATGAAGGAGACCCTCAAGGATATAAAGGAGACTCTCAAGGATATGCAAAAGGACCAACCAGAAATTAAGCATACACTGACTGAAATAAAAAACATTATACAAAGACCTAAAAGTGCTTTGGAGCACCCCAAGAACCAAGTTAAAGATTTGAAATACAAAGAGGTAAAATCCACTCAGCTGAAAAAGCAAGAAATCAAAAGAATCCAAAAAACTGAAGCTAGTGTAAGGGGCCTCTGAGACAACCTCAAGCATACCAACATCCGAATTATAGGGGTGCCAGAAAAAGAGAGAGACCAAGACAATGAAAACCTATTTGAAGAAATAGTGACTGAAAACTTCCCACAACTGGTGAAAGAAATAGACTTAGAAGTCCAAGAAGTGCACCGAACCCCAATATATACGAACCCTAAGAGGACCACACCAAGGCACATCATAATTAAAATGCCAAGAGCAAAAGACAAAGAGAGAATATTAAAAGCAGCAAGAGAGAAACAGATGGTTTCCTATAAGGGAGCACCCATACGATTGTCAGCGGATTTCTCAACCGAAATGATGCAGGCCAGACGGGAGTGGCAAGAAATATTCAAAGTGATGAACAGCAAGAATCTACAACCAAGATTACTCTATCCAGCAAAGCTATCATGCAGAATTGAAGGCCAGATAAAGTGCTTCGCATATAAGAAAAAGCTAAAGGAGTTCATCACCACCAAACCAATATTATATGAAATGCTGAAAGATATTCTTTAAGAAGAGGAAGAAGATAAAAGTGTAAATTAGGAACAACAAATACACATCTAGCAACAAATGAATCTAAAAATCAAGTGAATTAATAAGCTGATGAACAGGATAAACTGGTGAATGTAACAGAATCCCGGACGTAGAGAGGAAATGGACTGACAACTCTTGGGGAGAAAGGGGGTGTAGGAAGTGCAGCAAGAGACTTGACAAAAATCATGCAACTATGGGAGAGGATAGTGGAGAGGGGTGAGGGCGGAGGGTGGGATGGGTACCAGGTGGAGGGGAACTATAGCGTGGAAAAAAAGGGAACAATGTAATTAATAAACTGAACAATAAAGATTACAAATAAAATAAAATAAAATAAAATAAAGCTTTCCCAAATTTGTATTTTAGGCCTGCAAGTGTTAAAGGGTGAGGTATAATAAAAAAGATCTATTTGGTTGTTGACTGACACTAGGACCAACAATACTTTGTTTCTTTTCCTGTTTATGGTCATTAGTCTCCTATGTGCTCATTTCCCTCATCATTCAGTTTAAATTCCATAGTCAATCTTTATAATCACTAGTTTACACATACCCTTGACACCCAGTGGTCGGCAAACTCATTAGTCAACAGAGCCAGATATCAACAGTACGATTTAAATTTCTTTTGAGAGCCAAATTTTTTAAACTTAAACTTCTTCTAATGCAACTTCTTCAAAATAGACTCGCCTAGGCCGTGGTATTTTGTGGAAGAGCCACACTCAAGGGGCCAAAGAGCCGCATGTGGCTCGCAAGCTACAGTTTGCCGACCACTGCCCTAACCCATTTTTTTCTTTATCATACTCACTTTATAATCTTCCAACCCTGGTCAAATCACCCTCTCTTCCCACCCTGGGCCAAAACCTGGCAGCAGAATTGACTGGAGAAAAAGACTTTAAATTCATGATCACGGTTCTTAAGTGGAGCCCTTAATGCTCCTTGGCATCACACCACACTTCTTTCGTCCATCTGCTCTCCCACCTCTCCCTGGCCACTGTCTTATATCTTCTCCTTACTCCTCAAATCTCTAAGCAACCTCTCCCCATCCTCACTCGTAGCTGATTATCTTGCTTCCTACTTTACTGAGGATGGAAGCAATCAGGAAGGGA
This sequence comes from Antrozous pallidus, assembly GCA_027563665.1. Lineage (NCBI taxonomy): Eukaryota > Metazoa > Chordata > Mammalia > Chiroptera > Vespertilionidae > Antrozous > Antrozous pallidus. The sequence goes on from CM050515.1 coordinate 37,679,054, forward strand.
TTCCTATAGATTCTGCCCATCCATATACAGGTTGTTCCTCCCAAAATGTATATACGCTTTAATAGCTGATAGCTGTTTTGAAAATGAAATGTACTTTAATAAACACTGCCTTTGTAATTATTCTGCCTTCCTGCCTGCTGTTGTGAATGAACTAGCTGAGGCTGATCCTTTGCCTGTTTAAGGGCATTGCTTTAGAAATAGATCTTGTAACATAGAAACTCACACATGAAACCTATATGCTCATGTTGACCAAAATCACCCCAAACAATTTAATAAAATAAAATAAAAAAATCCTCTCTCACTCTGATCAATTTCCTTTTCTCCACTGGATTATTTCCATTAGTAAAGAAGCAAGCTGACAAGTCTCTCACCTTAAAAAAAATTTCTCTTGACTCTACTTCTGTCTCCTGCTACCATCCTATTTCTATGTCCTCCTTTATAATAAAACTCCTTAAACAAGTTGTCTGTATTACTGTCTCTAAATCTTTTTCTTTTATTCTCTTCTAGTCCACTCCAAAGAGGCTTTCATTTCTATTGCTCCACTGAAACTGCTCCGGTCAAGGTTACCAATAAACTTCATTCATTATTCTTTCCTACTGGAAGAGCCTTATAAAGTTGGGACCCAGGACACATCATTCTGTTGGTTTCCTTCTGTCTCATTGGTTACTTCCTTTTAGTCTCAGGCACTGGTCCCTCCTCCTCTATCTGACTTCTTCATGTTGGAGAACATAAAGGATGAGTCCTTAGAACTCTCTTTCCCCTTCAATCCTTTATCTCATCCAGTCTCACGGTTTTTAAAGACTACATGCCAATATGTTGATGACTCCTAAATTCCTATATCTACTTTGGACCCCTCTCTTGAACTCTGCACTCATATTCAACTGCCCACTCAACACTGTTATTTCTATACTAGTAGCCCGATGCACAAAATTCATGCGTGGGCGGGGGGTAGTCCCTCAGCCCAGCCTGCACCCTCTCCAATCTGGGACCCCTTGAAGGATGTCCCTCTCACAATCCAGGACTGCTGGCTCCCATCTGCTTGCCTGCCTACCTGGCTGATTGCCCCTAACCACTTCTGTCTGCCAGCCTGATCACCCCCTAACCACTCCCCTGATAGCCTCATCGATGCCTAACTGCTCCCCTGCCAGCGCGATTGTCCCCAACTCCCCTGCTGGCCATCTTGTGTCTTGGAGTGATGGTCAATTTGCATATTATTTTTTTATTAGGTAGGATTGAGGAGACAACTCAGATTTAACATGTCCAAAAGCAAGGTCCTGATCTTCCTCTAAAAATCTTTTGTACCCACAATCTTCCTCAACTCAGATGATAAAAACCCCACCTTCCATTTGCCAGAATAATCTTTGACTTGACTCTCCTTTTTTCCTTTCATTCCCAATCTAGAAGTCCCAATGGCTTTACTTCATAGTAGACTCAGAATCTGGTATCTTCTGTCAACCTTTATTATTATCATGCTGGCCTTAGCCAACATTAACTTTTTTTCTTTTTGTTTTTCATTTTTTAAATTAAATCTTTATTGTTGAAAGTATTGTCTCCCCAACCCCATCAATCCCTTATAGCCCACCTCTTTTTAATTGTGGTAAAATTCATAAAACATAAAAATGGCCATTACTGATAATTAGTACATTCACAATGTTGTGCAACTATTTCTAAAATATTTTCAGGACTCTAAAAGGAAACTCCAATTGCATTAAGCAGTTGTTCCCCATTCTAGCCCCCACCAATCCCCCTCTAGTCTGGTAACCTCTAGTCTGCTCTGTCTCAATTATCTCTTGAATGGATCATTGTGAGCCTCCCAACTGGTCTCCTCATTTCCTTATTTGCCTTTGAACACCATAGTGTTCAAAGAATGAGTCAGATCACAGATGAACTCAAAACCTCCACCAACTTCTCATTTCACTTAGAGTAAAAGCCAGTCTTCACAGTGGTCTCCAAGGCCCTGACTCATGTTGCCTCTCTGACTTCTACACTCTCTTCCCCAGCTACATTAGTCTCCTTGTGATCCCTTGAACATTCCAAACATACTCCTTCTTCAGGGCCTGCACCTGATATTCCCTCTTCCTAGAACATGCTTCCCAGACCTGCAGGGTTCCTAACTTCATCTCTTTAGGTCTTTGCTCAAATGTCGCTTTCACAGTAATGTTCTGTTTACAATAGTAACTCCATCCAATCCTGGTACTCCTAATTCCCCTTACCCTGCTTTGCACAGATTACTTTTATAAGTAAAGTGTATATTTAAATATATAAGTATATATAATTATATAAGTACTTATTTTGTTTATTGTCTGCATCCCCTCCCAGAATGAAAGCTCCCTACACCAGATATCTTCATTTGTTTTGTTCATCCTGTTCCCCAATGCCTGCCAGTCAGTAATATCTACTGAATGAATGTGTGACAGAACAGCAGAAGGGCAGGAGTAGGTCACTGCTGTCCTTATTCGACCAACTCCCTCTCATCTGTGGTATTTGAGGATGGAAGAGGTGGCCATGCCACTGACTATAGAATCACTGGTCAAGGAAAGCACAGCTTGGAGGTTTCACACTAGGGATTATTGGGGGAGGGAACTGGTGGGGCCGCTGTGACCTCCCTTTATCACTTTAACACAAAAAAACACGACCTTCCCCCCCAGGCCTCCTCCATACCTGTTGTTGTCCACATAGCGGATAAGCATGGGGTAGAAGGCATAGAGGTCTCTACAGAGGACTGCAAACTCATCCAGGATGAGGAGCTCCGCCTCCTGAGTGTCCCCTTTGATGTCAGCTTTCAGCTGCTCTTCCTCCTGCACAGTCTTGACAGCCTTTTTCTTCAGCTTCTCCAGAGTTGGGATGAAATGGCTTCTGAGCAGGTCAGGCCTGGCTTTGCTGATGATTGGCTGAGCGTACACTGCGTTTGCAAACAAAGGACATCCCCCTCGTTTCACATAGTATGATAATTGAAAGGAAAGAAGTGCCGCTGAGAGGTTGAGGCTCTGAAAATCCATCAACTCAGGGTGGCACCTGTTCACACCTCCTAGTTCTTCCTAACAGATATCCTAAATTATTTTATAGTATGTTCATGCTGGTTTTGGCTCACTAGCTAGATTATAAACTCCCTGAAGGAAGCCTTTTGTTCTTAATAACCAGTACTGTCTCAAGCCAAGAGTAGGCACTGAACTCTATGCTTTCTGGTTATTTTATAGAAAAAACTTGTTGCTAAAAATACGTTAACCCAACCACAGTTCTCAGTACCTAGCACTTGAGAACTGCCAGCCCAATGCCTGGAGGCTCCCTGGGACCCTCAGGAAGGCAGACAAACTATTATCAGCAATAATGAGCTGAGAGGAAGAGGTGGCCACTAGAAATCAAAGAGCAGAAACAAGCCTCAGTGGGACTTGGGACTATCATCCTGACCTTCTTAATGAGAAAGATAAAACCTTTATGTCTCACTCTATTTCTTAAATGGAATATACTACTGGTTCAATTTATAAGAAAGAGCAGAACCTGAGTGCTTATACTAAAAAATTGGAATGAAATGAATGAGTCATGAACTGTTGAAAATGTTAACGTATATTTCAAAGTTTCTTTAGCTTAGGGCATCTTAACTGAAAACAGCCTACTTTTCAGCATTTAAAAAATCTTATTTTGTTTTATTTTTTAATTTCATAAAGAAGGCTGTTTTAGAAAGAGAAAGTGACAGTAGCTCTCTGCTGAGATGCATTAACCAGGAAGTTGAAACAGAGCCATGGTGGCTTGGATTTCACCCCATATCTCACTCCTCACTCTTCACCCCTCATGGAGGTGTTTCTCTGCCTTGGAGCTATAATTAGAATGGCTATTCCAGATGTGGGTGATTTGAGGTTACTGTTTAAAATTGATTTTGCTCAGGTACCAGGAATTAAGTGGCCTGATGGTAATATTAATTCATATGTAGAATAAAAGGCCAAGTTCCATTCCCATCAGTGCCTCTCTTGCTATGGCATCTTTTCTCTCTGCTCCTCTAGGGGGCTAAGGGAGCTGTTCCTTTACCTCCTTCCTTCCCTTAATCCAGATTTACAGATGAGAGCTCATCAACAAACACTTTAAGGTCAACAATATTCTTAGGTTAACAGGTAAGAAAGGATGCCAACTTTATTCATGTCCACAGAAGCCTATCTCTAGTATCTAGTAGCCATTAGCACTCAAATATTTATAATTTTGATCTCGGTTCATTTCTGAGAAAAGAAGGAGGAAGGAACTTTTCTTCCTTGATCATGCAGAGGAATGCCTACTAATTTATCTGGGAAGGGAAGGGACTCAGCCGCTGTGTCTCACGGTCCAGGAGACTATATGGGTGAAACTGTTCTGGTGGAATCTTTTATCTAAATTATGGGTCCATCCAAGGCAAGGACTTTTCTATCTCCTCAGACTCTACTTTGACACAGAGGACACTATACTCATGGGTTCCTGACTGTGGAAAGTATGGTTATTTGTTTTCTAAGTCTTTTTTTGAGGTTGCTCTAGAAACAGAAAATCAGCTAACACCATTACCATGAGCCTACTGCAGGCAAGGAGTTCCAGAGGAACACAAACGTCTTCCCCTAAAAAAATCATCCCAAAACAAAGTGATACGACTATGAACTTAAATTAGAGAGTGTCCAAGAAAGCATAAAGTAAGATACAACTGCCAGAAACTTACACATGGCCTAGGTGGCACTGAATTTTATAGATGTGGAGAACATAAAGGACCACTTATCAAGAAAATAGGGACAATTGTTACCAAAAGAGCAAAGGGGATTCTTAAGTACCAAAAGCAAATAAAGCTTGGATCATGTACGTCAGGTAGAGTTTGTCAAGAAGGTCTCAGAGGCCTGGATTAACTGGCCTTCAAGAAATTCTACAGAGGAATAAGTGGATCTTTTGTACTGTCAAGTAACGGAGGTGAGTAGGGAGAACAGTTAAAAGATAGTTTGAGAGGTGAAAAGAGACTCGAGGCATCAAGATCCCTGAGCTTGGCTGGGGAGAAAGGCATCTGTAGTACCTGCAATGCGCTTCATCCAGGAGGCCTCATCGATGCCCAGGTTGTTATTGATGATTTTCAGAATGTTGCCCAGGATGACGCTGAGGTGTTCCGAGGTGACTTTGGTGCACCAGGGCCCTGTGCTGGGTGGCAGGTGCTCGGGCCCCTGCTCCCACCAGTAGGACAGGTAGTTGCAGAGCATGGGCAGGATCACCTCGATGACATGGGGCATCTCCGTGTACCGGGCTCCGGACTCAGCTAGGTGGTGAATTTCCTTCATGAGGCGTTCCAGCGGGGGGATGTCAGGACACATCTCTTCCACTGTGTCGGGCATCCCCAGAACTGGCGAGAGCATACAGGAAGAACAAAGAGACAATAATTCAAAAGCACAATGGTGCAACCTTCTCTCCTCTGTCCCATCCTCCCTTTGGTCAGTAGGTGTGAGTTTTCACCCCAGAGTCTTGCTCAGGGGATCCCTGGATGTCAGTTGAAGACTGCAGCTTCCAGAGGCTGGGTTATCTTCCCAAATGTCACACACTCACCTTGAAGCACTTAAACATAGGTTAAAGGAGCATAATAGGGACCCAGCTGTGGAGTATTTCCCAAGACATCTCTGTGACCAAGCTTGTCTCTGGGCTTCTCTCTCTTGTCCTGAGTGTGTGCACTGCAGTGAAGGAGGGTCTAGTTAGAGAAAAGCCACTATTGGTGTTTGGTTGCCAACTTGTGGTTCAATCACTGGGATGGCAGCTGCACTGCTTAGAAAAGGAAAGAAAACCTCATCACTTGTTGCCTCAGCTGGACAAGAGACAACAATATGTCTCATCCAGTTGGAAATTTTGGGAAAGAAATGTTGCACATGAGTTTATTTCTACATTTTCAACTGACCTGTGGTGAGCTGTCAATCACTTAAGCCTTTTTGTTCCTGCATGCCTATGTGCAAGGAATAATGAACAGCCTTGCTCTTTCTTCAGTCACTTCACTGAACAAGAACAGATGGGATAAAGTGGCAACAGAGTTCCATATTAAAGATTATCAGATACAAGAGGAGCCAAAAGAAGAAGCCAGGGGCTAGATGTCCTGTTCTCTGTAAGGAAAAGGACACTTTCTCCCAAAAGCTGAGAAGAGAGACTAAAACCATCCTGAGGTTCCTGACAGGTGAGAAGATAAAAGGGACTCTGAGTGAGGGACAGGACAGGTTGAGAAGGAAGCACAAGTCCAAAGCTCTACAGATGGATCCCCTTATCTTACTGTTTCCCACAGAGTCCACTTGGGTTTGGGGGTGGGTACACGCCACCCAAAGGCCAAAATTCTCACCCTGGGCCAAAGCATTAGGCACCACAGTGGCTAGGGAGTCTGAGAAGCCACAGGAAAATGTGGAACATTTTCCCAGAACATCAGTTCCACTAGATGATTTGAGTAAATGATTTTGATATTAGAAGTACAGTTCTCATGAATTTCTCAGGACAAAGCAGAATCCTTCAAATAGAAGTTTATATTTAGTGAAGTGGGTTATACCTGGGGGGCTATTGGTGTTGCTGGTAGTTGGGGATCTGCTTCAGACCTCGAGTCCACAGGAGCTGAAGGGTTAATGAGTAAGAGGCCAAGGCAAATTCTTTGGCCTTTAGAAATACTGGCTGATTGAAAGGGACTGTTTTGATTTCCTTCATGATCTTACTGTCTAGAGCAGACATACAAAATAACCCTGGCTACCATGGAGTGAAGAATCTGTAGCTGAGACAGATAGTTCTGCTGGATGGCATGTGGCAACACAGAGGACACCGGGAAGCTCCCTGCTACTGAGCAGTCCCATGAGATCCCAACACACTTTCTCTAGGATGACTTTCTTTTGTTATCCCTACGGCCTTTGGTAAGTATCAGGCTAAGGATCTCTCTGCCTTGGAAGTTAGGAGTGGACCAATATTTTTAAAAACCCAGACGGTTTAAAAGGATTCATAGCATGGAAGCCAAAGACCCCTGGGCTTCTGTGATTTACAATGGGAGTGAATTCCTTGGGCCAGACATGGTCCCCTGCCCACCGAGGCTTTTGCAGAGAACAAGTCTAGCCTCTGTCTTTTAGCAGAACATCAATCAGGGGTGACCTCAACATGAAGGCCTGGGGAGACTCTCACAAACAAAATAATTTTACACAGTGTCAGAATAAAGAGGTAAAGACAGAGGAGTCAAACTGTCTACCTCCAGCTCTGCACACAGAGCAATGCCAACCACCACAGTGCAACTGAAGCTTACTTGTTTGCTATAAAATTGTAAATAAGAAGACTCATGTTAAGAAGACAGAAGTAAGGCCAAGAAACATATGAAAACCTGCTCAAAGTCAGTAATCATCAGAGAGAAGCAAATCAAAACAACAATGCGGTACCATCTCACACCTGTCAGAATGGCTATCATCAACAAATCAACAAATGACAAGTGTTGGCGAGGATGTGGAGAAAAAGGAACCCTCGGGCACTGCTGGTGGGATTGCAGACTGGTGCAGCCACTGTGGAGAACAGTATGGAGTTTCCTCAAAAACTAAGAATGGAACTCCCATTTGACCCAGTGATCCCACTTATAGGAATATATTACAAGAAACTAGAAACACAAATCAGAAAGAATTTATGTACCACTATAATCATAGCAGTACAATTCATCATAGCTAAGATTTGGAAACAGCCTAAGTGCCCATCAGCAGATGAGTGGATTAAAAAACTGTGGTACATCTACACAATGGAATACTACACTGTGGTAAAGAAGAAGGAGCTCTTGCTGAAACCAGTTTGGCTCAGTGGATAGAGTGTCGGCCTGTGGACTGAAAGGTCCCAGGTTTGATTTTGGTCAAGGGCATGTACCTTGGCTGTGGGCACATCCCCAGTAGGGGGTATGCAACAGGCAGCTGATCAATGCTTCTCTCTCATCGATGTTTCTGACTTTCTATCCCTCTCCCTTCCTCTCTGTGAAAAATCAATAAAATATATTTTTTTAAAAAGAAGAAGGAGCTCTTATCATTTGCAACAACATGGATGGAGCTGGAGAGCATTATGCTAAGTGAAATAAGCCAGGCAGAGAAAGGTAAATATCACATGATCTCACTCATTTATAGAATATAATGAACAACATAAACTGATGAACAAAAACAGATCCAGAGGCAGAGAAACATCAATCAGAACCTCAAACCTCAGAGAAGGTAGGAGAGGGTGGGGTCGGGGGAGGAGAGACTAACCAGTTTTCAACTGGTGTTCTTGCAAAACACCAGCTGAAAATAGCTGTTTTACATTAATGGTTCTCAAAGTGAAGTCCTCCCACCAGCAGCAACAGCAAAGTAGTGATAGGACCTTCGGAGTCCAGACCCACTGGATTAGAAACTTTATGGGTTGGACTCAGCAAGCTTCTTTTCTAACCAGCCCTCCGAGGGATTCTGATGTATGTATGCATATAAGCCTAATCAATGGACACAGACAACAGGGGTAATTGGGGAATAATTACATATGTAATACCACAACCAATAAAGAAATTAAAAAAATAAAAATAAAATAAAGAAGGCTTGTGTGTGTTCGTGTATGTGTGTGTATTTGTGCGTGCACACACGCATGTAGAAAATACATGTTTAAATGGCATGTAGAAAATACCTCAATAGGAATACTTTTTTTTCCTTAAGAAAAACACACAGTTACTTGAGGTTTCTGCACTGGAGTCATTATAATGACCTTTAAAAGTTATTTATATGTAATTGGCTTTTGAGTAGAGGAAACATTTGAGATTCAGATGGTGTTTTGTACTTCAGATGCTATATAAAACCACAGAATGAATGCTGCTGAGTTATCTACCTAAAAAACAGCCTTAGCTGGGTCTTGTCAGAATCAGACACTGTTAGGGAGGATCATTTGAACCACTGCTCTTTCATCTTCTAGATAAACAATTTTTAACCTTTCTTATCTCATAGCACACACAAACTGATTACTAAAATTCTGCAGCAAACCAAAAAATATATATATTTTTCCAGTCTGACAAAACAGTTTTAATTTTGATTCATTCACACCAGATGGCTATTGTTGTGTTGGCTATGTTATTTTTTTTAATCTGACAATCTAAGGGAAAAGAGGTCAGTGCCCCTGACTAAATAATCAGGTAGTGCATGTTTTAAAAATTCTTGCAAAATACCAGTTGAAAATCGCTGTTTTACATTAATGGTTCTCAAAGTGAAGTCCTCCCACCAGCAGCAACAGCAAAGTAGTGATAGGACCTTCTGAGTCCAGACCTGCTGGATTAGAAACTTTATTGGTTGGACTCAGCAAGCTTCTTTTCTATCCACCTTTCTGAGGGATTCTGATGTATGCTGGAGTTTGAAAACCACTGAGTTAGATTCTAAAGTTGTATATTCTTCACTGAGCAGCTCTTCCCTCAGGAAGAGGGCAGCAGAGAGCTTCACCTCTTTGGAGTGGAGGCAGCTGGACCTCCTTCCTCTGGTTGATTATCCCAATTAGAGTGTGCAAAGTAAACTGGCTGGTGATTAGGATGTTTTGGGCAATCTGATTGTTCTGATTAATAGACTACTGCCACACATAACCAAAGATTTTTTCTAGTTTTGAATAACTGGCACATAACAGTATTAAACCTTTTCTAGGCATCTCTTTATAATTTTTGCATGAGTCAGAAAATGCACCAGGATCTTGTAGGGTAGAAGAGTTACTAATATGAGTAACTGCTGGCAGAACACTAACTGTCAATTAATAGAGATGCCCATTTGATTGAAGGTTTGATAAATCAGTTCATATTGTATTTCTAAACTGAAGACTCACATCATTTGTCACCCTGTACATTCCTGCCCCTTCTTGATCCCTTTAGCCGTCCACTTTATGTAATGAATGAAATCTACTTCAATAGAGTCTGTTAGGCCATCACTCATTCTCTGATTCCAGGCAAACCTGGTTATCCCACAATACATATTCATGCACAGTCTACTTTTCAAGAACCATACACGTGATCAGCATTTACTCTTTGATTAACTAAATGCTGAAAAACATGGGCTTAGGGGACTTGGGTACTGAGTCCCACAGTATGTCATTGATGGATGAAGAGCTATGTCATCTCCAATCACAACCTTGTCCCTTTTCTTCTTTATAAGTAAGCAATGATGGGTACTTACTTTTTATTTATGAACATGTCTTATCAAATCAATGTAGTGGTATGTAAAACAAGAAGCAAAATTTTTCAAATAGCTCTTGAGAAGGAGAACAGTGGGACAAAGCTGATCCCCTCCGGAAACTTTCCAAAGCCATTCTAGGTTTCCTCCATTTATTTCTCAAGCTCTCACTTTGCCTGCTGCTGTGCCTCCATGAGCTCAAGAACAGAGGTCTATTTCTCAACATATTGGTGATACTGAGACAAAGGTGCACTATTTCTTGAATCAATGTTGGAGGAGAATGAATGTATAAATGTCTAGCATAGTCGTGACTGGACTATCTCTTTGGAACTGGGGAGTAATGCTTGGTCTGGCATTTGCCTACAGATGTCACAGCCCTTCTCAACGTTACTAAAGCCACTCAATTGCTCAGCTCCCACTCAGTTACAAGATGTGACTCATTTAGAATCATGAGAGGGTGGAAAAAATACAAGGTTGAAACATATTTTTGCTAGTCCAAGAAAGGAGAGATGAGGCTGAAGGGAATTAACTTCGAAATTTTATCAGAGACTTTGGAAAGTTGAGGCATCTCAGCAGTGTTTCTTTCTTCACCAGCCCTGAGGACACTAGTCTCTATTGTATTCTTGCTCAGGAAAAGAGTTTTATAAAGTGGCCTTATCTAAACCATCCTGGTGATCATTTCTGAGGGCAAGGTGTTTATCTGAAGTAGAAAAAGCAAATGGGGATAAGCCCACCTTGGCTGAGCACTCTGCATTCTTAGATGGGGAGACTGGTGATAAAGAGTGGAGCATGAACCTGCACTCTCTTAGCACTCCCTCCCCTAGGATCTCATAGCAGCTTGAGAAGAGGGCCAAACTAAATAGAATCGCTATGATATCCATCACTTGTGGGTCTGGTATATTAATATTTTAAGGAAATAGTGGTTCTGAATAGGATGGTTGTGGTTTGAAATGGGTTACTGTTTTTTTTTTTAATTACGTTTTTTTTTTTAACATTATGTTTTTATTGATTTTAGAGCAAGAGGAAGGGAGAGGGAGATAGAGAGAAACATTGATCAGCTGCCTCCTGCATACCCCTATGAGGGATCGAGCCTCTAACCAGGGTATGTGCCCTGCCAGGAAAAAGAACAGATGACCCTTTGGTGCATGGGATAACTCCCAACTAACCGAGCCACCCTGGCCAGGCATGGTTTTTCTTGATATTGATTAGGCCCATGGTGTGGTAATTTTTACTTCATGTCACTTTTTGTTTCATGTTACACCGAATCACTGTAGTTCTTTCTAGTTGATTCAAAGTTTCTGTGTGAAGCTCCTCTATTCCACTGCCCTTCAGAGGGCTCATAATTCATCCAGATGTGAGGACTCTCCCTCCCACCCTCCAGGAGCAGGTTTACAACCTGCCTTGCATTCCAGTTCTAAGTTCTCCTAGGATAGGGGTTGGAAAACCTTTTCTGTAAGGGGCCAGAGAGTAAATATTTTAGGCATCACAGGCCAGACAGTCTCTGCTGCCATGACTCAGCTTCACCGCTGGAGTGGAAGGGGAGCAGAATGTGCCACTGCAAATATGCCTCCTTGGCACAGGGATTATTTTGAGCTGATTATTTTTAAGAAACAGCACACGGAATCTCTGAAGAAGGATTAGAAGTTACCCTTTTGTCAAAGAACTCTACATTTATAACAGGGATTTACATTAAAAAGGCAGTCTACCAGGAGGAGAGTTCTTTCCAAGCAGGAGTGTTTCATCTCAGAGATCCCTGAATGGCTTGGCAACCTTTGTTTAGAAACAGCCCCTATTCTCCTCTTCCTGACTATCTCCTTCCCTTCCACACCCCATGCCTTTGCCCCTTTCCTTAGCCTGGATGGTTGGTATTTAAGGCTCATTCCATGGCTACCTTTCCAATCTCATATCTCTGTGGGGGCACCTGTACATATAAAAATAGTTTTATTTTTCTCTGTCAATCTGTCTTTTTACAGCGGTTTTAGCCAAGAATAATGCAGGGTAGAGGGAATATTATTTTTCCTTCCCAACATAGTGCTAAAGCAGCCACAGCAATATCTAAACAAGTAGGTGTGACTGCTCCAATAAAAGGTTATTTACAAAAACGGGCAGTGGGCTCATCATCACAATTTGCGGACTGCTATCTTAGAACTTAGAACAATGCTCTGTTCTTGTGTCATTTCACTTCCCTCTGTTGTTTTTCTGTTTTATTCTCCATGCAGATGGAGAACGTGTGGAAGCAGTCTCTCCTTGGACATGAAGAGCATACTTAGGTTATTAGTGCAGACCTGCCCTTCTGCTGATGCTGGAGAGACACCCAACAAGTCATCACATCCCCAGGGGGCAGGAGGAGAAGGCCCAGGGCAGACAAGAGAACCTGAGGTTTCAGGTTCCTCATTTTACAGAGGAAGAAACCAAAGTCTAACAGTAACAAAGGACTTGCCCACGCCCATTTTCCCAGCGAGTTGGAGACAGGCGACGTATCCAGCCCTGATCTCTGGCCCCTCAGAGCATGTCCAGCCGCGGTGCTGCAGGCCACCGCTCCCTGCCTGCACAGCCTTCCTTCCTGGACTCTCCTCCCAGCACTCGGGCTGATGACCTGTGGGAAGATACTTACTAGATCTCTCCCTGGGGGTTTTGGTGTTGAAGACCGAGAGCGGATTGTAGCGGTTAAGGGTGGGCTCCAGGAATGCCACTGGAATGGCAGCTGCCAGGGAAGCCAGGCATTCTCCAAGGGCAGGACGTTGTCTGGAAACAAACAAGTCCATTTAGAAGTGATGCCACTCACATGCTGGCCGCATGCGTTGGCGGGCCAAGCCCCTTCCCCAGGATGTCTCAGGCCGCTTCTCTTTGATGACTTCAGTGGACATCCCTGGACCCTGGGCTGAGTAGGGCAGCATGCCTATCTTTCTCCCCCATCTTTTGCTGGACACTAACCAATACTCTGCAATGGTCTCACTACTTGGAACCTAGTTATCAATGGGGTAAAGTGATATAATATGCTTTGTAGTTGTGTACTTATCTCCCAGCATGTCTGAGAGTAAGTTTTGCTGGCATCCACACTGAATCTGATCCTCCTTGTCCTCAAAGTGCTTTGAAATCATCTGTGTAATTTCTCTGTGTCTACTTTCTGCTATGGTTGGAGCTTGTGTGTTTACCAGTAGGAAAAGTACTAATTAGATACAAAATAAGATATCTAACTTCTAATAGAAATAATAGGCCCCAGAGCATCTTGCTTGATTTAGAGGAAAGGCCTCTAACATCTATTCCTTCTTTTCTTCCTTTCACAAACATCTGAGTGTCCAGCATGTAACACATTAAGTTTTTGGTTTTAAATCTTCCTCTGAAACAAGCAATCAAACAAAAATAAAGTGCTTAGGATTCCCTAGTTCAGATTTTTGGTTCTCCCACTGAGAGAGAACTTGCTTGCTTGTGGGATGACCAAGTCTGCAAGCATAAGTGATGGGAACCAGCCACTGGCTGGTCTGCGTGGAGCTAGTACTGAATAGTGCTTCCCCCTTGCAGACCTGGGCTTAGCCTCGAGTTGTACTGTCTAACCCAGTGGGTCCTTTCTGCTGGTGAGACAGTACAGTGACAGTGCTGGTTTGAGGGCCCCGTGTGGGGCTGTTGTCTGTTGCTTTCAGCTGAATGAGAGAGCAGAGCCATCTTTTTTACACCCACAAATATCTCCTATTCGCTACCCATTGGCATTGAATAATGGACAGGCCACACACCAGTCCTGTGAGTTACACACGTGATGTCGGCTCCCATATAAGGGAAACATTTCTTCAAACAAACCAATACTGTGAGTCCTTTGTTAGACCACGATGTCTATAATCTATAATTAGGGCTTAGAGTGCTCAAGCCAATCTTGTTCGCTTTGCTCTGTGACTGATCAACTCAAATTGTGCACTGATGCTGTGAACATGAAGCTCACTAGCTAACCCGCTGATGAGGACAGTGTCAGGCTGCATGTCTGAGGAATCACCATGGAGAAAACCACCAGCAAGGGTGGGTGCCCTTGCAACCAAGAACAGACACTCAACAACTATTGCACTTCTGTGGAAACAGAAAGGCATTCAGCCCTCGGTTTCCTTGCAGCTCCCACCAGAACCTGCACCCAAGGTTGTGGAACATGCCCTTCCCTGTGACAACAGCCAACACATCTGGCAGCATCAAGAAGCCTGAATGTCACAACTGTAGGGTCTCTGGGAGCGGATGACAAGCATCTACTATGTGGTAGGGGTGACCAGGGGAGCCAGTGCTTGTCGAGAAGTAAGCCACACAGTTATAGCCTTTGTCTCCCCTTCTTTGCTAAGCTCAAGGTGGTGGGAAAGTGTGAAAAGAGAGGCATCCTTTTAACTTCAGGCCTGAGTGAGCAACACCCCAGTGACTGCTGAGGTGAGGGCCTGTCTACCTCAAATACGAGGATCTACAACAGGCTGCCTACTTTTCAGCCAACACTCTTTTTGTTTAACCAATCACTGTGGCCAAAGAGAGACACTGTGTTTCTTCTCCTTCAGTCTTGCCTTTTGAGGCAATTTGCAATTGAAAAGAAATGCCATGGGAAGGGCATTGAAGGGAAACAACACTGGGTGAAAGTCAGGAATGAAAAGGAAGAGCAGACCTGAGAGCAAATTTTAGCTGGTCAAGGAAGATGAACCTGGGAAATAGCAGGCCCTGGGTTATCTTGGTCCTAAATTGACCCATTATTCCCCTCTTTCTTACTCTCTCACCAAAATTAAAGTCATGAACTCATGACAGTGAATTTCTAGAACGTCAGTCTCATGTGAAGGCAGTCCCTGGGACGGAAGACAGTTTCCCCGTGCTGCACTGACTCCAGGGGCACCATGTCCCATCCTCCCGCTATTAATACTGAGAAACCGGAATCTCTCCCAGCTCACCCCAGGATGCTTTCTAGTCTGGAGCTCACAGTGATGCTAATTAGCCACTGGGCCAAAAGGGATATAAACAACACTTCTCCTGGCCTGAAAGTTCTATAAAAGTAAAGCTCAGAAGTCTGCCAATTAATGCTCCTGGCTGTGAGATACCAGAGCGAATGACTTGTGACCTCCAAGCCCCAGAGAGACTGAGCTGATAAAGGCCTGCTGTTACAATGCTTCCCTGGGCATTAGCGCCCCCCAGAGGGCATTTGGCTGTGGACCAATCACCACAAAGGCTTCAAAACAGCTCCATAGCAACCAAATGATCTATCTTCTTGGAGTTTCTCACTGGATGTGGAAACTCTTGTCTTTCTCCCTTAGTTCACCCTGTCTAGTAGAGTATTTTTCATATATCGTACTTGGTCAATGGTGACAGATTGAGGAGGGTTCAATTTGTATTTTAGTTTTTGTTACTTCTAAGTCGTTCTCTCAATTTTATTTCCATGGATTGGGACCTTGTTGCCAGGGACACAGGCAGAGACAAAGTCATCAGAGCAATAGTAATTATGCCTTGCACATAGCTGGGGATTTGCAGCTGTGAAAGTTCCTCCGCGTACACTGCTGAGGATGCTAAAGAGAGAAAACAACACATCGCAGAGGGCAGAAAGCAGGGGTAGGGATAGTACTAAAGAGCAATCTCAGAGGGTTAGGGAAAGCTTGCAATATTTGAGCAGCCTTTGTCAAAAGCAGCCAGGGAAAGAAGGGAGAAGTAAATCTCTAAAGTATGTCTCACTTTCACAATTCAAAAGAAAACAAAGATGTTTAATAGCGGTAGCATCTCCAGTGTAGGATTTTAAATCATTAACTAGCAGACAGACAATTGGAGCAGCCTTAAGTTAGGTGCTTCTCCCAGCTGACTCCCACCACC
This sequence comes from Antrozous pallidus, assembly GCA_027563665.1. NCBI lineage: Eukaryota > Metazoa > Chordata > Mammalia > Chiroptera > Vespertilionidae > Antrozous > Antrozous pallidus. The sequence goes on from CM050515.1 coordinate 37,694,992, forward strand.
ATGGAATGTATAGGTACAATATTCACAACGTTGTGGGGAGCAGATACATAATAAAATTGCAATGAATAAAGCATGAAAAGTCATATGAATCTTTTTCTGGTCTGACATTTCAGAGTTGACCTTTATTTGACCTTTTTCCCCCAAGAGAATAATGCACAAGCTTTTAAAAAATGTTCAAAGAAACACATACAGATATAGATGCATGTATATGCGTACATAAAAATGAAAGAATAAGAAATTGAGAAAATATTCACAAATGTTTAATGGAAGGAGTTAAAGACATCTTCCCTAAGTAAAATTCTTGACCAACTCCCATCAAATAGAATATTTTAACTTAATTCTCTTGTTGACTTGGTATAATATGGTTGAAACTTTTGTTTGCCCAGTTCTAAGTGTAAAGCAGTAAGGAAAGCTATGGAACTATAAGGAATTAAACTCATAATCAAAATAAAATAATCATTAGTTTCTCAAATTCTTACATCCAGAAGCTATGTGGAAGCTGTGATTATGAAGGCAGACATTTCTTGAACATGTTTTGGTTACTAGAACATGATTTCAAGTCATAGTTCTTGAGTTTTTTGTTTGTTTGCTTGCTTTTTAAATTGATTTCAGAGAGGAAGGGAGAGAGAGAGATAGAAATATCAATGATAAAAGAGAATCACTGATTGGCTGCCTCTTGCACAGCCCACACTGGGGATTGAGCCTGCAATCCCGGCATGTGCTCTGGACCGGAATCAAACCTGGGACCCTTCAGTCCATAGGCCATTGGCTCTATCCAGTGAGCCAAACCAGCTAGGGCTAGTTATTGAGTTTTTGAAAGAACCAGAGTATTTTTTTTTGAATTGCAATAAGAATTTATGTAAGTTTTGATGTTAAACAAGGATTTATTATTATTGGCATGATAAACTGAGATGGCACACGGGACATAGATACCAAGATATGTTTAGATGAAATAATTTCAAGCACAGATTGAATTCTTTCCAGTTGCCTCATTTGAAAGGGGAAAAAAAGGAAAAGAAAGACTCCCAAGGATAAGACTAAGTCCAGAGTGTGGTTAATACTGTATTTATCCCTCAATCTTCCCCATACACGTAAACAGAATAACACAACACATGGCATTTGATGGTGAAAAGCAGGGTGTCACAAAGGCCTCCACAGCTCCAGGCAGATTAGAGAGCCAAGCTGACACCCACACTCTCTGTCAATCAGCTTGTTCAGATTCAAGATTATTGAAAAGCATTTCTGCTACCAAAGTGTGGCCTCGTTTAAAACTATAGCTAATCTGACAGCCCAGAATGGCCAAGGCCCAGGATTGTATCACACAGAAACTCATTAAACTCTAAGCAACTACCTCATGTCCCTCAAGTTCCTCAGCCAGCTTTAACCACAGGAGTCCTGGAAGTGATTTGGAAGCTGTGAGTATGAAGAAATGGGCATTTCTGTGACATTTTTTAGTCATTAGCACATGATTTTTAGCTTGGCTCTACCAGCTATCACCACAAAAGTCCTAAGTTTAAAAGCATCATTCCACTTCTTAGCATTGCCATAAACATTGCATAACCTAGGCTTAAGGTCACCATCCCATTTTAACAAGCATTTTGATTTTGCTGGACTGAAAAGATGCTATTATTAATTAACGTTTTTCTGGGCCTGAATGTGTTAGCCTCCTGTGTTCGCTCATTACCTTTCCACATAGATGTTCTTTCCTGTTCCAAGAGAGTAGAGGCTGCACAGTATGTGGTAGCAGGAAATCTGCACGTCACCCACTGGAAAGAACAAAAAGAGTGTCACCACCTTGCACCACCACAGCTCGCCAGCTTCCCACACACAGAGAGGGTCTACCAACCGAAAAATGCGTTGGCATCCCCAGAGAGCCAGAGAAATCCTTTCCTTTCTCGCCCTCCTCTACCACTATCCAGGCTTATAGCCTTTTTCTACCCAGGTTCTAGTTGGTGAACTGAGAGAGAAAATATTGATGGAAGACTTCTCCACTGAGCCATCCCAATTCCTCTGTGGGGCTCAGGTCTGGGATCACAAGAAATCATTAGACCACCAAGTCCTTCCATATAGGATTTTTTTTTTCCGAGCAGGAGGAGATACCATAGTCAAATTTTAGCCAGAGGAACATATTTCCTTGCTTTGAAAGAAGGAATGCAAGAATTCTGAATTTTTAATGAGCCTTTTATTCATTTCCTAGGAAGATGTATCTACCTCTTCCTAGTTGGAGAAAAATTTCTCATTTTCACCTGTCCCAAGTTCTCTGAGGGAAGTTTTTCAAAAGGCAATTTAATCAGATTGTGTTTTTGCCGCGTTTCCTAAGAAAAAGGCATGTTCCACCTGGGAACTCACAAGTTTATCTGCAGGCTACATGTCCCTGGTAATGTCTGCAACTCACCACATGGCTGGGACTAACTTACCACAGTGAGAACTAATTTAATTTTTTATTTTTTAACATGGAGGTGAGTTACTTCCATGACAGGAAATAATGGGCTGAAATGTTCCCATGCCACGTCCCTCAGCCCCATGAAAGTACTGACTTTCAGTTGTTCAGGGATATGGAAGACCCAGCTTTAGCTATTGACAACTGGTTAAATTAAATTAAATCATGTGCTAGCATTTAACTGAGGCTTGGTGGCAGAACATTTGCAGAAGAGTTCTGTACATGATTCTGAATGCAAACTAAAGTAAAACCAATTGACTATGGTCTTCTGAAGCCCCAGATAAGGAAGTGGTAGCAGCTTTTCTTCACTCCTGGTATTCAATGAATAAATTAGGGCTTCTTAAGAGGAAAAGTAGTGTCTGAAAAGCCCTGGGAGCAATCCTGCTGGATTATCCAGATAACCTGTTCAAATTAAGTAGGAAAAAAGCTGGGAGCTAAACCAGTGGGTGAAAAATGTTGGTCCTGAATAATAGTAGGAAAAGATGAAATACTATATACTCAAATTTGGGGATTTCTTCTCCTCCAAGAGTTTACTAATTAACTTTTAAATATAAAAAGAAAATGTGTGGAATGATTCTCTCTACTCCTGCCTCAAGGTCAACCTTAGAAACTGAGACACACACACACACACACTCCCCCCGTCTATGGCATGTGCATGTGAATCCACGGCATCTGACTCACGGAGTAAATCCACCCCGAACTGGTGTTGAGCCACATGCTCAAAGATGGATGTGAGGATGGGAAGCAGTGCCACAGTGGTGTAGTTAATATTCTGAGAGACGCCTTTAATCTGCGTTCTGGAATGGGTGAACTTCCCGAGCTTCAGGTTTTCTGAAGTCTTCTCTAAGTCTTCTGCAGCATTTTCAAAGAATGCGCGTAACCCAGCCTTCACCAGCTCTGAGCCTGACTTCATGACAGTCCTGTAAACAAACAATGTTCAAAACCAGAAGCATAAACCAAAGCTTTGGCCAACCTTCTTCCTGAAACTGGTGACCTGCAGTGCAAACGGGGCAGATGTTCAACTCCCCAGTCACCTGATGACACTGGGTCAGAGAGATGGAGAGGGTAGTTAGCGGCCTGGAGGAATCTGGACCACACAGTCCCTAAGAGTAAGGTTAGCACTGGACGGTGTGCTCAGTTTGAGGGAATTTGTGTTCAAATCTCTGGAAGCACAGAGGATGATTCAGAGTGAAACTGATACTGTCACCTGGTGTCTGTATTTGTCACAGCAGGCTACCTACTTCTGCAAAAATCTAATTAAAAGGACAGTGAGGGGAATTTTTTTTTTCTTCTTTGCAGCTCACTGTGGGATAAACAATTTTGATAAGGCCTAGCAAGAAATATTCGCTCTCCTATGATGCCGGAGCTGAGAGAGAACAGAGAAATAATCCAAGTGGTGCGTGGATTTCTACAGCTTGCAGGATGTCCTCGCTTAGAGGAGGGAAGGGAAAGGGACAGCCAGCCCTTTTAAAACAGATAATTTAATTCACTTCAAAAGCACGAGGACATGGAGATTAGCTATGGGTATCTGAGGCCCACCCTCAAAAACTATTTTATAAAACTTAGAATTGGAACAAAGCCTACAAATCATCTATTATTTCTACATGTCTACATCTTATTCATGAGACAATGACAGGCTTGCTACAAGTACAGCTGCTTTTTATCTGCTGCCTTTCATGATCACCCAACTAACCAGAAAAGTAAAAAACAAGGACATAAAGTCAGCGAGGCTTGATCCTATCTTGTAAGTAGTCATGAGCTTTCCTATCCTCCTCCTGACTTTCCAGTCGCAGGTTTTCTCAAGAATGATGATCACAGTGACCTGCAATTTTTTAAAAAGTGGACTCCCTCTCTCAAGGCATTCCATGTTTCTGGGAGAAGAGTTCCCTCACTCATCCCAACTGCAAAGGATTTCAGTCCCCTGGGAGGCTTTGGTCTGATCCTGAAAACTTTGTGCTGTCCCAATATCTCGATTTATTGTGTCTCTCAAAACCTAAAAATCCCGTGAGTTTTTTTTTTTTTTTTTTGTAACCATTCTTTGTTTGTGGTGGATTATCTTCTGGCCACTGCAAGGCTGGTGCCTTTCTGCTGCATTGCGATATGTGTCTTTGACAAGGGCTCTACACAAGTATGCTAATGAAAGCTCCTGTCAGTCCTTTTCATGGTTTCCCTCTTTTTTAGCTCATCAAATATAAAGTATTTACATTATCCGACTACATATATTTTAAGACCTCTTTCCTGTTCAGCCATCTTTCCTACCAGACCCTCAGGCCATGGGCTCAAACTGAGATCCTGCATTTCCCCCCGGGGCCATTCTGGCTGCGGAGTGCCATAGCTGCCCTCCCCAGGACTCTTAGGCCTTGCCACCATCAGCAGTGCTTGCTTTTTTTGTGGTGAATTAGGTACAAAGTGTCATGGCACTGTGCCACATGATCTATTTTTTTCTTTTCAAAGATGAACTTCTCAGGAAGAGAAGACAAGAATGGCTAGATGTTCAGCTTTTAGTGTTCAGCACACACCACAGTGTTAGCCCTCTGCCACATGAACTGAGAAATGAGGGTGCTAACACCAGGGTGAGAATCATCTTTTTCCTGTGTCCCGCACCCACCCCACCAGCTCCTGCAGAGCAATGACATGTGTTCTTGTCAGTACAAACATGCATCAGAGGAGAGGGTTAGAGAGGGAGTCTTGAGAAATGATTGGAAAAACTGGGCAGACTTACCTTGTGTCCAGTGTCTGAGCTAAGATGTGAAGGCAGCTCACCATTGTAGTAGAATCACTCCCTAGAATAAAAAACATCACCGTGACTTCCTGAACCATTCGACTCATCTTTCAAAAAACCTTCTCAATACACACAAACCACAGCCCAGCATAATTAACCACTGACACACAGCATGCCAGGCCTATGGGCAGGAATGATGCATTTATCTCTGGCCTGACATGTTGCTTTAGGATGGAAGTTGAAGACAGAGCTTAAAACATTCATTGGTGTGGAAAATTTGAACTGTTCAAGGGATAGAGAGGTCATTTATCATACTTCAGACTAATTTTCTATGGCAAATTAAGGTGACACCTTAGTCCCCAGGCTCAGGTTGTCAACAGGAGCCACAAATAAAGCCAAAATTGTGAGTTCAGGATAATTACAATAAGAATTGCACCCTTTAGCAATACCTGTCTCACTCACCGAAGAGGGAAATCCTGTGCCGAACGAGAGCAGCAAGTTTGCAGAATAGGCTGAAGCAGAAAAGAGCATGAGACAGAGAGGCACAGAGATTCAAGGATTAATTTGTCCCTCCCCTGCCCCCATGCTGTAACCCAGAGAGCACTGAATGGCACTCTAGAAAGATGGACTGCATTCTCCTCAAACGAGCCTCTGGACCACGCCTGGAGAGCACGTGGTTCTCGTGGTCTTGTTGGAGAGTCATGAAAGGCACCTCGCAGGCAGCTCCAACCTCACAGAGAACAAGCCTTCTGGAATAGTTACAGTGTTCTGCAGTGAGCCAGTTGTTGCAAACCATCCCTTGCTATAGAGTACTATACTGTTCATTTGTATGACATCCAGGGATGTACAAGGATTCTGGATGGGGGCATAATTTCTCCATTGTTGCAATAGATGGCAAACTATTGTGCAGCCTTCACTGGGGTGTGAGCCCTTTGCTGGGAGATGGGCAGGAAAGTGGTGTTGGAAGAATGTTAATGGTTCAGGTATGAGCAATACTGTGGAACACCAAACATAAGAAATTGCTTTTCTTTGTCATTTCCCATTGCTGTCCTAGCTGGGTCCTTGGAGGCCAGGAATGGCCATCTGCTCTGCTTTTGTGCTTTCTGCCCCTACTCCATGTTTTCTGCCCATATTGTCTGTCATGGAAGCCCTGGAGGTCCAGCTGTACCTACTGTTTTACTTTCCACAGTGCTTAATAGAGGGTCTTAGGTAGCTGGAAAAGAGCCCATGGATGTTTCTGAGCACCCTGCCGATGGGCCCTGATGGACCCTGTGTAGGGGCACTAGGCTGTCATTTGACCTGTGTTGTCTGTGCTCATAAGAGGAGATGCCTCTGAATTCTATCCGACACTAGCACAACTAGACAACCTGGCAACCCCTTCAGAAAGTAGCCCTTCCCAGGGGGACAGAAAGAGGGAAGGCAGAATAAGAACACTCGGTACTCCAAGGTGAGGCTGAGCTGAAGTCTCATTCACAGCTTGTCACAGGCTCTATGCCCCACCCAGGGTGGAAGTCTTTCAGAGGATGGTTCAGACGGAGAAGAAATACTTCCCAAGTCTGGTGGGGATGACGACTTGCTCACCTTACAGTGGTTTCAGTGAACACCCTGGACCTTTGAGGGATGTCCCTAGAAATCACAGCCTAAGTCCCTCATGGTTAGTCATTATTTCTGCAGTGGAAACAAGTTGGAACCCCCAGCCTAGAGCTTAAGAGGACTCAGAATGAGTTCATAGAAACTTGGCACCCAGCTAGTATGAAATGAAATCTGCTTCTTTTCATCTCTCTCCCCAGTGTTTTTTTTTTTTTTTTTTTTTTTTGTGTGTGTGTGTGTGTGTGTGTGTGTTTGTATCTGGTATCTGATAACTCACAAGTTGAGGGAGGGCGGCCGTCAGGAGGAATGGGAGTTCTATGGTTCTGTTCTGACTAGCTGAACTGTCAGGTGAAGCCACTTAATGGTGGTCAGTGTGTCAGTTTTCTCATCTGTCAGTACAGAGTAGTCACATTGCCCTTAGCTTTTAGAATTAGGAGCTTTCTTATTTCTAGTGAAATAAACACATGCTCTGTATAAATACAAAATAAAATCTCTCTAGCTAAAGCAGATGGTTTGCTGTTTGATTGTAATGCTAACATGGCTTCTCTTGCTATGGGATGTGCTTTCTCAGGCCAGCAAGGCCATGGCCCAAAACGTCTACAGCTCCTCCTTGTTCCCTAGGAGCCCATGATTTAAGCAGCAGCATTGTCCTTAGCCCAGAGTTGTGAGAGGCCTGGGTCCCCTCCAAATTTGAAGGTGATAAATTAAAGGGACCCCAGAAGAGAGCCTGGAAAACCCTGGTGAATAGCATTTGGTGCAGAAGAGGTGGGGCAGGGATGAAGGATGCAAACAAGAAGGGTCTGGAAACGTAAGCAGGTGCAGTGCGCACCCCTGCCTCCACGGAGGGCAGCAGGCGCTGCCAGGTCTGAGAGCTATTTGCAAGGCTGATCAGTTCCAGGTTGTATGCAGCCATGACAAATGGTGCCTGGCTGAACAAATGTTACATTTCCATAAATTAATAACCTAAAAAAAATAGAAGAAAACAGACACACCTGCCCTCTGTTGATGTATCTGAGTATCTCACTTTAGTTCCTCAATTTCCTTCTTACAAAATACACTGGGTGCATCCTGAAAATATTTAGAAATTGCTGGCCAGCAGTAGATTACAAGGGTATCCCATTTTGATAGCATGAGTTCCTTCTCTCTTAGCAAGTGAGGTTAAGTAATGGCAGTGCAGGGAAAATTACACTCGGTCCAGACAGAGGACTGGGCCTTCATTCCTGTCCTAGCTTACTCACTATTGCTTTAGGCACTAGGATCAACCTGATCAAACCTCAGTTTCCCCATCTGCAAAGTGCAGATTATAATACACAGTGTTCTTAGAATTTAAAGCATTGGGATAATGATACCCAAGTGGGCACATTCTTTCTATGAAAAATTAAGCTCACTGCTTAGCCATGCGTGTTTAATAAATGCTAGCTAACTCCTAATGTTGAATATCTTCTCAAAGATGCTGATATATAACAGCTGGGTCTTTATTTAGTACTAGTGACCTGGTGCACAAAATTCATGCACATTAAAAGGGAATTAATTAGAGAAACTATTTTAATACTGCTATTTGCCCTTTCTCTATAATATAAGTGTCAGAGATAAAATAAAATTTGTAAAATGTATATGAAAATCTTTCTCCTGTCAGATTCTGGGGCACACCACAGGAACCAGAGTCAAGTCCCTGCCCACCCACATGTGCCTTGAAATCATGTGAGATGCAGACCTGGCTGGCCCCACCACCATTGGCCTAGATACAGACCTGCTGGCTCCAGCCTCATCAAGCCCCACCAGGTGGAGGGGCGTAGCCTCAGGTCACCTGGCCTGGTGCCAGAGGCTGGGGGGTAGGGGCTGCTGCCTGAGGTCCCCCATCAAGCCCTGCCCCCCAGGGGGTACGGCTTGAGGTTCCCCAGCCTGGCGCCAGGGCAGGGTCACAGCTTGAGGTCCCCTGTCAAACCTCACCAGGAGGGTAGGGAGTCCCTGCTGATTGCTCATTAAGGCTCGTTAAGGGAACTTGGCCTCTGCTGTGGGCGTAACCATTTTTGTTATGATGTGAAGGTCATTTGCTTAATCCCTCTTTATTAGATAAGGTTATATATACTGTTCACCATCGGTGGATGCTAGAGAAGAATTTGATTATCTGCTTTTATTATATTCTTTAATTCTTTGTCATTTATAAGTCTAACCCTCCCTTGTCATTCATAAATCAAACATAGAGAGAACCTGGGGCATGGTGGAGTCCATCTCTAAGCCTGATCATGAAGCATCCCTTTTGTCCTTCTCCGCTGAGGCATCCATGTGTTTTCCCCGTAAAATATAAAGAGACTGGTGCTTTTTAAAAACAAACAAACAAACAAACATTTTTATTGATTTAAGAGAGGAAGGAAGAGGGAGAGAGGTAGAAACATCAGGGATGAGAGAATCATTGATCGGCTGCCTCCTGCACGTCCCACATTGGTTATCTAACCTGCAACCTGGGAATTGAACCTGGTTCATAGGTGGACACTCAACCACTGAGCCATGCTGGCTGGGCAAGGGCTAGTGCTTTTGATGAAAAATGTTTTCCTATAAAGAATTTAACTTGAGACCCCATCTGTGGTGCTTATAGACCGGAAGCCAGGACCTTAGTTCTCTTTCCCATCTTGCAAGATGGTGGGTGAAAAGAAGACTGAGAAGCCGGATACTAAAGAGAAGAAGCCTGACATTAAAGAGAAGAAGCCTGATACTATGGAGAAGAAACCTGAAGCCAAGAAGAAGGCCAATACCAGCGGCCAGGTTAAGACCCCTAAGAAGGGGAAGCCCCACTGCAGCTGAAACCTGTCCTCGTCAGAGGAATTGGCAGATATTCCCAGTCGGCTATGTATTCGCGAAAAGCCATGTACAAGAGGAAGTATTCGGCCCCTAAATCCTGGATTGAAAAGAAAAAGAAGGAGAAAGTTCTTGCTACTGTCACAAAACCAGTTGGTGGCGACAAGAATGGTGGTACCCGAGTGGTTAAACTCCACAAAATGCCTAGGTATTACCCTACTGAAGATGTGCCTCGAAAGCTGTTGAGCCATGGCAAGAAACCCTTCAGTCAGCGTGTGAGGAGATTGCAGGCCAGCATCACTCCTGGGACCGTTCTGATCATCCTCATTGGGTGCCACAGAGGCAAGAGGGTGGTTTTCCTGAAGCAGCTGAGCAGTGGTTTGCTACTTGTGACTGGACCTTTGTCCCTCAATCGAGTTCCTCTTCATAGAACACACCAGAAATTTGTCATTGCCACCTCCACCAAAATTGATATCAGTGGTATGAAAATCCCCAAACATCTCACTGATGAGTATTTCAAGAAGAAGAAGCTACGCAAGCCCAGACACCAGGAGGGTGAGATCTTCGACACGGAGAAAGAGAAATACGAGACTACAGAACAGCGCAAGGTTGACCAGAAAGCTGTGGACTCTCAAAATTCTGCCAAAAATCAAAGCTGTTCCTCAGCTCCAGGGCTACCTCCACTCTCTGTTCGCTCTCACCAATGGGCTTTATCCTCACGAACTGGTGTTTTGAATTTCTTATAAGGACCCAATTAAATAACTGATATGCTTAAAAAAAAAAAAAGAATTTAACTTGAGGAGGAACCAAGATGGCGGCATAGGTAAGCACCTATTTTGCTGCCCACGCAACAATTTTGAAACTGCAACTTAACAACAAAACAAACATCATCCAGAATCACCGGAAAGCTGGCTGAGTGAAAATTCCACAGATAAAAATAAAGGTGGGACGCTATTACTCAGGAGAAGCAGCGGTGTGCAGCTTTGAAGATATGTGAGGAGTGAGGTTAGGAGACTTCCGCGAGCGAGCAAGCAGCAAGCCCGGCTGTTTTTCTCCAATGGGGAGGGTGGGGGCCTCCCACAGCACTGACGCCCCAGGTCCAGGCGAGGACCCAGGTCAGGAAAAGGAAGACCCCAGGTGCAACTGAGGTCTGGGAGTTTGTGGAGGGTGCTTGCGTAAATTGGAACAGCAGTTCCTGGAGTCTGCAACTGGGCAGAGGATGCGTGACTTGCTCACTGGCTCGGAGACCACTGGACTGCTTTGTTTTGCAACCCTGAGTGAGACTTTGGCTGTGCAGACTCATTTGGGGAGAGGCAGAGTTGTCTGGCAACAGGGAGACTAGTGGTGGATTCCTCTTGGAGGGGCCCACCATTGCCAACCAACACTGAGACCTGTGCGCCGCATAGCTGACACTGACGCCGTGTGCCACATAGCACGCTGCGTAGGATAGAGCTAACGCTGACGCCACACACTGCTTAAGGAAGCTGAGCAAACCTACCACACACCAATAAGGGACCAACTCAGGAAAGCAACCACATGCAGAGAAAAGGAAAGAACTCAGCTGTGAAAGAAATGGAGGTAAAAAGACGACTAGACATAGAGTTCAAAACCACAGTAATTAGGTTGATGAAGAGGCTACTAGAAAAGGCTGATGAACTTAATGAGAACTACAAGGAAATAAACACACTTACAAGGAAATGAATAAAACTTACAAGGATATGAAAAAGGACCAACCAGAAATTAAGCATACACTGACTGAAATAAAAAATACTATACAAAGTCCTAAAAGCAGTCCAGACGACCGCAAGAACCAAGTGAAAGATTTGAAATACCAAGAAGAAAAATCCACTCAGCCAGAAAAGCAAGAAGCCAAAAGAGTTAAAAAAATTGAAGATAGTATAAGGGGCCTCTGGGACAACCTCAAGCATACCAACATCAGAATTTTTGGGGTGTCAGAAAAAGAGAGAGAGCAAGATAATGAAAACCTACTAGAAGAAATAGTGACTGAAAACTTCCCCCACCTGGTGAAAGAAATTGACTTAAAAACCCAAGCAGTGCACAGAACCCCAAAATATAGGAATCTAAAGAGGACCACACCAAGACACATCATAATTAAAATGCCAAGAGCAAAAGATAAAGAGAGAATATTAAAAGCAGCAAGAGAAAAACAGTTAGTTACCTATAAGGGAGCACCCATACGATTGTCAGCTGATTTCTCAACAGAAATGATGCAGGCCAGATGGGAGTGGCAAGAAATATTCAAAGTGATGAATAGCAAGAATCTACAACCAAGATTATTCTATCCAGCAAAGCTATCATTCAGAATTGAAGGCCAGATAAAGGGCTTCACAGATAAGAAAAAGCTAAAGGAGTTCATCACCACCAAACAAATACTATATGAAATGCTGAAAGGTATTGTTTAAGAAGAAGAAGAAGAAAAAGGTAAAAATATACATTATGAACAACAAATACACATCTATCAACAAATGAATCTAAAAATCAAGGGAATTAACAATCTGATGAACAGAATAAACTGGGGAATAGAACAGAATCATGGACATAGAGAGGGAATGGACTGACAATTCTTGGTGAGAAAAGGGGTGTGGGAAGTGCAGCAAGAGACTGGACAAAAATCATGCAATTATGGGAGAGGACAGTGGGGGGGGAGGTGAGGGCAGAGGATGGGATGGGTACCGGGTGGAGGGGAGATATAGGGGGAAAATGTAATTAATAAACTGAACAATAAAGATAAAAAAATAAAAATAAAAATAAAAAAATAAAATAAAAAGAATTTAACTTGAATTATGTTGCTCTAGATTGTAAATCTCAGGTCATCCACACCAGACTTTGTAAGATCTGATTCTGTTCCTAAATTTTAAGCTTAAGAAGCCTGATAAGAATTGGATTAAACATAGCATTAATCTGCTTCTTCTCAATGTTATGTGTTTGCTTTTCTTAAGCTTGGGAATTACCTTTGCCTTTTTCTAAATGTTATTTCAGGATAGAAGTTAACCTGATATATAAATTTCCCCTTAGTCCTATTAAACCTCCAAACAGTGCACTTTTCTATGTTGCCAATATAATAATCTATAATAATAAAAGTATAATATGCAAATTGACCAAACGGCCGAACAGCCAAACAGTGGAATGACTGTCTGGACCACCTTCCAGATGACCCTCCGGATGAAGCTGGCTGCGAGGGCTGAGGCAGCCACGGTTGTGAGGGCCAAGCCCCTTGCATGAATTTCATGCATTGGGCCTCTAGTACATAGATAAGTATGAATAAAATTACTTTAATAAACAGGTGATAACTGAAACCTCTGAGCCACCAATCATCAGGATACAGTTCATTTCCCCAAAAGACTCTTTGAGTCTCTAAGGAATCTGGAGGTTTATATAAACCACATCAGCACCAGGACCTTCTCTTTCTTGCATAGACTCACCTGGCCACCATTTCTTTCTCCTTATGGGAGGCATACCCGCTACTGCTAAGGGGCTTCAATGGGGATGATAGGAAGTAGAGGCGGTGATTGGTGAAGTACTGATCAACCAGCGGGAGGAGCACCTGAAAAACCCACCATAAGTTAACTTTTAGGAAGCCAGCCAAAGCCCTTCCTTTGATTTCTTTAACAAAGTTCATACTCAGTGAGCAAAGACCTCTGACTTGTGGCCTTGTAACAACACATTTTCCTCTTCTCTGCTTGAACCCAGAGGTCCCGGTGTGTATGAAAGGATAAGGCCACCAATGAGCACAGACCCGAGTCAACATTGTCAGGGGTGTCATGTGGGTCACCTTCAGTGAGACATGACTTCCTGGGCATGGCATCCAACAGGTACCTGGTCCAGCAATAGTATCCTGGCACATTCTATCATTGCTTCTCAGAACACGGCTGACCCAAGGCCACCCATGCAGTTAGTCCTCTGAATGGGGCTGTCTGGCAGAGACTGCTCACTGGCACCCAGATTCATCCTCCCGTATTTCTCTTAGCAATAGAAATTCCTGTATTTTAGCTGGGCATGAGGCCACCAAAATGGAGAATGCACTATCCAGTCTCCCCTCTAGCTAGGTGAGGCTAAAGTGACTAAGTTCTAACTATTGGGATGGAGCTTTTAAAACAGTAGTAGCTTGCCCTCCTCTCTCCCTCTCCACTTTCTCACAGATGTGGTAGAGGTGAGCCAGTTGGGACCACACGGACACAGACCACACTAAGGAGACGGTGGAGCATCAGAGAAGAGCTTGAGACCCTGGGTGATGCGTGGAGCAGAACGGGTTGCCTGTCTCCTCAGACCACCTTCCTACCTCGGGAATGTTCCACAGGAGAGAAACATGAGAAATGTCTGCCTCATCAAAGCCACTGGAGTTTTGGATATCTTTGTGGGGTCGGCTTAACTTGTACCCTAAACAGATCCTAAGAAGAAAGTAATTAGGTAAGCACAGACAGTCACTTACTTTGGCAAAGAACTTGATCTCCTGGTCATGGGGAGACCTTTCAGTTTTCCCACTGATGACAATGGCTTCTGCAAAGACACAAGTGACACAAAGTTGGTCAGAGTTAAAAAACCAGAACCAGTGACAGTGTTTTAGAAACAGAGCAGCTCTTCTCAAGGGCATGCACAGTCCATTTGACAAAGTATCTTTTATTTTACAAAGGAGTTTACAGTTGTGCAGGTTAGTTACTTCCAGTGTCAGGTCTCTAAGCTGTTTCACTACCCTTTTCTCCACTTATTTTTTTTAAATTAAAAATAATTATTTTCTCTTTCTCCACATTATTGAGGAGAAAGGAGCTTCATAGAGGGTCAGTCATATGCCCATGGTCTCAAAGTAAAACAAAGGGAAAGTTAAAATAGGACAAGTTATATTAACTGGGTTTGAATGACAAGTAGTTCAATCAAACCCTACATGGAAACCAAGCATGAAACTGATTTTTTTAAAGTTAGGTGAAGTAGGGAAGGGATCTCTGCCATTGTTTCCTCCCCAGAACCATATGCCTAAATGAATCATGAACTGCTATGGTATGAGGGTCTCATTCCTGGATAAAGAAATATCAAATTCTTTGATATGAATGAGATATTATGAGAAGCATACATGTTTGTGACATATTGCAAAGATACTTACCCAAATGGGCAATAAACTCTTGAGCAGAATCAACATATTTCAGAATCTTCTTCAAAAATTTATAGGCAAACCTCTTTTCCATGGAGGAGGCATCCAGCTCCATATCCTTCATACCTCTAAGATTGGAAGCGGGTAAAACCCAGGAAGCAACAGAAATAACTACGTGATTTTGGGGCATCAGCAATCCTACCTGCACTGACTTCATTTTCCAAATGCGAATCCTTATTCTGGCTCAGTGATTCGACTCATTTGACTAATTTCCTTTTGTACCTGGAACTTCCTCTCTGAGCAGTTCTAGGTACACCTATACTATAATAATTTCTGAAAATATTTATTCAAAAATATCTTTATTATTTATTCAACAGATATTGAGCTGAGAGTAAGTCAGAGAAGCAAGCAAGAGCCCCTGCCCTCCTGGAACTTACATGCTAGCTATAGACAGACCAAAAAACAAAACAAGATATAAATTATATAGAATGCTTGAAGTTTATAAGTTTTGTGAAAAAAGAAAAAGAAAAATTAAAGCAGGATGAAGGGGTCTGAGAGTGTCTGAAGTGGAAGAGAGTGGATTGTACTGTTAAACAGAATAATCAGTGCTGCTCTCATGGGGTACAGGATATTGGAGTTAAGGCTTGAAGGAGGTGAGAGAATGTGCTTATGGACATCTGGAGAAAGAGCCTTGCATCATAAGGAGCGGAGATGCAAAGGTCCTGAGGTGGGAGCATGCATGCTGAGTTGAAGGTATATGGCAGAGGCCAGTGTGGATGGCATGGAAGTGAGCAGGTGATCGACCAGAAAGGTGTAGGTGGGCGGGGAACTAAGTCATTAGGGCCCTGTACGCCATCCTTTGAATTTTGCTTTTGCTCCGAGATGGGAGGCTATTGAAAGCTTTGAATAGACAAATGACATGATATGACTTACACTGTAACAGAGTTACTCTAGTTGCTAGGTTTGAAGTTGACTGTGGGGACAAGGATTGAAACAGGGAACCCAGGTAGGAGGCTCTTTCAGCAATCATGATGACAGCATGGAGGTGGTGAGAAGTGATCAGCTATAAGGTATCTTACAGGTAGAACCATCAGAATTTTCTGAAGGAATGGATGTATGTTGGGAGAAAAAGAGAAGAGCCAAGGTTTCTGGCTTGAGCACCAGAAGAAGGGACTGCCTCTGAGGGAGGGGAAGCTGAGGTTGGAGCAGGTCTGAGCTGTGAGTAGCAGAAACCGGGAGTTCTCGGTAGTATCAGGGACCTCGCTTTCTCATATACATGTCCAAGTGCCCACCACAGGCTGTGGCTCATGGTAAATGGCCACTAGAACATGTTTCCCCAATTCAGTTATCTTTCTTCTTTTCCTTTCTATTTCCTTGATTTTCTTGTTAGTTATAGTAAGAGGAACTTTTCCTTTCTGTGAGCAAGTGATTTATCAGCAAATCACAGTACGCATTCTTGGTGTTAAGATCAGGATGAAAATGACGACGGGAGCCTTTCTCACATGCCTCCCTGGGGGCTGTCTCCCGTGGCCTGACCTTTCCTGCTCGACAATATGGCAAGTACATTTAGCTATTTTTTATATGATATATAACCGGAATATTTGTATATAGGCTTTTAGTTGGTTTTCTGCTATTCAGTAGCAAAACTCTGTAACAAACGAAACAGCAGCTGGCTCAACAAATGTTTCTTTTAGGAGCAATGGCTCTATCAGATAGGAACGTTGGCTTTCTTTTCACTCCCAAAGTGCTCAGCACACAGGTCCCCATGCAGCCCAGCCACCACTGGTCTTTGACCAGCGGGAAACCATGTTCTACTTCTAAGACATAAGCAGCCAAAACCATTCTCATATAAAACATTCACCTAGATAATTCTGACAAACCTAAGTTTGAGATAAAACATCACTGATGCTTACTATTATTGTTCTGTGACTTAATTGAATAGTATATAAAACAACAAAAGTGTCAAGAGAACTGTTGATTCTATGAGAACTAAGTTGCATATTTTGCAAAGACCTGCAATTGCAACCAAATACACATATGTGCATATATATTTTTAATCTTCACCTGAGGATCTGCTTATTGATATGAGAGAGAGAGAGAGAGAGAGAGAGAAAGAGAGAGAGAGATTGATTGGTTCCCTCCCATATGAACCCTGACCAAGGATAAAACCCACAACTTTTTGGTGTACAGGATGATACTGTAACCAACTGAGCCACCCAAATCAGGGCCGCATACATAGTTTTTAAAGTTGTTAAAGTACGTATGGGTGAGAAAATTGTAAAAGATAGGGGAAGAAGTAAAAAAACAAAACCAAAACACCTAGAAGAATACTGCACTTGCATTGTTTAGCATGTGCCTTAAGTCTCGCTGCTTTAAATAAAAGCCACGATTGCAGAGCTCTGAGGATGCACAATGGATGTGCTTTATTACTGCAATCAATGGGGTAGCCTACGCAGAAAGGGCTGGCCTAGGGCCCAAGACTTGTGAACGACTGCATATTTACATGCTTTAAGTTACAATTAAATGTTTACAGTGTGTATGTATAATTTGCCATGACTCTGCTGTAAATTTTTTCTATTTTATTAAAACATTTTTCCATTACTATTTACATTCAACATTATTTTACATGAGTTTCAGGTGTATATTGCATAGTGCTTCGAGAGTCATATACAAAGTGTTCCCCCTAATATTTCCAGTACCCACCTGGCCTATAGTTATTCCAATATTAGAGGCCCAGTGCACAAAATTCATGTAGGGGGTAGGATCCCTCAGCCCAGCCTGCACTCTCTCCAATCTGGGACCCCTTGGATATCTTTCTCACATTCTGGGACTGCTGGCTCCTAACCACTTACCTGCCTGCCTGCCTGATTGCCCCTAACCACTCTGCCTGCCAGCCTGGTAGCTCCCTAACTGCTCCCCTGATGGCTGGATTGACACCTAACTGCTCCCTTGCCAGCATGATCATCCCCAATTGGCCTCCCCTGGCAGCGTGATCAACTACAACTGCCCTCCCCATCGCCTCCACCTGCACTCCCCTGCCAGCCCTATTGCCTCCAATTGCCTTTTGTTGCAGGGCTGAGGGGACTGGAGTACTCTGGCTGGATGAAGAGGGGCTGAGGGGCCTAAGGGACTGAGGCTGGATGAGACTGGATGTTGCAGGGTCTGGGTGAGGTGGGACTGAGGGAACTGGGGGACTCTGGCTGGATGAGACTGGATGTTGCAGGGACTGGGTGAGGTGGGACTGAGGGAACTGGGGGACTCTGGCTGGATGAGGCAGGCCTGAAGGGACTGGGGGATTGAAGCTGGATGAAGCAGGGGTGAGGAGACTGGGTGCCACCATTTTGTGAGGGTGCGACAGTCAAAAGCATATTTCCTCTTTATTAGTTAAGATCATGACTACATCCCTTATACTGTACTTTAGGTCCCCGTGACTATTTTGTAATTACCAATTTGTACTTCTCAATCCCTTTACCCTTTTCACCCCGTTCCCCAACCCCCTTTCCTCTGGCCACTTTCAGTCTGTTCTTTTTGCATATGAGCCTGTTTCTGTTTTGATAGTTTATATTGTGCTGTATCTGATTTTTAAAATTAATGTTGATTGGTCCTGTTTATGTCAGGAAAGAGGGTTTCATCCTGCAAAATAAATTTTTTTTTTCTTATTTCAAAATATACCTACTATCCTGGCTCTGACCCGTTCTGTAGGCAGGTGATTAAATACCCAGAGAGGGAGACCACGCCTCCAAGCCTGCCCAGCTGCGCTAATATCGCCTGGAAGGTGACTTACCTAGAAACCACGATGCCATTCACTTGGAGGAATTTAAATAGGTCCTGTGCCTTCTCTCGGTCCCTAGACTTCTCCTTGGCAGTCAAGGTGTCATATGGAACCAAAAGAGGGTGACTGCCACCACCTGGGTTGGTAAAGTGAGAGATGACAACATATTTGGCTCTTCCTTTGCACTTTTGGGGAAGCACCCCTGCCCCAGCTCACCTTCGGCGGAATGTTGGGAACCAGGCTCACCTTTGCTCTCCAGTTCTAGCTTCTTCTTCTTGGCCCAGATGTTGTGATAGTTCTCTGCTATAACCTCCACCATCCCCTGTGTCCCACAGGACAGAGGACCATCAGAGAGAAAGCAAGAAAACGGGCTCATGCCTGCCAGGATTTTCAGGCAGCCTGGGGGGCAGAGCTTTAGCTACCTAATGCTAATGGTACATTCCTCTGTGCTTCAGCACCTCATTGGTTTTATATTTTCCCATACAACAGAAAACAGTTCTGGAATCTGCCCGATTCTTGTAACTTATTATCCTGGTGGTTTGATGCACTCATGAGAGACACACATTTCCATTTGGAAGTGCATTTTGAGAGATTTTGAGAGCTGGAAGTGCAGGTGAAGGAAAAGTTTAGAATCCCTGAAAGCTCTGCAAACTAAAAATAGTCATGTCTTGGGAAAAGACTACTGAGAATCAGATTTCCCAGATAGAATTCTCTCTATAAGGTTCATGAAACAGTGACCTCGAATGTGCACTTTTTATAAAGAAACTTTCTCTAAAGCCAAAGAGTTGGTCTGAGTGAGCAATGTCCCCTGGCTGGGGCCGGTCATGCCAAGCAGTGTGTGCAAGAGGGCAGGACTGGGAGGAGGCAGTTAAGGCCCTTAATTTCATCTTCTTGGTGTAAGTGCTTAAGTCCTGATTTTTAAGTCCTGATTGCCTGTCTGCACCTTCTGGGAACTCAAGTGAATCTGCTATGGGATATGCAAGTGTCCTCATGGTTGGAGGGACCTATGGGGTCCAGGAAAGCACCCCCCACCCAGGGGTCTTTGCACAGATTTTTGCCTGTTATCAGTTCTGTTGCGGGTTTTGATACAGTAATTTGTTTGTTCTCTCTTTTGTTGAGTGATTACCTATTAGGATGTTCCTGGTCGAAGTACAAAGCCTCAGCTTCTTAGATGAGTGCTTACTTTTGCTGAGCCCTTCCCTGAGGCCTCTGCCCAATGTGCCCCCTTTCAAGGTTTATATTTTAGTGGTGAGATGTTCTAGGCATCTCCCCCTTCTTCTTATTCTTTAAAACACAACCACCTCTTGGCAATATATTATGCACTTGGGGGCTTCAGGAAGCAAGCTGTGCTGTTCTGGAGGCAGTGACACTGACCTGCAGCTCCCTGGAGAGCGCTACGTTGCAGAGGTCCAGCGGGGCAGGGCTGTAGCTGTTGCCCTAGGGAAGCACAGGCAGAATGGCCAGGGTTGCCATTATTCTCCTTATTCTCACCAGCATCCATCCCATCAGCTGCCAAAGATGGATCCCAGAGACCTCCAGGGCTCCCTATGGGTAGTCCTGGCTTGGGAACCCCCCAGGAGAGCTTTCCTAGGTGGGCCCAGTGGTGTCCTACCTGGCTGGCCTGGGATACGCTTCGGAGCTTCTCGTTTTCCCGTTGTTGAACTAGGGCTTCTGCTTCTTTGGTCCTCTCCACAGTCCAGCCCACAGCCAGCATGGTTTTCAGGGACTCTCTGGCTGGCCAGCGATAGAGTTCCTTCTCCTGGAAGAAAATTGAAGCAGGAGAGCTTTGCGGGGCGCGCCCAGCACTCTGCCTGGCCTGTCTCCCTGTGGGAGTGGGTCCCACGATGGGGGGGGGGGGCACTACCTGGCTCCAGGGCCCTCCCCCTAGCACAGATTCCCTCTGAGGCACCCCACCCGAAGCATGCAGTCTTTCTGGTGTTTTTAAATATAAAACCTTACAGTCTCCTGCCCCAGATATCACCCGCAGGCTGACAATAAAGAGGAGTAAGAACTAAGAGTGACTTCTCTCATTCTAGTAGCTGGTTAAGAGGGGACTTGCCAGACGCATCTGCCAAAGCTCTCCTTGGAGCTTAGGAAACAGAGTTTCTGAGATTTAGAATTTTCTTCAAAGTTTCATAAGTGATCAATATGCACACAAGGTACGCATGTCGCCATTTATGTGTGATCCGGGTCTAATGCGAACTGAGAACCCTGTATGCTGAACCTCATTTCTTAGTTAAAAAATACTCAAGAGACCTGTGTATATCCTTGGGGACTCTCTTCTCTACTCCTATTATCTTCCCCATGGCCCATCTCCCTGCCTCAACAATCAAACAAAAGCCCTTCCTAGTTCAGCTGCAAGTGGCCTACAAATGCATTTGGCTCAGCCTCTAAATGCTGAGCTATGCTTCTCTCTCCAAAGGGCTCTCAGAACCTAAGAACAGATCAGGGGCTGGCCTGCAGGCATCCTGGGTGGTGCCTGCTGGTGAGTCTCCGAGGAGTTGACTGCGTTTGAAAGTCTCTAAGGAGCTGAGGGTGAATGTGCCTGGACCTCCTCTAACACTGTCCCCAAGGCAGGACACCAGAAGTTGCACAGTGTAACCTGAGGCCCGCTCCTTACCTTCTCTGTCAATGTCTTGAAAGGCCTTATCAGTGGATGGGTCTTCACGTTCTCATCCAGGGAAATTCCATATTTCCACCCGCTCTGACTCTGCAGAAAGGTTCTCACTTCAATATCCTTGGCATCCAAGGAGCCCTGCTATGTGACCCTTATTCCAACTTCTATCTACACTGAATGAATGGAATAATGGAGGGTGACAGAGCTTGGAAATTGCCCCCGCAAAATGTCTAATGGATCCGTCAGGCTCTCTGCCCCTGAATGTTGAACTCTGCTCCTTTATTTCTTCTTGTTTTAGCTGCTGTCCCCTTCACTGACTTGCTTGTGTTTCAGGCTCACAACAGACAGAAGGGTTTCAAAAGACCCAAGAACAATCCTTCTCGCCATGTGCCACGTTCTCAGGCAGGGACAGAAGTCAAAGCTAAAGGCCTGTGAGGACAGGACCCGCTGGCCAGTGCACTCATGTCCACCAACTCTATAACAAAACTGGAGCAATGCAGGGAATCACAGAATTTTAAGAATTTCAGGAGTCACTCAACAAACATTGTTTGCATGCCTACTACTGTAGGTGCTGGACTCTGTCCTAGGCACTGTATGCACAGAGGCAAGCATGACTGGCTTCTGTAACCTCACAGCTTAAAAGCTCCTGGCTACTTTTGCTAGTCTCTGCCACTGCCCACTTGTTAACATGCATGTGTCTCAAGGTTCTGTCCCTTCTCACAGGCACACTCTCCCTGGGTGATCTGATCAAAGCCCACCGTCCATATGAGGATTCAGTATGTCCAGCCCAGATGTCTCTCCTGATTTCCAAACCTGCTTAAGCTCTGCTCCCATGTTTCCACAGGTTCCTCCAACATGCCTGCACAGAACCTGCATTTTACTTGTCTAAGTGGCTCCTCCTCTGGGGTTCCCTTGACCTCAGGGAATGGTACCAGCTTACCCTCACTTTCTGAGCCATAAATGTGAGAATGTTCCCTGACAGCCCCTGTTCCTTTGCATCTTCTCACATGGTTCCCTCTCCCATCTCCCTCCAGGATTTTGATTCAGACCACCACCAGCCATCACCTAGGTTATTGCACCAGCTTCTTACACAGGCCCCCTGCCTCCAGTTCACCACCTCTCCATTTTCTACAGCATTGCTAGATGAGATCTATAAAATCACCCCCACCTGGTGATGTTAAAATTTTCTGCCTTAAAATTTTCTGGTTCCAAGCTGCCATCATGGCAAAATGCAAACACTTTCTGGCCTTTAACGCTATAGCAATTAACTCGTTGCCTGTCTAGACTCATCTCACCATTCTTTCCCTGCCCCACTCCATGTCCTGGCATATTGAACTAGGGTTCCCCAAAGCCACCACACTCTCTTTTGCTTCTCTAGATCTGTACCTGCTGCCTCCCATAGCTCGCAGTACACTTGCTGCCCTGTGCCCAAACAGCTGCCCGTCCTTTATCACCTACTGTAGGTATCACCAGCTCAAGGAAGTGTCCGGGACCCCCATGACAGGATCAGGGACCCCTCCCGTGTGCTCTAACACTGTGCTCACGCCCATCACAGCAGTGGACACCCTGTGCCACCATGGCTGATTTACTCTGTTTCCCCTACAATACTGTAGGGTTCTTCTATTTTTAATTAATTTATTGAAAAAATTTTTTCAGTCGTGGTTTACCATCAATGTTATTTTGTATCGATTTCAGGTGTACAGCATAGTGGTTAGGCAATTATGTACTTTTCAAAGTAGTTCCTCTAATGTTTCCAGTACCCACCTGGCACAATACATTATTGCAATATTATCCTCCTATCTAATAAAAGAGTAATATGCAAATTGACCATACCTCCACTACACCCACCAGCCACACCCACCAGCCATGCCCACCAACCACACCCACCAGCTAATCAGGAGCAAATATGCAAATAAACCCAACCAAGATGGCTACAGCCACAGAGAGCAAGAGTGAGGCTTGGGTTTCCCTGGCAATGGAGGAAGCCAAGCTTCCTGCCTGCCCTTGCCACTCAGGCATCCACACCAGGCTACAAAATTTCAATTATAGAATCCCAACAGAAATGGCAGCAACCACAGAGCTGGAGAGAGGTAGGAGGCTAGAGTTGCCCCTGCTATGGAGGAAGCCAATCTTCTGCAGCCCTGGCCAGCGTAGGCCTCTTCTTAAGGCTACAATGTTTCAATAGAAAATACATAAATTGCAACAGAAATGGCTGCCCCCAGGGAGCAAGCAGAAGGCTTGGCTCCTCTCCAGGCTACAAAGTTTTAATTGTAGAAGATAAATAAACCCCAGACACCAGGGCCTCCACTTGGGTTACCAGGGTGCATGGCCGGCCTGCAAGCCACCAAAGGCCCCTCACCCAGGCCACCCCATGCCCCAAAGGAACCCCAAACCTGATCCAGGACACCTTTCAGGGCAAACCAGCTGGCTCCCACCCATGCATCAGACCTCTATCCTATCTAATAAAAGAGTAATATGCAGATTAACCATCACTCCAACACACAGGATGGCAGCTCCATGTGGTCAAAGATCCTGCCCCCATGTGGACACAAGATGGCCACCACAAGATGACCAGCAGGGAAGGGCAGTTAGGGGTGACCAGGCTGGCAGAGGAGGGAAGTTGGGGGCAAACAGGCTGGCAGGGGAGAGGTTAGACTCCAATCATGCTGGCAGAAGAGTGGTTGGGGTGATCAGGCTGGCAGGAAGAAGGGATTGGGGGGGCAATCAGGAAGGCAGGCAGACAAGTAGTTGGGAGCCAACAGTCCTGGATTGTGAGAGGGATGTCCAACTGCCTGTTTAGTGGCATCGGGCCTAAACGGGCAGTTGGACATCCCTCAAGGGGTCCCAGATTGGAGAGGGTGCAGGCTGGGCTGAGGGACAACCCCTACTCATGCATACATTTCATGTACTGGGCATCTAGTTGACTATATTTCCCAATGATCTACTTTATATCCATGACTATTTTGTAACTACTGATTTGTATTTCTTAATCCCTTCACCTCTTTTACGCAGTGTCCCACCTCCCCTCCTCACTGGCAGCCACCAGTCTGGTCTCTGTAAGACTGTAGAATTCTTGAGTACAGGAAAAATATTCTTTTTCTTTATATAATTGATGCCCATCTGGCAATGGTGGACAAGTATGTTTCCTTGCAAATGTGAGGCTTATAGTCTAGTGAAGAGAGAGAGTAATCAAATACCATACCAGTAAATGTATAGTTGATAAGTGGCATAAACGTATAGTGGTTGTAAGTATAACTATGTAAAGGGAAATACTATGATAGAAAAGAACAAGGTGCCAAGAGGGCTAATATCTGAGACATCTGGGAAGGAGGCATCCCAGGAATTCACATATGGATGGGTATTTGCAGGATGAGCTGATGAATGGTGTGTGCATGTGTCTGAGTGCAGATGGGCACCTGGCTCAGATGGAGGAGGGTTTCAGGCACATACATATGCATGTGCGTGCATGTGCGTGGTTCATGTGCATGTGTGCGTTATGTGTGCAAGTGTATTTGTATCTGTGTGTGTGTGGTGGGCAATGGGTAGAAAGAAGGGGATGTGGCCAGAGGGCAGAGGGTGAAAGGAGAGGTGATCCTAGAGATGGTATTAGAGGCCAGATTAGACTGTACCTATCAGGCCACATTAAAGATTTTGACCTTTATATTAAAAATAGAAGCTGTTAAGGAATATTAGCAAGAAGGAGGGGCTGTGATGGAGAACAGTGGTAGCATGTGACTGGATCTGCACACTGAAGCTGTCATTTGCCTGCAGTGTGCAGGGCTGGCTGGGAAAATGCTTGAGGGGAGACTAGTTAGGAGATCATCACAACCATCTGGGCAAAAGAGGACGACAGTTCAGAATACAGCCCTGGGGTGCGGCCAAGAGACCGATTCGCACTGAGGAGAGACTAAGGAGGTAAAACCACATGGCTTAGTGATGGATTGGCTGTGGCCATGGACTGATGGGGGACCACATTTCCCTCTTCCACAAGCTGGCCCAATGGCATAAGCAACGAGTGCTGAGAAAATACAGCTGCTCTAAAGCAAGGGTCAGCTAGCTACAGCACTTGGGCCAAGTCTGGCTGACCATCTGTTCCATAAACACAGTTTTACTGGGCTCAGGCATGCGCCTTCATCTAAGCCACATCTGTGGCTGCTTCTATGCTGTAATGGCAAATATGAGCAGTTGCAATGGAGACTCTGTGGCCGCAAAGCCTAAAATGCCCACTATCTGGCCTTTTACAGAATAGTTTAGCCAACCCCTGCTCTCAAACCATGAGGTATTGGCCCATTCTACAATTACAATGATTGCTGTGATCAACAGGGATGATGGAAGAATAGAAGCTGAGCTCAGACTATTCCGAGACTGAGCCAGCGGTGCAAGGTATCCCTCTCCAGGGCATGTGGCATGGAGGTGGTTTCTGTGGCCCCACTGTGGGCTTGCTCCTTGGCTCCACGTTGAAGCTGCAGTTGAGCAATGGCCCCAACCCTTAGCCGGCCATCCCCAGGAATCCTGGACATCTTTGGCACATTCCTCCCACTCTCTGCCAGCATTAAAAGGCTGACAGAGCAATTATACGCTTTAAGCAGGCTGACCTCATGTGGTGAGGAATTTTAAACACCAGATGGACAGGCTTATAAATAGGGGAGAGTCTGGGACTTATGCTGCCGCTTGCCATGGGAAGATATGTGTCCCCTCTTAGAATAAAATCCAGCCTCTTGGCAAAATGCAGGGGGAAGGCTATTAATTTCATTTTCCCTTTTCCAAAAATGGAAAAAAAATTCAAAGAGACAATGTAATGAAAGCCTCCCACCCTGTATTAGCATTTAGGTCAAACACATGGGAGCATGTGCTTAGGTGCAAACTCCAGGGAATGCCATGTTGAGGAAGAAGTGAACACTCACAGAATCATTGATATTCTTGAGAAAAATACAGAAGCAGCACCTCCAGCTTCTTCTGCCTATTTCTCTGACCTCCACCAACCCTGGGAGAGTGCTGCTCAGAAATAATGAATGCTCCCGGCTTGGTCAGCCTGTCACGTAGACACGTCAGGCAGATTTCCAGCATTGGACCCTCTAATGTTCTTGGGCAGTTTTTCTCTCTGACAAATGTCAGCTGGAGGATAATCCCTACCTTGTCACAGGCCCATTTATCATGTGAATGCTCAGCATACTTGGTGACGATGTATTCCAATTTTTCAGGCAAGGAGAAACTGAAATGAGAAGGAAAAAAAATCAAATTACAACCTCACCAAACACCTCAGCCACATGTGCTAAAAAGATGGCCAGAACCAACAATCAGCCATCGAAGCTGGATCTGATGAATCAGCTAACCCAAAGCCGAAGCTGGACCCCAAGGACTTTCTGAGCAGAAGGCGTGGCCAACCGACCAGGCTCAGTTAGACAAACCCCAGGTCCAATCAGAGGACCACTCTGCAGGAGGCTCTGCTGTGTAGGTGGTTTCCCTCCAGCTGTTCTGGGTTCTTTTGGCTCCTGGGCCAGACCTGTCTAGGTTACCTAGTGAGAACCTCTTCATCCAAAGACACTGGCCTGTCATCTTGTGGCTGCAGTCTGGGAGTGGCGGGAATGGTGGCTAGCGGACCAAATGTTACAAAAAACTGGGTATCTACCTTTTTGGGTTCAATGACTCACCTTTAAATACTAGAATTTTGGAAGTACACTAGACACCTGCTGTTTCCATTAGTTTAGCAGTTTTTGTCTCTTCTGTTGGCCACAGCACCTCCCTTTTCCTGTAAGGAACAAATCCTACATTGCACGCAGTCTCATGCGAACTGAGGTGGGTGCCTGACGGGGCCATTCAGACTCACTCTCCCAAAATTCGAATCTTGAATCAGGTGAGACCAGGGCAGCACACTCTTCAAAGGGGCTCATCCAATGGAGATGCCTGAAGACTGCCCACTTGGCCACACTGTCCCAGTGTCCGTTCCTGCTGAAGTTGGTTAGCCAGCCTTTCACTAGGTTCTGATACGGACCCCTGGTCCTTGCAATAAGGCCCCTTTCTGCTCACATTAGCCAGAGTTAGTCTCTATAACTCACATCACTTGAAGAACCACACTGATGTCAAGGTATATGCAAAGAAAACCAGAACTCTCAAGTTAACATGGAATCACTCATCATTAGCACACAAATTGCTGGAGTATAGCATTGTCTCATAATGTTTATAAAAGCATCACATTTGACACTATTTGTCATCCATCAGCACACTTATATTTTCATTGAGTGAAGCTATCTAAAGTC
Organism: Antrozous pallidus; assembly: GCA_027563665.1. Lineage (NCBI taxonomy): Eukaryota > Metazoa > Chordata > Mammalia > Chiroptera > Vespertilionidae > Antrozous > Antrozous pallidus. The sequence goes on from CM050515.1 coordinate 37,722,290, forward strand.
AATACCTGCCTTCTCTTTGGCCCCAGCTTGATGGTTTACCATGCATCTTATCTCTTCCTTATAGCAGATTCAATTCTGTTTCTCACCATCCATTCAGCTCAAGGCTCCACCTGATGGACTATGTACTAATTGTTAACATATATCAGCTTTATATGTTATCAAAGCTGACAGCCCCAGGGAAGAGCTCAGGCTGTGGCTCTCATTTGAGAACTACTGCCGCAAATCGCAAGTCTGAGGGACCATATAAGATGTCTTCCTTTCCCTGCTCACTCTAAAGCCGGTTTGGAGCTCTTCTCTTAGAAGAGATTCTCCACGACACATAATCATAACTGGGGTGGACCTGCCACCAGCCAAAACTGAGCATATGTTTCATCATCACCCAGGAGTGATGCTGGAGAATTAGAGGGAGAAATTAAAGGTGCTGTTGTAGGATTGTTCCCAAGTTTCAGCATCCCCTGGAAGGGGGGGGACAGAGCCAGTATCTCAGGTAAGGATCCCATGCTGTTCTGTCCTCACACCCAAGCCTTGTCAGGGCTCAGCCGAGGGCTACTTACAGAGCTGTTTTGATGTATGATGCAATTAGAACTATGCAGGCCTAATTAAAAAAAAAGTGAAGATTTTGCCAAAAAACTCATTAATAAATTAATTGCCTCATTTGTCAGGGTGGTTCTGCAATGTCTTAGATGACATTTATTGTGGAGAACATCGGTCTCATAATAAATAAGCCAATCCCACCTCTAAAACAAAAGCCTAGCATATAATCATACAGTATGAAATCAGATATGGATGGATTAATCTTTCAGGAATTGAGGACAAGATCCAGTGCCTGATATGACTTATGGTGTCAAAAGAAATGACAAAGTGTTGGCAGGAGGAAAGAAAAAGACTCTTAAATTTCTCGCCACCTTCTGAAAGACAAACATTGGCCACTGGGCAAAATATAAGACCGTCTTAGAGGTGATCTGGACTCACTTCATGGTGTTGATTGGTTTGGGGTCAAAGTTGCCGTCTGCATCCACTGAGATCTGCTTCTCCAATGTGGCTGAGATCCTGGTGTCTAAGTAATCCGGTGGCAAGGCTCCAGCGATAGCACTGAGACAAGGCAGGGCCATTCGGAAAAGATCTGGGTCATACTTCTGTGAGGAAAACCAAACAGCATGTTGATACAGAAACCGGAACCATGGCCACCAGGTGGAAGCATTCCCCAATTAGCTGAGAAAAGTACCATGCCCTCATTTGTCCAGGTCAACCAGCACGGGGAACAGGTAAGCCCTCTAACACACATGGTGGAAACAAGGGGTCCTTGGAGAATGCCATCACAGTCTGTAAAGCCCTCCAGTCACCATTTGCTTCCAGTTGAAAAATGTTAAATCAAGATTTAAATCAGTATCTCCTAGCCCTGGCCTGGTGGCTCAGTTGGTTTGATACCAAGAGGTTGTGGGTTTGATTTCTGGTCAAGGCACATACCTAGGTTTCAATCCCTGGTTGAGGTGCCTGCAGGAGGCACCCAACTGATGCTTCTTTCTCATTTCAATCTCTCTCTCTCCTCTTCCTCTCTTAAAAACAAAAACCTACCCTTGGATGAGGATTTTTTTTTAAAAAAAGCTGTATCTCATACACAGTTAATTTCAAAAATGAGTTAAACAGGTTCTTGCTAGGCCAGAAATGTCTATAAACCTGCTTGCCATAGAGGCGTATAGTAACTGACCCAACCTGTAGCTGGAGAGGGTATAAGAAGCTGTGCTAGGCTCCTTAGTAGCTGATGCCGGCCATGTGTTGATATCACCAGCAGACTGCTTATAGCACATCCATTCTCTCTTGAACTGGCAGGGAGGAATTCCAGTCAAATAACATGGGACAGGGACAGCTTTGGCTCTGCTCACACAAACCAAAGGACTACAGGAGTGAAGACAGCATAAGTGCAGGTGAACACCTACACACACGTTCCAGGTTTCTGTAAGAAAGCCAGACCTACTCATGTTCTACCTCTAAAGCTGATGACCTTGAAACTTTAAATAAACTGGCTTGGGGGGCGTGGGAAGTCTGAGTCGCAGCTGTATTTCCATCAGGCAGTGTGGGAGGCTCTGGGTTCAGAGGTGCTCAGTTCTCCTAATTAAATGAGTGGTTCTGAATAACCTCCCTCACTGTGTATTAAGTTTCCTAGAATCCCCCATCCCAACCTGAGCATATGTCACAACTTCTCCTCTGGCTGGACCTGGCGAAGACCAGCTAATAGGGGCCCCACCTCTGGGAAGGAGTGACAGTGGTCTCAGTCACAGAGACTGAGGCCAAGAGTGTTTTTGTGATTCACTTTAGTAGTCGCTCTTTCCTGTACTAGCTTGGTGTGTCTGGCAAGTTATTTAATTGCATTAAGACTTTTCCTCACCTGTAAAAGGCAGGTTAGAGCAGTTCCCATTTTAGGGGTTGGGGTTAAGGATGAGTGTCACACACTAGCACAGGGTAAAACCGAAGAGTGATTAGCTGATTAGCCCTTATGATCTGTAGCAGCTTGGGGTGGCTGAGGGCCTCCCTCTCTGTTTAAGAAGCACTGCCATTTACCTTGTGGGAGAGGGAGTCAAAAATCCCCCAGAAGAGCTTCTCTGTGAGGTGCAGCTCCTCCTCCACAGCGAGGCCGTAGCTGCCCCACCCCGAGGGCAGGCAGTAATACTTCCAGCACTGCTCATAGTGGCTGGTCAGGAGCTGGCGGGTTCCAGCAGGGTGGCACCAGTGGGGAGGGGTAGTGAAGACCCACAGGCATCAACAACATGCAGGGGAGAATAGAACAGCAAGCAGCCATCAGGAGAGTGAACTGAACATGGAAACAGGTGGGCCATCTAGAAACAGGACCTCAATCATCCCTGGGAATTGTCTGCTTTCCTGTCTAATGAGCTCCAGCCTGAACTGAAGCTGCCCAATGAATGCATGTGCCTCCTAAGGTGCCCCTAGCAGTTACTGAAAAATGGATCACCATTTCCATTCCAAATGAGAAAATTCTACACTCTGAAAGTAGCCACCGTGTGTTGTTCCAGTCAGTCAGGAGTAGGAAGAATTTCTTATGAGACCTTTGCTTAGGAATCTGGAAGATGCTGGGTCATGCTGGTATGGGGAGGGGACTGCGAGTCTGAAGATTTTCTCTAGATTGATTACTGCCCATGACTTCCTTCCTTTTCACTCCCATCTGATGGCCCTCCGTGTAACAACAGTTTCACATTTGGCCAGCAGAGGGCAGAAGTACACTGCCAATGTTCCCATCCCAGCAGGCGGGATCCACATCCTCTAAGAAAGGAAAGGTGGGGCTTCGGAGTTGGGTGAAAACGGTTGAACGGATTAAGAAAACAAACAAACAAACAAACAAACAAACAAACCAAAATTCATAGATACAGACAACAGAAGGAAAGGGAGCTTGAGGAAGGTACAAGAGGGTACAGGGAGTGTTAACAGTGATAGGAGACTTGACTTGCGGGGGAGGATGGTGAATGCACAATAAACAGATGATATGTTTTAGAATTGTACACCCGAAACCCACATAATATTATTGACCAATGTCACTCCAATACAGTCAATAAAATAATCTTTGATCTAAGAAGTAAAAGTGAGCTTACTGACGACTATTTATAGGCTCCGCTGTAGGGGCCAGGATCTAGCTGACAGTCAGGCCTGCTGAGGAGGCAAGGCCAGCTTGAACTGTGAGAACCCTGGCTTTCAGCCACGGTGCTTTCTGAGATCAGAGCAGGGCGTTAGGGTTGGAGAGACAATGAGCCCTTAGAGGGCGGTGGACAAGCTGCTCTCTGCTGGTGTGAAGAGAAAGGACTGAACTAATGGCTCCTGGGAATTCTGTTTAATCTCAGTAAAATGCTTCTTGAACTACTCGCTTGGACTATTTCTGAAAAAAGGAAAGAAAAATTGTTAAAATCACCGACACCTTTGAAAATACTAATATTGCAGATGCCACAAAGGAAAAAGATAACACACACACACACACACACACACACACACACACACACACAAAATCACCCTCTTGTGTAGGGGGTGTTTCTGATGATCCCTACCCCCCAGGCTCAGATGCTCACAGTGCTAGTGAGAAATTCAGGAATGGGGAAACAAAAAAACAAAAAAACCAAAAAGAAAAAAAGAAAATAAAGGAAGAAAGAAAGGGAAAAGGGAAGGCTCTGTGGCTTTCCTTTTCATCAGTAAAGAAAAAGAAGTAAAAAAAAGGGGGGGGGTCTGTTATAAAATAAACACACAAAATAGTATGGAAGAGGAAAGGGCCATTTTAGTTGCTGTACTTAAATGAATTATCACAAGCCTTCAAAGGTTTTTGAGACTGAAAATATTCTGACAACCTAATTAGGGCAGGAAAGCACAAAATCCAAGTTGCCTCACTAACCTCTGCTCAATAACAAGAACTTGGTGGAAAGCCATCCCAGAAAACTGGAGCAGTTAATGAATCTGGATGTCTCCTCCACCAGACACACTCAAAGAGGGATTCATTTTGTAGGCTGCATCTTACTAGTTCTCAAAGGAGTGAAGCCCATTTAGTATGTATTTTGCTCCCAAATCCTGAGGACATCCTGTTCTACAAGGCATGTTCCCTGTGCCATGGACTGCATTTCTGTCACAAGCAGGAGGTTTACCTTGAGGGGCATTTTGCAGTATTCATTGAGCTGGGGCACATCAAACACAAGGCGTCGCAGGAGCTGCTGTAACATGGAAGGCCTCAGGTGACTGCAGCAAGGAACAGGAAGAGCAGGATAGAATAAAAAAATAAGGAAGAAAGTAAGAAAGAATACAAGAGACACTCAGCAATAACCATTTATTAGAACTAAGCCTCAAAACAATTAGCTCCTAAAGGACAAGGTCTTGTAAAGCACAGCCCCTGATAAAACACTGTAAAGAAACAATACAGGTAAATACAGAAAGAAAGACACGTGGCTAATAAATTGAGGTATCTAAGATTCGGTTCCAATCACCAGGTGAAAGGGTGTTCTGGGGTCTATGCACATTCACAGTACAGCCACTGTAGCAGAAAGAAAGGACAGGTGCTTTTACTCTAAGGATCCCAAGTCCCCCAGAGCTCTGCAGAGGGAGAAGCTGGAGTTGACCAGCTGCTTAGGTGGAATCTGAGGCCACCTACTGGTATGTTCTGAAAGGAAGTTTAAGGCCCTCTGAGTTACTATCTGATCTTTGAAATTGTCATTACTGGAATAATTTCTTTGGGCTAAGTACATGGTGGGCAAACTGGCTCACGAGCCACCTGTGGCTCTTTGGCCCCTTGAGTGTGGCTCTTCCATAAAATACCACGGCCTGGGCAAGTCTATTTTGAAGGAGTGGTGTTAGAAGAAGTTTATGTTTAAAAAATTTGGCTCTCGAAAGAAATTTCAATCGTTGTACTGTTGATATTTGGCTCTGTTGACTAATGAGTTTGCCAACCACTGGGCTAAGTATCCATCCTCAAAAACACTCCCTTAAACAGCAAAGGCACTAACTAATTAGAAAATGATTTATCCAATTATTCAAGAGTGTATGGCCTTGGCACTGAATGCAGGTGAATTCTGAGATAAAGGAGAAATAAGCAACATTGACTTAGCCTTTATTTTCAGGTTGCCAAACTTTTAAATCTTTTTTTTTAGATTTAAAAACTACTTTGCAATTATAATTGACATTCAATGTTATAATAGTTTTAGGTGTATAACATAATGATTAGACATTTATATAACTTATAAAGTGATCACCCTTATTACCCATCTGGCACCATAATATTACTGACTATATTCCCTATGCTATACTTTACATACCTGAAAGTCTTCTGTAACTGCTGATTTGTACCTCTTCATCCCTTCACCTTTTCCATCCAACAATCATCAGTCAGTTTATTCTCTATATCTATGAGTCTGTTTTTCTTTTGTTTGTTCATTCATTTTGTTTTTTAGATTCCACATATAAGTGAAATCAATGGTATTTGTTTTTCTCTGTTTGATTAATTTCACTTAGTGTAAAACACTTTAGGCCCATCCATGTTGTCCCAAATTAGATTACCAAGGTTTTAAAAAATCTAGTGGAAATCTCTGTATTCTTTTCAGAGAAAAAGAATTGTGTGCATAATACACACAATCTGACAGAGAAGGTTAGTTTGTGAACCCATGGATTCCTTCCACAGATGCCTAAGAACTTTGAGGATAAAGAGCGGAATGTTGGGAAAGAAAGTCTTGGAGGCATCTACAAGGAGGATCAACAGAAACAGAGAGGGGCAATAAAACCCATTTGTTTCATAGCTTTTCCTAGAGCTGCTCTGTTGATAAAAAGCCCTGGAGTGAAAAGGGTCAGTCAAAATGCACAGCCAGTCAAAGGCGTTGTAGCTGACTCTAGTAATTATGATGTAAAATTCCTCAACTTTCACATTATTGTTTAATGGATTAGGAATATCACTTAAGATTGATCAACTTGACTGAAATTGAGGCATGAGATAAATCTCTAATCTATTAACTCCTGACTTATTAAAAATACATAACTAGTGAAATTTAACCAGTTCATCACTATATCTAGAGCTCATGTGGGCCAAGAGGAGTGTGGTAGCCCTTTTGAGTGTAGTAATAGGGCTGTTAGCTACATTTTCAGCTTAATGTAAGAGTCTAATTTCCCCAAGGTCTGATTCTTTAAAAGCATTTGCAGCTGATATCAGTCTCACCAACATAGTTTTAACACCAGGAAGTAGCTAATTCTGGGAGACAGGGCTCCTTGACACTTAAGACACCTGCTGAGCTCAGATCTAGCACAGGCAGAGCAAGATCTGCAGCTGCTCTTGATGCAGTTACCAGCCAATTACAGAATCAATAGTGATAGGATTTCTAGTGTGTAAACTCATTATTTATTCCCTTGCCACCATTGAGAAGAAAAGCAGAGATCCATCTACACAAGTAACTGGCCCGTTACTCTTCCTTTGGAAGTGGCAGAGTGGAAACCCAGGCACCCTACTGATTCCTAGAGGCATGTAAGTGCATCTACCCAGCTTTTTCTCTCTTTCAAGACCAAAAAAAATTCTATGAATGTAATTTTCTGCCAGGTATAATAATCTTGGAATGAATGAAATTGTTTCAGAGTATAGGCTCTGATTTTGGTGGAGGAGCTCAGAGAGAAATCAGGGGAGGCCTCTCCCTCTCAGTCTCATCCCCCTCTCCATCCATCCTCTGCCCTCTATACCACATCCCAGGCAAGTAGTACTGAACAAGGACACAGCTGGTTCCATGAAGTAGTTAAAGCCTGTAGGCCAGATGATAGAAAGACAGCAGATATAGCTTAATTTTAATAAAGCATTTAAATAGAAGAAACTTTGTCTATAATAATAAAAGCATCATATGCTAATTAGACTGGACAGCTGAACGACCTTCCAGGTGGGGCTGTGAGGACTGAGCCTCTTGTACAAATTTCATACATCAAGCCTCTAGTTTTTAAAATGTAAGTGTGAGACTGCTTTTTAGTTTGATATTCTAAAAGAACTAATTGACTGTTCTTTTCTAGGTGACCCTAACCCCTCAATACATGGTCACCCCTTGTGTGATTAGGAAACAGCTTATTCAACAAGAATCAGGACCATACCTAGCTGGTCTGTGGGTCCCATCTCCAGGACAACCGAAAGAAGAGGTTCTCAACCTTGGCTGCATTATGGAATCACCTGGGAACTTCAAAGGCTAGAGGTCTGGGTCCCATCCCTAAAGGTTGGCTTTGGGGGGGGGGGGTGGAGGTGTGACCTGTGCACTGGGCTATTAACATAGTATTGCGCTAGGCCAGTGGCAGCAAACTCATTAGTCAACAGAGCCAAATATCAACAGCACAATGATATAAATTTATTTTAAGAGCCAAATTTTTTAAATTTAAACTTCTTCTAATGCCACTTCTTCAAAATAGACTCGCCCTGGCCTTGGTGTTTTGTGGAAGAGCCATACTCAAGGGGCCAAAGGGCTGCATGTGGCTCACGAGCTGCAGTTTGCTGACCACGGTGCTAGGTGATCCTCATATGCAGTGGAGATGGAAAACTGGCTTAAAGCAGGAGACCAGTGGCTGAGATTGCCACCAGACCCAATGGAGTTTCCTGAGGACTCAAGGCTCTTGGGTGAACTTAACTCTCTATCCTTGGTGGCTCTGATATCTGTGTGCAATGGTGAAACTCCCTGTCCTTCCTTCCCACTGGGTCTTCTCTTTGCTCCCATGCTCTGAGGATGTGAGCTGCTTTGATTCACTCTTACAGCTGGCCTCTGTGTGAAGGTCCACTCGAGGGAAAGCTTCTGGCTCTGTCTTAGGAACTAAAATAGTAGTTCTGAATCTGAATACTTCAGGCCTAAAAGACAGTCTCATCTCCTGGTCCACCAACCCTATGGGACACAGCCTGAATGCTCCCATCCCACTTCTCACAGGGATCAACAAGAGCCTGGGACAAATAGTGGATGTTTGGGGTAAAGTTGGTGTATGGCAAAGGCCTGGATGCTTCCTCAGACTGGATTCTCCAGTTTTAATACAATTGAATGCAGCTGACATGGGTGCATACACACAAGGTGATATGGATGCATATGCAGAGGTGAAACACGTGGAAGGGGGTACTTACTTGCAAATGGCAAGCAAACATTCTTCTATGGTGTCCCTCTGAGCTTTGGTGAGGGAACGCCCCTTGGACAGCCTGTATATTGTCTGCAGTGTTGAATCGATCAAAGAGGTGTAGTGCTCCGTTCCGGCAAAGAGAGGGGCGCACCTTGTAAGTAGTGGGAGCACAGCAGAACATATGTACCTATTTAGTGCCAGCGCAGCCTCTGTGGTGCTTAGGGACACCTAGGAAAGAGTGTTGGGACACTGATTAATCTCTCCAGGAAAGAGCAGAACTTACCCCATGTACTCAGCGCCCATGTGGTGGGCAAGGAAGCACACCCATATCTATCTACACATCACAGCAGCAAAGTGAGCAACTTTGTACCTTCTCAAAAGACTGATTTCTCTTTTGCATTTTAAATGAAAATAAAAGCCCTGCTAAAAGGAAACAAACAGAAGAAAGCAAAGGCTGGCTGATTCACAAGTATCCGGCCATCTCCAAGAATTCCAAACTCTTCAAATCAGGTGACGGCCAATCTAACCCAACCCCTTGATGTTTTCAAAGTTCAACTACATTATTATCCCATTCTAGCTCCTTTTTTATTTTTTATTCACTTTAGTGATTCTGAGATTAGTAGTTGGGTGGAGGCCAATGGAGCTCTCAAACTTACTGATTTTGCAAAGATACAGTGGAGGAGCTCTGACCCCTGTCAACTTATAAACAATTCATAACCTGAAAAATGACATGAGGGTGGACCTCAGGGGGATAAGTGGCCAAGGAATAGAAATGTAGGGCCTTCTCTAAAATGATGTAATTCTCACACACAGTGTTCTCTCTTGTTCACTTGGACTTGATTCAGGGAGGGCTCACTTAGTGACATGAAATTTAGCAAAAGCATATTTAACTATCATCTGCAAAACTTAAAAAAACCTGGAGATATGCAGAGATGAAATATTACCATTATTTTCTGTGATCATTGCAGTAATGATATTTGTAACTTGTGATCTGATAAACTGTATACATTCCTCTTAATTATAAGAAGTTTGTCTCCTAGAAGCTTGAGTAATCATACTGAAAGAGCTAATCTTCCACATTTATCACTTTAACAGTTGTTAAGATGAGGAAGACAGAGCTTTTATTACAGTGGCTTAAAAGTTTTCAGAAGAGAATGCATGAAAACCTGTGTGCTGAGGAACTGAATAGAAAATTTCTTTTGTAGATAGTGCTGAGGTAAGCATGTGATCTGGACATAAAATGCTAGAATAGCATTTACTATTTACTATTTAAAAAATTATTATACTTAAATTATATTATATAGAGAGAAAGCTGAACACAAAAGAAGCTGTGAAAGCATTGTTGTAATTATCCAAAGGGTCATTGTTGTAATTATCCAAACACCTTCCTGGTTCTACCATCTCTTAATCCCAAACCAGAGATAGGAGTGGAGCTCTCATTCAGATTGGGTACTGTACTGCTTCCAGTTCCAAGTCACCCCACACATTTCTCAGCAACCCATTCCAATGGAATCCATTCTGGCTAAGGTACTGGCCACCTGATACCCATAACAGAACTTAGACTGCTATCTCTGTTGAATACCAGGTGGAACCTTTGAGAAACTTGATGACTGATCAAAAAGACATGCTCTGGCTCTTTAAAAAACAAGTCTAAACTGGTGAAATGTTCTCACACTTAAGCTGATTTAATTGTCTTTTCTCCTTGGACCCAGTACTCCTGGTGCACTGTGTCTCTGCTTAGTCCTGACCTGGGGCATCAGGCATCTAAGCTCTTTAACTCTTGGGCCTCCTGTCTTGATGTCTGTTGATATTGGATGGCTGTAGCTTACACTTGACTGCCAAACTTGGATTTGCCCATGGCCTCTTGTCCTGAGTTCCAGACTATCTGGCCTGATGGCCAGTGCATTAAACCTCGGGAGTGATGTGGGAAGAGTATTTCCAGCCTCTAATGCTGCCAGCCAGCCCTTTTCATAAGTAACAGAGCCAAGCTTTTCACATGAGGGTGATTTTGTCTCACAGGAAACATTTAGTGAAATCTAGAATTAGTCTGGGGGGGTAGCAGGTAGAGGTCTGGATACTACTAAACACCCTAAAATTCACAGGATTACCCCCCCCCCCCAACAAATAGTGCTGATGTTGAGAAACTTTGGAATAGAGGGAACTGGATTGAATATCTGAGATCATGTTTACATACATCTAAGTCCCTGACCAATAAATTCATATCTTCCATTACTTGGTGCCTGTTTTCTTACCATTTAAAGCAAGCTACTAAGATGTAACCAGTGAGTAGATTAAAAAGTGCTCACTTCTAAATCCAATATTACTAATTTATTTACAATGATGGGAAAGATATTTTTTTCATATTTTAGTCACTTACTGTATCAAGAGAGGCAGAGGCTCTTAAATCAGGTAAAAATCCAACCTCCAGCAGGTGGAGCAGAAAAGTTTGATCCTTAATACCGTAGACACGGTCCAAGAAGAGCACCATGGGAGACTTGTGGTCAGGGCAGAAGCTGGCTGCCATATTGGGCTCACTGACAGACCCATCTGAAAGACACACAGAGAATGTCATTTCCCTTTTTTTAATCTCAAAAGTGACAAAGGCAACACAGAGTTTGTCTGTGACTTCTACTGGCAGACAACAGAAATTTTGGAAACAATATAAAATTATGCTGAATTCAGCTTATACTGGCTAGGAGGAGCTGATAATTTTAAAATTTTAGGGTTTTGTGAGCCGGTTGTTAGACATGCTCATTATTATTTCTTCAACCAGGTTTTCTATTCCTTGCTCAGTTTCCTCTCCTTCTTCCACCCTTATTATGTGAATGTTGTTTCATTTCATGTTGTCCTAAAGCTCTCTTAAGCTCTCCTCCTGCATTTTAATTTTTTCCCCAATTGTTGTTCTGTTTGGGTGTTTTTTTCTACCTTGTCTTCTAGCTCGCTGATGCAGTCCTCAGCTTCTTTTAGTCTATTGTTGATACTTTCTGTTGTGTTGTTTATTACAGCTGTATCATTTCCTATTGGTTTTCTTCATTTCTTCTTGATTCTTACACATGTTGTTAAATTTGTTTTTCATCCTTTTCAGAGTCCTTATAACCATTGCTCTGAATGCTTTCTTTGACAAATTACCTGCCTCCATGTCATTACTTCCTTTTCTTGTGGGGGTTGTTTCTTTGTCTCCCCCCCCCATTTTTGCTGTTCCTTTGTGGTTATTTCTATGTATTAGATCAAACTTGTATGGCACCCATATTTTTTTGAGTTTGTCTTATATAATCGATGTTCTTGGGGACCAAGTGGTGCAATCTCTCTGGTCTTTTGGCTGGGTATTCTAGGGAGGTCCCCTACCTGGGATATTTGGGTTCTCTTGGTATAGTTGGGTATAGTGTTACTTTCCCATTTGTGGATGGAGTCTCCTCTCAGGGTGTCTGGTTATGTGGCTCACTTTCTACCACAAAACACAACTTGACAAGACACGACACACGATACTGATAACCCCAATAAAAGTGACCACCAGAGAAAAGAGAATTAGGATAGAGAAAAGAGAGCAAAAATGATATTGAGAAAAGAAAAAAATATAAGAGGGAAAAGAAAAAGGAGAAAAAACTAGGGAAAAATATACATATATGGGAGAAAACACATAAAAAACAGATAAACCAAAAAATAAAAACAACAAACACCCAGAAAAAAAGGGGGGGCAGGATATGTAGAGGCAGCGCTTATATCCAGAATGTAAGATTAAATAATTTAATAAATAGGGGAATGACCACGGTTCAGTATAGAGGAGGTAGAAAGAGAATGAGTTGGTAAGAAGAAAAGTAGAAACAAAATAATCAACAAATAAAAAAATAAAGATAAAAATTAAAAATATTTATCTATCTATATATTAATCTATTTTTGGAAAAGGAGAATAGAGGAGCAAGCAGATATTCTTGAGTTTAGTGAGTGAAACTAATTAAGCAATTAGGAGAAGAAGAGCTAGAGAGGAGGGCAAAAACAAAAGAATAAATTGGCTAGCAAAGAAAGAGAAAAGAGAAGGGTGTATAGATTTGGAGCAGGGGAGAGGAAATTAGATATATGAGTAAGCCATAGTAGTGTGCACAATAAAATGCTTAAAAAATATATATGAGTAAGCCAACGGAGGCTACAATAATAATATGTCAATAAAGCAGATAAAGAAGATCAATTTTTAACGAGGGGTGTCCTCTGTCCTTTCCAGCCACAAATGTTCTCACCAGCTGTGTTTAATTAGCCAATTCTGAGTGGATGTTATTCGATTTATGTGTTCCTTCTATCTGCTCCATGAGGCACAGGACAACATCCACTTATTCGGCTGCCATTCTGACTCCTCCTCAACATGCTCATTATTAAAATAAAGTTTACAATCAAGTAAATTATATTTCAAAAGATAACAAAAACTCAAAATTCATTACTTCATAATTATTCTCTTGAGGTTATTTACATCTGTTGGATTTGTATGTTGGAATTACAATACAATGGTGTGCTATGTGCCAACCCTCTGCTCAGTGACATCACAGTGGTAACTTGAAATCATCCATGGTGAGAGTATCTGCATCACAGAAATGGGCAAATGCTAAGAGTCAGGGCTTGATTTTACTGTTTTATTGATTGAAGACATAAGAAAGGGAGGGAGAATAAATTTAAAAGTCTGTCATGTCTGTAACTATTACATCATAAGTAGCAGCAAACTGAGGAAATCTTCCAGTATTTTATTTTATTTTATTTATTTATTTATTTATTTATTTATTTAATAGCTTTATTGTTCAGTTTATTACTTACATTTTTCCCCAATAGCTCCCCTCCGCCCAGTACCCATCCCACTCTACGCCCTCACCTCCCCCCACCCTCTGTCCTCTCCCATAGTTGCATGACCCCTGTCCAGTCTCTTGCTGTACTTCCCGCACCCTTCCCCTCACCAAGCATTATCAGTCCATTCCCTCTCCATGTCCATGATTCAGTTCTATTCCTCATTTTATCCTGATCCTCTGGTTGCCAATTCACTTGATTTTTAGATTCATTTGATAGATGTGTACCTGTTGTTCAAAATGTACATTTTTACCTGTTTCTTCTTCCTCTTCTCAAATAATACCTTTCAGCATTTCATATAGTGTTGGTTTGGCGGTGATGAACTCCTTCAGCTCTTTCTTATCTGTGAAGCACTTTATCTGACCTTCAATTCTGAATGACAGCTTTGCTGGATAGAGCAATCTTGGTTGTAGATTCTTGCTGTTCATCACTTTGAATATTTCTTGCCACTCCCGTCTGGCCTGCATCGCTTCTGTTGAGAAATCCGCTGACAGTCGTATGGGTGCTCCTTCATAGGTAACCAACTGTTTCTCTCTTGCTGCTTTTAATATTCTCTCTTTATCATTTGCTCTTGGCATCTTAATTATGATGTGCCTTGGTGTGGTCCTCTTTAGATTCCTATATTTTGGGGTTCTGTGCACTTCTTGGGTTTTCAAGTCAATTTCTTTCACCAGGTGGGGGAAGTTTTCAGTCACTATTTCTTCTAGTAGGTTTTCATTATCTTGCTCTCTCTCTTTTTCTGGCACCCCTATAATTCTGATGTTGGTATGCTTGAGGTTGTCCCAGAGGCCCCTTATACTATCTTCAATTTTTTGGACTCTTTTGGCTTTCTGCTTTTCCAGCTGAGTGGATTTTGCCTTTTTGTATTTCAAATCTTTGACTTGGTTTTTGCAGTTGTCTGGACTGCTTTTAGGTCTTTGTATAATATTTTTTGTTTCAGTCAGTATATGCTTAATTTCTAGTTGGTCTTTTATCATATCCTTGTAAGCGTTGTTCATTTCTTTGTAAGTGTTATTTATTTTGGTATAGTTCTCATTAATTTTATCTGCCTTATCTAGTAGTCTCTTCATAAACCTAATTACTGTGGTTTTAAACTCTATGTCTAATCGTCTTTTTTCCTCCATTTCTTTCACAGCTGAGTTCTTTCCTTTTCTCTGCATTGTTGCTGTTTTCCTGAGTTGGTTCCTTAGCGGTGTGTGATAGGTATCCTGTATCCTCTAAGGAACCAGTGGCTCAGCTTCCTTTGCAGCGCGCAGCGTCAGCCCTAGGTCCGCCTTGCTTGGTGAGCAGTTTGCGTCTAATGGGCGCGCAGCGTCAAGCTTAGGTCCACCCTGCTTGGCAAGCAGTTTGCATCTAATGAGCGCGCAGCGTCAGCCTTAGGTCCGCCCTGCTTGGCGCGCAGTTTGCGTCTATTGGGGGCGCAGCGTCGGGCTTGGGCCCGCCCTGCTTGGTGCGGAGTTTGCGTCTAATGGGCGTGCTCCGTCGGGCTTACGTCCGCCCTTCCTGGCTCCCTCCCCGTTTCAGGTCTATGGGGCTCGCGGCATCAGCTTATCTGTGCTTATCTGTGCAGCTCAGGGGTCTCGGTGTTGGGTGGCTATGTAAATCCACTGCTAGTATCCCCGTTGCCAGACAACTCTGCCTCTCCCTAACTGAGTCTGCACAGTCAAAGACTCACTCAGGGGTGTAAAAGAAAGCAGTATGGTGGTCTCCAAGCAAGTAGTTGCGCGTTCTCTGCCCGCGTTCTCTGCCCGGTTGCGCACTCCAATTTACTCGTGCACTCTCCCCAAACACACAGACCTCAGCCGCGCCGGGAATCCTCCTTTCCCCGACCTGGGAGCTCGCCTGGAACTGGGGGGTCGGTGCTGTGGGAGACCTCCGCCCTCCTCGCAGGAGAAAACCAGCCGGGCCGGCTGTCTGCCGCCCGTCCCTCACCGCTCTCTCGCGCTCCGAACCTCAAAGCTGCACACCGCTGCTCCCGAGTCACCGCCTTTACTCTCATGCGCGGAATTTCCCCACAGCCAGCTCTCTGGCGATTTCTGGGTGTTGTCTGTTTCGTTGCTAAGTTGTAGTTTCAGAATTGTTGCGTGGACAGCTAGATAGGTGCTCACCTATGCCGCCATCTTAAGTTCTCCAATCTTCCAGTATTTTAAAACTATTATCTGATTTAGGTGAAATTTAGATGAGATCATCCAATAATTCTAACCTTATCTTAATGAAGAAGCTCAAAGGTGAAGTGGGGAATACCAACCATGAAGGGAATAAAAATTGCTTATAGAATAAAGAAGGATTTTGAAATATGATAAAAAAGAAAAACAGTCTTCCTTCTACACAGCCCTTAAATGATGAATCTCTAGACAGAGCATGTTTAAATACCATACTTCATGAGGGACCTTGAGAGCCACAAAGAGTTCGTGCTACCCAGCCCAGAACCTCCTTTAGCCCAGTGATCATTGCAGGGTACTCGGAGAGCCAGGTGGGAAGGAACTTTCTGGACTGGAAGCCCCCTGCTTCTTCTCTCCTGAGGACTAGGGGAGCTGGATCTGAGATAACCTCTCAGATACACCTGGTGTGCTGAGAAACATTTTTGTGGTGTATCAGTAAGATTTTTTGTGCTCAAAAAGTTTGGGAAACACTGAGTTCAACATTTTTTTTAACTATATATGTTCTCAGAGACTATAATCCAATGTGCTTGATTAAGTTTTATAAAAATGTGATATTTTTGAGAGTGATGTCACCATAATTGAGGAGTAGAAAATCCCAGACTCTGTAGACCACAAAGATTAACAATTAAACAGCCACCCAGGAACAGAAATAGCACTGGAAGAGCTCAGGAGTCCACTTAAGAAAATTTAGCAATTCAGTGGAGTAAAACAGCTGAGAATAACCATCCAAAAAGGGAAGGAGGAGCAGCTTTATCTTGCCTGCATCATCTCATGCCCTAGGCAGCACTGCTCAATGCCAAGAGTGAATGCCTCAGCTAGAAAGAGATCTCCATGATGGAAAAGGATGGGAGTGGGGGAGGACAATCAGCTCCTCCAACCTATTGGGGCACTACTTTGCTTTCATACTTGGTGAAAATCTGTCTTGTTACTAAAGACATTGCTGGACTTCCTGACTGTTCTCATTTTTTCTATTTGTGAGTATATAGAAGTTAATATATAGGGCAACGGACAGACATAAGTTCAACAAGACTGACATTGAGTCAGTCCCAATAACTAACAATTAAAATATCTTGTTTAATCAATAGCTATATAAGACACAGCTTGGCTTTCAGCACCTATTAGAATCTTATGAGAACTTTCCTCAGCTTGTCTTGTTTTGTACATGTTAGTTTAGTTCCAGATATATCTCATCTCCAAACATTCACCCACGAGATTGCTCCAGAAATACCAGGCTGAATGAAAGAAACCTTTTCCTTCAACTGTATCCTCTAATGAACTCGAGCCCTTTTTGCACAGCAGAAGAGTTTATAATGGCAGAAGAAAACGCTGTAATAGCAGGTTATAAGTCAATTCTACGACTTCATTAAAGCTGTTGTCATTTAATATTAAATTAGGTCAGAATGTGTAAACATTTTTCAACATGGTTGATTAGGTTTTGAAAACTATTGTACCTAAGAGCCCTCTTTGTAGCTAAGCATTCTTCTTGAAGTATAGCCACGTCTGACAGGCAGAATAGCTGGAGGCACGCTTAAGTCCCCAAGTACAAATGATTTACTCTGCTGGCAATTATGTAAAAAATAAAATAATTAATTGCAATTGTACTTACTAAATGGAGTTAGTCTGTTTCTTATTAACAGGCCTGTTTGTACTACAAAATAACAGCATGACCTTAAACAAGACCTTTAAAACACTGAGAATTCACAGGGAGCAGAAGCAGATGGGGTCTACTTCATATTATCTGAAATTCTCCTCCAGTTATGTCCATTCTTCTGTCATTTAAGTACAGCATTTAACACACTGAGTTGATGTTAGAGATGGTTAAGAATAAGAAAGATGGGCAGGGCTACTTGTATCAGCCACACAGCAGGAGCCAGTGACCTGCTCTGCAGAGAACCTTGGCAGCTTTGGCCACTGACTAAACCAACAGCCAGCACAGCCACCACAAAACCCTGGAACATTTGACAGGTTTTCTGTGTTTGCAGATGCCCAGATGCCTGAGTCTTCCTCTACTCCCACCCCACTAACTGCTAGAACCCAAGATGTACACTGGCAGCCTCTGCCACTGTGTAAGTTCAAGATGCCAGCTTAGACCCCTGCCGCAGATACCCATTGCCATCTGTGGATGGGAACAGAGTCCCATTGCTGGCCTTTATTGCCATCCACATATGGTGAGGCCCTGCAGTCACGGGAATACAAACTGACGAGGGCTGCCATAGCAGCTGTGGGACCAGCTCCGGCCCTGTCTCCTATCAATGGCATGCACTGTTGTAGTTAGCAGCTTAAAAACATTTTTCAAGTTGATTTTCGAAAGGAAGGAGAGAGAGAGAGAGAGAGAGAGAGAGAGAGAGAGAGAGAGAGAGAGAGAGAGAGAGAGAGAGAGAACAATGATCAGAGGGAATCATTGGTTGGCCTCCTCCTGCACAACACCACTGGGGGTTGAACCTGCAACCCAAGCATGTGCCCTGATCACAGAATCGAAAGATGACCTCCTGGTTCATAGGTAGACATTCAACCCCTAAGCCACACCAGCTGGGTTGTAGCTAGCACCATTAGTGATGAACTTGTACAGCAATGGCCAGAATCTTGTCACTGGCCTCCACTGCTGTGCACCTGTGGCTAGACTCTGAAACCATACAAATGCACACTGGCAGCCATGGTTCCCATAGCTGCTAGTGCACCTGTAGGTGGCTCTTGTTTTTGATGCTGGCTGTGGCCATTGCCACTATGCATGGGTATGCAGCAGCTCTGTGTCACTATGCCTATAGCTGGTCCCTGCAGCTGAGTGTGTATCACTGGCGCTGACAATCACCACTGCCTTCCCTGTCCCTAGTTGCTAGAGCCAGAAGCCCGCTAAGGACCTCAACAGCTCTTGCAGTCATTGAGGACTCCTGGCAGCTCTTACCAAGGACCATACAGTTGTCAATGTTGTGGACACCAGTGTCTCTAAGTTGACAAGACTTCACTCCTCCCCCAAGACCCAAAGCTGCTACACACCCCTGTACTTGGCACCCTGCTTTACTATACCTGGGGTCATAGCACACTCCAAAGTGCCCAACCCACAGGAGAAGATTTTTCCTTAACAAAAGTCAGTCCATAAAGTCTGGAAGAGATGAATGATTTTTCAAATGTGCAGATAACTAAGGCTAAAGGTATCACAAAAAATGTGATACCACATGTTATCACATGTGGTGATAACATGACACCACAAAGGGACACAATAAACTTCTTGTAACTGACCCTAAAGAAATGAAAATTCATGAATTGCCTGATAATTTCAAGTAATTATTTTAAATGCTCAGAGAGCTACAGGAGAACACAGAAAAGCAATTTAATGAAACCAGGAAAACAATATGAGAAAAAAATGAGAAATTCAACAAAGAGATAGAAAATATAAAAACATAAAAACAACTAAAAATTTTGGAACTGAAGAATATAATGATTGAATGGATGAATTCAACAGAACACTTTGACAGCACACAAATAAGCAGAAAAATCAGTAAACTCAAAGAAAGATCATTTAAAATTATTTAGTAAGAGGAAAAAAAATAAAAAAGAATAAAAAGGAATGAAAATACTAATGGGAAACCACTAAGAAAAACACCATACACATTGGAGTCCCAGAGGGAAAGAAGGGGAAAAGACCTAGAAAGCTTAAAAAAGTAATTGCTGAGAAGTTCTCAAACCTGGAGGGATATGTGGATGTCAAAGTACATAAAGGTAATAGGTTACCTCCAAACTTCTTCTCTAGATACACTATAATAAAACTGTCTAAAATCAAAGATGAAGAAAGAATTTTAAAAGCAGCAGGAGAAAAAAAGTTTTTCTCATATAAGAGAAACCCTTCTCTATAAGACTAAGGCAGATTTCTCAGCAGAAACCTGTAGATCAGGAGAGAGTGGGATGATGCATTCAAAGTGATGAAAGAGAACAACTGCCAACCAAAAATACTTGAACCAACAGCGTTGGTCCCTTACAAAAATAGTATGTAACAATGCATACAGTCAGCCATCCCCATTTACAGATTTCCAACTGTGGATAAAAAAATACTGTCTTTGATCCATGGTTGGTTGAATCCATGGATGCAAAAGCAATGGATACAGAGGACCAATTACACATTTATTGAAAAAAACCCATGTATATGTAGATTCCGACAGTTCAAACCTGTCTTATTCAAGGATCAATTATACATGCAAAACTTCTTTAAAAAACCCTAGCATACCATTAAAAGGATCATGCACCCTGATCAAATGGGATTCATCCCTTGCATGCAAGGATGGTTCAATCTACACAAATCAATAAATGTGACATATCACATTAATAGGATGAAAGACAAAAATCATATGATCATTTTACCAGTTACCAAAAAGCATTTGATAAAAATTCTCACCTAATTGAGTATAGAAGAAACATACTTCAACATAATAAAAACCATATAGACAAACCTACAACTAGTATTCTCAATTTTGAAAGACTGAAAGCTTACCTCTAGGATTAGAGTCAAGGCAGGAATGCCCACTATTTCCATTCCTATTCAACATAGTACTGGAAATCTTAGTGCAATTAGGTAGTAAAAAGGAATAAAAGACACCCAAATTTAAAAGTAAAATTATCTCTGATGATGACATGGCTTTGTATATTAAAAATCCTAAAGTCTCCACCAAGAATTGTTAGGACAAATAAGCAAATTCAGTAAAGTTTCAGGATACAAAACCAATATACAACATTTAGTTGTGTTCCTATACTCTAACAATGAAGTAAATGAAAAAAATTTAAAAATAACATTTACAAAAGTATCAAAACCAATAAAATATATAGAAATAAATTTATCCAAGGAAGTAAAATATTTATACACTCCAAATTTTAAGACATTGATGAAAAAAATTCAAGAAGACATGAATAAATGGAAAGAAATCCTATGTTCATGAATCTTAAAGAGTTATTATTGTTTAAATGTCCATGATAATACCTGAAGCAATCTATAGATTCAATGCAATCCCTACAAAATTCCAATGTCACAGAAACAGAAAAACAATCCTAAAATTCGTATGGTACAACAAAAATACCCTGAATAGCCAAAGCAATCTTGAGAAAGAACGAAGCTGGTGGCTCCACATTTCCTGATTTCAAACTATATTAAAAAGCTACAGTAATCAAAACAGTATATTATTGATATAAAAGCAGACACATAGATCAATGGAACAGAATTGAGAGCCAACAAATAAAGCTATACATACAAAATCAAGAAGGATTTGACAAGGGAGCCAAGGATACTCAATGGAGAAAGGATAGTCTCTTTAATAAATGGTGTTGGAAAATTATATTTACATGCAAAAGAATAAAATTAACCCCTGTTTTACACCATTCACAAAAATTAACTCAAAATGGGTTAACAAAACTTAAGACCTAAAACATGAAACTCCTAGAAGAAAACAGTCTTAAATTCCTTGATCTCAGTGATTATTTTTTGGCTATGACATCAAAAACACAGATAATGGGTGGGACTCCATAAAAACACACACAACAGACACCACAAGAAAACTTCTGTACAGCAAAATAAACAATAAACAATTAACAAAACAAAAAGGCAACCTGTGTAATATAAGAACATATTTACAGACCATATACCTGAAAAGGAGTTAATATTCCACTCCCTCCACACACACAAAAATAAGGAATATACAATGAAATAGCAAAAAAGCAAGTAATTCAATTAAAAATGGGAAAACGACCTGGATAGAAAATTTTCCAAAGAAGACACAAAAATGACCCTCAGGTACATGAAAAGGTGCTCAACAGCAATTATCAGGGAATTATGAATTATGCAAATCAAACCCATAAGATATCACTTCATCCTATCTAATAAAAGAGTAATATACAAGTTAACCATCACTGTTACACCCACGAACCATGCCCACCAGCCAATCAGGAGCGAGTATGCAAATTAACCCAATCAAGATGGCTGTGGCCACAGAGTGAGCAGGAAGCTTGGGTTTCCCCAGCAATGGAGGAAGCCAAGCTATCCACATACCCTGGAAGGCCCAGGCCTCCATTCAATGCTACAAAGTTTCACTTAGAAGATAAATAAATCCCAACAGAAATGGCAGCAGCCATGGAGCTGGAGAGAGCAGGAGGCTTGAATTGCCCCCAGCGATGAAGGCAAGCTCTTGCAGCTCTGGCCCACCTTGGCCTCCTCTGCTCAAGGCTACAAAGTTTCAATTATAGAAGATAAATAAATTCCATATACCAAAGCCTCCATTTGGGTTGCCAGGGGCATGGCAGGCCTGCAAACCATCACAGGTCCCTCACCGAAGCCACCCCATACCCCAAGGGAACCCCCATCCTGATCCGGGACACGCTTCAGGGCAAACCAGTTGGCACCCACCCATGTACCAGGCCTCTATCCTATCTAATAAAAGATTAATATGCAAGTTGACCAACACTCCAACACACAAGATGGCTGTCCTCATGTGGACACAAGATGGCTGCCCTCATGTGGACACAAGATGGCCACCACAAGATGGCCATCAGGGGTGGGCAGTTGGGAAGAACCAGGCCTGCAAGGGAGGGCAGTTGGGGGCAATCAAGCCTGCAGGGGAGGGCAGTTAGGGGTGACCAGGCCAGCAGAGGAGGGAAGTTGGGGGGGGGATCCAAGCCTGCAGGGGAGAGCAGTTGGGAGGGGGAACCAAGCCTTTAGGGGAGGGTAGTTAGGGGCAAACAGGCTGGCAGGGGAGCAGTTAGGCATCAATCAGGCTGGCAGGGGAGTGGTTAGGTGGTGATCAGGCTGGCAGGTGGAAGCAGTTAGGGGCAATCAGGAAGGCAGCTAGGTGAGCAGTTGGGAGCCAGCAGTCCTGGATTGTGAGAGGGATATCTGACTGCCTGTTTAGGCTCAATCCCTTGAGGGGTCCCAGACTGGAAAGGGTGTAGGCTGGGCTGAAGGAAAACCTCCCCTAAGCACGAATTTTGTGCACTGGGCCTCTAGTACTTATTATAATGACTATTATAAAAAAAAACAATACAAAGGCTAACATATGCTATGAGGATGTGGACTGTTGTACACTGTTGATGGGAATGTAAACTGATACAGCCACTATGGAAAATAGTATGGAGTTTCCTCTAAAAATTAAAAATAGGACTTCCATTTGATTCCACTGCTGGGTATATATTAAAGAAAATAAAATTATTATCTTGAAGATATATGCCCCCTTATGTCCACTGTGGCATTATATACAATAGCCAAGATTTGGAAATAATCTAAGTATTTGTTGATGGATAAATAGATATAGACAATGTGACATATGCATATTGGAATATTGAGCCATATAAAAGAAGAAAATCCTGCCATTTGCAACAGTATGGCTGGACTTTGAGGGCATTATGCTAAGTGACATAAATCAGACAGAGAGAGAAAGGGATTACCATGTGATCTCACATATGAGAACCTAAAAACATTGAACTTATAGAAACAGAGATTAGACTGATAGTTACCCGGAATTGGGGTGATGGGAAAAATGGCCAGATGTTGATCAAAGAGTTAAAAACTTTCAGTTATAAGATGAGTAACTTCTGGGGTTCTAATATACAGTAAGGTGATTATAGTTAACTAATGGCCTGATGCACAAAATCATGCACATTAAAAGGAAATTAATTAGAGGAAATATTTTAATATTGCTATTTGCCCTTTCTCTATAATAGAAGTGTCAGAGATGAAAGAAAATTAGTAAAATGTATATGAAAATCTCCCTCCTGTAAGAGTCCGGAGTGCACTGCGGGACTGAGTCAAGTTCCTGCCCACCCACGTGCACTTCGAAATCACAGCTGAGACCCAGACTTGGCTTGCCCCACCCCGACTGGGCAAGACCCAGACTTGGCTGGCCCTACCCCCATCAAGCCCTGCTGGGCGGAGGGCACAGCCTGAGTCCCCTGCCCCATCTGGGTGCCACACAGCTTCAAGTGCTGCTGATGGGTTGTTATATGTCACTGCATGATGACCATTTGCATATTAATTGGATGGTAATAAGACCTTCCAGACAAAGCTGCAGTGGGTGGTGGCCGAGGCTGAGACTGAGGTGGTAGAGGTCCCCAGCTGTGGAGGTTGCAGGCAGGGGCCAGGGCCAAGGCCCTTGCATAAATATTGTGCAACAGGCCTCTAGTATTGTATATTTGAAAGTTGCTATGAGAGTAGAACAAAAGAATAACAACAACAACAAAGGTAATTATGTGAGGTGAAGAATGTGTTAACTAATCTTATTGTGGTAAACATTTTGCAATATACAAGTGTATCAAATCATCACATTGCATATTTTAAACTTATATGATGTTATATATCATTTCAGGGCAATGGCTGGGTGCCCAAGGCCTAAAGCAAAGGCTTTAGGCCTTGGGCAGGCTGGGGGTGAGTGGTCAGTAGGACATCCCCTGAGGGATCCCAGTATGTGTAAGGGGGCAGGTTGGGCTGAGGGATCACCCACCCCCAGTGCACAAATTTTATGCACCAGGTCCCTAGTATCTCAATAAACCTGAAAAAAAAAGTGACACATTCTATAGCATTTCCCTAACTTACTTGACTCCAAACCCCTCGTATAGCAATTAATATCTTCAACAAAAATGTTCCAGAGGTCACCAGTTTGGGAAACACTATAATAGTCAGAGTCATGCTATCTTTTCAATTCCTCCATCTGCTGGATGAAATTGCCTGGATAGCAGGTGGAGTGAGGAGGAGAATTTGAAGGCTTCTGGGAGAGTATACATTTTGCAAAGTTAACATGGATTATTGCCAAATGTCCACAAGTAGCATTGGAGAAAATCTGTTTATGCTCCATTGCCATGAGGTACATAGATCACACTGTGGCAGAAGGGAGCCTGTTCAGGCCCTATTGCTGCCCCAGGTGGCTGCACAATCTGGGGTATGTGGAGGCAGAGAAAGTAGGCAATGGTGAGAGCTTTCACTGGTCCCATTCCAGCAGCCTCCTTGAAGAGGGTTAGTTTTGAGAACTGTGAGATTTGGACTTTCCATATCTATGGGACATATAAGAGTCTTTGACATGGAAGCAGAGGAGACAACAGCCAGCTGGAGCCAGGAGGAGAGAGAATTCATCAGCAGAAAAGGAGTAAGATCTTCCCCGGTGCTGCCTGTTCTGCAAGTTGGAGCATGGAGGGACTACACTGGCAGACATAGGCCTGACCCCGAGAAAGTGCCCCCCAGTGGGGACTGGCAGCACTCAACCCTGAGCTGCTTCTCTTACCTTTGTTCAGGGAGGGAAGTTTCAAGGGGATGCTGATGATCCCAACCAAATCCTCAGTGGGAACAAGGGAGCGTAGGATTGACCTGATCCGGATGGCTTCCCCTTTTCCTGTCTGGATAAGCTGCAATGCAGGGTTAGAGAATAAGATAAGGGAAGTTCTCACACCCTCGTTCCACCCTTCTCCAAATCTCTAGCAGTGAAATGGTTCTATTTAAGAGATGGGTACTCTTCTAAATTTCTGTTACTGCAAAAACATGACCATGGGGAAAGAGAGGAGCTTTCTCTTGACATTCTAGAAAAGGTGCTACTAAGGAGGTCACTTGCTATGACTACAATGGTCATGTAGTTATGGTATCCAAGTCTCAGCAGTAAATGTGGACCCTGCTGGTGATTCTCAGTATGACTGCAACAGGGAGCTCTCTGGTTGGAACAGAGGTGTTGAGAATGTGGCCACAATTCCAGACTCCAGAATGCTGTTGAATGTAGAAAGACTTACGAATTTTAGTTTCCTAAAGGGATGATTATTGATGGGACTGGAGGCAAGAAGAGTATAGAGAATGCCTTAGATAAACTGAGGATCTCAGTGCAGCTATTCTGGGATGGATGGTATGATCCATACAGCCATGAATGGGACAAGCAGTGTGTTCAGGAGGCAACAAGTATGGGGGCAACTAGTATGCTTCTGGGCATGGGCCCTCAGCAGAGAACTGAATTGCCATGAGCTCAGGATGGACTCAACCATAGCTCAGCTGCAGGGCATGCTGGGATATGATGTACAGAGGCCCCTGGGAAAGAGTGCCTGTGCATTCACCCCAGCTGCTACTTCTCATTGCCACCTTTCAATCTGTAGGTAGAGGGACAGCTGTCAGTGATGATGGCATCTCCCCTTCCACCACCACTCACAGAGCAGGGCCCAGAGGAGGGATTTGGGAAGGTGTGTGTGTGTGTGTGTGTGTGTGTGTGTGTGTGTGTGTGTGTGTCAGACCAGAGGGGAGGGAAGGAAGAAAGGAACTCCTTCCCAGATGGGACTCTGATGGTGCAGCTGCTGTCTTCCTGAGAATAAGCAAACTGTATAACTTGTTTTCTGAAGTGATGACAGGGGAACTGTCATCCCTGCAGTCAAGACTGTAGAACACCTGGTATCTCCCTTTCAGTTTCCTTTGTTTATTTAAGGCACAGAAATAAAAAGATGAGCCCATGTGGGTAAGGCTGGTTTATCATAGTAGGAACTAGAATTCTAATGATTCTGACTAGCCTTCTTTATCAAGATTTTGACTTTCTTATAATAAGAGTTGATCTAGATTCTTCCATTTTGGAATCATTTCCCTAAACATGTGTTGATGGATTTGCAAATGGGTTAGACTATGTATTAAGCAAGTCCCATGAAATCCTGGAAGAAAGGTAAGAGTGGACTCTTTAATGCAATGTCCTAAACTACAGGTGATGACCAATTAGTGTGTTGTAAAATTAAGTGAGTGTGCTGTACTCAGCATTAAAGAGCACGAGAGTATTATAGAATAGAAGAAACTAGAGTGCAATGTCCGTAGTAAGGATAAATTTTGTTTCTGGAATATACCTATACTAGGCAGCAATGTAAATTATATTTCTTACTATGATCAAAAAATTTGTTTTGGTCAAAAAGTTTAAAAGCCACTAGTTTAATGGGTTCTGTTTTTTATTAGTATTAAAAATGTAACACACCCACTTGGCAGTGACCAATTATACATTCTCATCAACACCAGATACAACTATTTAAGTCAGCCTAATCTGCATTGCAAGTGCTTTTGGGAGATGCTCTGTAATAATACCAATGCTGTGAGCACTACAGAGAGAGGTAAGCAGGAACCAGAGCCCAATGAGCAAGCCAAACAGTTCTTTCAAAGAATTATCAAGTTTGTTTTTAATTTAAAAGATATCTTTACTGTTGTCATAAAATAAGCAGTTATTTCCTCTCTCACTTATGATGTGAGACCTTATATGAAATAAGGCCACTTTTTTCCCAGCCCATAGCAGAGGTAAAAAAAAAAAAAAAAAAAGAAAGAAAGAAAGAAAGAAAAAAGGGAAGAGGAAAAACACAAGTTTTAAGGTCAAAGCTGGAAATCTGAGAAGACATCCCATGAAAACATCCCTTTTTGGCATGTCTGTAAAGCTTACCCCTGGGAAATAATCATGAATTATGGGAAGAGACTACTTTCCTGGTACCATGGTCATATAGAAAATAGGGTTTTCCGCCGAGACCGGTTTGGCTCAGTGGATAGAGCGTCGGACTGCGGACTGTGGGGTCCCGGGTTCGATTCCGGCAAGGGCATGTACCTTGGCTGCGGGCACATCCCCAGTAGGGGGCGTGCAAGAGGCAGCTGATCGATGTCTCTCTCTCATCGATGTTTCTGACTTTCTATCCCTCTCCCTTCCGCTCTGTAAAAAAATCAATAAAATATATTAAAAAAAAAAAAAGAAAATAGGGTTTTCCATGTGGAGTAGTAGCCTGATGGCCACCATCAAGAATAAACTTAGGAAATAGAAACAGACTCACAGATACAGAGGACAGACTGAGGGTTGCCAAAGGGGAGAGGGGGCGGAGAACTGAGTGAAAACGGTGAAAGGATTGAGCAGGACAGATTGGTAGTTACAAAATAGTCATGGAGATATAAAGTATAGCACAGGGAATGCAGTTAATAATATTGTAATAACTATGTACAGTGCCAGGTGGGTACTTGAAATACTGATGGAATCACTTTGTAAAATATATGATTGTCCAACCACTATGCTGTATCCCTGAAACTAATACAAAATAATATTGAATGTAAACTGTAATTGAAAAAGAAAAAAAGAGAAAATCATAAAAAATGAATTAAGTTGGTAACATTTTGAAGAAATTGAGTCATATGACATATAATTTTGGGGGGCTTTTGAAACAGGATATGGGGAAGATATGCCCAACTAGTGCCACAGAGAAATCACACGACACAGAGATTTGCCCAGGAGTCATTCCTTAGTCCCACCTAGAGCACATCAATGAAAAGTCAGGGTTCTTTGGGAAAGACAATAATGTGGGGGAAAATAGAAGACAGATGAAAAAAAGGAAGACTAACTATTAGATGGTTTGACTTCATAGAAGAAACCACAGGCAGGAGTCTGCAGGAGCTGAGCAGGGCTGCTGAAGACAGCCCTGCGGATATCACTCATTCACGGGGTCACCAGGATTCAGAACTGACTCAACGGCAGGAAACATACCCACATTCCCTAGAAAGCTGCAGAGTCAGGTACCAGAGCTGGAAGCTACGTTTGATGTTAGCTAAAAAGACCTGAGAGAACATCATGACAGCACATGCCAGAAGAAAAACTTACATTCAGAAAATCTACAGTGCTCTTGAATCAAGCCCCTCCAAGCTGCCCTCTGAGAGCTCAATTACTTACATGCATTTCAGGAGCACAGCGGCCCAACAGATCTATAAGAGCTGAATAAAATGACATAATTGCATTGCCCATGTGTACGATCTCTTCTTCGTCTTCACTGTCTTCTGTGCTGCTGAGAAAGAACCAACACAAGGAGGTGTGAGGAAGCCTGGCAGGTAGGGGCATGGCCATGTCATTGGACATGAGCTACATGATATGAAAATGCTCTGCTCATCCTGGGCATCAGCATCCTTTCCCTTGGACACCTTTCCTCTCTCCAGAAGCCAACCAGCTGGTTTTAGGCACAAAGTTCAAAGGACCCAAATAATCATCCATGAAATTCCTAGGGTCCCATGAACTTTAAGGCATGTATACTGACATCAGCTATCATTCAGGCCATATACATTCATGGTGAGGCACCAGATTCCCCATAGTTCCTACTAATCATTCCTTCCCCTTTCCTTCCTGAATACAGATGGAGCACATTGGACAAGGAGACAGGAGGGCTACATCCATGTCCTGGCTCTGTTGCTTACAAGCTAGATAACTCTGGGCCTCAGTTTTTTCTCATGTTACATGAGGGAGTTGAGATAGCTTATGTTTTAGGTTCTTTCTAGTTCTACTGGGTCAGCCGCCAGAACAAATTACAAAAGAAAAAAAAAAAAAAGGCAACCCACTGGAGAGTTATCTCTGAGTTCTGTCCACTCTCTAGATTCTGGGGGCTAATCCAGAGGCTGTGATTAAAGAAAGGTACATGGACATAAGATACAATGAACGAAAAGTCACAAGGCAATCCAGCAACGTACCAACTATCTCCTTAACCTTTAAATACCAAGATTAGGGATGCTGCGATGTTTCATATTTGGCAGTTCTCTTTTTTTACCTAAAGAATCAAATCAAAACACTTTCAGAAGAGGAAGTATAAAAAGTGAGGTATGAGATGAGAAACCACGTTTTAAAATACTGAAGGAATCAGTCTGGATTTAGACAACTATGGTAAACTTGTTGGTCCAGGCCTTTTAGCCTCTGCACAGCTTCCCCTGTGGTGATGCTGTAGGGAGGACAGTGTTGACTTCTCGATTTGTCAATTGGTCTGGGTGGAGTAAGAAAAATGGAAGTGGGTGAAGGTGATATTGATCACTGGACTAATTGGAAGAATGAAGAGAGCAATGTGCTTGACAAAGTGATTTAAAATGTTTTCACCACAATTGTACAGAACCTGTGCTTCCTCTAGAGTGGTGAGGGAGGGAGTTAGTGACACGTCTTTAATGAATCCTGTATTGATATTTGGAAGTTCACCAACTAAATCCATACCAAAGGCAATTCCATTCACTTACACTTCTCTCTTGTATCCCTGAGAGGGGAGGTCGAGGGCTGGGTTCTCAGAGATCTTAATGGCACCCTGCATAGCTGCCAACAGACCATTTCCTCCTTCACCCCGCAGGGCCGGGCCGAAGCACTCAGGGCGTCTGATGAGCAGCTTGACGACAACACTGGCATTTTCTTCCACACTTTCACCTATGGAAAGAGGCAATGTTTCCTTCTCATTGGGAAGGACAAACCCAGGATTTATTTCTAATTGATGAGGCTGGGAGAACAGCATTTGACTGAGCTTGCCACTCACTCTTTTTTTTTCTTTTTCTTAATCCTCAACTGAGGATATTTTTTCCATTGCTTTTTAGAGAAAGTGAAAGGGAGGAGGGAGGAGGAGAGAAAGAAAACATAATAATTTATGTGAGAAAGAGACTTTAATTGGATGCCTCCTATATGACCTTGACCAGGGGCCATGGATCTAACCCACAATCTAGGTACATGCCCTTGACCTGGTATCAAACCCTTGACTTTTCAGTGTGTGGGCCAATGCTCTAACCATGGTGCCACTCACTCTTAAGATCAGGAAATAATATTGATGGAAAGAAAGATGAGCTTTGATAAACCAGGTCAGAATTTGTTTATTTGAAGAATTACAATTAACCAGTATAAAATAAAATTTTGCTTTTAAATTCAGGCTTTTGTGCTGTTCAAATTAGTTCACCATCTTTAGGTCCTCAGAGGGCAAGAAATACACTACAGAGCCTCCCACCAATTATAGATTAACTTATAGTTGACTTAGAGAATAACTTTATACATTTGCTAACTCCTTGAGGAGCACTTAAGAGGTATTTCCTTCCTTCTGTGTCAAAGAGTAACTCAAGCTGATGTGCCTTAATCAGCCTGTGAGAGGGAACATATTAGCTCCCAAGCTGTAGTCTCAATCTAGTATCTGCCCCAGAACAACCAGTTTTGTGTGGATGGACCTCAGGGCATTCCCAAAATAATTTCTCCATGAAATAAATCTACTTGGTAAAATTGCCTTGGTTATACTTGAAATAGGTCTGTAGGAAGCAAAAGGTTGGAGAATTATAGTCTACTGGTATTTTTCTTAGGAATAACCATAGATCACTGAAGAAGTAATCCCAATCACACCTAGAAAGGGACAGCCAATACCTCTCAGAGCCAATACAAAAGCAGTTTGATAGCTGTTCAAACAGCTCCATAAAACACGGCTTTGGTCTCAGATACAATCTGAATTTGTGTCTGAGAATTTATCTCTCAGACAAAACTCAAAGACAATACTTTTTGATGTTGTACATTGGATGAAGCCTAAAGAAAAACCCTTCCATAAAATCTTTAGATACTTTTTGGAAGATTGAGCTCTATAATAGAGAGTGCATCCTGATATGCTGTTATATTAAACTAGAGGCTCAGTACATAAAATTTGTGCATGGGGGTCTGTGTCCCTCAGCCCAGCCTGCACCTTATCCAATCTGGGACCCCTCAAGGGATGTCCGACTGCCCATTTAGACCCGATCCTGGATTGGGCCTAAATGGGCAGTTGGACATCCCTCTCACAATCCAGGACTACTGGCTCCCAACTGCTCACCTGCCTGCCTTCCTGATTGCCCCTAACCACTCTGCCTGCCAGCTTGATCACCCCCTAACCACTCCCCTGCCAGCTTGATTGATGCCTAACTGCTCCTCTGCCAGCCTGTTTGGCCCTAACTGCCCTCCCCTGCAGACCTGGTCATCCCTAACTGCCCTCCCCTGCAGGCCTGGTTACCCCTAACTGCCCTTCCCTGTAGCACTGGTCCCCCTAACTGCTCTCCCCTGCAGGCCTGGGTCCCCCAGAATTGCCCTTCCCTGCAGGTCTAGTTGCCCCCAACTTCCCTTCTCTGCTGGCCTGATCACCCCTAACTGCCCCCTCCTGCTGGCCTTATTGCCCACAACTGCCCTCCCCTGGAGACCTGATCCATCCCAACTGCCCTGCCCTGCTGGTCATCTTGTGGTGCCATATTGTGTCCACGTGGGGTCAGCCATCTTGTGTGTTAAAGTGATGGTCAATTTGCATATTACTCTTTTATTAGATAGGATAGAGGCCTGGTACATAGATGGAGGCATGCTAGTTTGCCCTGAAGTGTGTCCTGGATCAGGGTGGGGGTTCCCTTGGGGCATGGGGTAGCCTGTTTGAGGGGCCTGTGGTGGTTTGCAGACCAGCCACACTCTCCGGTGACCCAAGGGGAGGCCTTGGGATCTGGGATTTATTTATCTTCTATAATTAAAACTTTGTAGCCTTGAGTTGAGACCAAGGCAAGCCAGGGGAGGTGGAAAGCTTGGCTTCCTCCATTGCTGGGGCAACTCAAGCCTCCTACTCTCTCCAGCTCTGTGGCTGCTGCCATTTTTTTAGGGGGGATTTATTTATCTTTTATAAAGATAAATATATTTGTAGCCTTGAGTGGAGTCCACAGCCTGCCAGGGTGTGAGGAAAGCTTGGCTTCCTTCACTGCCAGGAAAACCTAAACCTCCTGCTTGCTTGGTTGGGTTAATTTGCATACTTGCTTCTGATTGGCTGGTGGGCATGGCTTGTGGGTGCAGTGGAGTGATGGTTAATTTACATATTATGTTTTTATTAGGATACTTATTCTTGCATAAAATTTACCTTAACTCATAGCAGGCGAGGATAGTAAGTATTCATTATCTTACAGTTTTTGTAGGTCGGGAATACTAGAGTTGACTAAGCTAGGTGGTCCTGGCTTGAGACCTCCTGTGAAGCTGCAGCCAAGATGCTGGCCAGGGCTTATTAGTCTTCTAAAGGCCTGATTAGACATGGAGGATTAGCTTCCACACTCATGAACATAGATGTTGGCAGGACGCCTCAGTTCCTCACCATGTGCACTGCTGCACTGGGTGGCTTGAGTGTTCTCATGGCATGACAGCTGGATCTCCACAGAGCAAAAAACACAAGGTTGCCTATTACAGTTTTGACACACATCATTTCTGCCATATCCTATTCATTATAAGTGATTCTCTGTGTCCAGTTCACACTCAGCAAGGGAAGAATCAGGCTCCATCTTTTGGAGAGTGGGGCACTGAAAAATCTATACGTACATTTTAAAAACCATCAGAGAAGTTTGATTTCTGCTTAATAACAATTTTTATGAATCAACTTAGAAGTGTTGTGAGTAGAGCACCAGAAAACCTGTCCTTTCAGTCCAGCTTTTTAGCAAATCATGGTGTGAGTATGCACCCTGCACAATCTCACTGGGTCTCATCTACACTGTTGTGATATTCATGCCTCTTCTATGTTTAGAGTGAGTTTATTAGTTCTATTTATATGCAGATATTTCTCCTGTAATGTCCAAGATTTACAGGGGCTGAGCTTGCTGTCCAAATGATTGAAATTAGCTTGTGATCATCTCCCACATGAATTCCTACTTGAACACATTTGATGGGTCTTACCGCCCTGGAAAACCTACCCTATGTCCCAGCCATAGTCCTTCTTGGTTCAGAGGTTAGCCTGCTGATATCCTTTCTTTTAAAAAAATTACTTAATCTTTTTAATTTCAGCTAAAATTCAAGATTGTAAATATGTCTCTTTAAGCTTTATAACTGTGTAATTTGATTCTGAAAAATTTTTATTGAACTGAATTTAAACAGCCCATCAGTATGCATTCATTGCTTTATATTTCAATCCTTCAAAAAGAGGCTACATTTTTTGTAAAGAAGTTTTTCTTCAAGTTTTGTCTACTGTATAACATTGAAAAAAATTATTTTTATTAAATCCGAATCCGTTTTAGGAAAATTCTGAGGAGATGCTAAAAGGGTAAAATAATCACAATAATGGTATGGCAGAAAGAACAAATGAAGAGAGAAACCAAGAAGAGTTTGAGTGACATTGTGCAATTTGCAAAAAAGCTCAGATAAAGTGATGATGCTATGTCCTAAGGCCATGCTTTCCTATTAGTTGAAACTGAAATCTATATCTGATAAGAGTTTAATCACAGGAGGAATATTTAAAGAAAAGCACCAAGAATGCAACATATTTGAAAGCAAGTATTCTTAGTCATAGGTAAACTAATAGTTCACTACTTTCAAATGCTTTGACCCCCAAAACTTACCAAGTAGCACATATATCTACCCTCTAGTATCATTTTTTCTCTTTTAAGAATAATGAAGCTAGCTCTTCTACCATGTGAGAACATAGCAAGAATATACCAAATTTGTTGGTGACTTGATCTTGAACTTTGCAGCCTCTACAACTATAAGAAATAAATGTCTATTTTATATAAAAAATAAGACAAATGAAGCTAAAACCAAAATTTCTAGTGTTAAAATAAGAGGGACCTTCCTCTCCCTGTTGCTTAGCTTATTTAAATACTGCACCAATTATTTAGGTTGTCAGATGGAAACACTTGCGGCTCAGCCAGCCTTTACCAGTATGCTCTTCAACCTAGCTCTTCACACTGTCATCAGCATCATGGAGTTTGATGGGACATGGACCACAATGTGCAAAAGACTTTGAAAAAAACAGGCTATGAGTTTGATACTGAGTTTGCTATTGAAATTCATTTGCCATTTTAGCCTTATTTTATCTGAATCTCAGGTTCAGATGTAAGCCAATTAGGTTGGCTCTACCAATTGACCCAGGAAGCCATTCCTTGATTAGTGAATAGTGGTGAATACAGAGGGCAGCCTGCAGGAGGAAGGAACTAAAGTGCAACCACTGCTGCTGATTAGAGAGGGGACCAGTGGGAAAGAATTTCCAAAGGCTTCAGAAGGGACAGAACATGGCATTAGAAGAGAGAGAGAACATTCTCTTCTTAATTACCTGTAGCTTAGCAGGCTGGACTGCCAACCAAATCCACTGTAGGGAAGATGAATATTGACCCTGAGGGCATTTTTCAAAGAAGTGAGAGATCTAAGGTAATTAGTTATGCCCAAGGGCTTACCACAATGCTTTGCTTGAATTCCAAAAAGAATAAAGCTTCATAACAGTGTGACTGTTCACAGTGACTTTCTTCAAAGGCTTTCAACACTGTCTTCACAGTTACTATCTTCTTTTCCACATTCTCCAGACATTGGATGGAGATGGAATGATTGCCCATTTTACCTTGAAGTAGTCATTCTCACCACAGGGACAATTAGTAGGGATGCAATGATTTTCTTTTTAGTCCATTGCTTTCCTTACTCTCTGTTGTCTCACTACAGTCCCTGTTTTAAGGTTCTTTACCTGAAATACTCTTTTCCTTCTCATTCCCTTGATATAAACCCTTGACCCAGGTAACTCCATTTCACCCTTCAGAGCAAGCTTGAACTTGGAAGTCCCAGAGGACCTGGTCTTTTCAACCATCTGTTCCTCTTCCTTGAAGCACTGAACACAAGTATAACTAATTAATTGTTTGTATCTGTTTGTGTTAGTTTTTCTCACTGGACTCTATATCTAATAAGAGCAGGGCATTATGTCTGAACTATCTAACTCTGTATGTTCAAGCATTTTGTTAACACCTGGCATATAACAGGTACTCAGAAAATATTTTCCAAATAAATGAAAATACTCCATTGAGACTCAAGATGGAAGTTTGAAATGATTGGATGGAAAATGGAGGGTGATCATGCATCACTACATCATCAGGCCAATTATTAGCCTCTATTTACAAGAACCTGATTTCTCAGACTTCAGTTAGTCCTAAGGAAATGAACATATCCTCCTCACTCAAGTTCCAGTACAATAAGGGACATCACTGGGGGCCCAGCATAAACGAATCTAGAGATACTCTCATTCAGTTAATTTAGAGAATCACAAGGCAGAGCTGATGATCAGGACTCAATACCATTTTTTAATGCCTACTTTAATATGGTAATAGGAAATTTGTATAAATAAATTAGTAAAAGTAGTTAAGACATAAAATAACCCCCTCAGTGCTTGGGAAGGGATATAAAGATGTGTCAATACCAGTAAATTGCTGTGACAAAAGAGAGAAAATAGGGCTTTGTGGCACATTTGGTCATTAATCCAGCCACTCATTGAGCCTGTATTACATGCAGGTAGCTGATCCAGGAACAATGGGCAAGTAGTGAAGACAACAGTAAAGCCTGGACAGCAGAATGAGACGAGTGTAACAGGGCCACCCCAGCAGATACACAGGCCTGCAGCAGAGCTTTCCAGCCAAGTTGCAGATGAGTAAAAAACACATGCTTAAAGTATATGTCAGTGAGATTATGAAGTTGTTTGTTGTGGTAGCAGAGACTGATTGATACAAGGGTGAGAGCAGAAGTGGGGAAACCAGTTTTCCTGCAACTGTAGTGGTCCAGGTGGAATATAATGATACCGTGGGGTAGGATGTGGTCGGTGGAGGTGGCGAGAAGTCAAGTGATTTCAGGTATTTTATAGGCATTGAATCAACAGAATTCTTGACGGACTGAATGTGGGGAAAAGGGAAAAAGTTGAATCAAGGATGCCTTCTAAGATTTGACTTGAATATCTACAAAGTTAGTTGAGCTAGTAAGAGAGATGGGAAATCTCTGAGAAGAACAGGTTTGGGTATATAATTATAAATTCAGCTGTAAGATGTACAGAATTTGAGATGCTAGTTCAACTGCCAAGTGGAAATATCAAATAGGCTAGTGGATAGACAAGTCTGGGGCTCAGTGAAGAGGAAAAGGACAGAAACATACATTTGGGGGATGATCTGCATTTATGTGGAGTTTGAAACCAACGGACTAAATGAAAATTTGCAGGGTAGACTGACACAGTAATCAAAAAATTATAGAGACCAGTATTCAATACCAGAATCATGCTACAATTTTGTCCAGGTGTCTAGACCTTATGAATTTTTCATGAAGTATGAAGTAAAACTTGGGTGATATGGGAGCCTGAAATCAGAACTGAGGAATGTTCTGATAGAATAGAATCCACCTGTTAAATCTGGGCATTCTAAAGTATTGATGAAAATAACTGTGTCATGAGCTCGTAATACTGCCATTTTGTGTGAATAGTTTTAATGCAGCAGTTTTTGTACTGCTTTATTATTTCATCTAAAATGCACAATTTTATTTATGTATCAGACTTCATTTACCATTCTTATCAATAAAATGACTGATAAAGAATTCATATACACATATGGGTTTTGGATGTCTGAGCCCACCACCACGCTGCTCAGCCACTCTCCTGCTGGAACCAGACAGGGAGCTGTGGGGAAGAAATGCTGCACAATTTACTGAGCATGAAAAGAACAGGACCAAACATCTTTTCACTCAGGCACAGATTTCCTGATTTTGGTTCTCTGGGCATTGGTTTGCTATTGGCTTCTTTGAGTAATTTATTTTCTATTACTCGTGTTATTTTGACTACTTATTTCTGGGATTTGGTGCTGTTTTACTTTGAGATTTTACAGATGGAGTCACATTTCCTTGCTTTTGTGTCTATAAGCCTTTACCTAATTCCACTGAATGATTTCCTTCAGCTTCTCAGGCACAGAGATTCAAGAGGTCCAGTGGGAGAATGAAGGAAGTGGGGAAGAAGAGAATACACATGCCTTATAATAGGTGAGAAGGTGTAACACAGATGGTAAGTACCCAATCCCCACTGGCCGTATCTCAAATATGTCTCACAGTCTACCTTCTCCTTTTACTCTTGAGTTCAACACTTATTCATAATTGTCTCAAACTGTTATTTAAATATTTTACATAGGTTAATATTTTGAAAATTTGCGGAATCTTTCCAACTGTATTGTAAATTTAAGAATAAGCCTAACCATCCCCAGTCCTCAGTACCAATCATACTGAAGAATAGTTATATCCTTTTCTACTCTAAAAACATGAATACATAAGCAGAAATGAACCAGCAGATTCTTTTAAGCATCTGTTCTGACTATGCTCCTCAAAGCTAATGTGCTACTTTGTACACTTGACCCTAAAATAATTTTTCAGCTTTATTGAGATACTAGAGCCCCGATGCATGAAAATTTGTGCACTTGGGGTGTGTGTGTCCCTCAGCCTGGCCTGCACCCTCTCACAGTCTGGGATCCCTCAGGGGATGTCCACCTGCTGGCTTACGCCACTCCCCAGGTCATCAGGGATAAGCTGGCAGTAAGATATCCCTCTGGCATCCCCGGAGCCCTCAGGGGATGTCCAACTGATGGCTTAGGCCCATTCCCAGTTGGGAGCGGGCCTAAGCCAGCAGTCAGACATCCTTAATGTTGCCAAGGAGGTGGGAGAGACTGCCACCACTGCTGCTGCGCTTGCAGCTCTCAGCCTGGCTTGTGGCTAAGTGGAACTTCCCCTGTGGGGATTGACAACCAAGGGGCAGCTCCTGCATTGAGCATCTGCCCCCTGATGGTCAGCGCACATCACAGTGACCAGTTGTTTCTGGTCGTTCTGACAAATAGGGTCAATTTGCCTATTATCCTTTATTATATAGAATAATTGACATATCCCAAAAGGCCCATCAGTACAATCTCCTCACACTACTCTGTTAAATTATGTCAATTTCTTCAAGACATTATTCAACACTTGCCTTCTTTCCCAGGCATTCCTAGATTCACTCTACTAGATTCCAATAAGAATCATTAGTTTTGGTATGTCAACAATCATGTGTGCCACTATGTAGGTAGGTATGGTTGATAATAGAACTTATAGTCATTATCCTATATATGTTTCTGATAATTCAATTTAGGTGTGCTCTGTTTCCTGCTTTAATTTGTAACTGACACCAAGTTAGAACTTGTAGAGTATGTCTCAGTTCTCATAGATTCTCATAAAATCTTTACATGTGATGGATGTGAAAGTTATGATCACTGATGATAAATATGCTCAGAGAAATTCAGCAAAGCTAGGAGATACTGTGTTTTCAACAACCAAATTTGTAGTCTGGGGAATATATCTTTGAAACACTCTAAGGATTCAAAGAAGAACAGAAGAACTTTTTCCTTCTTCTTACATATAGTAAGAAATCCATTACTTCTTGGGAGTTATGGTAGGAAGGGATTAATCAGGCACCCAGACATATCTGGACCTAGACTGATTATAGAATATGCAACTGCCAAGTAAATAGAAGCTTCTGAACTTCATTATTCTCTGAGTTAAACACACCCCAAGGCTTCCAGCTAGCTAATAAAATAAAGTAGAGAAAATTATATACTTTAAGAAGTTCTTTTAAAGACAAATCTTGTTTAAGAAGATTTAATACAAACATTAAGACTGACTAGGAAATAATGTTATAAATAAATTTCCAATTTTGTTACTCTGATAGAGCAAGAGCTTTGACTTGGCTTTTGAAAATGTGTTTAAGAAAGCACTAGCATCAAACAGTAATTTAATAATGCCACGGTTTTTCTTTGACAAGCTCAAAGGAAAAAATTCTGTTTCTCCTTGTTCATTATGGAGACAGTGCTACCAAGACAATACTGCATAATGATTGGACTGTTATTTGGTCCTCTAGAGTCTATTTCTTTAACCAAGTATGGGAAGATTTCTGTCATTATTTCTTCAAACATATTTTCAATATCTTGCTCTCTCTCGTCTTCTGGCACCCCCATAATTCAGATTTTGGTATGCTTGAGGTTTGTCCCAGAGGCTCTTTACACTATCTTCATATTTTTGGATTCTTTTTTCTTTTTCTTTTTTAAATCTTTATTGTTCAGTATATTAATTACATTGTTCCCCTTTTTCCCCCCTATAGTTCCCCTCCACCTGGTACCCATCCCACCCTCTGCCCTTACCGCCCTCCATTGTCCTCTCCCATAGTTGCATGATTTTTGTCCAGTCTCTTGCTGCACTTCCCACACCCACTTTCTCCACAAGAGTTGTCTGTCCATTCCCTCTCTATGTCCCTGATTCTGTTACATTCACCAGTCTATCCTGTTCAACAGCCTATCAATTCACTTGATTTTTATGTTCATTTGTTGATAGATGTGTATTTGTTGTTGCTAGTTTGCACTTTTACCTTTTTCTTCTTCCTCTTCTTAAAGAATATCTTTCAGCATTTCATATAATGTTGGTTTGGTGGTGATGAACTCATTTAGCTTTTTCTTATCTGCGAAGCACTTCATCTGACCTTCAATTCTGAATGATAGCTTTGCTGGATAGAGTAATCTTGGTTGTAGATTCTTGCTGTTCATCACTTTGAATATTTCTTGCCACTCCCGTCTGGCCTGCATCGTTTCTGTTGAGAAATCCGCTGACAATCGTATGGGTGCTCCCTTATAAGTAACCATCTGTTTTTCTCTTGCTGCTTTTAATATTCTCTCCTTGTCTTTTGCTCTTGGAATTTTAATTATGATGTGCCTTGGTGTGGTCCTCTTCGGGTTCCTATATATTGGGGTTCGGTGCGCTTCTTGGACTCCTAAGTCAATTTCTTTCACCAGGTGTGGGAAGTTTTCAGTCACTATTTCTTCAAATAGGTTTTCATTGTCTTGGTCTCTCTCTTTTTCTGGCACCCCTATAATTTGGATGTTGGTATGCTTGAGGTTGTCCCAGAGGCCCCTTACACCATCTTTAATTTTTTGGATTCTTTTGGTTTCTTGCTTATTCACCTGAGTGGATTTCACCTCTTTGTATTTCAAATCTTTAACTTGGTTCTTGGGGTGCTCCAGAGCACTTTTAGGTCTTTGTATAATATTTTTTGTTTCAGTCAGTGTATGCTTAATTTCTGGTTGGTCCTTTTTCATATCCTTGAGAGTCTCCTTTATATCCTTGAGGGTCTCCTTCATTTCCTTGTAAGACTCATTCATTTCCACGTTGGTCTTGATCATTTCCTTTGTGGTCTTGCTTATTTCCTTATAGGCCTCGACCTTTTGTTGGAGCCTCCTGAAAAACCCTATAACCGTGGTTTTGAATTCCATGTCCAGTCGTTTTTTTTCCTCCATTTCTTTCACATCTGATTTCTTTCCATGTCTCTGCATGGTGGCTGCTTCCCTGAGTTGGTCAATTAGCTTTGTGTGGTAGACTTCCTACTAGGGACAGTGGCTCAACCTCCCCAGTTACCTGAGGTGGATATGGGTTGCACAGTCTTGCTGAAGTTAAGCTCAGGTTAATCGTTGTTAGCACTTGGAGGGGTTGACCTCCAGGCCAATTGTCTGTGAAGCTCAGCTGTGCTCAGGTTGGATGGGCGGAATCTCCGGGCCAAGCAGACAGCGTTAGCTCTGCCCTATGTGGCCCCTGGGGACCCTGCGCTGGGGGCAATGACCACCAGCACCTCTGAGAGAGAGCCGCTGCCGAGCTCCACCGGCTGCCGGGGAATTCAGACTCTCCCCAAATGAGTCTGCACGCCCAATGTCTCACCCAGGGTCGTAAAACAAAGCAGTCTGACGATTTTCCGAATGAGAAAGCAAGTTGCAGAGCGCTCTCTCTGCGCGGTCACGCAGCCGAGCTGTTCGCGCAAGCTGCCTTCTCCACAAGCCGGGAGACCCTGCAGCACCTGAGCTTCGGTGTGCCCTCCCACTGTCCAATTTTCACCCCGTGTGATAGTGAGTTCCCTGGACTTCTCCCAGAGCTGGAGAATCAGTCCAGTGGGACGTCTTTGTCTCCCCATTCGAGAAAACTGGCCGGTTTTCAGCTGCCCGCCCTCTCCGCTGGCGCGCGCTCCACACCTCTCTTGGCGCGAAACTTTCAACACTGCTCGCCGCCGTTCCTCCGAGTCACAGTGTATTATTTTCACTTTTCTTTGTGGAATTTTCACTCGACGAGCTTTCTGGTGATTCTGGAAGGTATTTGTTCTTTCGTAAAGTTGTAGTATTAAAATTGTTGAGTACGATTGCAAGACAGGTGTTTTACCTATGCCGCCATCTTAGTTCTCCTGGATTCTTTTTTCTTTTTGCTTTTCTGGTTGGGTGTTTTTTGCTTCTTTGTATTTCAAATCTTTGACTTTATTCTTGGGATCCTCTAGTCTACTGTTGGATCTCTGTATATTATTCTTTATTTCATCAGTGTATGCTTAATTTATGATTGGTTCTTTTTCATATCCCTGAGGGTCTCACTAAATTTCTTGGAGGTTTCTAGAAGATTCTTGAGTAGCCTTATAACTGTGTTTTTGAACTCTATATCCAGTAGTTTGCTTTCC
Source organism: Antrozous pallidus (assembly GCA_027563665.1). Classification (NCBI taxonomy): domain Eukaryota; kingdom Metazoa; phylum Chordata; class Mammalia; order Chiroptera; family Vespertilionidae; genus Antrozous; species Antrozous pallidus. The sequence goes on from CM050515.1 coordinate 37,763,878, forward strand.
TCCATTTATTTCATTTGTGACATGTTCCTTTGTCTCCACATTTTGGCTGCTTTCCTGTGTTGATAGAGTGGCCTTGTGTGCTAGAGGTCCTATAGGGCCCACTGGCTTAGCGTCCCCAATTACCTGAATGAACACTCTTAGTGGACCCTTTTGTGGGCTGTGTGCACAGTCTTGTTGTAGTTAAGCCTTGATTGCTATTGGTATCACTGGGAGAAATTGACCTACAGGTCAATTGGCTGTGAGAACCAGCTGTGTCTATAATAGGAGAACTGCTATGCTGGAGACACCCTTATGGGGCAGGACTTGCTTCAGTGGGGCTTTAGTGCTCACTGAGTCTGCCCCTTGAGTGTATTGCTTATAGATGTGAAGAGTTGTAATCCTGGTATGGTCTCACAGTGACTCCTGGGTACACTGGTGCCTGGAAGCAGCCATTACCTCACCAATAGAAAGGTGTGGACAAGGAATCCAAAAGGCTTAGTCAACCTTTCAAGCTCCAAAAGGTCAGAGCCAACCACTCCCTATCTAATTGAGATAAGGGTGGCAAGGGCAACTTCCCCACCATATAATCGTATAAATCCTTCCTGACAAGATAATCTGCTTATTTCCTGCCTAAGGGCAATGAGTGTATTCCCAGAACCTAAATAAAAGGAATGGCAAGGCCAAAGCAAGGGGTAGTCCTTCCACTAGAGATGGGCTACCACCTGGCCCCCATTTTTCCAAATTAATGTTTTTCTGAGTCTTTGTTCATTTGTGTGCGGCCTTCTCCAGAACCCGAACTCTGAACTGAAACCCTGAACCATGTGGGACATGAAAAGGATTCCAACACGCTAGCTCTTGGATTTCAAAGGAGGTGCAAAGTCAGTCATTGCCTGAAGCCACCCAGCAGGAGCTACACAGAGAGGTGCAGATTCCTCTTCTTTGTTTGGGGTTTGGAGTGCCCAGATGAGGCCCATCTGTGAAGCAACGCAGGCTGCTGCTGCAGGGCCTTAGGTCTTCTTTTGGACACTCTGGACCTCTCTGACCTAGCTGCAGCTTGTTAGGTCTTAGATTGCAAGAGGGATAGGCCATTCATATGCAAAAGCTGCTGCTCACAGCTTGGGTGGGGTTGTAAATTGGGTGGGATGTGGTCTCAAGGAATCACCAGGGTGGAACAAACAGCAATGGTTGCCAGTCCGCCTTGCCCCAGAGAGGTCCCTGGGTCTCTATATCCCACGGCCCCATGTAGGAACAATGATCATTGTGAACATCTCTGAGAGAAAGCCATCTTTGCATTCCTGCCCAATGTCAGACAGTCCAGTTTTTCCCTGTATGAATCTGAGTCCCCAGAGTCTTGCCCAGAACTGGAGTTCAGAGCAATCTGGAGCTTGTATCTCCATCCTGATTGACAAAAACAACAGTGCACCCAGTTGCTAGCCCATTTCTTACAACTCCGTACCTCCGCACTTCTGCACCTCCACACCTCCACACCTCCTTCCAGTGTCAATGCACTTTTTTTCTTGCCTTCTAGCTGTAGGACACCCACTCAACTATGTTTCCCATGGTTCTGGATGATATTTGTTTTGTCTTTTAGTTGGAGTTTTGATGTAGTTGTGAGAGGCGGCAAGTACAGGTGTTTACCTATGCTTCCATCTTGATAGTTCTCTATAATTTATTTTACATGTATCTTCTACATTCCATTCCTACCACCACCATTATAATTCAGAAGCATGTTATCCAAACCTGAGTCCAGAAGTAGCCAGTGTTCCTGTTAGTATTTTTTTTTTTGTAAAAAGATCTCCCAGTTCTCTGCACATTGAATCAAGACTAAACATTTCAGGTTGGCATTTAGGTTTTCCCCAAAAGAGAGGCCCAGTAGACCTATCTTTTAAAACACAACTTTTACTAGAGTCATCCATATATCTACCTATCCTCTAGAACAGTGGTTGGCAAACTGTGGCTTGTGAGTCACATTTGACCTGTGAGCTGCAGTTTGCCGTTCTGTTGACTAATGAGTTTGCTGACCACTGCTCGGACCAATAGATCACTGTGTTTCCTGAGCACAGCATGCTTCAACCTTCCAGTTACTGTTCATGCTTGTTCCCAGCTGGATCACCTCTCCTACATCTCTGTCCCTAGAAGTTTGATCCCATTAAAGCTCATCTCTAACATCACCTCCTCCATGAGGCCTTTTCTGATCTTCTCAACAAGATGTGAGTTACTACCCAGGAAGCCCTCCAGCACTCTGTCTCTGCCTTACTCCACTGTAAATTCTTTGAAAGCAGAAGCTATTCTTTGCTCAAACAAAATGTATCTTAATATTACAGAGACACAATAAATATGAAAACAAAATGCATTTATCTTCCTACTGATTGGCCAACTTGCTAGAGCTAGGTGCATTATGAAATGGCACTGTAGAAACTATGTTCAAAGGACATAAAACAACTTACTAGCAAAGGGGACAGACTAAATTTTGGTCTAGAGTTTAGTTCAGTGTGGTCATATGTAACCAGTAGAAGTAATTCACATAGGAACATAGCCAGTGGATTACTTTACTTTCTTAACCTATGCAGACAGTCCCACTAAATGAGTCAATAAAGCTCTTGATATTGACTTCAAAGATGGCCAACATGAATAAATTGGTCCTGTCTATTTACATAATTTGATGAGCGCTATGCATCCTCAAAATACACTTTAAGGAATTCTCTTTATTACCACAGTAACTGCATTAATTCTGGGCATGTGATCACTTGCATAGGAAGTAGAACAGACATAGAGGCTATTCTGAAACTAGTCTCAAAGAAAATAGAATTCAACAATTCTGGTGATGAACAGATAGGGACAGAGAGAGGCAAATCCAGGTGATTAAGAACTAGGCTGGATGAGATCCAGAGGAACAAAATATAAACATCTCAAAATCTGTGACCAAAACAGAAAAAGGCAAAACTAGGCAAATTGAAATCATTCAATATTAAGAATAGAGTATATTACAATGTAGGGAGGTGAGCACATGGGGTAAGGGTGAAGAGAAATGAGAAAATAACATCTATACATATAAAAGCCAAGCAACTGGAATGACCAGAATGACTGGTTGCTATGATGCACACTGCAGTGGCCAACTGGCCTGATCGAGGCCCTGACAACCCGCCCCCCCCCCCAGCTGGCTCCATCCCATATTGCTCCCCCCACCCCCATTAGAGGCAGGGCTGGCCAACTTCCCACATCCCCTCTCCCCCACCAGCCTGGCCCTGATTGGCCAGCCAGATCCCATCCATGCATGAATTCATGCACTGGGCCTCTAGTTGAAATATAATGGTCATATCATGTCAAAATATTTTGAGGTAAATTATTATACTTAAAACAACTGTTATAATTGCTTATTAGCTGCAATTCCTTTTTTAAATCACTTAATCAGCCCAACTAGATTTATTAGCCTGCAAGACCAAACTGGGAGAAGGAAGAATGATCATAACTATAATGTTAAAACAAGTGAATTAGTATTATAACAGAATCTTGGAAGACAAGGTATATTTTCAAAAAAACAGTCCACTTATTTTATACAATACTCAGCACATTATAGGCTAAGGAAAGTACAAAATATTTGTAGACTTGGAATTCACTAAATATGGGAGGTGATTTGCACTAAGAAGAATAATATTTAGGGTTGCTATAGCAATTTGTTTCTCTATGGAGTTAGATTCCTTTTATATCTATTCAGTTATTCTTGATTTCTGTTAATTAATTTATTCATTAGCCATCATTCCATCCATCCATCCATCCATCCATCTTTCCATCTATCTATCCATCCATCCATCTATCCATCTATCCATCCATCCATCTATCCATCTATCCATCCATATATCTAATAGTCTAAGGATCTGGAGACATCTCTGCATTTAACTCTGTGAATTAGTAAGATGAAGATATTAATAAGTCCCTCTTTTACTGACATGAGAAGAGATACAGAGAGCTGATAAGCCCAAGCCCCCAGTAAGTTTCTTGCTGCATCTGGCACTAGAACTGGGTACTCAGGCCATTGGATGCTTCTCTTAGTCCTCGTCTCGCCTGATTCTTTCTCCCTGATATATTACCACCAACTGCCACCTGCCTGTAGGTATCTATCATCTTTATGGATAGAAAGCAATGCAAAGGATCTTCTTTTCCTGTATTTACCCACAACTGTACCATCTTACGTCTAAAAGGCATAGAACCCTTAGGACTCACTGTTCACGAAGACGGCAAACCTCAGGAAGGACAGGTACCGCTCCCCTTCAATGGGGTTCCAGCCGATGTCAGGGTATCCTTTGGCCAGTAGCATGGGGCAGCTCTGGAGGCCACAGCCTGCCAAGTAAGTCACCACCTGCCAAGAACAGTACAAAAGTAAGTGCCCAAGGTTTTTACAAAATAGTTTAAAGTACTGTGCAATTCTGGGATTGGAAGGCTTTCATTTCCCTAAAAGCTAGAGCGAGCCCAAAACTTTTAAAGAAAGTACTTTAGTAGATTTGAAGCCAGTACCTCCAATTCATTTTTGTTTCCAAGTAATCAACATGACTGATGATCACCCTTATGTCTGAGAACACCATGTGCTATCCATTCCCTGTTCTGGCACGAGGGAGCTGCCTTTTAAAAATAGGCCTCCCTAAGGCACACCTGGGGAGACAGTGGTGGATCTAGGCTGGCCATGTACACTTGGCCATGGTATTTCACAACCAATATCCAGTCACTGGTTGACTCTCAGTGGGCCCTTGACTAATCAGGGGTCCCTACTCAAGTTCTGCATTATTTATCCAAGGGAAAAGCCAAGAAATGAAGGTTGGAGTAAAAAGGCTGCAGCCAGTTATAGATTAGGACTGGTAGTGTTCTCTTTGGTCCCAGGTTATGAGACACTTACCATAAGATCCCAGCTCTGTGATCATGTAGAATATTAGAACCTGCCCACTTTTAGAAGGTGTCAAGCAAAAGGCTGGCAAATAGACATTTTCTTGAAATTCAGTTGTTATTCTAATATAACCTTGGATATTTTATGTTTACAGGGAGAAGGGAAAAATCCATGGGGCTGCAAAACCCTCCCAGTCAGGAATGGTGTCTTTTTCGTTTTCCAACCCCCAGGGTCTTTAACCAATGTCCCCTGAACAAATTTAATACAAAGGAAAAATCCCCAGGGTCTAGCACATATTAGGTGCTCGATAAATGTTTGTCAAGTGAATAATATATTTGCTGATGTCAAAAACTTGAACTCAGTTTGCAAGAATAATGAAGTCAAAACTCAGTAAGAAACTATCGTCCTTCTTGAACCAATAAGGAAACTATTCTGATTAGAGCTTAGATTTGATTTGGCCTGTAAAATTTCAGGAAAAACATCAATTAAGGCAAGAATTAGGCAGAGTTTTCAGGATTACAGGCACCAGGCATTTCAATGGCCCCTAAATAAGTGCGTGTGTACGTGCGTGCGTGTTCTTGTTGTTGCTGTAGTTTAGTCTTAAGGGACCTAATTTCTATTGTATTCAAAAGAAGGAACTGCAGCATTTACTGGCTCTTTCTCCATCTCTCCCAGGAACAAGCTTGGGAAATTTCCTTACAGTGGTCTAAACAAAATCTGTGCACTGTGCTAAGCTCCTGGAACCACTTGAAAGGGGGAGCAGCACACCTCATCATCCCCTTTACAGATTTTTCCAAGTCCTCGCTTCTCCCCTCTCCCAGCCCCCTGGCCTCCATTGATCATATCCGCACCTTTTAAGAGATGCTCGGGGTCTTTGTTGAGCAGTGCCATTTGAAAAGATGAATGTGGCCGAGGAGGGGAACTGAGCATTAAACCTTGTGGCCCTGTCTGGCTGTAAGAGAACCATTAGCTACCTTTTTATACAGGTGCCAGTTTTCACCTCACCACCTAAAACACTGCTATTTATTACTGTTTAAATGTATGAATAATGGAGTTCGAGTGAAGTCTGTCCCATCAGAGGCAGAGACCGTGGATGTACATGGCACTGTGGCACAGCACTTGAGTGTGTGTGTATATGGGGTTATTTTATTTTCTAATCGCTTCTTCTTATTGAAACCAGGCTGTGCTAAAATGCAAGCTGTGTGGTGTTGCTCCCCTGCTTGAAGACCTCCAGTGGTTCCATTCCTCCTGGCTCTCCAGTGAGGCCCTGTCATTTCACTAGAGCACGGACCCTGGGCCCAGATACTTTTGAATATATTTTATTGATTTTTCACAGAGAGGAAGGGAGAGGGATAGAAAGTCACAAACATCGATGAGAGAGAAACATTGATTAGCTGCCTCTTGCACACCCCCTACTGGGGATGTGGCCGCAACCAAGGTACATGCCCTTGACTGGAATTGAACCCAGGACCTTTCAGTCTGCAGGCCGACACTCTATCCACTGAGCCAAACCGGTCTCGGCACGGACTCAGATACTTTTGTAGCCTGGCTCTGACAACACTTATAAGCTCCACGACATTGAGGATGCTACCTAATCTCTCTCTGCCTCAGTTTTCTCTCCTGTCACTGGGGGCAATAATAAGACGGCGTGTTCCAAGGCTCATATGAGGTGATTCAGAGTGGGGTCTGGCGAGCAAGGATTCTGTAGGGTGTGCACTTCTGTTATTAATTGTGATGGTAGCATAAAGTCCAATTCCTTCTTCACCTTCATCCCTCTCTCCCCCCACACACTTTGTGCTCTTGTCATAGACAGCTCCCTGATGCCCAGGCACACCATGCTCTCCTCTCTGACCTCAAACATTCCTGGCAGGTGAATGATTAGCTCCTACTCACCTCTCAGTTCACCACTTTCAGAGTCTCCTTCCTGATCCCCTTGCCGGGCTTAGGAACTGCTCTGCCATGCGCTCCCAAGCTCACCACTCAGGGGACGACCTCTGACTCGTCCCCCACTCACTAGGATGCTCTTCCCCACATTCACAGAATGCACTGCGACTCTTGTCAGCTTCCAGGTCAAGGAAACAGTCCCAGAATGGGGTGGGGAGAGGTTGGGTGAGTCAGCCCCAGTCGCCACCACCAGAGGCGCAGTTTACGGTCCCGGCATGGGCAGTTCAGTTCTGTCTTATTTGTACTTGGACAGGTCATGTGTAACATTGGTTTCCTTTATGTTGATTTTACAGTTTCCTGTCATGTCTTTCTGGAATGTGAGCATAAACTTGAGGACCCAGAACTTGATCAGAAACCACGGGTGCCTGTTAGAGATCCATGTGGAACCATGAGGCTGGGCCTCACATACACAAATGTCCACATACCATGCATATGAGGTTGGCAGTCTCTGCCCACGGGAGACGCTCTGCTCCTAACTACCATGCTCTGCCAGCTACTCACATTCCATCCCTTTTCACTGAGGGTGAAGGAGGTTCTGATGGAACCACTGAGCCTTTGGTCTGCAGCTGCCTCGGTTGGCTGCGCTGTACGCAGGAAAGAGCAAGCATAGTGCCTCCCCAGGGCCAGATACCTTCTCGAGGTCTGGTTCCTCTAAGCCCAGTGCTAACTCGTTGTTGTCCATCACGGAGGAAGCGGCCACATCTAGTGGAGTGGATCCCCTCATGGACGGGGAGGCTGAGGAAAGAGGAAAGCGAGAAAAAAAGACCAAGAGAACAACTCTTGCTTAGTTGAGACTGCAGTGCACACAACTGGCCAGCAGAGGACAGCAAACACTAAACCTGGTTCAGGTCACTGTTCTCTGAGGGGACCTCCTGCCCAATTTAAGAACAGCTCTATTTTCTTCCATCCTCCCTCTCCTTTTAACCTCCACCCCATTACTGATTGAGTACAGATTAAGTTGGAAAACCAGTTCACGGGATCAACTGGGACCACGTATTTTCAAGTGCTTTTCTAGCATGAAACTTCCTGAGATCCTCATTTGATGGTGACCTCATAGACACAGATGTCACTTAAACAACTAAGCTCAAGTGACTTGGCCATTTCTGGAGCCAGCGCCTAGAATTTAAAAAGAGCCTCAAACAGCATTTGTTCATATAGTTATCAGGTCACCAATGTTGTCTGTTTTTTCTTTGTCTGGTCCTTAGGCCAGAATTAAGAAAACTTTCGGATGGCATTTTACAAAAAGGTCGTTAGCCTGAGGCTGCAGTTGATAAATTGGAAGCCTGAGATTTCAGATTTCACATGCACAGATGTGCGTGTCCGCGTCATTTGGTTTACACACAGAACACTGAGTGAGGCACGTGTTTCATGCTGCTTTTCTTGTGGTGGTGGTGACTCACACTGTTTATCCACCCTGCAGCTACGGAAAGCACAGTCAGCCTGCCAGGAAGGGACTGAATCCATGACCTTGGTCTCATTAGCACTGCTTCATGGTCCACTGAGTGGGCTGGGAGGAGCTGTGTCCCCAGTCTATACCTGCAATTTCAGGCAGCATTTTATAAACCTGGTCCCAAGAGAGAGGAGGTAAAACTGTATGACTATGCCCACAAACCTGTCACTGGTGCTGGCTGAGAGCAACATCCCTACTCGTTGGAGAGCAGAGACACGGACTCATTATTTCACTTGTTTTTAGACCAGGCAGGAGTCCTTTTCCTATTAAAAAATTCCACAGAGCCTGGCTGGTATTGCTCAGTGGTTGAGCATCAACCTATAAACCAGGAGGTCACGGTTTGATTCCTGATCAGGGCACATGCCCCGATTGCAGGCTTGATCCCCAGTGGGGGGCATGCAAGAGGCAGCTAATCAATGATTCACTCTCGTCATTGATGTTTCTATCTCTCTTTCTCCCTCTCCTCTCTGAAATCAATAAAAAATATTAAAAATAATCCCACAGAATGCATGTGGCTTCTTTCCTTTCACCTCCTGAGTAAGTGATCAGCAGGGGGAGTGTCACCTCTGAGCCCCAATGTGGAATTATAACATGACATACCTAGGCCCACACTGCTATTTTCCAGCAGGTAACTCAGGTGCTCAAACATGGCCTTCTGATTCTGCCGGCTAATTCGACAGAAATAGCAAAGGAAGCGGCAACAGCTAGCCACCATCTTTGGAAAAGAGATCTGTAGGGAGAAGTAGGAAGTGTCAAGAAAAGAATCTATCATGAGTTCTTTCTGGAAAATCTGACTTCAGAGAGTCCTAGGTTGAAGTCTGGCAAGCTGTGAACAGTTTGGGAAAATAAATTTTCTCCTTACCTCGAGCTTGTGCCAAGACTTATTCATAGGAGAGGCGGAGAGTATACACCTAAGGAGAGACTTCCCAAAATACTGACAGCTAGTTATAGTTCCTGAAATACCTTTCTCAAAGGAAACAGACATCAAACAAGAATCGTAGTCATACTCAGATGCCTCGTGAAATTGCACAACCCTACCCCAAACTATTGTTTCTAACTAGAAAGGGGGTGGACAGAACTGGGATGGGAAATTTCAGGAGGGAGATGGGTAATCATAGACAAGTGAGGCCCAGCGCTAGGTCAAACCCGAGTCCTCTGGGTAAAGGCTTGGCCCTCCAGTTGTGGAAGCCTCAAGGCATCACCTTCTCAGTCTGTGAGTCTTCCCCAACTAGTTCTGTCCTTCTCTCCTATCAGCCTTTGTAATTGGATTCACACAATTTAGCACTGAGATGCCATCTTCTACTACTGTTGACTGTGTTTAGCTTCTCTGCTGATCAAAGTAATTAGCATCTCCAGGGCCTGGCCATGTCTTAGTTTTGATCCAGTAGTTTTCAGTAAATGGTGTCAGAGTTAATTTTGCTCAGGATCCTAGGAAGCCCTTGCTTCCCCCATTAGAAACATGGAGTGCTCAAAGAAGCAATATTCTGACACCTGATCAAGTACCGAACCTTTGCTCAGGGGTCTTTTGCGGGGGAATCTCCTTTCCCAAGAGTGCAGATGGGAGCAAGTGAGCTAGGCATCTGTCCTTCTGTCACACCCTGCCTCTCAAAACTGGCAGGACCACTTTCTTAGGAGCCCGGCTTTCTAAAGTTTCTAACCTATTTTTGAATACATACCCCATCTTCTGCTTTCAGAAGCTATCTGACTCTGAGGAGGACCCCAGGCAAGTTGAGTCCTGTTTCCTCCTTCCTCCGTGCCAGCAGGAGCTCCCCCCGCCCAACAGCAGGCACCTTATGGGGACTGGTCAGGACATCCTCCAGAGCGTGTCTCACAGAGGAAACCCGCACACTCCCGAGGGGAGGCCGCCAGGATCTTTACTAAAATCTCGTTCTCCTTTAAAACAGCCATCTGCTGACACAGCACAGGACACACCAGGCTCCTAAGTGGACCAAGAGGAATTCCAGCTGGGAGGGGGTGGGGCTGCAGAGACTACTCAGAGCAGCTGAAAGCCAGTGCAAGGAGTGAGAAAGCACCTGAGCTTCCGAGGCTGAAGCTCTCGCTCTGGTTAGAGGCCACTGAGCAGTGTTGTCCACCTGTGGGCTCCTTCCTAGCACTGTGTACACCCCTCCCTTTCCCTGGGAAGAGTAACTGAATCAATGAGCTCAGGCATGTGGCTGCAAGCAGGTTGCCTCCTGTGTCCCTGCTCAGGGGTCAAGTTCTGGCATTACCTGAGATTTCTCTGCACCCAGCACGTTCACCATCACCTCCATCACCGTCTCGTGCATGCCTAGGACACGCATGAGGTTGGGGTGCTGGTAAAACACCTTGTTGTTCATTATTTCTCTAGGGTAAAGACCAGAGAGAGATGTCAACTTGTGCTTACTTCAATGCTATGGAAATTCAGGGGTGAGAACACACAAATGCACACACACACTAAGGGTGAAACAGTGTAAATGGGACAGGCTGAAAATATAGTAAGAAGGCACTAAGTCAGTGGGAACATGTGTGGGGTGTGTTTTTAACTGATAGGAAGAGTCTGAATTCTTTTATCTGTAGTAAGCACTTGCTTCATCTCTTTGAAACATTTCCTTCTAATGACTTAGTAAGCAGCAGCTACTTGTAATAGTTTTTCGGCAGCCTACATCATTGAATTTCCCTTCCTCCAGGTACTATTTTTTTTTTCAACTGTTGTCCTTATATCTATGTCTTTATGTACTTCAGTTTTCTCAACCATAGGACTGTACCCTTTTCTTAGGACAATTGTATATTAGATAACAACGAGGACAGTGGTCCTCAGAATCTAATGTAAATTATCAACAAGAAAATGTAAAAGGAATTATGTTTTTAAGTCATTTAACAGAAATTCACAAAATAAAGCTGCAGGCAAATCTGAGAACCAGAGCAGCTGGTGACTTGGCTGTGTGATGTCTGGCAGGGGTTACCCATCCTACCCCAGTGTTGCAGCCACTAAGAGGAGACACCAGCAGCTTTAATTCCTGCTATGTCTACTGCAAGAGGCTGATTTGGTAGCTTTACTGTCTTTCCATAAAGTCTCTTCATTTCTACTGGAAGACTCTTCTTTGGAAATGAGTTTGAGGAATGCACACATAGCCCCACCCCATCTGTAATCTTCACAGTCCCTGCCCTGAGCCCTGGTGATAGAGGCTCAAGAGTGACGGGACGGAACAGTCAACAGCAGGAAGGCTGCAGTTCTAGTTCTTGATTTTAATAAAGTGAAAATGTGAGCTGGTCAGTGAACCTATTTAGGCCTTCATTTTCTCATCTGCAAAATGGGCGTGCTATGTTACCCAAGTAAAAGGAGGTATTTTTAATGTCTGAAATGCTATCTTTTTGACAACCTGGCTTCTAAGGATGAAACACAAGCTATTGTTATGGGAAAAGGTATCACAGAACTGAGAAAAATGACACTCAAGATAGTTCTGAGATAGAAAGGTGTAATGTTTCAGAGGGAAGTCCCAGAAGGTTTCTGGTCACAAGCAGATAGGCTCAAAAGGTGTCATTCTTATTGGGTTGAACACACTGTCCCTTCCGCTAAATTTTTTCAGAGCTTCTCTGAGACTATTTGCATCAGATTCAAGCTAAATAACTGTTTTGCTCCAAGACTCCTCTCCACTTCTGGCAATTTCCCTTCACTCTGATTAGCAGGTAGACTGGTCTGTCAGGTTATGAAAGGTGACTGCTGTGGCAAGGATGTAATCCCACAGGGGTGCCTGCAGGAGGGGCACACAGAGATGGTATATGATTTGTCTCTGGAGCATCCGTATAGCAAGGTAAATCAGTTTTCCCAAGGGTTGTTCTTCTGAGACTTGCACTTCACCATGAATGACCTACCCCAGCCCATTGATCATGAGCAGCTCCTCTTCCTTGCCCATTCTGACGCTGAGGAGGCAGCGAATCTGGCCGAGGGCAGCCAGCAGGTTGATGGTGTCACTCACAGAGGCCTGGCTGATGGTGTAGGTCTTCCGCAGGGCCTGTAGCAGCTCCCCGATGCTGTCGTACTGCCTCCGGAGGAGGTTGAACATCATCCGGATTAGGTCTGCATCCTGGATCTGGTCCTCCTGGGCCCAGCAGATCATTGTCTGTGAGATGAGTTCCTTCAGTGTCGCTAGAAAGACAATAGAAAGGACCAGTACTGTGGCCATCCCAGCTCAGGGAGAGCTGTGTACCTCAGCTACTTTATTCAGTCATAAGACACATCATCAGCTGATCAAGGTTAACAAATTCTTTTTTTTTTTTTTTAGAACAAAGCTGGAGGTATCATACTACCTTACTTTAAATTATACCACAAAGTGACAATAATCAAAACAGCATGGTATTGGCAGAAAAACAGACACATAGACCAATGGAACAGAATTAGGAGCCCAGAAATAAACCCATGCATATATGGACAAATAATTTTTGACAAAGGAGCCAAAAACATACAATGGAGAAAAGAAAGTCTCTTTAATAAATGGTGCTGACAAAACTGTAAAGCCACATGCAAAAAAATAACACTAAACTACTGTTTGTCCCCATAAACAAAAAAATAACTAAAAATGAATCAAAGACCTAAAAATGAGACCTGAAACAATAAATTACATAGAAGAAGACAAAGGTACTAAACTTATAGAACTTGGTCTTAGAGAAAATTTTATGAATTTGAGGCCAAAGTCAAGGGAAGTAAAGGCAAAAAAAATAAATGAATGGGACTATATATAACTAAAAAGCTTCTGCATAGCAAAAGAAACCATCAACAAAATGAAAAGGCAACCAATTCAATGGGAGAAGATATTTGCAAACAACAGCTCAGATAAGGGCCTAATATCCAAAATATACAAAGAACTCATAAAACTCAACAACAAACAAACAAACAATCCAATAAAAAAATGGGAAGAGGATATGAATAGACACTTCTCCCAGGAAGAAATACAAATGGCCAACAGATATATGAAAAGATGCTCAACCTCACTAGATATTAGGAAAATGCAAATGAAAATTAGTTTAAGATACCAGCTCACACCTGTTAGAATGGCTATAATCAACAAGATAAATAATAAAAAACGTTGAAGAGGTTTTGGAGAAAAAGGAACCCTCATTTACTGCTGGTAGGAATGTAAACTAGTACATGGAAAACAGTATTGAAGTTCTTAAAAAATTAAAAATAGAGTTACATTATAACTCAGCAATTCCTCTCTTGGGTATATACCTGAATACCTCAAAATCAAGTATTTGCAAAGATATTTGTACCCCTATGTTCATTGCAGCATTATTATCAATAGCCAGGACATGGAAACAATTGAAGTATCCTTCAATAGATGATTGAATAAGGAAGATGTGGTACATATATATAATGGATTACTACTCAGTCACAAAAAATGAAATACTGCCATTTGTGACAATATGGATGGATATTGAGAGTATTATGCTAAGTGAAATAAATCAGACAGAAAAAGGCAAGAACCTTACAGTTTCATTCATATGTGGGTTATAAAACTGAAAGCAACAAATGGGAAACAAGGTAAATAACCAAACAAAAACTCATAGACACAGAAAACAGTATGGTGGTTATCAGAGGGAAGGGGATGAGGAAGATAGTGAAGAGTAAAGAGGGTCAAATACATGGTGATGGAAGAAGATTTGACTTGGGGTGGTAAACACACAATGTAATACACAGATGATGTATCATAGAATTTTACGCTTGAAACCAATATAATCTTATTAACCAATGTCACCCCAATAAATTTAATTAAAAACATTCTAAGAATGGAGTATGGAATGCAGAGAAGTAGAATATGTTGTCAAGAGACACATATGTGCTTTTTCTTCATATGCTGCAAGAAAAGAATATTTCAATTTCATATTGAGGGTGCTAAATATTCTATTCTGATTAAATAATGTTTAAATAAATGCTGGAAATAGAAGACTAAATAAAACTCTTTTTTGCCTTTTGGGTCCTCATAAGCTAGAAATTTACATTTTAATTTTATAAAAATAAAATTATATCTTTATGTTTTACTAGAGGCCCAGTGCATAGATTCATTCACAGTGGGATCTCTTGGCCTGGCCTGCATTCTCTCACAATCCAGAACCCCTCAGAGGATGTCGTAGAGCCAGTTTCGGCCTGATTCCTGCAGGCCAGGCTGAGGGCCTCTTGTATGCATATAAGATCTTTGGTTAATCTCTAACCGCCTTCCCCTACCCCGTACTCTCTTCCCTCTGAGATTCATCAGTCTGTTCCATGTTTCCATGCCTGTGGTTTCTGCTCCTGCATTTAGCATCTGTCCCCTAGTGGTCAGTATGCATCATAGCTACTGGCCAGTTGGCCAGTAGTTTAGGCTTTTATATATATAGATAACATCATGTAATAAATACTAAAATGGGGCATGTGCAAGTGCCATGGGATAGAGTGGGGAGTGATAAATTCTGGTGGATTAAAGCATGAGAAGAAGATGTTGGTGCTGCCTCTTTAGAGTAAAGCACTATTAAGCACTGGGATTTCTCCACCATAGGCACTACCTTCACATATTTAAAAGATACCACATACCACAAACTGATTAGGCTATGCCATTGATTTAAGAATTGTAAAGGATGATATAAACATACAGATACATTAGAAAATGGAGTGAAGTGGATAAGAATACTCTATCAGGCCTAAAGGCTTTGCATTTGGACAGCTGACCATCACATCCTGCACTGTGTGCCCAGATCTCAGCAGAAGTCAGTGGGCACTGCATCGTGGACTACTTCACAAGCACCAAGAGAGAAAGACCAGTAGACTTTGAATTTGGAATTTCTTAGGGTTCATACTAGTGCACATAAATACTACTGGTTATACAAGTAAAGGAAAAATTGCTGAAGTGGGACTCAAATCAGCTGTTGGACCTTCAGATATTAGACTAAATGGCCCTGAAAAGTGCTGATCAACATTGGTGTGGGAGGATGATCAGAAGGGCATGAGAGAACTGAGCAGGAGGAGAGAGCAGAAGGGCCCCTACCAGAATGGCTGGGTAGACACTGCTCACCCCTCCCCATGCTAGACATACTCCACAAAGTGCTGTGACAGAGGTGAGAAATGCTGCGTTTAAATCATAATTCCATCTAAATCTGGCTATGCCTATCACGTTTCTGCAAGGTGTGAATGGCACCAAGAACCTGAATTCAGACCTGGGAATAAAGGCACAGCTCAGGGACAATGAAGGTCACACAGACTATCAGTGAAAGGACTGGGAATAAACTCAGACGGGTGCTTCATTGCCTGTGCCATCTCTAATAGTCTAGTTTTCTACCTCCATACACTATATATGGCAGGTGTCTGCTCTACATCTAGTCCTGGCTCATCGGAAGGATATAAAAATAAAGCTCTAGAAGAGATCTAGATGTAAAGGATTAATTTAACTTACTGTGTCTATCAACACTGTGGATATTTTAGGCTCAGATGGCAGACATAAACTGAAAAATTTAAAAAAGGATACTGAAGGCAGAGAGTACAGTTAAAAGATGTTCCTAAGAGATCTCACTAGGCAGGGATTGCTGACTAATAGCTGTTAGGTTAGATGATATCTGAGCCCCCTGGGGGTAAAAAGTTATTTATGGGCTAGACCGCACTCCTTTCATGAGCTTGTTTCCTCAGCAGCCAAATGTAGAATTTCCTTTCTCCTAGTTACTATTCACAGTAAGGAATGAAAGCGAGACAAAAACATAAACACTCTTGGACCCAACGTAAGTTTCTTTTAGTTCTGTAAGTACAATTCCCCTTTTAGCCTACAATTTGAGCTGAAAGAATTATAGTTTCAGCACAAACAAGCAAATTCTCTGCAGAGATAATACACATCATCACAGTCCCTGCCACACTTGAGAACCAACAATCAGAACTGTCAATCAATCTAGGTCCATCCTCTTTTCAACAGTGCATTTAGAGTTATAATGAAACGAAATAAATACTAGCTTTTACTCAACCTGGCCTTCAGATTAATTCAGGATTTGGGTGAGCTCGTAGCCTCCCAATGCCTTAAAAATCCAAATCAATATGTATAGTCTGGAAAACGGAACATTTATGGCAAAATATCTCACTTGAGGGTAAATTGGGAAGGAAATAGCCCTTTTGCCTGAAAAGATGGAGCAGGGATCATCCAGAGGTTCTTTGTCCTTAAGAGAATGGGATAAATAAATATGAGAGGGAACAAATCTCAGTTAAAAACGCAATGGGACCTCAAGATCACAACAGAAAAATCGAGGCTCATCACTGCTGTGTTACTGATGGAAAGATGTAATTCACTGAAGGCATGGCACTGAAGGCTATCCTTGTTGGTCAGGCTTTCCAGATGTGACTGAGGTCCAGAAGTGTGAGAAGGAATATGGAAGACAGAATGAGAAGAAAACTGTGTGTGTATGGGGAAGGAAACATTCCCAAGACCCTGAAAAGCAATGCATTTGTGGCCTGCCACATGCTAGAGACCTAGCACCCACCAAGCAAACCTAGGTTGAATCAATGAATTTCTAAGGGTCCAAACACTCCGAAACTGTGAAAATGGAGCACTACACCCATGGCAGCTATGCTACTGAAAATTCCTCGGATTTTAATTTAGCTCCCAAGATCCAATGGCAGAGCAGCATCAATATCAGAAGCTAGTAGACTCTCCATATACCTGCACATTTGAGGATTAAAATAGCTAATGCTTATAACCATATCAGGCACATATTATGAGCTTTATATAGATTAACTGCTATCTATATAGCAGTGATAAAAATTGTGGTCCACAGACCCGTGAGGTAACTAAGATCCTTTAGGAAGCTTGTAAGACCAAATATATTTCCATAATAATTAAAAGGCATTATTTGCCTTTTTCATTGTGTTGATAGCTGTTATGATGATGCAAAAGCAATGTTGGGTAAAACTGCTGGTGTCTTAGCATAAATCAAGTCAGTGGCACCAAACTCTATTCTTTACTGCCACATACCCAGAAAAATGCCCAGTTTCTCTTAAGAATGTCCTTAATTATTAATTTCATTAATAATAAACTTTTGAGTATATATCTTTTTAATATCCCATATGACAAAATGGGAGGAAGTATGCTGAAGCACTTCTCCATATCAAATGGTAGTAGTTTCCTTGAGGAAAAGAACTTGTGTGATTGAGCTGCAAGCTAAACTAGCCTCTTGCTTCATGAAATATAATTTTCTTAAAAATGAAAGAGGCGAGTCTATCACTTCATGGAAAACCAATGACAGCATCTATAACTTGAGTTTTCAAGTGAAAACCAGAATTTTGAAAAAAGTTTATCTGCCATTGTGAGTTTGACAGTTTCTCAATACTTAAATACTTCTCTTATTAAATTGTTATTAACAAATGTAATTTTAAAACATTTCATAGTAAAAATATGTTGACATTTGGAAGCTTTGCATAATTTGGTGAAGCAATAATTTCCCAATGACCAATGCATCATGTTACTTACAAAATCATTCATGGGTAGAACATCCATTCAACATGTAAGGCAGACCAATGCATTTTCTTGTAACCAAGTAGAAGAATTTCTTTAATATGACTCTAGATTCCACATGACAATTGATTTTTGAGAAACTATTACTTGTTAAGTTTTGTTTTTAAAGAGGAGAAAATCAAAGTTTAATATGTACACATGGGGAATTCACATAGGCATGATAATTCTACGAAAAGTCCAAAGACAGTGAGGCAACATTGGGTATATAAGACAGTTTTGGACAGATGCAAAAGGGAGAGATTATACTTGTTGACTTTTTCTATAGTATTAAAGGAGAATTTCCACAATTACCTAAAAAATCTATTAAAATATTCCCTTTTCTACTGATATATATATCTGTTTGAGGTTGATTTTCTTCCTACTCTTTAATCAGGTATATGAATCCAACTATCTTTTATTAAGTCACACATAAGAGACATATAAAAAATCCAAACCAATGTCACTCTTCTTATCATTGTTTTTGTAGTAAAAGTTTTAGTTGTTTTTATAAAAATATGTTCTTTTTATGTAACACTAGAGGCCTGGTGCATGAAATCTGTGAATGGGAGGGGGGTGTCTCTCAGCCTAGGCAGCACCCTTTCCAATCTGGGACTCCTTGGTGGATGTCTGACTGCCTAAACCAACAGTCAGATATCCCTCTCACAATCTGGGACTGCTGGCTCCTAACTGCTTGCCTGTCTGCCTGATTTCCACTAACTGCTTCTACCTGCCAGCCAGCCTAATCACCTCCTAACTGCTCCCCTGCCAGTCTGATTGATGCCTAACTGCTCCCCTGCTGGCCTGATCATCCCAACTGCCCTCCATGGCAGACTGATTGCCTCCAACTGCCCTCCCCTGCCAACTTGATCTTGCTCCCAACTTCCCTCCCCTGCAGGCCTGGTCATACCCAACTGCCCTCCTCTGAAGGCCTGGTTGCCCCCAACTGCCCTACCCTGAAGGCCTGGTTGCCCCCAACTGCCCTACCCTGAAGGCCTGGTTGCTTCCAACTCCCCTCCCCTGGTTTCCCCAAAACCTGCCAGCCTGCTCGCCCCCAACTGCCTTCCCCTGCCGGCCTGATCATCCACAACTGCCCTCCCCTACTGGCCATCTTGTGATGATGTCACGCAAGGGTCTGATGCCACCTAGGCTTTTATTATATAGGATAATGGATTTTTTATTTTTTAAAAAAATGAATTAACACTTGCTTAAAGATTTCTATTTTAAATTCAAAATCAGTAATATTGATAGGTACAATCCACATAAACAAAGTCTTTTAGAGGTCTTTGAAAATTTTTAAGTATGTAAAGGGGTCTTGAAACCAAAAGATTTGGGAACCACTGATCTATGCAACAAGGTCTCTGCTGAGGGATGGCCATGGCTGAAGGCAACGCTTTCCGCTAAGAGGAAACTGTTCCATGAGGCTGTGCACTCCAATCAAGTAACTGAGACATGAGACTCGAGAGCAAAAGCTTAGGAAGCTTTCTGTGTTTGTTTCTGGATGGGAGGTAGGGTAAATGTGAATATAATACATCTTACAATGAGAAATAAAGAGAGGATTAAAGAACCATTATTTTGAAAGTTGAATTCTGGCAGTCAGCAAGGGCCCCTGTCATTATTCATTCATCACTAGAGGGCTTTCCACCAGCCTAAATGCTTCCCTCTTCTATTTGGGTTTAAGATCAGTCATTTTCAGAATAAAGGGGGAGGCCAGGTACCTTGCACACAGAGGCTGCGTGGCCTTCTTCAGTCTTTTCTGCAGACAGTGCAGTGAAATGGCACACAGAGGAAGGTACACTACTGCCTGTATGGACATTTAATCCTAATCCTTTGCTACTGGCATTAGCTGACCCTTCAGCAATGACTTTACTCTCATTCATACTGGAAACCAGACTGTCCACTCCAGAAGACTTTGCTCATGAGTCAATGTATCTAGGTTTCAGGACAGAACTTATTCACAGGTCCTTTCCTGTCCTCAGCTCAGTAGCTGAGTTACATCCAGTATGTCCCTTCCAAATTAGCTTATGAATCAAAGGGTATTTTCTGTTAAGTACCGAGTCAAGTACCCTACACAAAACTATTTCAAGACACAATCGTTACTCACAGCGGCCTACTTAGGGGAAACTAGGAGCATTTAATGAGAAATAAAGTATAAAATAATAATGGGTAATATCATTTTCTTAAGAAATAAGATACTTCTTAGAAGGTACAACATCTAGAATAATACTTACATTCAAAATAAATTAGAGAAATATAATATCTCTTATTTTTTCTCCAATGGGTCCTTTATCTAAAGTTTGTATATTTCTAGACTAGGTCCACATTGCATGGAGACTGAAGCAGCCGGGCAGAGAAAGCTCCATCATGAAGTGAAGAGAGGCCTTTGAAGGGATGGATGGCTGAGATGATCTAATGGAAGAGATACTCTTTGCTGTGATGACCCTGGAAAGTCATTTTCCTTCAAGAGATGGCTTATACAAGCAGTCCCTTTAGTGAACACTTATTTTTTCTATTATCAGTGGGAAATGCTGACAATTTTGGCAGGAATTTCAACAGCAAAGGGAGTCAATTTTCGAGATAAATTTGAACCCCTTTCTTTTAAAAAATATTTTTATTATTTTCAGAGAGGAAGAGAGAGGGAGAGAAAGATAGAAACATCAATGATGAGAGAGAATCATTGATCTGCTGCCTCCCGTATGTCCCCTACTGTGGATCAAGCCCTCAACCCAGGCATGTGCTCTTGACTGGAATTGAAACCAAGACCCATCAATCACAGGATGATGCTCTATCCACTGAGCAAAACTGGCTGACCAAAGAGAGAAAGATACATTAACAACAGTTACAACTAAAAAATGATTTCATTTTTTGTTGCTTTTTAAAGTTCCTCTTGGCAATGCTGCCCTTTAATGACTTAAAAACACTTTTATATTAAAAGGTAACACAACTCCTGAAAGAGGACAGACTCAGGAGAAGGCGAGGGTGAGGACAAGAGCTCAGATCTACTGCTTGATACATTTATGGCCCAGTATTTTTCTCTCTCTCTCTCTTAAATACTCTACTTTGTGTAATGAAGTTGCTTCCATAGCCTTTGTTGGAACTCTAGGATTTTTGCCCACTGATTTACCTGTTTCAAGGAGGACTTGTCAAGTGCACTAGGTGGTTCTGCTCATAGGGTTTTAAAAAAGCTATTGTGTTCTTTCCAAAAAGGAAAAGAGAGAGAAAGATGTGTAACAAAACACATGTTTTCTGCTGAGATATAAAATAAACCCTATGAAACAGATCGCCTTAGGGAAGCTAGTCATGTGCATGTGGTTTCCTTGGCGATTATAAATGACTTCATTTATGAAAGTATTAACATTGTAGCTCACTCCACTTTCACAATTAATGTAATTAGGGAGAGTCACAGCTAGTCAGCTATTTCAAATATATGATCTAGAAATTGCACTTGAAATGATTGTTCAGGCTAACTCAAAATGGAAATATTTCTAAGGCATTGTATTGTTTAAGAAGACTTGATGCCTGAAAGTCACTTTAAAAAAAATAGCTACTTCACTACATGATTTCTGGATTGGTCAGATATTCCACTTAAGAAAAAAGAATTAGCCCTAACTGGTTTGGCTCAGTGGACAGAGCATCAGCCTGCAGACTCAAGGGTCCCAGGTTCAATTCCAGTCAAGTGCATGTACCTTGGTTGCAGACACCTCCCTAGTAGGAGGTGTGCAGGATCAATGTTTCTCATCGATGTTTCTAACTCTCTCTCCCTCTCCAGTCATCTCTGAAATCAATAAAATATATTAAAAGAAAGAAGAAAGGATTAGAGTGTCCTTAAGTTAGAGCTGCCTTAGTATATCAGTTTGGGAGCCCAGGTATTATTATTTACTTTCTTCCACTTGCCATTTGTAACCTGCGGTCGGACCTCAGAACCTCAAGCTCACATTCTGTGAGCCTTATAAGAAAACTTCCAAGTGCCACTCACAATATTTGGTAAATGCATTTTTTCAATGTTCAAATTACCAGCTTTGCAATGCCAACTACAATAAGAGAAAGATAATTTATTCTCACAGTGCAGGTTTAAATGTTTAAGCTGCAGGGGTCTGAAGAGAGTCTTTTTCCCCCATTTCCAAATCCAGTTGAGAGTCCAAGTGTCCATCATGTAATGAAGTTCAGGCTTATTATAAAAAAGCAGATTGTGGCCTCTGGCAAAGCAAAATCCGTAGTTTCCAGGGGCTCCATTTCTATGAGCATGCTCTTAAATCTGGGTCAGTGTGGAAGAGAAAGTCTTCTGTTTTCATGAAGGAGAGGAGCACATAATACTGCACTGGGCTCAGTTTAAACGTGGAAAACAATTTATAATGCTCACACTTAACAATTGGAAAAACATAATTCTGTGCATCTAAATTATGTACACTGATTTTTAAATTCTGAATGATGAAAACGTCAGCTTGTGCTCTGCTGCAAATGCTGTGGAGGCCTAAACAGGTGGTAGGTCATTTTCAAGTGAGAAGAACAAGTATATTTTGACCTCTGCTTGCTTCATCCCTGTGACAGGCTGAATAATGGCCCCAAAGATACTCACTGCCTCTTTCTCAGAACCTGTGAATATCAGGAAACCTTACAAAAGGCATGATGCATAAGTGATTGGGTTAAGGATCTTTAACTGGGGAGAGTATCTTGGGTTATCTGGGTGGGCTAAATATAATCCAAGGGGCCTTGTAAGAGGGAGGTAGGAGGGTCAGAGTCAGGACAAATGGTGACAGAGACAGAGGTTGGACTGACACCATTGTTGGATGGAGCCACCAGTCAAAGAATGCAGGAGGCCTTTAGAAGCCGGGAAAGGCCATAAATGGATTCTCCCCTAGAGCCTCCAGAAGAATGCAGGTATATTAACCCACTTTAGACTTGTGGTCACCAGAACTGGGTGACAATAAAGTTGTATTATTTTGAAGCCACAAAGTTTGTGGTAATTTGTTACAGCAGCAAGAGAAAGCTAAGATACGTCCACTGATAGAACATCCTGGGTTGAAGGTTTCAGATTCCTCTCCCAAAGCTACAGCCAGACTGAGGGTGACAGTGAGCAAGTGGCTATAGAAGCTCCCACAGAAGCTGGGCCCCGAGAAACATCAGGTCTGTCTTTGCCGAGGCAGCCAGAGTCAGTTAGTGAGTGCAGAGCTCACGAGGGTCTGCCTGGAGCTGGCCGGAGCTTCTGCCAACCAGAACAACAGCAAATGGTAACAGCTCCTCCTGCAGGACTGCTGTGGCCCACAGATAATGGTTAGAAGGCACAGATAGCATGTGACCTAGTTCCCAGGACACATTCTGGCCTCCTCTCTTCCTCTGAACATCAAGGGCTAGAACTGCCGACATGTCAGCATTAGTATGGGGAAGATGCTGCCCAGGGTAACCATCACAGCATAATGAACATTCCTGGCCACATATTTGGCATTCATTCAAGCCCTTCTTCCTTATAAAATAAAACCCAGATTTTGTAAAGATGTGTGCCTCTTTACCTCAGGGCCCATGATCCTCAGTGAAAGCCAAGGAAATCTCGCTCCAAAGGTGGGCTCTGTTGACTTCAGTTAACATTTAATTTTCTAGATACACGCATTGGTTCAGGAATGGACCTGTGCCCAAATTCTCTAATCAGTGATCTCAGGATCCTTATTTCATGGACTTTTTTGCATTTCCCTTGGACACTGGCATGACTGGACAGAGGCTGGAACTTCAGCCACCGTCTTGCCACCAGCCTGAAGGCGAAGTTGGAATATGTGGACAGTGATCAGAGTCATGGGAGTAACTGAATCCAGTGTCTGGTTCCATCTCTAAACTGAGGTTGGCCATGATCTTATCAGCTACTCTACCTGAGTTGGGCTTTGCTCTCTCTTTTTTTTTTTTTTAGATGAAAGCATCTGATATGATAGATGTGCAGATGAAGTTCTTATGACCTATACTTTGTAGACTCACTTCAGAAGTTGAGATGTATACAATCTTCTAAGCACTAAAATAGTACACTGAGCATTATTTTATAGAACCCTTATCCAACATCACAATTAGTAAAAGACAGATCCAAATGTTGGCTGCTAAACTGTAAACCATCTCAGAGCTGCTTACTTTCAACAACTTCATAACATTCCGAAAAATTAGTTATGCTTTAAAGTTCTATTATACTGTGTAGGTGCTTTCTCATAATAAACTAAGAAATGGATTCAGAAATAATCTTGAAAATCATAAAGCTTTAGCAGTCTTTCTAACTGACTCTGAGCTGGGCACTTTATTCACTTTCCCAGAGCTTTCATTTAAAAAAAAATATTTTATTGATTTTTTACAGAGAGAAAGGGAAGGGGATAGAAAGCCAGAAACATCGATGAGAGAGAAACATCGATCAGCTGCCTCCTGCACACCCCCTACTGGGGATGTGCCCGCAGTCAAGGTACATGCCCTTGACCGGAATCGAACCTGGGACCCTTCAGTTCGCAGGCCGACGCACTAGTTACTGAGCCAAACTGGTTTTGGCTCCCAGAGGTTCAACTTCTTCACCACTAGACTGAAGGTAGCTATGCAAAATTCATGTAGAAGAAAATGAAAACAAGGATGGTGTAATGACAAGAGTGCTGGGGAATTTGTTCCACCTCTGGCTGTGGGGCCTTAGTCAAGTTGTTCAACTTCTCTGTGTCTATCCACTTTTATGAAGTCAAGTCACTTGTGACTTAATATTCTGGTATTCTGTCTCTCTGACCCACTGAACTCTGAAGGGTTGTGCTAATTTATTAAAATAGCAAAGGAAGGCCTAAGGCTTTCTTGGAAAGTTGATGAGCATCAAGAATTTTATCATCACATTTTAATGCCAACTGACCCTATCTTGACATTATCCAGCTTGCATTTACTAATAGTAAAACCTGAGATTGAGAAAAACTTGAATATCCCTGGGGTACTGACCACAGAGAGTGAGTGGCCGTTTTCAGAGCGTCACTGTGCACCACTAATTGCTTCTGTGAGGAGACTAGCTGTGGCAACTCGATGGCCTTTCTGATGGCTGCCCTAACCGTCGGCTGAGGGAGAACCCTTCCTATGTCAGGGTTCAGGTGGCACAGACGCCTGCTGATTTAATTGGGAAGGTTTACTGGGGAAGGTCTCACATCTTTGCGCTCTATGCCTCAGAGCTTCCTCTGAGCTGCAAGTCTGCTCTGCATTAAAAAGTGGCCAGACACCTACTCCTTATTAGCATAGAAGGGCAGCGTAGGAAGTTAAATCCATCCACTCCAAGGGACTTAGCAGATTCATCATGTTAACCTCTCTGTGCTTTCCCAAATTCTCTCCGGCCCGGCCATTCAGGAGGGAGCAGTTTGCCTCATTCCTCTAGAACAGAGTGCTGTCTGCTGTCAGAAACCCTGAGAACAAGGTGACAGGTCTCTGAAAACCTGAAAGGAAAAGCCTGCAAAGACAACTTGTGGAGCATTGTACCAGAATGACAAGAAATAGCTGCCCATTTACTGCATGTCCCCAGGGCCCAGTGACCAGGCACTGGCATTGATCCCTACAAGTTGCCCAGTCAGAACCCCAGAGGCAGTGCTGGTTCAGGGCCTGCCCCAGGCCCTGCAGCAGGCACTGAGTATCTAAGAAAGTGCCAGCTCTCATTCAGCCACCCTCTATTTGATGTTTGGACATGCACATGTGTTTCCTTCTCTTTTGGCTTCACTGGCTGTGAAATGAGGGTAAAAGTTCAGGCTGGCCAGAACTCTCTATTTCTTATTATAATAAGAGCTTCCCATGTGTCAGACTCTGTGCTAGACACTACACCTGAACTGTCCTTTTAACCTCATGACCACCACAGAGGAATAGAAAAAGACATGGCAGGAACAGTTTCCTCAACAATGATGGTCATTATTAGACTCGTCCTCACTTCAGTTTTTAATTAGGCAAAGAAACACTCAACTTAATTAACAAGTCAGGG
Organism: Antrozous pallidus; assembly: GCA_027563665.1. Classification (NCBI taxonomy): domain Eukaryota; kingdom Metazoa; phylum Chordata; class Mammalia; order Chiroptera; family Vespertilionidae; genus Antrozous; species Antrozous pallidus. Next base: position 37,789,548 of record CM050515.1, read on the forward strand.
TTCCTGTAAACAGCCTGCTGAGGCAGCAGGGGGTGAGGTCTGGGGACAGAGCTTCCCGCCTTCATCCACAACTGGCATAGTCCCCACAAGTTGCCCAGTCAGCCAGGCCTGGCCTGGCCACCCTTGACCTTGGCTTGCAGGGCAGGCTGGGTGTGGACAGTTGAGTGGCACTTAGGTATTTCTGCAAAGTCTGTTTCTAAATTTCCCTCCCTCCGTGGTGTTCTATCTTGGCCAGAGCCTCCAAGGAAGACAAGTGTGGAAGCAAAAGGACTGTTTCTCCAGCTGCTGGACACTCTCCCTGCCAGAGCAGCCCTGCAGACTGCCAGTGAAACCATCAATTCAGCCAGCCCCCCTCTGTGGCCCCCTGGGTCTCATCCATCACATGGAGATAATTAGCCTGTTGTTTTTGAAAGCAGTCAGCCAGGCCCATAATCACTTCCGCAAAAAACATTTAGGTGACTAAATGATCAATGGTGACAATGGGGAAAAGAGCAGAGTGATCATATGATGTCTCCGATGGGCTCGGAGGCATGTCTTTGAAATGAACATGCAGCAGAGGTGGGACCGCAAAGGACTCAGGGGACTGAGGTGTCTGTCTTTGCTCTGCAGGGGAAATAATCGAACTGCTTTTATTTTAGTTTCTACGGTCTATTCACTATGGAGAATGATTATGGGGCAAGCTATGGACCAGGCATCCTCAGTATCTAGGCTTCTCTAGCCCCCTCCCCCCCCCACCTCCCTGCTGGCCCCCTCCCAGTCACCCCTGCAGTGTTCTGAAAGGGAAAGGCCCTGGACATGGAGCAGGATTCCAGTCTGGGCCTCTTCCTTACTTATTGCAAGAACTTTGTCCAAATTATTTGGCTTCTTTCAGCTTTAGTTGTCTGGTGTGCAGAACAGAAACCTGGCTGCTCTGGCTGTAGCTCAGTTGGTTAGAACATCATCCCACACACTAAAAGGTTGCAGGTTCAATTCCTGGTCAGGGGACCCACGTAGGTTGCAGATCTAATCCCAGCCAGGGCATGAACAGGAAGCAACCGATTGATGCTTCTCTCTCCCTGTCTCCCTGTCTCCCTCCTTTCCCTACCCTCAACCCCTCTCACTAGAAATCAACAGAAGCATATCCTCAGGTGAGAATTAAACAAACAAAATCCAGGAACCTGGCTGTCACTGTATCTGGTTGTTTGCTATGAAGACAAAATCAGATGAGAGGATGTGAAGCATCTAGCACAGTACCTAAAACAAAGCAGGTGCTCAGTAAATGTTAGGTTTTCGTTCCCATGACAACCAAGCTCTCTTCTCCATCACTAAAACACAGGCTACCAAGCAATAACATGGACAATGTTGCCAATATTTTAAAGGATTTTGACCCCTTTGTTCCAACTGGCTACATGTTAAAAAACATTTTCCCCATTCCATCAAGTTAAAAACAATTTTGGGGTGTGTGGAAGTTAAACCATTCCTAAGATTTTCTCTTAATATGTCAGCTCTGAGTGAGAGGCCTAGGTTATCTGGAACATGAGGCAGGGAATTCATATGCCAACAAGCAGACATGCTTCACCACCTTTTATTTCTATTTCTGGGACTCCAGGATAGAAGACTTATGACACAAAGCTTGTGCCTTTCATAACCCTGCTTGCAGAAGGGAAGAAATATGTGCTGATGACATGATCTCAGACTGGAGTGGCCTCTCGGGTTTGCATGTTCCACCCGAGGCCCAAGGTCTGAGCACCAGTGCTAGGCACCATTCTTAGAGTCAGGGAGACTCACAGAGCCAGGTGATTTCATCACGGACTCTGTTTTCCTAACACGAAATGGCCCCCTTGGAGGGAATCTAGTTGTGACATATTCTATTAGAAAGAAACATCCACTTTCAAAATAGACTCTCAGCAGGTAATACAGGTCAGCTCAATCTATTTTTAGTTATGCTTTGACAGGAACCACAAAGGGAATCTAATTTCACATTCTTTTGTGCTTTTAGAAATTCTACTGGCATACCCTCACCAAATACCCACCCTACCCAGTCCGTGGTGACAGATGGGACTGATCAATGGTTACCAGGACAACTGTTGCCAAGTACCCCGTACACTTTTCCAGAGGCTTTAACACTTCTGCTGATAAATGGTGAGGATTCTTTCCTTTCAGAGATGGTCTGACAAAGATGGAAGGTCAATAGAAAGGGCAATAAGATATATGAACCCCTAAGTTAGTGTTTTCAGACAAACCCATCATATCTTGACAGGCTATTGTTCTAGTGTATGATTTGAAAACATATTCTAAGATGGATAAGAACAGGGAACAAGATAAAAGGCAACTATATTAAACCTGGGAAAGTCCTTCTTCTTTAGACATTTGATATATTTGCAGAATCTGATACTAAAGACAGATTGATTATATATAATATGCAGAGAACGCTCCTTTTGAAATGTTAATGGTTTGTAGACAATAAACTGCCCCTTAGAACAAATTAGGATCTTGTCTCAACATGGTCACATGGCAGAAGTCACCTATACCGTAAGGACTAAAGAAATGAATTTGGACAAGGTTTGGCAATGTTGTAAGAATAGAAGGTCACAGTCCTTTGGGATATTACATTATGAAAATTGTACCCAAAAAGCACACACACACACAAACACCTCCCTAAAACCCCACATTCTATTTCCTTTGCTCCCCTTTTATTATTACTTTGTTTCCTCACTGGGAAATTTTCGATGCTCAGGAACCATAAGCAGAAGTGACAGAAACAACAATGGTTAGAAGAGGAAGATGGTGGAAACAGAGAACACAGCATAGAAACATGTCTAGACATTTTTCAACTAGAGATACAAGAGCAGACCCACCAAACAATAGACCCCCTAGGTTTCAAAAGACTCTGAAAGTAAATCGCTTAAATGAGAAGAAAAGCATAGCCTAGTATATACAACAGTAACTATAGCAGATACTCTCTTTGAAGCTAGATAGCCCATCTCTATCATAGATGTTTGTTAGAAAGCTAATTCCCTTAATTAGGTCTCAGAGGAGCCCTGTGCTGTCAAGTACTGCGACTGAAAGGTCACTTACTAGGGCATCTCTCTTCTTCCACTGCCGGCTGATGCTTTTCTGGCTTGGGAGGGCTTTTGATTTTCTGCAGCAAGGCACGAAGTTTGCCAGTCCAAGAGCTGTCCTCCTCCTCCTCTTCCTCTCCCTCCAGGGGAACTCCTAGCACACAGTGAAAACATTGAACAGGGTATGAAACCTTGAAATGATCGAGAGAATATAAGAACTCTGCTTCTCTTCCTTAAGTATTTGCCTATAGAATGTCTTTTCACAAGTTTTTTAAAAAAAGATGATTTCCTATGTACAAGAACATCAAGTAATTTCAATCCCAAAACTTAACTCTTTTAACCTATATTCCCACAACACTTTAAAGTCCCTAGAAAGAGTTAACATTGAATTATTTCAAATGAAAAGACCATCTGTTATCCAACATATTACTCAATCCTCTGATATATAAGCAGCACAAATGCTAAGAGCCACTTAAAACCAACAGATATGTATCAAAGGGAGGAATTGCTGGCTTAGAATCCTTTAGGCACAGACGTTACAATAGTATATCATTGCCAAAGTACAAAGCAAAGGGGATCAGAAGCAGAGTCCCAAACCCAACTCTCTAACTCCAAGTGAGTTGGGAGAGGTTTATGTAAGATAAATTATTTTATTTCCTTCTTCAGAGACACAGTCCCTTCTCATATTTCAGCAAAGTCTCTTGCAGGTAGAAGACATTTCTGACACGAATTATGGCAGGATTTTTTTTCCTGGATCTCTGACCCAAGTACTTTGGATAGAACCATTTCTTAAATAACTAGAATTCTAATTTTTAAATGGAAAAATAACTTCCCACCTCCCCTCCCCGTCCTACTGGCTTCTAATGAAGGAGCCAGGAACCGACTTGTCTCTGACCAAGCCGCAAGCTGGAAGCTCACCACAGTGAGTGAGAAGGTCCTCGTGGAAGTCGTACAGCTCTTCCCGGATCTCGTCTGGGCAGGGGCAGTTCTCTCCCAGTTGAAAGTTAAGAAGCATGTTGATCTTTGAGGGACAAAGAACAATGGCTAGTTTGTTCTCAGTGGTGGTCCAAAGAACTCAGATCCTGCCTTAGATACCCAACATTCATTGCAAATTTTATTTAACTCATTTTTATTTTTTTGGTAAATACAGTCAACATTTAAAACCTGAAACACTAATTCCAAAGAATGTATGTACCCCTATGCTCACTGCAGTGTTATTTACAATAGCCAAAATTTGGAAGCAGCCCAAATGTCCATCAGTAAGTAGATGACTCGGGGGGAAAAATGCTTTGGTACATTTACACCATGGAATACTACTCTGCTGTAAAAAGGAAGAAAATTTTACCCTTTGCAACAGCATGGATGGACCTGGAGAACATTATGCAAAGTGAAATAAGCCAGTCAGAGAAAGACAAGTACCATCTGATTTCACTCAGGTGAAACTTAATGAATAAACTGAATTACTAAGCAAAATAGAGACGAACTCATAGAAACAGATAGCTCTGGTGGGGGAAGTGTGTTAGGGATGTGTGTGTAGGGATGAAGCAAAAATGAAAAAAAAAAAAGAGAACTCATGGACAATAGTCTGGTGATTGCAGGAGGGGGGAAGGGGAGTATAGAAGGGACAAATGGTGATGGAAAAAATTAAAGTAAAAATAATTAAAAAGTTAGATAAAATATAAATAAAAGAAGCTTGTAATTTTTTTCTAATTATGAAAGTTTATTAATTGCACAAAATTTGGAAAATACCTAAAGAAGAAAATGTACTGATATCGTGCCACCCAAAGAAAACCACTGTTAATATTTTAGTTAATATCTTCCAATCTTTATGTAAGTGGGCTGAGATTATATATGTGGGATCAAGATACACTTTTGAAACTCATTTTTTTCTACTTAACAATTTATCTTGAGCATTTTCTTATTTCCTTGACCTAATTTTTAAAAACTATTTTTTAATTGATTTCACAGAGAAAGGGAGAGGGAGATAGAAACATCAATGAAGAGAGAGAATCATTGATTGACTGCCTCCTGCATGCCCCACACTGTTTTTCCTGCAACAGATGCTTTTCCTAGCAATTCGACATGAGCCCTGACTGGGAATTGAACCATGAACTCTTGGTTCATAGGTTAATGCCCAACCACTGAGCCACACTGGCCAGACCTTTCCTAATTTTTAATAGGTGCATTGCATTTTCATTATATGGATAAATAGCAATTTATGTAAAAGGTATGTAAAATTAATGACCTGGTATGATATATTTAAGTTATTTTCATTTCTTATCCTTATAAATAAAGTTGGTTTTAATTTCCTTTTACATAATTTTTGTTCACATCTCTGACCATTTTATTAAGATAAACTCCTAAAAGCAAAAGTTTGAGATCAAAAGATTTGCACATCTTCATGGCTTTTGATATGAATTGCCAAATTGCCCTCCAGGAAGCTCATAGCAGTTTGTATTATCATCAAATTTATACAAGAGTGTGTATTTCTTTGCCATCTCCATTACAATAATGAGACTTAGTACATATTCAAATATTTTCAAATTTGATGGGTGAAAAATGTCATATCCCTGGTGTTTTAATTTGCATTTACTTGGTGAGGCTGAACTTAGTTTTTCCACCATAAGGACTATTTTTATTTCACATTTTAGAAATACCCAAACTATATTCTCCTTTGATTTATTTTTCTGTTGGGAAATTATCATTTTAAACATTAATCAACATGTACTTTGCACATCTCTAGACTATTAACTCTTATAACAAATTTCCCAAATGTATGTTCCAGTTTTTAGTGAGCTTTTAATGTTGCTTATGTGGCTTGCCTGATGTGTCGGCTTTATGTTTTACAGCCAGTCTATCATCTTCTTCATTATAGTTCTGTCTCGGGGAGTGTTATCCGTTTCTGTGTCAGGGACCACTATTACAGCCTAGTGTAACCCATGGGTTCCTTTGCAGATTATATTTTAAATACCTGAAATAAAATGTAGAGGATTACAAAGAGAAACAATTATGTTGAAATCTAGTTATCAAGAGTATAAAAAACAAGTCTGTGACATAATCACATATGTGCTTGTTTATTAGGTCATTAGACAGAAGGATCTCGTGGCAGGTCTTATATCCACCGTGATCTGTGAGCATGTAACGAATGTGAGTGATATTTCATGGTATGAAAACCATTGCAATACGATATGAAAAAATATGCAGTTTATATTGGTGACAAAGTCAGGTCCTTGCATTGTTGCCTACCTTAATAGTTAAAAACATACTATTAGAGATTAATGAAAAGTTAGTAAAAATAAAGTGGGCATTTATTTTCCCCTCGGATTCCTGGATATCTGAATTCATCCCACAGACCCATGACTCCAGGCTAGTGAACATCTGGAGGGACTGGAGCAGTAACCAGAGGAAATCTTGTCCATTCTGCTGCCTCAGGCAGGGTAACCCAAACAACAGGCAAAAGGTGTTTTCTGCGTCTGTTTAGGTTTCTAGGTTAAAAAAGTTTACAGTCTCTCCAATTAAACCTGAAATCTTATTTATTATTGGTTGGAAGAGCCTTAGTTAAAGTTTCCACTGCAAATAATTTTTTGGAAGTAGGTAGCAGACTCATCTATAATAAAATAATATTTATAAATAGATTGAAAAAATAATTTCTGTAATGTTCTATAATATTAAATTATGGTAATTATAGCAATAACATATATTGATAGAGTGTTTATTAAATGAAAATAGAACCTGAAGATCTCTTTGCAGAATTAGAAAATTAATTTTTGTATTGACAGATTTCCCCCCCACTTGAACACCTAAGAAGCAGGGACCCACCAGCCTGCAGGGCATTCACCAGAAGAGGGGTGAGCTGAATTCTCTGCTGGAGGTCATATCCGTCAATGAAGCCCTTTTGAAAGGGAAAGGTTTGCTGATTATATTTGGCTAATTTGCCAACCATCATTTGACTAATCTTAGTTTTACTTACTCTTTCTTGTATTTAGTTCCATCCCCCAAGCATGGTTTTTGCATCTCTTTGATTACTTTCTGGACATAGGACTGAAAATCTTTATCTTCAAAGGTTACAGAAGGATGAGGTAATCACACCACTGTTTTAAAATTCTAATTCTTATGCATTTTATTTCCCAAGTGATTTTGCATTGCTCTCCTTTAAAACTAATCTTAATCTTCCACATGCTTTGCTGATATTAAATTCTTATTTAGAGAGCTTCATGGGTAGATTCCTTCTAGAAACGAATACTCTGGGAGGCGTGGCAGATGGGACAGTTGAGTTTGACAGCAGTTACTGTCCCTTCTTTCTTTTCATTTCTAGACCAGCAGCATTAACATTACCTGGGAACTTGATAAAAATGCAAATTCTTGGGCCTCACACTAGACCCGCTGAACTAGAAACCCTAGAGGTTGGACCAGTAAATTGTGTTTTATTAAGTCCTTTGGTGATTCTGATGTTTGTTTAAAAATCACTGGGATAACACATTAGGGAAGACTTTATTGAGTTACAGGCTTCTGAATTGAGTATGAAGTGACTGGTCAGCGGATTGTCTAGAAGGCTAAAGGAGGAAGTGATGGCTGGCCCAGGGGAGGCAGAAGAGAAGGTAAGGAGGCACAAGAGGGAAAGAAAGGGTGGGAGCCCGCCCTTCCAGGAGCCAGGATCATGAGCTGCGCCCAGGAGGACAGTGCACCTACTCCCATAAGTTGGGAAATGCTGACCATATTCTGTTGATCTCTGATAGAGAGAAGTGATTTTTGGAAAGATAGGACTGAAAATTTTAAAGTGATGGATCCTTGATGGATTGCAAGTTGCATACTGACAGTGAGCTGACTTTTACTTAGTGAGAGAGACATAAATGTAAGGGAAGGGAGAGAGCTCTGGCCTATGTGCAGTTGTGAAGAGTTATTTCCCACCCAAAACATAATTGGCAAGTGTTCCTCAGTTGTTAGACGAGGGCTGTCTCTTGGTGCACTGGGTCTTTTCATTTCCCACAGCTTTGTGCTGCCAGGCACAGAAATGATTCAAATGCCTTGTGCCTGTAGAGTTCACATTCTTTCTTAGGAATGGGATGGAGGCTCAGGAAGGGGTTTTCACCTGCTCCTGTGGGGGTGAGCGGAACTCCTTGGTCTTCCTGGCAGTCAGGGCTGCTGACATGTTCAGGGCCTGCATGAGCTCGTTGTAGCGGAACTTCTGATTTGCCTGGAGCTTGGAGACATAAATGTCACCAAATGCCACAATGGCCTCCACTCGATGCTGCAGCTCACAGTCACAGAGGTAGCTGAGGAGCTCACACATCTGCAATAAAAGTACATATATACATGAATAATGCTTTATTAAGGAAGCACCTAGCATCCCCATTTTATAGATGGTATCACTGAGACTTAGGCGATTTCAGTAACCTCTCTAGGGTCACACAGCAAGAACAGAACTATTACTTGAATCCAAGTTGGCCAGAATCCAGAGACCAGTTCTTCAACATTAAGGTCAAGAGAACAACAGAAATATGCTCACTAAAGACAGAGTAAATCTCTCTGCAGAGAGAAATAAAAAAACATTTCTAAGTGTGTTTTCCTCAGCTTAGTATAGAACCTGCAACTGAATTGCACTGCGAGGCTGGCTCCCACCTGACATCCTCTGGCTCTCAAACTGTTTTTGTTTACATACACTGCATTTCTGTGATCAGTTCCTTAGGATTGTTGTTACTAATCTTGTCACTATTAGAATTTACACCAATAAGAGAAATAATAGCCATCCTTCCTGAGCACTAACTGTTCGCAGGACACTGTGCCAGGCACTTGCTATCCTTTATCTCCTCTAATCTCTATGTTCCTGATATTTTTAGCAAAGCAGTCTATTACCCTATCCCACTGAATCCTTTATGGGGTTAACAGACACTATCCATTTGTCTGGGCGGTGAGGGCTCTCGCCTACCTGTACACAGTCTCTGGCCTATCTGCAAACCTCCATTCCTGCCAGGAGAATTAGGACCCAAAGCTTATGCCACTCACACGTGATGCAACTACAATATTTAATTAAAAACTGTCAGAACCAATGAAATAGGAAAACTAAGTTGAATGACTCAGGGATGTCTGTAAAAGTTAGGCCACCTCCCCCTAATGCTAAAAATTAGGTGTTAGACAACAACAAAAAAATGGGACAAATCATAAAAATCTAGAAGCATTCTGCACTCAGCTTTCCAATTATTTCTCAATCTGCATGCAGTCTACTTGAACTGGCAGCTGCACATGGTGCATATCATCCATGCACAAGAGGGCTCTACCTGCCAGCCAGAAACTCACATTAAAGGAAAGGACTCAGCCCTATATGAGACCAGCACAGTTATACATTTTAATACAACATTCAAAGTTTATATGTAAAATTTGTTGTGCTGCTCCTCCATATTTAATATCTTAATTAACTGACCCCTACCAATCGCATCACATTGGATAAGAGAGCTCCAATGATGGTAATACATTTTATGATAAAACACATCTCATACTGTATTTTATAAAAATACATTTTAATTCTATGTTTTACTATATTATCATCCACATTTTACAAATAAGAAAGCTAAGACTTTGATAGGCTACTGACTTGGCAAGTTTATTTAGGTGGTTAAGGGATGGAGGGTGGAGCAGGAGCTGAAATTCAGGGATGTCCGAGTCAGGCTCACTCATGGGGCAGACTGTTCTACTCTCCTAATTTTCATTTATCTTTCCTCAGTTCCTAGAAGATAAATGTTATTGTCATCGGTTCTTTACTGACACTAGCTTACACCTGGTAAGACTATGTTTTAGGAAATGTTGAGGTTTCCTAGGTGATGCCAAGGGACAATGCTACATTAGCCTGCCTCTCTTCCTTGGCTTATATGGCAGTTTCTAGTACATGTGAGTGCAACAGGTTGACATTAGTTTGGTGATCAGAGCATGGATACAAATGAGAGCTGGTGATGAGAATGGTCCCCCTAAGTGTCAAATATTTTGGTTTACTCCAAAGGCTCCTTCCTCTATAGACAGGATCTCACAAATCCATCCGTTAGCCCCAAAGGGTAAGAGATAAGACCAGGGCAAATCCACCACTAGTGCCAGAAAAGCACTTCTGAGGCAAGTGCCTTATTGACGAGGGTTGGTGTTTTCACTTTGGCTTGGGGAGACATATTCCATGTCAGAAATGAGCATGACTGGTGGTCACTTTGAGCATCTCTGTTACCCTCCAGGTTTGGCCAGTATCCACAGCCCCAGCCTCACCACCACTAGGCTCCCCAGCTCTTTCCAAGGGAAGGATCTTTGATGCCCCAAGTTACCTGCAGCTTGACGGACTCCGGTAATCGGGTCTGTAACAAGCCTTTGACTGGAGCCTCCTTGCTGGTCTTTTCCCCAGCCTCTACTGCCTTCTCCTCCACCTGAGTCACCTCCTCCTTCTCTGCTCTCTCTTCTGTCTCCCCACTGTGCTCCCCAAACACAGATGGGTCAATCAGGAGGAGAATCTGCCGAACATCATCATCATCAAACACCCCCATGACCAGCAGGGTTCCAATGAGCTTCAGCACAGGCACAAACTGGAACTCCACAGAACCCCCAACGGGGTCTCGGATGTGAGCCCCACTGCCCTGCACAGCCTCTGTCAGCATGCTCAGCGCCTTTGTCTTCAGAATGTCCAAGGGAATGTCAGGGCTCTGCTTCTGGTGCTCCTCACTGGTCATGACAACGCAAGGGGTGGAGAACTTGAAGCCAGGCTTTAGGCACGTTCTCAGGCCCACCCCAGGTAGCCCGTGCCTCTTTGACTTGTCTGGGTACAGGCGGATTTTCCTGGTGGTGCTGGTGATGGGGATGATGTACTCATTCTTCATCATTAGCTTTCTCTCCTTTGCGCTGGCCAGATGAATGCTAATGAGCAGATCATAGAAACCGGACCTCAGAAGGCCAGGGAGGTACTTGTTATCAATGGCGTAGAAGAGCTGTGAGAGGTCCACGTGGCTGCACAGGGCATAGGCGACGCGGCTATTTCCCAGGGCACACACGGCACTGTAGAGTCTCAGCGTGTGGTAATGGAACTGCATCAGGTCCTCCTGCTCGCAGAGCTCCAGGATGTCCACACACCTGAGAATGAGACAATCAACCACTCCACTGCATGGTGTGGTGTGGTGTGTGGTGTGTGTGTGTGTGTGCGTGCGCGCAAGTGTGCCAGAATTTAGCAGAATTCTTGTTCTCTGAATCCCCCAGGATTTCACCCAACCCAATGAAGGTAGAGGGCATAGAAAAATGAAGGCATCTCTGCTATAATTTCTCTTCCTGATTATCATTCCTCTCCCAGTTCTGGTCCACATCCCATTGCTGATAATTCACCATGTCTACCTACGAGGGTTTCCAAAGTCTATAGGACTTAATAAGAATAGCTTATCAAATATCGATCTTCCTTTATTAGGGAAACCCCCCAAATCTGAACACTGAGAAACATTCAGGTATAAGGCAAAGGTTACTTGGTCCTCTTAGTTGTAGGTTCAAGGGGATTTTTTGTTTCCTGATGGAAGAGGCCTCAGAAGATGTAGCTGAAGCCCTTCATCAAACTACCATCTACCTCATCATTATAATCTCTAATCTGCCATCATCCCGGGGCTTTCCTTCTCCTGAAAACAAACACACTGCACTCTTGTCCACAGAGAAAAACATTTTCCAACTTGAGATGAGCTGGCATAATCAATTTACTTTCTCCCTCCTGATTTTAGAGGTGTGTTTGTCTATGTCATATTTCCTCATTTATGGGGGGTGGGTCTAGGGTGTGGGCTTTGATCTTTGCTTAGATTTTCCACTTTGCTTTGCTCCTCACCTTGAATCTGAGGACCCTTGGCATTGACTCCCCTGGTGGATTGCTGGTCTTTTCTGATCCTTCCCTACATTAGCCTGTCTGGCTGCTGCCCATGACCCAACAAAATACCCAATTGAGATCTCGGCAAGTGTCAAAAACTCCACCTTCTATTTATTTTTATGGTCCAAGAGATCAAGGGGTCATAATATCCCCAAAATAGGACATATTTATTCTTACTATGCGTAGAACTATACTATATTTTTTCCTACACGATCTCATTTTTTTTTCTCCCAGCCATCCTTTGGGTGGACATTAATCTCCTTGTGTCCATGAGGAGATGAGGGCTGGAGTGCATGAATAACTTACCCAAGGCCACACAACCAGAAAGTGATAGAGCTGAGATTGAACCCAAGCTATCATCCAAGAGTGGCCCTTAATGAGGGGAGGCCAGCAATTGTTTCTTCATCTCTGAGAAAGTTAGGCATACCTCCTTCTCCTTCTTGCCACCAATAAATATACATTTTAGAGTCACACTAAGATTTTTAATTAAGTGCATGGGTACGTCCCCGAGTATAGGCACTCAGAGCTGCAGTGAAGGTCCTGCGGTAGGCATATCATAGTGAATACTTGGCTGTTTCTAAGTGAATAACAAAAGCTGAGAAAGGAAGGGAGAGAAACTGATGCTTTGAGGAAACCAATAGTAATCTTGGGGCTGACTGAACAGGCTGATGAGGATGTCCCTCCTCCCCTCTGGGCTTGCTAGGCTCTGCCTCCCCACCTCCTGGGCCGGTCCATCCACATGAGCACCCCCACTACCTGTTCTCCTCAGGGATGTGGAGTGCCATCATCTGCAGGGGCTCCAGGCACTGCACGACCCAGCCATGGCGCTCGCTCACCCGCTCCATCTCCACCTTCAGGAAGCTGTTAGGCATGCGGCTCCAGAGCACTGGCTGGATGGTCTGCACATCCAGCCGAGGGGGACACTGTGGGGCTGGGTTCTTCTCCTCGCTCTTAAATATGGCTGCTGACAGGGGCAATGTGGTCTGGGCCAGGCAGAAAGGCATGCCGGGGAGGGAAGAACACATGAACAATACAGAAATCCTCAGCTATTGGCCCATGTTAACCAACAGGGTTAGTATAAATTAAAGAAAAACAAATATATCCAGGAACCCCTAAGGCCTTTCCCAGCATTAAGTAAGACCTTGCCTAATGGGTTATATAAGCATTAATTCTTTCAGCATCCAATAGAAGTGAGAGAAGGAGAACGTGAGAAGGGAACATGAGAAGTGAGAAGTGATAGAGTCCCTCTTGTTCTGAGGCCTACTGGTCAACATGCCTTCCCCTTTATAACCATTCCATGAGAGGACAGACACATACCTTCAGCTTCCCAAGTTCAAACTGGAACAAAGAAGTGCTTGTGGGCTGCAGGAAGACTGCTGGAAACACTTTGGTATTGGGCTCCACCTAGAAACCAGAAAAAACGGAGAGGTTTGTCCAGAATGATAAAATCACTGATGGCAAAGTCACTGGGTATTTTAATCAGCTCCCCACTCTAACTTTGGCTGGAAGACAAGAGAGAGGTCATGGACTGGTAGGTCTATACTGCTCAGAAATCCTTTGAGACCTGGTGCCTACTGGTAATTACAGTCTCTGCTTCCCACCTTAAATACGCTCTCACTCCCTCAACTTGGGTTGAACAATCCCACGTCCTTTCATTTTCTCTCTCAGGTGAATGAAGCCAACAGCTTTATCCATGGCTCAGAAGGATGGTCAGAGTGGGGAGCTGCTAACTTGCTACCAAAGGTAATGCCAACTCTTGATCACTGAACAATGCGATGCTCTGGCTTGTCACACAGCACAGAGACACTGGCCTAGAGGAGGGGGTCTTAGGGAAGGTACTGTAATTTCTGAAAGCAAATGAACATTGATCAGCAAGCCCAGGAGGACTAGCAGGGTTTCTCAACCTTGGGATGATTGAAATTTTGGGCCTGGAAAGTCTTTGTTGTTGGAGCTGTCCTGTGCATTGTGGGATCTTTTGGTACTTCTGGCCTCTACCTACTCAGTAGTGCTCCTCACCCTACCATAGTTGGCATAACCAAAATGTCTCCCAAGAATGTCAAATGTCCCTTAGTGAGAAAAGCACCCTCACTTAAGCACCACTGCTTTGCAGGCAGGGCTGTGAGGCATTTCCCTGGAGTAGAGGGCTGCCTCCACTCTCTGCCTCCTCTCTCAAAATCTCTCTTTCCCTTGGTTCCTCTGGACTTCTCTCCATCCCTTTCTCTCTCAGGGTGTAATTCTTACATTAAATGGTGTTGACTCACTGACTATCTAGCTGCCACTTAGTTGACATTGGGGCTATACTTATCATTTGCAAACTTTGATCAGATAGTGAAGAGGAAATGGGACTCTTACTCCTCTCACTGAAGTTCTTTGCCTTTAAGAGAATTCAAACATTAGGAGATTCTTGCAACTCTTCTGACCAACCAAATTATGGGATGGTGGGTACTATGGACATACCCTGAGGTGCCCCCCAAGTGAGTCACACTCATGTATAATCCCCTGCACTAGAACCTGTGTGCTGTTTCTGGCAAAAGTGAAAGGACTATAACTTTATATTCAGCAGACTGGACAGAAAGAAGGAAACTGCTGTGTTATGAGAAGGCCACCTGACAAGGAATTCCAGGGGATCTCAGGGCATTGAGAGTGGCTGGCCCTGGCTACAGCCAGCAAAGAATGGAGCCTCCATTCACAAATGCAAGAACTGTGTCCTGTGAACAACCACAGGAGCTTGGGGAAGAAATGAAGTCCTGACAAGGACACAGCCTGGCTGACACCTTGACTGCCATCTTGTGAGACCGTGAGAGAAGATCTCGCTAAGCTATGCCTGAGTCCTCACCCATGAACCCATCAGACCACAAACATGTGCTTAAACGTCACTGAATTCAGGGTAACTTGCTATGCAGTCTTCGGAGATGAATACAGTGAGTTGTCTTCCTGTCAGGATTGTTACAGCCTTCCTTTGTATCATGAACTTCATCAATACAGTAAGACATAAAGTTGATAAAAACACATTTTTATGGTTGTGACTTAAAAGATTGCTTGGCTCAGTGCTATCATTTGCTTATGATGAAACAGGCCAGACTGTAAACCATAGCCTTGTGCCCTGCACATGGTCATTCCAGCACACTATAGGGGGTTCATAGTTGGAGTTCAAATATTTGCTTTATCCCCAGTGCTCCAGGTACCCCTGTGAAATAGGAAGAGATAAACAACTGTAAAAACAAATAGCAGTGACAGATGCTTTATTAAGGACATTCAACAAATAATTATTTAGTACCCATCACACACTGGCTTTATGCCAGACACAGGGTTTACAGTGGTGAGAGATGAAACTAGGAAACTATGATCTGATGCTGGTGTGACCTTGGCCACAGAGCAGACCTCATCCCTGGATTAAACCCAGATTTCTCAATACCCATTATGTGACATGTAGAACAATGCATGACCCTCAAATCATTGCAGCCAGAAGGAAGCAAAGCTCTAGCGACTGAGAAAACTTCACCTGCACCAGCAATAAGCCCTTGAGTCTGTGCTTCTTGTGGGGAGAAATGTATCCAGCTGCAAGTTCTCTGTGCTGACCACTATCACATTAGCAGGGGAGCTACAAAAGTTAAGGGCATGATGTTAGGTCCCTCAGGACTGGTCCATACAAACTTCACAAACCATCCAGCCAAGCGCCAGCGCCTCCTCACACTTCCCTCAGAAAGGAGGTGCTCTGATAGCTTCAGAACGCCCTGGAGGAGGCTGTTTTCTACCCCACAGAGGACACTCCCACCATGAGGAACAATGGAAATTTCTCTTTCATCACAGAAATAAGATGATCACACAAGTGTGGGATCATGATGGATGGATGCAAGGATAAAACTGGCAACTGGGGGTGTGGTAAGCAGAATCTTAGCCGACTCTCATGACCCATGCGTTACTCTGTGATGGTGTATGTCACAAGGCAGGAGGGTTCTTCAGAGATAAGGAAGAGTACCAACCAGTTAACCTAGAGATAGATTATCCTTGAGAATCTAATCTAGTCACAGGAGCCCTTCAAAAAACAGTGTTTTCACTGCTGGGGAAGAAGGAAAGTCAGAGATTAGAAGCTTTACAAGAATCTCACATGCTCCTGGGGCTTCGAAGATGGAAGAGGCCTCATGAAAAAGGAATGTGGCACCTCTGGGAGCAGAGAGTGATCCTAAAGGCCTTGTGAGATCCCGGTCAGAGATCCCAGTCAAACCTGCATAACTTCGAGATAATACATGTGTGCTGTCAAAAGCTGCTAATTTTGGGGTAACTGGTTAGGCAGCACTTAAACAATCAATACAGTGGCTTTCCAGGGAGTTGGGAAATTTGACAACAAAGATTCAGCAAACACTCCCTAGGTGCCAGGAGACCTGGCCATGAACATGAAAGCAGGTCTCTTCGATTGAGGAGCTCCCACTCTGGATGGTTAGCTCACATTTTAATGGAATGGATGGCAAGCCCAGATTTGGGTCTGCGGTGGAGTATTGCTGACAGTTTCCCCTTTGTGTTTAAGGTACTTTTGTCCCTGTCTGATCTACGTTGTCCTTGCAATAATAGCCATTCTATTTCTAATCATGTGTAAAGATCAGGGCATGGGAACTGCCCTGAATGCAAAGCTATCTCCTCGTGTGACTCTGGCTCAGTTCTCACTCAGAGCAGGGTGGCTGGGGTGTTAGCCATCAAGGAGCAGTATCTCTTAAACATACATTTTATTTCCCATCTCACTCATGATTACATTAAGTGGGGCAGACAGGTTTTCAAATCACCTAGCAGTCTTTAACGGGGGGAGGAACTCTAAACACTTTGTTTGAGAGAATACTTCTCTCGTTATTTTGGTTACTGGTCCTTTCCCAATAAAGAGCCTGTGTATAAATATCACTGTCCTGCTCCTTCGAGGTAACTGAAAAATGAAAATGGCTACATCTGCAGAATAACAATTATCTCGCTGCCAGGGGACCGGATGCAAGTCACACAAGTCAGCATCTCGCCTGTGATGAGAAGGGGGCTGACTGGGTGTGAGCTTCCCCAGTCCCCTCTCTCCTCCCCCCACACAGAGCCTGGCTCTCTCCTCATTCACAGCAACATTCCTCAGGACAACAGGCAGGCATGGGACCCAGAGCCAGAAATCAGGGCTTATACATGCGAAGTAGAGGCAGGTATTTGGAGGCCCAGGATAGATGCCAACACACAGCTCAGAGAAGACAAGTGGCCAGCCCACTGTCACCCAGAATCTACCGTGAAAGAGGAGGATAAAAACAGCCAGTGTCCTGTCTGCTCTTTGTTATAACATCTCAACATCATGGGAAGTCTAGTCATCACTGCTTTGAATGCCAGGGGTAAGTGATTTATTTAGGGACCTCCGATGCCCAACTAGCCTTAAAAGTTATTAGATGCTTTAGAGTTCTCTGCAGCTCAGGGAGGACCCTGCAGTCAAACTCATTTCAAATTTAATGGGAAAAAGCTAATGGATTCTGAAGACAGACTAATGTATATAAGCAGTTTCTCAGGGGACTTGGGGGAGGGTGGAATGATGAGAAAGCACTAGAAAAATAACAGCCTGGTTCCCAAAGGTCTCTTTCCAGGAACAGCTGGTTGGGCCCCAGTGGTGGACCGTGCCACCTGTGTGGTGGTGAGGATCCCACCTTTTCCGGAAACCCAGGGAGGTGCAGTCTTAAGCGCTGCAGGAGGCTGTCCCCAAGCCCCCAAAAGGGATGGGCCCATCTGCTCTTACCAGCCAAATATTTCAGATTTGGGAAAGCTGCTCTCTCTCTCCTCTCTAGATGCCCTCTCCTCAACCAAGAGTCCGAAAAGGGTTTTTACCCATTTATACAGCAGTGGGATGCTTTCATCAGCTGTACTTAGCTAAGCTTCCTCAAACAGGGCATGTCATTGTCCTGGGTCAGCAATGTCCTCACTTCTTATCCATAATCCCTCCTTTCTAAATGGTGTTCTCAACCACTAACTACAAAGATCCCATACCAGTCTGCCCATCAGCCTGTCCATTGTTCCTCAAACATATCTTATGTTTTTCTATCTGCATAGTGCTTCTTGTGCCATTCTTTCAACCTAGTATATTGCACATTCCTCTCTCTTTAAGAGGAAGGTTTTTGTTTGTTTGTTTGTTTTTTTGCTTCAAAATTAAAGTTTCTCCATGCTAAACACTCTCCTGACCACTACTGATGGAGGCCAGCTCTTTCTTCTCTGAAGTCGAATGACACTGTCCACACATACATGAGACTCTCCATTCCATCCTCAGAATGTCGAGGTTTAATACAAATTTAACTCCTTATCTTAGCCTTTCTGGGGTGTGCTCTGTAGAACTCTAGGCTTCTAGAATATTACTGTTGCAGTAAAAAACTAAAAAAGCTATTCTTGGTCAAATAGCATGAGAAATGCTTGGTTAGACAAGCATTTCTCAGACTATTTTTAAAGTATTTCTCAAAGTGAATGTTCATTACAAAACTTCAAAAGGAGGATATACTACATGGCCTTCTCCAGCTTTCTTGGCTCAGGGATGAAAATCCTGCTTAAAGGAAACCAGGCTTCCTGTGCTTTTTCTTTTTTTCCATTATCTTGTAATTTTATTTTTGTCCATATTTTTATTTTTTGTCCATTAAAAAAACATTATTTTTCAATTATAGTTCACATTCAATATTATTTTATATTAATTGCAGGTATACAGCTATAGTGGTTGTCAATCATTTACTTTACAAACTGGTCCCCTGGATATTTCCAGTATCCACCTGATTCCATACATACCAGTAGTTATTACAGTATTATTGACTGCAGGCTTCTTGTGCTAATTACAGGTAAAGCTACAACTGGTGGTTTTCCTGAGTAGTTCTATCAGAGCTCACAGTAATGTAATAGGGAAGCACATTACTTATACACATGCATAAATAATTAAAAGGACCCTGTAAGGAATCCATAGGGAATGAGAGAAACCTTTTGCAAAGTGAATACTGCCTGGCAAGTTAATCCATTTTATGGGTCTATATTTGATCACAGAAGTTTCTTTCTTTTTTTATTTTTTATTTTGAAAGTATCACAGATGTTCTCCTTTCCCTCCCATTGATCCCCTCCTCCTTGCTCCTGCCCCCGCCCCAGGCCTTCACCACACTATTGTCTATGTCCATGGGATATGCATGTATGTATATAAATTCTTTAGTTAATCTCTTCCTGCCTCCCCCAACCCTCCCTCTGAGATTTGTCTGCCGATTGCCTGCTTCCATGTCTCTGGATCTATTTTGTACCTAGGTTTGTTTTTTTCATTAGATTCCAGAAGTTTCTTAAAGCAAGAAGTATCTCTGTTCACCTCTGAAACTTTGTATCTTGTATGGCCCAGGTAACATAAAAATTGCACATGAAAAAATTTTTGGAATAAATGAAAAACCTTTAGAGACCATCACCAAGGAAAACCTTCTTATTTTCTAGAAAGATGACCAGCATATCTGTTCAGTCAATAAATATGATATATCCGCCACCCCCATTTTCCCCCCTCTCTGGACAAAATGAAGCCACTCTGCTCCTCTTTTTGTTTTCTAAGATGGCCTATGGGCCACATGGGCTCATCATCTGCTGAGATGGGATGCTGAATATGGCAAGTGAGGAGCAGAGACCCAAGACAGGAAGACTGCTGTCTTGGCCCCAGAAGCCATCCCTACCTGGTAACAGGTGCCAAGTTCTCTCCCATTGGCGGAGAAGGACAACATGCCCATTGCCAGATCCACAAGGCAGCCGATCTCCAGGTCCACGTTGCTACGACTTGACCGTTGGGAAGTGGCCACAATGTCCCCACCCCAAACCATGTAGCAGTTGCTGCGCTTCACACTAGGAGCCAAAAAGATGAAAGGCACAGAGTGGCGACTGAGGCCTTTTGCAACCAGGACTCAGGGATGGATGACTCCAGGCCTTCTAGTTCCCCTCATATAACTCTTTTTCTTAAACTAATTTATCTAGCTTTAACCCAGTTTCCTCAGGCACAAACCTCTGCTTAGGGAAATGGTAGTCTATCAGGCTACTTTGGTCCAGAGAGCATAATGTTTGGGAACTGTTTCCTGGCTCAAAATTACTCCAGCTTTCCGAACCAGAGAATGGGATGTTTGTATTCTCCCCTTAGAGATAGGAAATAGAGGCATGAGGAGGATACCCTCCACAGGTAGATTTATACACTGTATAGGCATTTGGCATGCTAGGCCAGAACAAAACTCTGTGTTCAGAGTCCTAGCCCAGTGTCAGGGCACTTGGACACCAGGACTGCATTCCTTAGGATGGCAGGCCTGAGCCCGGGGAGACTTGTGGAGTAGATCATGTTGGTCTCTGATGCTCTCGAAGCTCCCTGGAGTTCTACCCAACACTCTTCCCTAACTACCAGCTGGGAAAGAGTGCCTTTCTCTGCTAGCTGTCCACCACCATGCAGAATGTAATCTTTATGGTAGGCACTATTATCTAGATTTAAAAGCCAACTATAATAACAAAAGCACCATCAAGTCTCCAAAGCTTGGCTCCTTAATTGTACGATTTCAAATCTCGGGTGGGTTTAGAGAAGTGGCACAAAGGCAAAGGTGATTCCTGAGCCCCTTGCAGAGAGCTGACTGGATCTCCTCCTACACCCAGTCCTGGGGTACATCCTCTGAGGAAGCTTGTCCCTTGAAGTAACAAATTTCTCAGGTTAAATGAGAGAGTGAGTCTGTACCTGATGGAAAGGAAGTCCTTTTAAACATGCTACGGTCAATCTGATTTGACCTTGGAAAGACAAGGTTTGATTAGAATTCTTCAAGATTCTTTCTATCTCTAGAATTCTATTATTCCCTGCCTGAGATCCTCACCCCTCCCCCTCCATCCCGTCCCCTATTGGAAATCCCCTTTGTAAGTCATTTCATGGTCACTTCCCAATAATCAGATCTGCCCTCCTCTCTTCTGGGGCTCCCACTGAGCTGATCCTCCATGTGAATGCCCTTGGGCAGGGCCAGTGCAAAGTGCTCCTTCAATGCATTACAGCCATTTGCTAGATTTCCATAAAGGTTAAACTGCAGCCATGTTACTACTGCTTCTTAGTGATTAGAGACTGAGTGCACTGATTACTACTACAGAATTCAATTAATAATATATTGAAGCTGTGAGAGGGTGGAGTGTCATGCTTTGGTCATATTTTAAAGGGCCCAAAATTGAAATACTAAAAAATATCTGAAGATCGACACTGCATTTCTTGTTATGTGAGACAAAGAAGTAAGATTTACTGAGCACTGACCATATACTGGGTCTTATTCCAGGTGCTAACGTGTCAGTTAGTTTTCACAATAAAAACTGTCACTGAGGCTCGGATAAATCATGGCCAGCAAGGCACAGTCAGCAAACTAGAGCAATAAACCCAAATGGGATGGGCACATCTGCCTTTTGATTTTCTGGTGGAAAAGGAAAGTCTGGGCTGTCAATGACTTTCACCTACTTTCCTCGTCAACCTGAACCAGGTGTTGCTTATAGCATCTACTCTGGGTCTTATTACATGATAAATGTTCAGTAATCCTATGTAATAAGAGAAAAATATGCTAATTATCTGTTATGCCATGAGGTGTAACAACTGACTGCATAATGACCAGATCATAGATCTGCAGGAGGGTGGGGCAGCGAACTACAAGCAGGTGGCGGAGAGCTCTAGGAGGGGGCAGGGCAGCAAGCAAGTGGAGAGCTACAGGAGGGGGCAGGGCAGCAAGCTATGAGAGGGGTGCAGAGGGAGCTACAGGAAGGCAGGGCAATGGGCAGAGAACTATAGGAAGGCGGCAGCAACCTACTGGTGCATGGATTTGTGCGCAGGGCTACCAGTAGTAATAGAAGTAGTTAATGTCTATTGACTGGATGGGCTATGGCACTCTTCTAGGCATTTTTCTATGTATTATCTCTTTCAATCCTCACAATACTCTTTAGCAGCAATTTTCAACCCTTTTCACCTCATGTTGTACATAAGCCAATTACTAAAATTCTGCGGCACACTGAAAAATATATCATATTTTTTTTCCACCTGACAAAAAAATAGGTAGAATTTGATTCATTCGCACCAGATGGCCATTGTTGTGTTGGCTGTCATTTTTCTATTTGACAATCTAAGGGAAAAGAGGCTAGTGTCCCCGACTAAATAGTAAGGTATTGCGTGTTTTAAAATTTTTTGCACCACACCAGTGTGCTGTGGTACACTGGCTGAAAATCGCTGCTCTATAAGACTGGAACTATTATTCTCATTTTACAGGTAAGGAAATTGAGCCCAAGGAGGTTAGTGACTGGCTCCAAGTCACACTTCTAGTTGATACTGGAACCTAGTTTAAAATACAGGCAGTTTGCTTTCAAAGTCTGTGCTCTTAACCACTGCCCACAACGGTCCTCCTGACATAGCACTTGAACCTGACCACTCGTCTTTAATGAGCCAGTAGCATCTAAAAAGCACTGACTGCAGAAACATTCCTGACTTTGTAGGGCTAAAGGGCAGCTTGAAAAACAACCTTGTATATCTCTGCACATCTGCCTGGGGAAAGACTCCATCCACTCTCAGGTGGAAACAAGACATGGTTTGCTGGGTCACCTCTGGCCACAGCTGGCCAAGGCTGCTCTCTCTGGGGGCAGTGCCAGTGATATTGTGGGAGGATGTGGGTGTGCCTAAAATGTGTTTGCCCTAAAGATCCTTAATTTTTACTCAGTGGTTATTAGTAATGAATTTGCAGTGTCTCTTTGATGTTCTTTGTGACTTCAGCCACGACACACTTTTGGGATGAGGAGAGTCCTGACTTGATCGGTGTGTGATGTGGTCCATCATTTTCTTCTGAAGCGACTTTTCTCAGACACCCAGGGATGTTTCTCTGTATTGTTCTGTTGTAGAAATCTGGCTTGCCCAGAAACCAAGGAGGTGTCTGAAATGGAGCTCAGACCTTCCAATTGTGCACCTGTATCTCCCATCCCTGAGTCATGTTTTATAGTCATGACGAAATGACTCACAATTTTCACTAATAACATGCTTCCTGCCATAGTACCTACCCCCACCTGTTTACTGAAGGATTTTAAGTCTGTGCTTCATTTCCCCTCCTTAATAGATGCTGAATGTTTCCTTCTTTTGGGTTGTGGGGGGTAAGGGAAAAATGGCAGCTTGGGGAGGAGGGAGTGAGGAGCTCCCTTACCTTTCATGGACTCGACCTCTTTCATCCCCCAGAGTAACAGTCACTGTACAGTTTTTATTCAGGTCAAACTTTTCACTGTAGAAGTGATAGTCCGGAGTCACCCATCCAACCCAGACGCAGGAGGGGTCTTGTCCGGCAAAGATGCGGATTGCGTAGTAGCACTGCTGGAGAGAGACCGAAGAGGAGTGAGTGGACCTCAGTTAGGGAAGCTTGCTCAGGAAGTAGGAATAGTGCTGCAGCCCATTGGTTCCTTTTCTTAAAAAGCATACCTGGGTCTAGAGGGGCACTGAACTCTGGCTTGGAGGAAGGCCTGGCTAGCGTTTGGCTTCCTTATTTGTCTCTTGTCTGTTGGGCTTGAGGATCTACCACCCTTTGCTCAGAAGATGCTGCTGGGGAAATAAGTGGCAGCCACTCAGGGTGGCCAGCACAGGACCCCAACCCTCTCCTGGGCACTGACTTTGCCCTGAGAGAGGAAATAGTTGAGGTTCAGAGAACTCCTGCTACACTTTCCACTTTTACAGAGAAATTCAGGGCATTTTTTTGGGGGAAAGTCTTGAAAAACATATTGTGAAATAAAGCCCCTAGAGTGGCCAAACATGCTTTATATAGGCTCATTGACACAGCAGTTCTTGGTGGATGCCATAACCACTTGTGAAGTGTATCCCTATGTTATAACAATAACTAAAGCTTTAAGGTAAGTGATTCCTTCACCATGTTCTTTATGCAACTGAACATAGTCATTCTTGATGAAGTTACTTCTATTC
Organism: Antrozous pallidus; assembly: GCA_027563665.1. Taxonomy (NCBI): domain Eukaryota; kingdom Metazoa; phylum Chordata; class Mammalia; order Chiroptera; family Vespertilionidae; genus Antrozous; species Antrozous pallidus. The sequence continues at coordinate 37,813,387 of CM050515.1, forward strand.
ATCATTTGTCCTCTTTTTTAAACTGGATGATAAAAGGGTAAGCCAGTCAGAGCTGGGCTTGAATCTTGGCACTGACAGCTATTAATCCTGAGACCTTGGACAAGCTCTTTGTCCTTCCTGTGTCTCAGGAAATATGTTGCCCATCTTGCAAGGCTGCTGTGGGAATTAAGTGGGAAGGTGGTGCAATGTGCCTAGCGCAGTGCCCTGCACATTCTAAGTGTATGACCATGGCAGCAAGAATCCTGTTCCTGAGGGCAGTTAACCTATGAACTCGGATTCTATTAGGATCACATAATAGAAGGGAAATAAATGAATTTCTTAAAAAAATGTTTTGGTTTTTTTTGTCAGCTGCTAAAAGAAGAATGAGAGAGTGAGAGAAATTAGGAAGTGTTGCTCTCTGATTACTATCTAACTCTAGAAAAGGGGCCAAAAGCAGCCTTCATTTTTCAGGCTTGTTTCCCTGGCTCCTGTTTCTCATTTGAATGCTTTCAATATGATTCCTGGCACTGCTCAGAGAGATGGGAGAGTTGAGACATAGAAGTTTATATAAAAGAGCAAAGAAAAGGATTAAATTAAGATCCACCCCCCAAATGACATTCATCTTCATTAGAAAGGCAGTGCTGGGCCCCTGGTGGCAAATGGGCAACAAGTACACAATAATGCCCAATTAGATGCTCCAGGTAGAGCTTCTGTCTTGCACTGAATCACTGTCTCGTCTCCCCCCATCTGAGAAATGCCAGAGACGTGTTTTGGAAGCATTAAGATGCATATTAAAAGACAGAGTAATTGGCAATTACAGAGAATCTCTAGACAGATCATTGCTAGAAGGGGCTTATTACCAGGCACAGTAAAGACTCAAATAATTAAAACCATAATTGAGCACATTGACTTACTGTTGTTGTTTGAGAGAGTAGTTCTTGCATCTGTTTCCTAGAGGGAAGATAATCCGTGTTTTAGTTATTTGGCTATAGAGAGAATTCCACAATTCCGACAGGCAATTGATCTCCCTTTAAGGTTGAAGGTGAGTTTAGGGAACTATTTCCTATACACAGTGTCCCAACTTGTCTGGGGATGTGTTCATTTTTAACCTGCGATCACAAGCCAGGGCTATGACTCCCAACTCCTGTCCCTCAGCCCAAGGGTTGAGGGTGTTGAAAAGATTGTAATAAGGTGTGTGGGGGTACCTCTGGATATATTCTCCTAAGTAGCCGTGCTTGTTTAAAGCTTGGTAGACAACGAAATACTAGAGAAAACCTGGACAACACAGCTCCAAACAGGCAGACAAACATCAATGATTAAAAAGAGATATTGAAAGAAAGAAAAGTAATATACTCCTTAGCAGGGAGGGATAAGTCACTCAGTCATGAGTCACATGGCTCTAGGCTGGACACCGGCTATAGTTATGCAAAGAAAGTGGTGTTAGCCTCCAGAAGCTTCTCACTTCACACACAGGCAACAACAACTGCAGCCTCTCCTCTTTTTCCCCCAAAGCATAGTAATTTAGTGTGCAAGGAGGCCAGGGACTCAGAGGGCTGGAGAATAGCAGAAACGTTTCCACTAGAGGTGACTCTGTTTAGTGTGATTGGCTCCCCTAATTTATGCATTGCACACACACATGTGTATGCACAAGTGGATATATACATTCAAATCCCCATTTCTTTATCTAACTGAGAGCAAAGGGAACCTTACCCACAGATTACTAGTTATGTTGAGGTAGAGTAAGAGACAGACAGACAGAAAGCCAACTTTACAACAGACATGATGAGCACCTCTGAGGGCTGGAGGCCTGGCCCTCACCTTTTCTGGAAAGCGTCACTGTCCAGGCAGGGGCTGTGGCTGAAGGAGGAGTAGCACTCGACAGGCATGCTCAGGCGGAGGTATATCATGCTGGCATTGCTATTCTGTGTGCCAAATGTCTTGTGGGTCACCTTGAGGCACGGAGGGCTGTCCATGGTGCTGTCAATCCTCATGACCTGGAAACACCATGGGTCTTTTATCAGACGCATCCACATGAGCCTGACCTTGACTCTGTCCACCTTCCCTCATTGACATTACATATGTCAAGACTTTCTGTGAATGATAAAAGTTGTCACCAGTGATGACCAAACCATTATTTTCGTCATTACTTGGACCTTGCCCAATAGAAAAATAACAGATCTTCTGGCTGGAGAAATTAGAGATTTAAAAACACTCATGATGGATTTTCTGCAAGGTCAAGGGTGGAGAACAGGTGCAAGATGGGGGCAGGGAGAGTCTCTGGATAATGCAGAATGGTGTCCACTGAGGCTGACCTTTCAGGTTAGGGGGCAAGCTAGGGCTAAAGAAAATCTTCCCAAAGATTCCTCTTGTCAGTGGGCATGCGAATATCTAGAGGAGAGGACACTGGAAAGCCCTGAGTTCATGAGGAAAAATCATAGCTCCCTTGGAGGGTGCTGTCTCCCATCCACGAATTTCCCATCTCTGCCACAGTCACAGCCCGAGCTGAGGTTCACCAAGGCATTTGTAAACACTAAGGAAATTCCCAGCAACAGGGCATGGACATTGCAGGGAAAGGGGTTGGAAGAAAAAAGATCAAAACTAAATTTTAAAAATGTGTGTGTGTGTGTGTGTGTGTGTGTGTGTGTGTGTGTGTGGCTTTGGGGAGGAAGAGAAAGTAAAATGGGAATAATAATAATAATATCTTCATGACTCAAGCATTTCTCCCCACATTCTAGACACTAGTTTTTTTATCCTCTGGTCTATGGATGTGCTTAAAATTTTTTGTGCAGTTTGTAGATTTTTCTTTGTGGAGCGTCTCTAAATCCCATTCATTTGTGAGCCAGCTTTCTAAAGCAATGGCCAGGTAGGAATCTGAGAAAGAAACCTCGCCACCATGTAAGACTGTGAGAAAAGTTGGTGGGAGGGGGTTGAGAGTTGATGCTTGTTGAATTTAGATGGGAAGGTGAGCTAAGGAAACTTATAATTAGGTAGAAGCAAGCCACTCAGTCTAATGCTTCCATGGAGCTGATCTGTCTGACTTTTAAGCAGCACCCCTCCCCCCAACCCCAAATCATGAAAAAAACAAACAAACAAAAAAACAAAAACAAATAAACAAACCATGGTGGGCATGAGAAAAACGGAGGCAAAAAGATTTAGAATCAGAACCCAAATCAGGCTCCTTATAGTCTTTAGCTCTGCTCAGCCCCGCTACGAGATGTCAGCATCATAACCAATGACTACACCTCAGTTTTAAAATGCTGGAAATGGTTCTGGAGAAATTAAACCAGTTTACAAGCAGAGGAGAAGCATGTCCAGGACATCTTAACAGGAACTGAACTTTTTAAGGAGGACAACACTGAAGGTCTCTGAATACTGTATTACTATGACAATGGCAGTCCAGGAATGCCTGGAGAAAACACAGTGGCCCAAAGGCTTGGAGCCTGAGCTGCAAAGGATATGTCTGCAAGGCGGTTGCCATCTGTAAGATGCCACTGAGCTGCCCCAATTAAGGTGTCTGCAATGACAGCTCTGTGGGCCAGCAAGGAAGAGGCTGGTAAGCAGCCAGGGCATGGCTTAGATAAGTAGCTGCCCTGTGCCAGGGGCATTAGCAGGAGCTTAGTGACTTGGCCCATGTGCCCTGCCAGGTTTGTCCACGATGGGTAACATTACCTCTATCTGGGGATGGTCCTTCGGCACGTTGACAAACGTTGGGAAGCGCTTGCTGAACCACATCGCAACATCTCGGTTCATGTTGACAGCAAAAGGCTCAAAGCCCTCTTGGAGACCGCACATGGTATAAAACTTGAAGGTACTGGCGTCCATCCCGAGATTCATGCGGCCAATCTGAGATAGCCCCAGAGAGCAGATGGGCACAAAGCCTGCAGAATGGCGAATGAGAGCTCTGCCTCAGCCCGCAGTCCCATCCCAGGACTGCGAGGAAGCCTGACCTTTGCCTCCTTAACAGCTATGAGTCCCAGACAGAAAGCTGGGACGCCGCCCTTTGTCTTTCTTCCTGGCAGGTAAACTGAACAACAGGAGGCACATGGAGATGATGGCTGCCTGTGTGTATGTGGGAAGGAAAAGTAATTTGATTCAAAATAATTTGGGGGGAAAAAACAATCATCCAGCCAAGATTCTTCTAAAACTGTAAATAAACATAAACTAGAAACGTAAAACCAATAAGAGAAAAAGTTAAATTCTTTATCTATGTCTTAGTTAAAACTGTTGTTGGGCCCAGGAAAAATTTAAATACTGCCCTAAACAGAACAGCATGAGAAACCTAAAGAAGGACTTGGTGCAAACACCTCACTTTTTCTAGGCCTCAGCGTATCCCCCAGGGAAATGAGAGCTCTGGTGATTTTCCCAATCTCAGAGTATGATTCTGAAGAGTTTCAAATGCTGACACTATGCTTCTGTTTACAAAACACAGTTTCCAGCCCCCTGTCTTCCTAGCTACTGAGATGGTCCCCACCTAAGCAGGAAGGCATAATTTTTGAGGAGGAGCTGTGGGAAACTCTCTTCCCTCTTACATGTCTTTTCTCTCCAAGCTCACATCAATTTAAAAACTGCCAAATAGGCCAAAGCAAAAGTTTAAATTGCTTGGTGTTCTTCTTTGTGGGTATTTATAAATAATAATTGTGGACCAATAAATCAGCAGAGCTAGGAAAGCACTCATTATCTCGGTTTTGGGAGGATGTGGCAGGCAGGCAACCAAGAGTGATCTGAGGCTGGTGGCTGACCCAGAGGCTAGAGCCCCACAAAGGAAACTGGTGTCCCTGCTAGGACAGGGATGTTTATTTAAGGGGAAACTTAAAAGCCAATTTTTTAAAGCATTTTTATTCAACAATAAGAGCAGTTCCATTTCCATTGTAGAGACCGGGGCCAAAATACGCTCATCAGAGCACGGGTACTTAAACACTGTTATCTAAGCCACAGAGTTCTATGTAAATCAGTGAAGTAAGTGAGAAGTAAATCCCTCACAAGTGAAGTTGGTTGCTTTCAGAAATGATGAACTTGTTTAGGACACTATTTAATACTCTTTAAGTCATTTCTAAATAAAGAGAGCTTCACTGCAATCGGAGCAGAGTGAGGGTGATGTCTATTTAGAGACTGTCCTCTCCAGGCCACCAAGGACTGAGAGTAGGTGGTGGCCATGGCCCTCAGGAAGGTAGATGGACAGGCCAATCAGACCCACACCATTCACACACCCTCCCAGGCACTGCTGTGCTTCTGGCATTTTTTGCACTAGGGGGTCTGAGAGGTGAAACCATCTCCTTTCTCTGAACAGAGATTTTTATACATAAGGGACCTTTGGCAATCTGACTCCCGTGTGAAGTAAGGATACTTATTGGCAAAATTATTGTCCCTGCTGGGACAGAGGCCCAGCAATATGCTATGAAGAGTTGTGAAGGAGAGAGAAGAAATTGCCCAAATCTCACAGAGCTTATGGAAATGAAAATGGCAAATGGACTAGGGGAGAGTCCACCTCTACTCCCAAGACAGTGTTTTGGTCTTAGATGGGGGAAGGAAACTACCACCCCCTGGAGCTATGATCATAAAGTGTTCCAGCCTGATGTCAGCAGAGTTTCCTTTCTTGTCTATTAACGTGAATGGGGCAATCAGTGAGCAACAGGTGTAAAAGCCTGAGTGGGAAGAAGCAGAGCTGAGGACTTCTGAATACAAATAACTCCCTAGTCACAGTCAGGCAAACAATGTAAGGTATATGTAGAAGGGAAGAAAGGCAATATTAGCATGGGGCCTTTTTTCTATAGCTTGGGCTCCTCATCATCTCTAGGCGATGAGTAGAAGAAACAGCACTCTACTGGGGATAAAACTGAAGACTTGAGGAGGTAACGGACTTGACCGGGGTCATGAGAAGGGCAAATAACAACACAGGACAAGATCCAACACCCTCTGACTCATAGCCTAGCTGCCAGTCAGTGTGCAAGAGTAAGAGTGAACATTATAGGGACATGATGCAAATAGCAGCTCTGTGCCAGGGCAGAGAACTGCACTCATTACAGAGTTAAGTGTGGTCCCTACAGGGCGGGAGCCCTCTTTACAGGGGAGAACGCAATACTGCACAGAAAAGGTGTGGGAACAGGAGTCATAGAGTTGAAAGCAATGGGAGGGAAAGAGTGTGGGTACTTCCTGGGAGCTAAGTGGGCACTGCTGGGACAGCTCTTTAAAGCTGCAGCAGAGAAGCTACATTCAGACTTTAAGTCAGAAAATAGAGAACCTAGAAAGGACTGAGAGCAGTGACAAATCTTTATAAGGCACAAGCATTTTCCCCTGGGGCAAAATACTTGATAACCAGCTATACTAGATCAGCTCCTTCCACCGGTTGGAGAGGCTCCAACGAATGATCTACCTATATCTATAACTTATTTATTTGAGGCATTAACACTTTATGTACCTTTATAACTCTTCATGATAAAAAGGGGGAACAATGACAATAGATCACAATAGGTAATATTTATCAAGTAGTTTCTAAGCACTGGGTTTAGGGCTCTATAGGTTTATCTCATTATTAGCCCCATTTTACAGATGCAGAAACTAAGGCTTAGCAGGTCGAATGACTTGCTGGGAAGCTGCAGAGTCCGTGAGCAAGCATGGGAAATGAAGCTTTCTAATTCTAATCCACAATGACTTGATTTGTGACTAAGTCTTCCTTCACTTTTCAAGCAATTTTCCTATGTGTCATGTCGTTGCCCAGTGTGCCTATAGAGCAGGCAGCCTGAGATCCATGACCAGAAGACCTAGGACTGAAGAGAGCAAACAACTGGCCACATGGCTCTCTGGAGTTGACTTGGATAAAGAAGTTCCATTTGGTAAGGTCATGGGGCAGTACTATGAGCACTGACTCTTCTAAGCACTTAAACCGCAGCTGCAAATGAGATGGGAGAAGCAAGATGGACAACCAAAGGGGGACAGAAATACCCCTCCCTTTTTGAAGAGGGGTGAGGGGAAAATTTGCAGATGGCATTACCTTGAACCAAGATGTTCACAGACTTCTTATTCCAGAAAGGGAATGGCAGGAACACCTGTCCTTGAGTCCGAGGGATGATCCCAGCTTCTGATACACTTTGTGGCTTCATACTGACTTTGTGACTGGGGAGGTGGGTATCCAGGAAGTAATCTTTTTATAACCAGGAAGGAAACCAGTTCTCTAGAAAATCCAAACCCTGAATAATTTTTAACACATTTCCAATTTGATGAAAGACATGAGAGCAAATCACTACCACTTATGGAAAAATTTGATTTTGGAGAGAAGTGGTTAGATGATTGTCCAGACTGTTCCTGGGGTGTTTCTGGTGTCTCAGCCCAATAGCACATGGATTTCCCAATACTTTTCATTTCCCACTAAGCTTCACGAACATTGGTTTGAGGGACAGCACTGTTTGCCACAAGCCTTGCAGAAAACACAGAAAACAAAAGGCAAGTTTGCCCTGCCACAGCGACTCCCAGAAGCATGGCACCCATCAACAGAAAGAATGGCAGGGGACCCTTGGTACCAACATGTTTGTGTGCAGTGACACTTCTGGCAAGTACATTTCATCTGCTGCCAATGGAAAAGCTGCCAGCAGTGTTCAGAGAGCTATTAAATCCCGACAAGCTGATGGCAGGAACAGCGCAGGAGGCTGCCCCCCAGACCCCAAAACTGCAGCAGGAGCAGGATGTCACCCAGGGGAGTGCTGGCAGGGAGGCTGGACAGGAGACTGGCACAAAAGCCTCTTCCAGATGTTACATTCTGAGGCCTGGCAGGATGATCAGGATTTTATCTTCCTTCTCTTTAAATGGAATAAAAGAGAAGGCTAATAGCAAAGGTTTTGCTATGGGAGCTGCTGAGCTTCCAGATGTCTTCAGGTGCCAATGTTAAGAGCTGTGTTGGTCCAGGCCATGGATAGGATCAGAAACAATGATTAGAAGAACTCTAATGAGGTAGTTAAGAGTATATCATCTATGATGCAGAAGAGGATGGAGATAAGGACTTATAAATAACCCAGAGAGAAAAATAGCTATGAATTTTAATGTTTTCCATCATTCCTTCTCTCAAAGGATTAAAAACTTTCCACAGCACAACTCCCATTCGGATAATGGCCCAAATCAAGGCCAGGAAGCTGGTGACCAGAATACAAACACATAGGAGATTGTGCTTTATGGCGGCTACAATGTACAGAGCATTGTGTTTTTCCTGCAACAGATGCTTTTCCTAGCAGCTCAAGGTGAGAACTGCTGCCTCTTTTCACTTTATACAGCAAACAGAGAGATGTTGAATGATTATTCTAGGCTGCTGTGCTATTGTTATCAAAGAATGGCATGCAGACTCCTTTTCAACTTCCCTTCCTGAGCCATCCTAGAGCTAACTGAAAGATCCTTCCAATTATCTTGTCTCTGTTATTAAAGTGCAATATGATACTACAGTATAATGTGTTAACATAATACAGTATAATTCTATTCTAAAACCACTTAGTAATAGACTTTGTTGTTACTCTGAAGTTCAAATCATGTCCCCACACACACAAAGCTTATGAGACATCTTTTTCATTACAATAGATGATCTCTAAAAGCAGAGCTATCCTAACATATCCTCCTCCTATTTTAGTATTTCTCTGCTCAAACCCTATAGCAGCCCTGCCCGCCCCCCCCCCCCCCCCTGCCCCCATGTCTTAGAGATGGAAGTCCAAAGGTGCTTGGCCCACATTAGATGATAAAATTATCTTGAATGAAAAGATGCAGTCTTGGTATTTGAGGATGAAATCTGCACCTTGTCTGTCTTTTCAGCTTCATCTGCCATAAATTCAACATGCAAATCTTCCAAACTGTCCTGCCCTTTCCTGCACTTTTCTGAGTCCACAGCCATTCTTTAGTTATTTCCTCTGAGTGGAGTACCCTTCCCCTGAGAGGTAGACACCTCAGATTCTTTAATGCTCAGTGCCAATCCCATTCCTACAGAATTTTTATTCTGTATTAGCCATTCATAACCTATGGCTTTGCATTATTATTTTTTCATCTTGTTTATTTATTTTGTTTTTAATTACTCAAGAAAAGTGTCCCCCACCCCCCAATTGATTTTTTAGAAAGAATGGAGGGGAGCGGTAGAGACACAGAGAGAAAAACATCAATATAAAGGAGACCCATTGGTTAGTTGCCTCCTGCATGCGCCCCACGGGGGCCAAGGAAGGATCCTGCAACAGAGGGATGTAACCTTGACTGGAATCGAACCCAAGACCCTTCAGTTTGCAGGCTGATGCTCTAAACACTGACCATAACTGGCTAGGACAAAAGCCTCTTTTTAAAAAAGAAAAATAGCTTTCTGATTCTGTGATTGTGTCTTCAACACATCCACAATGATGTTCTGCTCCTCACTAAGGAAAGCACACATGATCCTGTTGCTGACACATTTAGCACACAAGGGTGCACCACTGGCCCTGCTGACATGGTTTTTCTTCTTAGACAATCTCATTACAACTTTAGGCCCCACAGCACGAACTCTGAGAAGTCGACCTGGGCACATGACACACACAGGCTTTGGTTCTTTCCTAATCTTCTTGGTATAAAGGTAAACCATTCTGTTACCAGGGGATCAGGACAGTCTCACTTTGTTCGAGGCTGTATTGTAGGGCAGCTTCCGATGGATACCATATTAAATGCAGGACCATTCTGGACATCTGTAGACACACACCGTCCCCATAAGAAAGCATCTTATTTATTTTTACAACTGGAAAACGAATTCTTTTGGGCAGGCAGCACTTGCAGTTCTGAGTGCTGTAGACCACTGCTTCTCGGTCTTTATTTAATGTGCGTACAAACCAGAGCCTCCTGGCTGAGTTCAGTTCCTGGGTTCAGCAGGTCTGGTGGGGCATGAGAGTTTGAATTTCTAACAAGCAGACCACATTGGAGTGGCTTTAGACTTACAAAGTTCTCTTGTAAGGCTTTAGACTTACAAAGTTCTCTTAACCCTGCACAACAGACAGGATTCTTAGCTTGTTCTTATGTTGAGTACAAGTCTCCCAGTTAGTCAATCTCCCCCGTTCACGCACAGGAGAGCCAGGAAAGTCTCTTGTCTTTGGGCTCCTCCTACCAGAGGGAGCTCCTTCCTGGGGAGGAGCCTGAACCTTCTAGTGTTTCATTTCTTCCACTCCCTGGCATGTGGGGGGAGGGGAAAGGAAGGAGTTGCTGGGTAAACATCTGTTTCCTAAGAGCAGTGTCAGAAGAGGTCTCATCTACATTGCCCTCACCCACCTATACATTTCTTCCCCTTTGCCTCTGGAACTGCTCATAGGCCTTGCTCTCTACTGGCAATGTCTTCCCACACATTTCCAAAAAATAGGATTCTTTCATTAGAACTCTGATTTTAAACTTTTTAGAAAGCATTAAAATATGACACCATTTGGCTTTTGCCATCCTATCTTTCTAGGAAAATACATTGACTTACAACCTTTTCATTTCCCCAAATATATCGCTCTCAGAAGAATCTTTAAAGCCCTTTAAGGATACAATTGGATATGAATGTTGCCAATAACAGGTATCTGTAAGAAGTGACTTATAAAGCTAAAAGCATTATGTAAATAAGAAATATTTATATTATTATGTATAGTTTCATATATTTCCGCCGCTCTTGCCTATGCAGTCTTATATTTTTTCAGCTTTATCAGTAGGGACTATTTCTTTTTGTAATGTTTTAGACATTTAGAACTACCAAAGAGCCCTAATCATTTTAGAGGGGGAAATGAGACGCACAGATGTTAAATCAAGTCAACCCAAGATGCCACAGGTGTGGAATGGCAGAGGCAGGAGGAGAGCTCAGGTCGCCTGACCCAGAGCAGCCTCTTTCCCTCTCAGCCACTCTGCCCCTTCCTGTCAAGCAGCAGAGAGTGGCCCAACACTGGTGTGGGCACAGCAATCGTGTTCACTCAGTGGGCAGTAAATCATTGTCATAGGATTTTGTAACTGGTGAGGATGTTGTAAGTTGGGGGTCTGTCCTCTTTTTCTCTGGTCTGGATGAAGAGCATGAAGCCCAGAGAAGTTAAGCCAAGACACAGCTTGTTAGGAGGGAGTCAGCTGCCTCTCAGTCCAGTGCTCCTTCCCCTATGTGCCAACGACTTTCGTACACAGTGAAGCTCTGTAGACAGAAAATCAGGGCATCAATTGCTCCTTTGTGTATCTAAAGTGCTGCTCTGATTGTGGTCTATTGATGGACATTAATAAATGCCACTGTGCTCCGGCTTCCCAGCATGTTTGATTTTTAAAATAAATTGTATTTCATTCAAAGGAACAGCTAAGTTGAATGTTAGTGTTTCAATAGTTCTCATCAAAGCATCAAGTTCAATTACACAAACATACAGACTGACAATTTAAATCAGAATAAAAGGATAATTCTTTAATTCGCTGCCTTTTCTATTCTGCCAGGGACATTAGTCCACATGCAATTAGCATTTCCTCTGTAACACTAGGCACTCTGGGGAAATTTAAACTGCCAAGGTGCAGATCAGGGAATTAGAGGAAAGCTTCTTACTCAGTCTACCTGGAAGTTTACTAGTAGTACTTAGATATGCTATACATACCATATACTTTCCCCATTATTTATCTTGATTTCTTCAATAATGATAGTATAAGGGCTAGTTTTCACCAGTGGGGTTTCAAATATGCAAAAGACAGTGCACCCTAAATAAAAAGGTAGACAAGCTCATTCAGCTCTCCCTGGATTTTCCTATAACTCATGGAGTTGGAATGAAGGGAAAAGTGGTCGATTTACCATTCTCAATCTCGTAATCTGCGAAGGCAAGTTCTGAGCCTTTGTTGGTGATCAGCAGCTCCCCATTCAGTGTGAAGATCATTGAAGCATCATCCAGGTTAATCATACATCCAACCACATCTCCTGGCTGCCAGGTACGTCCAAAATACCCACTTCCTTGATGCCAACGCTGGCCCTAGGAGACAAGATCCCAGAGCTCAGAGTTATGCTAGAGAAATGACCAAAGTAGCAATTTCTCCTAACTGGTAGTGGTACCTGGTTTTCACAAGGCACTCACTTTTCTACCAAGGCCAAATCACAGGGAGGAGTGATCTATCTTACAGATGAATGAAACTAAGATACAGAAGGCTCTGCAGAAAAGGTGCCCCAAATTTCCCAATACCTAGTCAGCTATGATAATAAGCAGGCCTCCCTCTTTTGCAAAAGTGGTAAGACTTTCCCAGATACTTGCTGCATAGTATTCTGTGAACCTCCTCTGGAGTAGAGGCACTAGGGTGAGGGACAAAGGCAGATGTGCAGTTTTTTACAGAAAAAACTTCAGTGTATAGGTGCCCACCCCCCACTTTCACGAGAGCAAAGAGAAAAATGATAATCACTAGGAAATAATCTAATAGTGGTTTAAATTAACCAGTGGTGGTGGCCACTGATTTTGAAGCCAGAGATCCAGACACTCAGTACTTCCAATGTCCAGTGAAGTGTTTGGAGAAAGAAAAAACTTGGACTGACGATGTGTGGACACTGTCCAGACTCACCCTGCTGCCTTCAAACACGAAGGCTTGATCATCAGCCCCCAGCTCAACATCAGGCCGACAGCCTGGTCTGGCCCAGCCCACACGCATGTCTCCTCCGGTCACCACCTCAAACTCAAAATACCACTTTCCAGATCTCACTGCATAAGATCTCTCTACCCTGAAGAATCGGATCTTGTCTATGCTGACTTTCTCCACAGCTGGGTCAGCTATCATGAGAAGGAAGGGGAGTTGGGGGTGCAGAAGGGACAGAGAGAAAATACAAAACTTTATTAATTAGGTAGCATTCTCTGAAAGAATTTGAAAACAACAAAGACTAATGATAGATCTCCCACTATCTTACCTAATAATAGACAAACATGTAAATTGACCATACCTCCACTACATCCATAGCCAATCAGAGTGAGTATGCAAATCAACCCAACAAAGATGGTGGTTAATTTGCATGCATAGGCACCCAGTGCCTGTGACCTGGGAATATCCTGGCACCCGGGTCACTGTGATGTAAGCCATTAGAACCGAGGGGGCAGGGGTGGAGCCAGTGATTTGAGGGGGCTGAGGGTCTCCTTCCCAAGGCTGAAAGCCTCGGCCAGAGGCTTTCGGCCTTGGGCAGGCCAGGGTAGGGGTAGAGCCTGTGATCAATGGATCACAGGGCCCTGGGGATCCCTGGCCAAGGTCCCCTGCCCAAGGTCGAAAGTCTCTATAAGCCGTCAGTAGGACATCCCCTGTGGGCTCCCAATATGTGAGAGGGGGCAGGTTGGGCTGAGGGACCATCCACCCCAGTGCATGAATTTTGTGCACTGGGCCCCTAGTTTAATATTTGCATCATATCATTTTACAGAGGAAAAACTGAGACTCAGAGAGGTTAATAAATCACTTGTTCAATGTCACAGAGCCAATAAATCAAGAAGAGCAAGGATTTGAACCCAGGTCTGTCTTACTCAAACCCATCCCTGTAACCACTTGTAATACTGCTCCAGTGGCCTGGCACATCCTGGGATATGGGATGACAATGACATGGTCATAAATTATAAGCTGGTGATTTAAATCAGTGAGAGAATTTCATTTAGGGAAGAGATTACCTGGTCCAATAGTAAGCTGATATTCACATATTTGGAAAATAAAAAAAATGAAGGTTTTGTGACCAGGTAACCTGAAAAGCTCAGCTATGCTGGAGGATAATATACTCCTTATTGGAATGGGTCATAGATTGCTCATCACAGACACATCTGTCAATGGGATGATGTTTTATCATCCAACATCTAGGGGCCCAGTGCATGGAATTTGTGCACTGGGGTTGGGTGGTCCCTCAACCCAACCTGCCCCCTCTCACATACTGGGAGCCCTCAGGGGATGTCCAACTGATGGCTCATCCCCAGCCTGCCCAAGGCCTAAAGCCTCTAAAGAGGCTTTAGGCCTTGGGCACCCAACCATCGCCCTGCTCAGCTCAGCCCCAGCAGCTTGCGACCACACAGCCCTGGGGGCTGGGCGCTTCCACTCACAGTGCCCGGGGGCAGGGCACTCCCTGCTGCTGCCATCACCACTGCTATTGCTGCCACTTTGCCTCACAGCACCCAGGGGCTGGGTTCTCGCTGCCACCACCATTTCATCTCCACTCCCGGGGCCTGGAGCTTGTGCCACTTGGCTCCACCCCCACTCCTGATTGGCTGATAGCATAGCCAATCAGGAGTGAAGGTACAGTCAAATTTGCATGTTTCTCTTTTATTATATAGGATGGTTTCCCCAACCATCCCCCTGCTTCTTAAAATACCCCATTTAGTTTAAGGCTCTTCAACACCAGTATCATTTTTAATGGTACAAGTTAGACCTACTTAAAGGTTGCATTTCCCCAGAAGAGGACATATTAAGTTAAATTGGGGCCAGAATGAGCAATCTCCACTCATTACCTAGTTCCTGGTCTGATGGCTCGATGTTATAGCCATAGCCAATGAATGTCCGGACAGCTTCGCGAAGGCTGTCCCTGTTTGACTTCTTGGTACGCTCATCCAGTAATGCATATGGCACCAGGCGGGGATTTCTTTTGTTCTTCAAATCCTAGGCAAGGCCAGAGAAAAAAAGGTTTGGAGAAAATACATTCTGTCTTTACAAACAGCTTGTCCCACTCACACATTCCCAGCAACAGTCCCTTCTTCCTTGTGAGTCTACTAGCTCTTCTCCCAGTGCTGGGATATTTAGCAATGCACATATTTACTACTTCTCTTCAAACTTAAATGAGTATAAATGGAAAAAAAATTACTTATGTTCAAAGCTAGCATTAAAGAAACACTTTTTAAAGAATGCCAGGCTAGGAGTAAAATGAAGTGTCATGAAAGAGTTGGAAACCTCCATTCTCAAGGCAAGGCAGATGGGGATTTATGTAACTACCCCCCATGGAACAATCATGCTATGATTTAAACTGTTAGAGCCTCCTCACACAACAGCCTCTTAACAGAGAAATATCTGTGTTCATAGAAGAACATCAGAAAAGGTAGCAGAACTATAGTGGGTCATTTCATTGCAGAGGCACATATTTGTATCAGTCTGCCTCGATTCCTTAGGGAGGACTAAGAAGATAATTGCAGTGATAATTCATTATAAATAAATATACTACCTGATATGCTCTTTGAGCCCTCTAATTCTCTCCCTACAATGGTTCCTTCCGTAGTGGTCTTCTTGCTTCTACACGTGTGTAGGTTCAGAGACTCAGATGTGAATGAAAATGAGTACACACAGCTAACCCTAAACTTCCCTCACTCTAATCCTGGTATTTACCAAGATGAAGGAAGCATTTCAAGAAGAGAGTGTGCCAGATGGTTTGGAGCTGAAATTTGGCTCTAAACTCTTCCTAATTCCATGCTGCACCCTGGCTCTTAGGCTGCCTCGTGCTCAAGCTAAGCATCCTCGCTGCTCAGGAATCTTGGCCTGATGAACTGAAGTAAGGGGGGCACAGGATTCTGGGAAGGATGGTTTTCCCCTCTCCTGCATTAGTGTTCCTTCCTTTTCACTCTCAGTGGTAGATACGTGAGGCCATTCCAGAAATACTGCTGAGCTGTGATGTTGATTTGTGAGAGCCTTGGAGAGTGGCATGAAAGCTCACTTCTTCACAGGGCATACAGCAAGACAGGGAGGGGATGACGGCAGATGCAGCCAGTGGGAACACACACAAGGGCAACACAATCACAAGAAAGTAAGACTTTCCTTCTATAAAATTGGAATTGTGCTGGGAGTTTATATCACTGTGATAATTATGAAGACTGTCCAGGCCTAAGATTCTAAAAATACTGAATGAGCTGAGGCAGGGAGGACAGAATGCAAAGGAAATGGCCATTTTTCAATCTAACACCCACCAAAAATAATGGCATGTTGATGAAGGATCACATCTCCTAACTTTCCCAGCAGGCTTGACCCAGCACTTCTCACCTGTTGAATGCCATAGGTCCATCCTTGTTTTATTCTGTCTTTTGCCCAGACATTATGTGCATTTTCTGCAAGTTTATCCACTAAGATTTCCTGAGAAGGTAATAGCTTCACATCAGACAAATCCAAAGGGGCTGGTTTATAGCCATTGGACATGATATAGCTACAAGTAAATAGAAAAAAATAATATTTTGAACAGATCTGTATGACTTTCCCATTCCAGATTTTAGATCAACAGAACACGGTAAGAAAACTCTGAAATCAGGGCTCCAGTCACAGCCTCTATCCTGTGGCAGAATGGATAGGTTAATTCTATTTCAAGTCAATAAATGCAGCCCCTCATCCACCATCATTTTAGTCAGTGTGTGTCACAGACTCAAAGGAGACTATTGAAGAAAGTGGAAATCCATCCTTATTTGTCATGAAACACTTATTGTCCTACAAATAATGGGCACAGTTAGCATGCTGTAATCACCAGAAACTCTTCTATTTTACTTTAAAAAACAAAAGGTTATAACCATATCAGCAAGGATAGGACCTTGAGCCAATGGTTTCTTATAAATCAGCAGAGAATGATTGTTCAGTCTTGGAAAGTTAAACCTTTACTTTGGGAATTAAAAAAATCATGGCACTAGAGAATCTTTGATCTTAAAGTGACCTTAGAGGTTAGGTGTCCAGTCCAGGAGTCACAGCCTCAAATGTCTTTACTTTAAAGGTGACGTGAAGATGAGAAAAAGCAGTATGAGTCCAGGTAGATGCATGTGTAAATGCAGAGGACAGGGAGCACTGTTGAGTGACTCTCAGAAGAGTAGATAATCATGACCACCTGGGAATGTGAGTTCAGAGGTACCCATAGTTTCAGGGTCAATAAATGCCCAGACCAGGGCCAGAACCTAAAGGTGATGACTTGTAAACCAAGACTCACACTACCCAGGAACCTCTAAGCAGGGTGAGATTCAGGATCTATTGTAGGTATAAGATACTGCCCTTCCTCCACCTTTTCAGGATGTCTGATCAGGATGCCTGATCATGAGCTAACTATTATGCATTGATTGCTGGATGCTGACTCCAGCAGCCTGGGCCAGCAGACTGCCCCTCTGGCTGCTGCCTCTTAGATGTGCTGCTCTCAGGCTCTGAGAGAGGAGCTTGTGAGTTTAACAGGGAAGAAGGGGAAGAGAATAATTTTATTAATTCTGGCAATGCCCTGGCTCCTGTGACACCTGTGTGAATGTGTGAGCATCCAAGTCTGGCATTTGAGGGAGGGTATGTGAGCGAGCCAGTGGATGTGCCCCTGAGCATGTATCTGAATGTATGAGCCCATGTGACTCTAAATGTACAGGCGAGAGGAAGAGTAGGGCACATGCAGAGTTAGGGGCCAAATTAAAACTTGGCAGAGACACACATTTTCACAAAGAATTTAGAAGCCTGGCCCAATGTGAGAGCAGTGGATCTTTGCCGTGGCTACCAACCATTTTCAGGGTCCTGTGCCAACTGCTATTTATAGACCAAAGGCAACACATCCAGCCTTTGAGAGTGCTGCATCTCTTGGCTCAACACTAACAATAGTAGTGTAGACCTGGGCAGAAGGAACAGAAAAAGGGAAAGGCTGGAAACACTTGTGCTTTTGCAGGCTCCTGTCTGGGGCTTTCTGTGCAGAACTGAGGAACTGGAGGAGCCGCCCTGACCTGGTACTAGTATGGACCTCCCATCCTCCCAGTTTGAAAACCAGACCGAAGCACTGAAGTCTTGGATCATTAAAAGCAATCACCTACTTTTTGGACAGTTTGACCTTCTTGAGATCCTCTTCAGCAGCTGGGTTAACATGAGCAATGTGACACCCCAAGGCCAGGAGGGTTCTATGATGAAACAGAGGGAAAGATTAGCCTTAACTGCAAATATAGGATAGCCAGAACCCTGTCCCACATCCCAGTTGATAAAAGCAGACAATTGTCATTCATTTAGACCAGTGGCTTACCAAAGCTTTTTTGTAAAGGGCGATAATCAATGGTTATGCTTTGTGGGTCATGTGTCTGTTACTCAACTCTGCCAGTCTAGAGCATGAAAGCAACCATGGATAATAGGCAAACCAATGAACTCGGCTTTGTTACAATAAAATTTTATTTATAAAAATTGGTGGCCAGTTAGATTGGCCCATGGGCCATAGTTTTTCAAATCCAGATTTAGATGATAGTAAGCATAATAATATTAAAAATGTTGGTTCATAATCCCATTTCAAGACAATTTTGAGTTTACAAATTTGAATTAGAATTGCATCCTGCTTCTCTGGTTCCAGGGAATAGATAGGATCATAATGGCAATTCTGGAGTCAGCAAGTATTGATTGAATACTCCCCATGCAGGGCCTTGAGCTGCACTACTCACTGTGAGGTATCAGAGCCACACCCTCAGGAAGCCTCAGGGTGACTGAAGACATCACATATATGAGCCCCTAGCAAGGCACATGACCCAGCATTGTTATGCCAACAAATCACGGTGTTAAAATGTTTTCCCCTGGCAACTAGAGAACAGAAATACAATACACAGAGAACAGGTAACAAGTAACAAAAAAAATCAACTTAGGAGATACCAAGTTGGGCTAAAAAATGTAAAGTCTGGTTTAGGGTTTTAATCATGGGTGAGATCACAGAAAAGGTAAAAGTGGTTTTTAAATTGAATTTTAGTGAATCAAACCATGCTTTCTCATTGGTTTTTAGAAACGCCTTATCTTGTTTTCTTGATTGAACCTAACTACAAAAAGCAGTTGGTCCTTTGATTCTTTTTTTTCTTTTCTTACATTTTCCATCTCTCTGGCAAATAGCAAATGGCCTCTAAAGAAATATATATGCTAAATAACAATGGTGGATGTGTCATTCACTCTGCTAAATCCTTTTGTGGCATGAATAATGACCCTCTAATTTATCATAATGGGTCCAGTCAAAAGACATGTCTTTGAAATTTAGTTATATAGCATTAAGTCATCTACTCACTGTTTAGTTCAAATTCAATTCCACTGAACACTCACTTTAAGGTTTCAGTTGACATTTGCAGGTTATAATTCTTCTCAGTTTCAGGAAGCTTTGAAAACTCCACAAGGCAGGGGTGTTGCCTTTTATTGTCATCTCGTATCTAGGTGACAACATAAAGAATATAATTTAAGAGTAGAAACCAAGATGGCAGCATAGGTAAACATGTAGGCTACTGCCTTGCACAACAATTTCAAGAATACAACTAAAGGACAAAATGGACATCATCCAAAATCACAGGAAAGCTGGCTGACTGGAAATGCTGAAATTAGGGGGACACAAAAGATCACACGGATAATCAGAGCTGCTGCAAAGCCTAAGATATGAAGAGTTGTGCATGCAGAGCCTGAGGGGACGGGGAGTCTGAACCAGGTTCAATTACACTCGAAACCCGGGGGACCCAGGCCCTTATGGGGGGTGGATCTGGACTGTGAGGCGGAATCTTAGGGGATCAGCATAAGGTAGAGCTCCAGAGGCGTGCTTGCAAGTGCACGTAGAGAAGTCGGGCTGTGTTATCTGGAGGGAGAGAGAAGAGAGCCCCAGGTGGTGCTGTGAGGTGGAGTCTTGGGGGAACAGCCAAGGACAGAGCTCCGGAGGCACGTGAGTAAGTGCGTGCAGTGAGCGGGAGCTGTTGACTGGGCTTGGGACATGGTCTGGTGGAAGGGAGAAAGGAATTCCGACTGCACAGAACCCTGGTGTCAGGCAAAAATCTGGGATTCTGGATTCATTGGGGAGGGGGGGAGAGTGGACAGTCTGGTGGCAGGCAAGACTGGAGGGCACCTTTCTTGCAGAGGTGCTTGCAGCAATTGCCCGCGGATGCTAGGACCCAGTGACCTCATGAGGCAGGGCTGACTGGAAGCCAAGCCTGTTGGCTTTACCCTGAAACTCCACCCCACCCAGAAACTCTGCCCCATCCAACCTGAGCACAGAGGCTTTGGCAAATTTACAAGTCTTGTCACATAGGCTGTCTCCCAGCCAATTGGCCTGGAGGTCAATTCCTCCCAGTGATACCAACAATAATCAAGACTTATCTGCAACAAGGCTGTATACACAGTCCACAAAGGGGTGCACCAAGAGTGTCCACCTCAGGTAATAGGGGAGGCTGAGATATCTAGCACACAAAGCTACCCTACCAACTCAGGGAAGCAGTGAAAATGCAGAGAGAAAGAAACAGATCACAAACAAAAGGAATGGAGGAAAACAAATGCCTGGATATAGAGCTCAAGACCACGGTTACAAGGTTTTTCAAGAGGTTCCTAGAAAAGGTTGATAAGTTTAGTGAGACCCTCGAGGATATGACCAAGACCTTTGAAGATATGAAAAAGAATCAAATAGAAATTAAACATACACTGACTGAAATAAAAAAAATATTTTACAGAAACCCAACATCAGACTAGAGGAATGCAAGAATCAAGTTAAAGATTTAAAATACCAAGAGGCCAAAAACAACCAATCAGAAAAGAAAAAAGAAAAAAGAATCCAAAAATTTCAGGATAGTATAAGAAGCCTCTGGGAAAACTTCAAGTGTACCAACATTAGAATCATGGGGGTGCCAGAAGAAGAAGAGAGAGAACAAGATACTGAAAACATATTTGAAGAAATAATGACACAAAACTTCCCCCACCTAGTGAAATAAATAGACTTACAAGTCCAGGAAGCACACAAAATCCCAAACAAAAAGAATCCAAAGAGGACCACACCAAGACACATCATAATTAAAATGCTAAGAGCAAAAGACAAAGAGGGAATATAAAAGCAGCAAGAGAAAAACACTTAATTACCTACAAGGGAGTATCCATCTGATTGTCAGCTGATTTCTCAACAGAAACCATGCAGGCCAGATGAGAGTGACAAGAAATTTTCAAAGTGATGAATAGGAAGAACCTACAACCAAGATTACTCTACCCAGAGAAGCTATCATTCAGAATGGAAGGTCAGATAAAGAGCTTCACAGATAAGAAAAAGCTAAAGGAGTTCATCAACACCAACCCAGTATTATATGAAATGCTGAAAGGTATTCTTTAAGAAGAGGAAGAAGAAAAAGGAGGAAAAGATGGCTGCTTCAAACTAGAGCATGGATGGATCTGGAGAGCATTATGATAAGAAAAATAAGCCAGTCAAAGAAAAATAAGTATCACATGATCTCACTCATTTATGGAATATAATGAACAACATAAACTGATGAACAAAATCAGAGCCAGAGACAGAGAAGCATTGGGTGTCAAACTTCAGAGGGATGGTAGGGGAGGGTGGGGATAAGGGGAAGAGATCAACCAAAGGGTTTGTATGCATGCATACAAGCCTAATCAATGGACACGGACACCAGGATGGTGAGGGCATAAGTAGTAATGGGGGGAGGGGATTGGAGATCGGAAGGGGTAATGGGTGATGAAGACACTTATGTAATAACTTAATTAATAAATACATTAAAAATTTTAAAAAAGAATATAATTTAAGTTCGACAGTTGGCACTGCCTTGGAAAACAGAAAAGGACACAGTGTGAAACATGGCCCAGGTAATCTCTATTAGGCAAGGCAAAGGCAGCTATTTGCTGATAGGCAAATAGATGATCTTCTCTCTAGTAAATGATTCAGTCCCTGAGCTGCCAGTGGCTTGTGCTCTGTGCATTTGTTTCTAGCCAGATATCTCCATTCAGAACATACTTTTCCAGAGAAACAATTTTATACATGGTAGCCATGCTCCTGCCTGGCCAAATTCATGGAGCTGCAATGCTACTGAATGGCAGCATTCTTCAGACCATGAAGGACTACAGAAGCTGGACCAGTGCTGTCCAATAGAAATACCAGGTTAGCCACAAAGATGTACCACACTTGTGATTTCAGATTTTCTAGTAGCCATATTAGAAAAGGGGAAACAGGTGAAATTAATGTGAATGATGTTTTTTATTTAGCCCAATATATCCATCATATTGCCGTTTTAAAAGTAATTAATATGATAATTTATTAGATATTTTATATTATTTTTCATAGTAAGTCTTCAAAATCTGGCATTTGTTATACTTATAGTGCATCTCAATTCACATCAGTCACATTTCAAGTGCTCAGTAGCAATGTATGGCCTATGGCTACTGATTTCGTTAATGAATTACTTCATTCATTCAACGAATATTTGTTGAGTGTCTACTATGTGATTAGTAATTAGCTAGACGCTAGGAGTTCAATGGTGATCTGGGATATAGTCTAATGGGGCAGGAAGCAATAAAATAATCCTATATAATAAAAGGCTAATACACAAATAAACTGAATGCTGGAACAACCGAACAACTGAACAACTAGTTGCCAGGATATGCATTGACCACCAGGGGGCATGCAGGGAACATGTCAGGCATTGGCTGCAGTGCGATAGTGGAGGTGAGTGGGGCATTGGTCGCTGTCATTGGGACGAGCCTCTGGTGTTTAATAAAAATTCTTTGCTCCTATGCACCATGGTCCCACCCAGCGTTTGCACCTGCTGCCAGTGCTGGCACTGGAGCTACCGTTGGCACTGGAGCTGCTGCTTGCACCCACTGCTGGTGCCTGGTGCTAGCCCTGATTGCTGGTGCCATCAGCAGGTGTAAGCAGTGGCTGCTGGCTCTGATCGCCTCTCAGGGATTCTCCACCTCCCCCTGCTCCAGAGGGGCAATCAGGGCTGGCAGTTGCTTCTTGCACTTGCTGCCAACAATGACCCCTCTTGCACCCAATGCTGGTGCCAGCACTGCTCACACTCACAGCCAGTGCTGGAGCCACTGCTTGCACCTACTGCTGGCACTAGTCTCTATTGCTTGGAGCCAATAGTGGGTGTGAGCAGCGGTAGCCAGCCACGATAGGCCCTGAGGGCTTCTCCACCTCCCCCTGTTCCCAAGGAGAAATTGAGGTAGCAGCTGCCACTAGCACTCACTCATGGTGTTGGCCCCAATCGCTCTGCGCCATCAGTAGGTGCAAGTAGGGCCAGCACAGTCAGCATTAGCATATGGGAGTGGTAGTGGCAGGAGCAGTGCTGCCGGCAGACAGGATACTGGGGGCCATGGTGGGAGGGGCCAGGTGGAGTTGCGGAGGTGGGTCAAGACCTGTCCCTGTGCCCTCTGCAGCCTCATGGCCCACAGTTCTTTTCAAGGCACACAAATTCGTGCACTAGACCCCTAGTAATAGGAATAAAGGTAAAGTTGCAATTGTGCTTAGTTCTCTATAGGAGAGGTTTGTGGTGTTATAAGAGCATACAGCAGAGAGATGGTCAGATTCAAGGAGAATATTTCATGGTAGCTATACCAACATATGTGCTAGAGTGCAGGACCCCTCACAGTAACTAAGCTGAACCATGCATAATTTGAGACTGTCAGGGTCACAAGAAGCATCAGAACTCAGCTAAACTATTATTTCTGCCTCAGACACGACCTTACAAACCAAAGAACAAAATCAATTTTCAGTGAAAAAAGCTTTCCTGTGAAAGAGGTTCCTTAACCCCCTCTGAGTGTCCATTAACTAAGTGATACACGTGAAAACCATATTATACAAATTCTGATTCAAGATAATGAATCAGCTTCTTTTTATCACCTATGCAGAGAGGACAACTTTCCTAAAGGAAAGGGAGATGACAGGGCTCTCAAAGCAGTGCTCAGAATGGACCTCACTTGCTATTCCCTGAAAAAAGGAAACCATCATTTGGCAGTAAAAAGGGAAGTAGATTCCTGGTTTTGTCTGTGCAGAGCTGGCCTTCCTAGCACTCCTGAAAATACTAAACCAATGACCAAACAA
The DNA here is from genome assembly GCA_027563665.1 of Antrozous pallidus. Taxonomy (NCBI): domain Eukaryota; kingdom Metazoa; phylum Chordata; class Mammalia; order Chiroptera; family Vespertilionidae; genus Antrozous; species Antrozous pallidus. The sequence continues at coordinate 37,837,064 of CM050515.1, forward strand.
ACCTGCCGCTGAACACAGCAGTAGCTAGACAGGTTGTAGTCAGGAGCAAGTTTTAGTGTATGGGGCTCCCTTCCTCATTCAAGTCTTTGGAGAGCCCTTCTAGGTAACAAGGCAATTCCACTGTCCACCTCGGCCTGGCCACTGGAACCCGTACCTTGCCAAAAGTCCAGCCAAGCTCTATTTTGTTCATTCCCCAAAGCTCGTGGATATTTTCAGCCAGTCTGTCTCGGATCTTCTCTAGGTGAGGCGGCAAAACCACCTAAGAGGAAAAGGAACAAGTGTGAAGTCAGAACTATGAGAGCCAACTGTACTAAGTCTATGATAATATCTCTATGGATCAGGTGTTCTAATTGACTTCCTACATGTAACCCAGGATTCTTTCCACTCTTAGCCTCCTCTCCGACTATCTCCTCAGTCTTCTATGTGGATACTATTGTTGTGTGTTTTCACCTGTGAATGCTCCCTGGGCCGTATATCTTCGCTCTCCATGCTTTCTCCCTGGGAGATCTCACCTCTCCGTAATGGGTACTCCCAAGTAAGTTCATCTCCAGGCACGGTCTCTCCTGAAGTTCAGACCCATTGTTCCAATGGATTTTCCCACCAAAGTAAACTCAATATGTTATTCAAAGACACATTCATTATCTTTCCTTTTAGACCTTTTTCTCTGTTTTCCCCCCATCTCCTCTTTTTGTTAAAGTGTCTCACCATTGCTTTAAACCTGGAAGTCACCTCCCGTGCCTAATCAGTCATAAAATATGTCATGTTTATTCACTAAGCATACTTTTGAAGGGTTCTTTCCTCTACATCACTCCACATCATCATTTTCTCCCTGAACTACTGTAAGAGCCTTATGATGGGTTCTTCCCATCAATCTATACTCCATACTCTGGCCAGAATGATGAGTCTACAAAAACAAAACCACATTAAAACACATTCTTTCTGCAAGTCTCCAACTATTCTTTGGAACTCCTAACACATAGACTAGATGTCTTAACTAAGTATGTTTCTTTAGTTCTCTCATCATGGTCCTCCCAAAAACATCCTTTCCAAACTTCTTAAAATTCTTCCAAAAGGTCACACTGTTCCACAGTTTGGCGCCCTTGCATATGCAACCTTTACCTTATACTCACTATGATACACAAATGACAAAGACTCTTTCCTTAACCAAACTCTAGACAGGTACTTCTGAGGCCTTTTTTTTTTATTTTAACTAGGCTTCATCCTTGGCCTTGCCCTCAAGAGCCTAGTTTTAGAATCCTGCTAAATCAGTTTAATGAGAATCCACTATTCTTGTTATCTGATCACCTTCCATATCTGATCAAATTTCCTCATCCCCCATCATTTCCCAGGTGGCAGATTACTCCCACCTGCCTTCAGCTAGAATCCTAGTAGATCAGGTTGGCAAGAATCCATCAAACCCCTGATATTTCCTCTCAGTAACTTACCATTATTGACCACCCCAGGCCCTTCCCCTCAATCTGCTCCTTGGCTGTAAATCCCCATTTGTTCTCACTGTATTTATAATTGACCCAGCTCTGTGCTGGAGTTCCTTTCCTCTTATTGCAATCGACTCTTAAGTAAAATTTGTTTTTGTCACTTTAACTGCTGTCCAGCTCTGGTTTTAACACAAACACTCTCAATATTTATCCTTCTGAATTTAGCTCAAATGTCACCACCTTTGGGAAGTCTTCCACAATTACCTTCAGGGAGAGTTTCTCTTTGTTTTCCTGGAACTTTGCTTGCCTCTCCACTGAGGTTACAAACTGTGGGCCCCGCCCAAGTAGTTTCTTTTTGCCCCCCATTTTCGTTTTAGTTTAGTACTACAATAATATAACAAATTACAACTGTATTTGGATTTTACAGGTAAACTAAGATAATCTTTTAAACTAAGTGCTCCTTTAACTGATTATAGTCTGGAAGTAGATTTGCACATCAGAGGAACCTCATGCTTCAGTGAAAGAAGAAAATGTGGAAAGAGGCCTCCACATAGAACCCAGATGTCAGTGACCTCAGCTGGTGACCACCTAGGATGGAGTAACACTGGCTTTATAACTGCCTCCTAGAGGTCTGGGACTGGGTTGCTCAGAGCTGGGATCCTTTCTCTTCAGGGACTATGGATGGTTCAATGACTGGGCACTGTTCCTGTGTAACCACAGGGCTCTAGTTAGTGATATTTAATTGGCATATTGGTTAATGTGCCCTAGGGAGAATGGAGTTGACTATGTGTGAGTACCTTATATTTAACTTCTCCTTTGACAATAATTTCACAGGATGGTAGATTCTAACAAATGACAAAGTCTCCTTCAAGGTAATAAATTGTACCTTTCCGACAAGAGCTTCCCTATTATTTTATTTCCAGCCACATTTCCCTAGACTCAGGGTCCATACCAATTCACCTTTGGATCTTGACAGTACCTTTCTGGCTTATGGATATACCTCTGTTCTTTGATCTCCAAATGTTCAATTATGCATGTTTAGAAACTCTCCTCCCTCTTTGGTCAAGTCCTCTTCTCCTCCCTCATCAAAACTTCCCTTCACTTTAAAAATATCTTTTAGAGGCGCCATTTGTTCCAATAAGCCTTTTCTGAGTAACACACACTGATCTGGTAATTTAGTGAGAAGCAGGAGCCATGCTCCTGTTCTTGTTCGTCCCCAACTTGGGCACTAGTAGCCTTGTGTACGCAGAAAAACTAACTGGTTTCTTTGGTCCTCAAACTTCTTGTCTAGAATAGCCAGGAACCAGAACCAGATGATGGGGTCCTAAGATCACCCTGACTCACAGACTCCACAGTTTCCCATCTACTAGTACATTCTTATCTACTATACTAGGTGCTGTACTAGGTTCTATGAAGCAAGAGAAGAAATGCTACAGTTTCTGTTCTATGGGACCTCACAATTATGAGCTACAGGATGTGAGCAGGAAACTCATGAGCATGTGTACACACCTGTATGTAATAGGGTCATATGAATTATATGAAAAAATGTGTGCTTGAGACCTTCTACACACCAAAAGAGATTTTTGCTTCCAGACCATTAATCTAAGCACCTCAAAAATAAGTTTCCTTTTCATGTATTTTCTCTAACGTCTAGAATAATGATTTGAGTAACACTGGTTTATAAGAAATACTGGAAGCTGTTTATGTCCTTTATCATAACATGTGAACCCATCTTTCTCAAAATATAGACCTTAGAAGTGGAAAAATGTCAATTTATAAGCACTTTTAAAGTCCTTCTCTCTATCCCATTTCTTTTAGTTTTATTTCCAACTATTTTCCTACATACTTCTTTTCTTCCCAGCATCCAGCCACATGGGAGTATTAGTACTCATTACTACCTGTCCCTAGTTGAGTTTTTACTTCTAGTCCATTAATTATCCCATTCCTGTGACTTCACCCCTAGACACACATTCCCATTCAAGCTTATTGAGGGCCCTGATTGCATTCTATCCTCTTTACACAGACTCTAAAACGATTCTTGCTGAAAGGGTGTCTAGCATTTTCTTATGCATACTCTTAATTTTGCAGTTATTACATTTAGACTTTAAAAAGTAATACATTCACTTTCCAGCTCTTCAACTTGGTTGTGAATTCCCAGAGAATACCAAAAACAGTTCTGCCTATGCATCACAGATCCTAGTACAGTGCCTTGTGAGTAGCAAATGCCTAACTTGTCCATTAGTTGAGAAATCCTTAAAGAGCTTAATCTATGCCTATGGTGGAAACATGAAGAATAACAATGGTTCACATTCTATGACAATTCTATAGACAACAGATAAAGAATGATGTAGCCGTATTACTTCATCCTTGTGGGTTGCCTCCTGTTGGCAGATTGAACCTACCTGACTGGTGTCTATTGGGCATGGGGTGAAAGAAGCTTGGGAGAGGAACTGGGTGGTCCCCAAGAGATCTCTAATGCCTTCAGTGTCACGCTTATATTCTTTGACAGGCTCCAGTCTCATCTTTTCTTTGGGAAGCAAGGCTTCATAGCAAGGGGCATAGCCAGAGGGAGGCAGAAACTTAAATTCCCCATGACGTCCACCCATCAGGAAACGTACTCTGTTTGGAGAAACCAAGAAGAGAGAGGTTAAAAAATATCCCAGTTCAAATATGCACAAATTCAAGATCAATTTCTCCTACATCCAAGTTATTTTGTGGGAAGTGACTGAATTCAGACTCAGCACAGCAAACATCCTAAAGTGTGAAACAAAAGCAGTGGAATGAGGACTGAGTGTGGTCCTTATTTGACAATGTCAGCCACGTTCTTAAAAGTTAATTTGTCTGTTAATATCACTAGAGTAGGAGGAGAACCAAGATGGTGGCATAGGTAAAACACCTATCTTGCCATCATACACAACAATTTAAAAACTACAACTTAATGAAAGAACAAACACCATCCAGAATCACCAGAAAGCTGGCTGAGTGAAAATTCCACAAATAAAAGTGAAGATAGGACATGGTGACTCAGAGGAGCGGCTAAGGACAGGATTGAAGATACTCGTGGAGAGAGGTTTGGAGGAGCGAGCGCCAGAGGATAGGTGGGCGGCTGAAAACTGGCCAGTTTACTCGAATCGGGGAGTCAAAGACATCCCACTGGACTGATTCTCCAGCTCTAGGCGAAGTCCAGGGAACCCATTATCATATGGGGTAAAAACTGGACAGTGGGAGGGCACACCGAAGCTCAGGTGTTGCAGGGGTCTGCCAGCTTATGGAGAAGTCGAGCTTGTGCGGAGTGCACGTGAACTTGGGAATAGTGCAGCGGCCTGACCACGCAGAGAGCACTCGTGACTTGCTCTTTCATTCGGAAAAACGTCAGACTGCTTTGTTTTACGACCCTGGGTGAGACGTTGGGTGTACAGACTCATTTGGGGAGAGTCTGAATTCTCTGGCAGCCAGTGGAGCTTGGCAGCAGCTCTCTCTCAGAGGTGCTGGCGGCCATTGCCCCTGGCACAGAGTCCCTGGGGCCACATAGGGCGGAGCTAACACTGTCTGCTTGGCCCGGAGACTCCGCCCATCCAACCTGAGCACAGCTGAACTTCACAGACAATTGGCCTGGAGGTCAACCCCTCCAAGTGCTAACAACGATTAACCTGAGCTTAACTTCAGCAAGACTGTGCAACGCATATCCACCTCAGGTAACTGGGGAGGCTGAGCCACTGTCCCTGGTAGGATATCTACCACACAAAGATAATGGACCAACTCAGGGAAGCAGCTACCATGCAGAGACATGGAAAGAAATCAGATGTGAAAGAAATGGAGGAAAAAAAAACTGACTGGACATGGAATTCAAAACCACGGTTATAGGGCTTCTCAAGAGGCTCCTAGAAAAGGTCAACACCTATAAGGAAATAAGCAAGACCTACAAGGAAATGAACGAGACCCTCAAGGATATGAACGAGACCTGCAAGGAAATGATCAAGACCAACGTGGAAATGAATGAGTCCTACAAGGAAATGAATGAGACCCTCAAGGATATGAAGGAGACTCTCAAGGATATGAAAAAGGACCAACCAGAAATTAAGCATACACTGACTGAAATAAAAAATATTATACAAAGACCTAAAAGTACTCTAGAGCACCCCAAGAACCAAGTTAAAGATTTGAAATACAAAGAGGTAAAATCCACTCAGCTGAAAAAGCATGAAACCAAAAGAATCCAAAAAATTGAAGATAGTGCAAGGGGCCTCTGGGACAACCTCAAGCATACCAACATCCGAATTATAGGGGTGCCAGAAAAAGAGAGAGAGCAAGACAATGAAAACCTATTTGAAGAAATAGTGACCTGAAAACTTCCCACACCTGGTGAAAGACATTGACTTAGGAGTCAAGAAGCGCACCGAACCCCAATATATAGGAACCCTAAGAGGACCACACCAAGGCACATCATAATTAAAATGCCAAGAGCAAAAGACAAAGAGAGAATATTAAAAGCAGCAAGAGAAAAACAGTTAGTTACATATATGGGAGCATCCATAGGATTGTCAGCGGATTTCTCAACAGAAACAATGCAGGCCAGACGGGAGTGGCAAGAAATATTCAAAGTGATGAATAGCAAGAATTTACAACCAAGATTACTCTATCCAGAAAAGCTATCATTCAGAATTGAAGGCCAGATAAAGTGCTTCGCAGATAAGAAAAAGCTAAAGGAGTTCATCACCACCAAACCAATATTATATGAAATACTGAAAGATATTCTTTAAGAAGAGGAAGAAGAAAAAGATAAAAGTGTAAATTAGGAACAACAAATACACATCTATCAACAAATCAATCTAAAAATTAAGTGAGTTAATAAGCTGATGAAGAGGATAAACTGGTGAATGTAACAGAATCACGGACATAGAGAGGGAATGGACTGACAATTCTTGGGGAGAAAAGGGGTGTGGAAAGTCCAGCAAGAGACTGGACAAAAATCATGCAACTATGGGAGAGGACTGTGGGGGGGGGGGGGTGAGGGCGGAGGGTGGGATGGGTACCAGGTGGAGGGGAGCTATAGGGGGAAAAAAGGGAACAATGTAATTAATAAACTGAACAATATAGATTTTAAAAATATCACTAGAGTAAAAAAAACTATACTCTAGTAGATAAATCATTACTACACACATTATCACTACAGTATTAAAAAGAGTAACAGGGGTGATGATATTATTCTCTAAAAATTAGATTGGAACCAGTGCAGGAGAACTTTGAATCTTTTAATGTGAGGGAGATTAGTCACTCGTCAATGAAAGGAAGGACAATATAAGTACCTGAGGAAAATAGCAAATTCTTATTTTTATATAAAGGCAAAGGATTTAATAGCACTACAGTATTAAACACAAATGGTATACATGCCAGGCGGCATTAATAAAAATGATACGCTGCAGGGGCTGCCGTTCTCCAAAGCAGCCATATGAGGATGACTCTGAGGAAATATACTCAGGTGGCCACCGCCAGAGGCCAAATGGGAACAAAACATTTGCTTATTCGAGTCCTAGTGCTTTTTTGGGGGGCACAACCACCCTGCTGGTTTCAAGCCAGATTCCCCGGCTCCCTTCACTGGTGCCTGGAGGGACCTCCAAAGGAAGGAGAAAGGACAGTTGGGGGCTCATAGTAATGCAGGCCCTAATTACCATGTGCTAGAATCTTTTTCAATATTTTAATTCAGCATTCTGGCTAAATTTCAGCCCCAGATCTATAGGTTAGGTCAGCATTAGGGTTGGACCCCAAGGAGGAGAGGGTGAAAGTGAGCCATTTCAAAATGATATTCACATACTCCTAAGTTAGCAACTAGAAATACAGCTTTGCTAAGCCAACTGCAATCATGTCAAATTGATGGGGAAATGTGACTGAAGTTCTAAGTAATGAAAACATGGTAAGGTGTGTAGCCCTGCAAGGTCAACAATAAATTCACACAGGATAAATCAATCCAAACACATAGCATCTCCACACAATGCTTATCCCCTCCACTTAACCACCATTTCCTGAGCTCCTGGGATTTTTGCAGTGTTCTCCACACTAAGGATTTAGCACTGAACAAAGCACAAAGTAGGCATCCAACTAGACAAAGAGGTCTAATTTCTTATCGGGAGACATCCAGTGAGGGAATAAAGAGAGAGACAAAATAAGTTGGGGAAGAGGGTTGCTCCTAGATTGAAGTCAAGGAAGGTGTCTCTGAGGAGGAGACATATAAATTAACCCTTAGAATGAAGGGGAAGCTAATGAGTTCAAAATCTGGAGGAATAGGATTTCAGGCAGAAAAAAGACATGTGCAAAGTCCCCGAGGTAGACAGAGCTTGGGTAAAGGTGGTATGGTGAGAACATGGAATGCCCGAGGGGCAGAACATGAGGTGGGAGGTAGCAGAGCTAGATCAGGCAGGGTCTGTGAGCCATGAGAAGGAGTTGAGATTTTCTTTCAGGTGGGAAACTTCTGAGGGACTTTAAGATAAAAATTTTCAAGTTGCTCTATATAGACAGGCCTGGGGAACAATTTGGAGGCAATTGCAGGCACCTGACACCCATCTAGTCACAGTGAGAGATGAGGGTGGGTTTGGCCTGGGGTGATGATGGCCAACATGGAAACAGTGAGATCCCACTTTAGGGGGAGGGAATTAGGAATGTTAGGAATTGCTGATGGAATGGGCATGTGTGTGTAAAGCAAGGTGAGGTACACAGAGGAAGGACTGCGACCCAGCAAAACTCTCCTCTAGGCCTCACTTCCTTCACCTGAAACATCCTGGCAGGGCAGCCTTGCAAGAGGAGTTATAATGTGGGCTGAGTCATTGTGACTGTGGAAATAGCCTGATTGTGAAAATGGAAAATAAAAATCTCCGCAAGTGAGAGACCTTAAGGTTTTTTTCCTTTCCAATACAAATAAATACATTCATTATCCCAACAGTATTTTAAGATTAATTATAGAAATTCGAATCCTCCCACTTTCCCATTTTAAAGTACTAAACCACAATGCTACAGAGTCAGCACCACAATTATTCCTTGCACATGTTCCTACATTAAGTGTTATGCAACAGGGCATGATCTACATATATTAAGAATATGAACAATGACATTAAAACAAAATTGAGTCATTAGCCTGCAGTGTTACTAATTTCGTGAACCTTCAGGAAGTAATGACTAAGCCTTGCAACCATTTGTTGAGAACTTCCCAATTCATCCGTAACAGAACAGACTGTGTTACTGACATGTGGAAACCACGGGGTAAAATGGGATCTTTCTGAGCAAGAAATGAGTGTGGGATTTTTTGCCTTTTTCTCCTCATTGAGCATCCTTCCTGCAAGGAGCTGAGCTGGGAGCTTATACGGTGAGTTTGTTCTTTGTTAGTTGGAACTTATTCTTGAGCTCTCTTGCCACTTCTGTTTCGTTTTCAAATTTCTCTTATGTTTTAAAATCGGCTGTCCTCTTCTGGAAAGATAACAAATTAAGAAAGGCAGAGTTCCATGTAGCAGTAAGGAGAATAATACTTTCTGTATGTATATTTAGTTATTAAAAGGAGAACAACAATGAAGATAAATCTCAATCTTCTCTCTTGTAATGCCCACACAGACTGTAAAGTGAAAAATTTATATAGCCAGTAATCAGTGTTTACTGCTTGCTGAAGCATTGTCTTCCAAGCCATTATGCTATGCTTCAGTAGGTGGAAGGATTGGTCTTGGGTTGCTTCCAAGGCCTGTCAGACGGGAGCCCAGCTCCCAGCAGGTGGGACTGGACAGAAGCTGGCGCCAGGCACACCCACAGTCTGTGGCTCCTTCGCTCCGCAGCCCATGAAGAGCTGCCCAGGAGACTGTAGGATGGGCTCCAGCAAGTCGCCCATTGGGGGTCCTTCTCCTCCTCACTCACTTACTGGCTCGCTCAGGGAAACCCAGACTGACCCGGTAGAAGGAAAGAACTAGAGATGAAATGTAGGTGTGAAGGAAAGGAATGAAATGGCTGAAATCCACTTTATTTGAGGATATTAGGATGGGCTCCCCTCTGTCTCAGAGCTTTAGCAGTGCTCCATTGGAGGACAACTGAGCAAATACCAATTTTTTCACATCCTGGAGTGAGGTGCTGGATCAACTATAGAGGAGCTCCCAGTTCTGTTAGCTTCAGCTCACTGTGCACCTCCACAGGAATAAGCAAGGTAAGGAATTCACACACAGAGAGAGAACTGTCAGGGAAAAAGGAGGTGGGGGTTCCCTCCCATCTAAAGTGATAGGGCGAGGGCTTCGAGGACCTACTCATAAACTTTACAATTGGCCCCTGAGGTTTAAGGGACACATTTGCCTGTGATGGGGCTGGTGGTAAGAAGGGAGAGGATGGAGGGTGGAGGGGAGGGAAAGGGCTCACGGGAAAAAGGGGGGGCCCTCTGGAAGGCCACTTAGAGAATACAAATGAGCCAGCTGTCAGCTATCTCCAGAAAGGCAAATTACTGAAAAGAGATCAGAAACCCAGGGGCTCAGGAAATGGGAGGCCTGCGAAAATGCAGAGGGAGGTTTGGAGTCAGAGGGAGCAGCCAACACAAGTGCAAAGCTTGTGTCAAAAGAATTGCCTGTATTCAGAGGCTTCCAGCTTGAGGCCCTTCAAGAAAACTACAGAAGGCCTCAGAAGGGAAAGAGGCAGCCACTGCACACCTGCTACACAAAGATCTGATGCCACATGACAGTCTCATCAACTCCAGAGGACCAGCCCTTCCTTCAGCCATCTCACTCCCCTGGATTCAACTCTAGAGGGTCTAAAACAAGGAGGAGCTGACTATCTGGGAGGAGTTGTACCAATACGGACAAGAGGCTGACCTCAAATGACTGGCCAAATGGGGGAGGGCTCAAACTAGATACAAATCTGGAGTTTTTATGTTCACATACATGGAGCTTTTAAATTACTGACAAGAATGTTCTTAAAAGGAATAAAAAGGATACAGAATCTGCCCAAGAACTCAAGGAGTCCAGAGCATGGGTTTGAAGAGGTCAAAGGAGAAACAACAGAGTTACCCCCTAGTCTACTCCTGTCAATACATCCATTGTCTGGTACTCAGTGTTTTTCTTAGAAATCCTTTACCTCATTCATAAATGAGAAGTTTCCAATTAGAATGTAAGTCTCTCTCTTTTAGGTCTATTCTTCCTTGCTCCTTGGGTTCCATGGACTCTTCCAGCATCACAGAAAAGGGCAAAGTTTTAAAAAAGATATTTTAAGAATAGATTTCTTAATTAAAATTAGTTCTTCTTTATCCTCAGATTTTTCTCTGCATTAATGGATTTTAAAATCAATTTCATTAATCAATTTAATCTCTTTCACTAAAGCACTTGTGTCATCTTCTGGGGTCCTTCCCATGGCTCAGACACTCCATCAGCTCTCAAAGGTTTTTCTTCCTACAGTGATTACAGTAAGCAATTGTATCCTCAGATTCCTCCATTTCAGAATGAGCAATAGCTTCAGTAATGGCCACCTGGGAGTACTGAAGTTTTGGGATGCGTGGAAGAATTTTCTATTTACTTGACAGATTTTGAAAAAAGAGCAAATTGTATTGAAAAATCCTCATGAGCATTTTCATCTTTTGAGATTTGTGTAGTTTTGCTTGCCAGTTTGCAGAAGAGATGAGAATACCTATTGCCAATATCCAGATCTGAAAGACTGACCCATGAATAAAAATCCAGTAAAAATCAAAGCTTTGCTGTGCTCAGAAAGGGCGAGGTTTCCTAATTCAGAGCTTACTAGCAATCATGGGAAGATACTTTAGTCTTAGTTACTCTTACCTGCTACTGAGTCCCTCCCAGAATTGGGATGGTATCCCAAAAAACAAAAGGATACAGACTGTGGTTAAGAGGAGAAAGACTTAGCAAGCTTTTGTTGACCTGGATTCAACTCATAAGTCATGATTTGTAATGGCTTCTTTAGTCCATATTGCTTAGACAGGAGACCAATATGAGTTATGTTACATTCCCACATTCATATTCCTTCTTGGCCAGTGTCCTATTAAAACCCAGGGCAACCTAGCCAGTGCTCATCATGTTTTTCACAGAACTATATTTATCTCAGCAATTATTTCCATAGCATTCACCACAGCAAGCTGGAAATAACTAAGCTGTTGGTTACCTGAGTTTCAACCAAGTCTGTAGATATCAATGGAAAACAAATAGCAACTGCAAATACCAATCATCTTTGGATATTGTTGTTTTTATAAATTAGCAAGGGCTGGTAAAGAGCTATGTAAGATAATAACATAATCTATGGGGAGTTTATAGATATAACATATATTCTACTACAGCAGCAATTTTCAACCTTTCTCATCTCCATGGCACACATAAACTAATTATTAAAATTCTGCGGTACACCAAAAATATATTGTATTTTTTGCTGATCTGACATAAAAACATATAATTTTGATTCATTCACACTGGACAACTATTGTTGTGTTGGCTGTTGTCATTTTTTAATTTGACCACATACGGGTAAAGGGGTCAGTGCCCCTCACTAAATAGTCAGGTATTCATGTTTTAAAATTCTTATCGCACACTGGTTGAAAAATCACTCTGCTACAGTGATTAATTTACCAATTTTCTGTAAAAAAAATATGTAGTGCCCAAATTTCTCTATATCCTCAGCTTCTGCATAATGCTCCCCAGGTGAGTCATGCCATGATGCCATTTGGTAGGGTCAGACCCCCGTTTAAATAAGAGTTTCCTGGCATCTAAGTAGCTCAAACCTTTTGGGCAGGCTCCAAGGTACATATGCCTCATCTCAAATTCTGTCCTCTAATGAACATGCTGTTACACTGAAGCCCTGCTAAACTAATCACACTGACCCTAACTCACACCAGGAAGAAAGCTAAGAAGGCATATTCATAATAGAAGAGAGTACATATTGATGTGTGGATTTTGTTAGTAACTACTCATGCTGTCTTTGACTTCACTGTGAGTAAATCTAATGGAAAAGATTTTTGCTTTTTGACAACTGCTGGCAGGGACATCCTAATCAAGTGTTGTTATTAACAAGATAGTTTGTAATTATAAAAAATGCAGGGTCACCAAGACAAGACTTCAACCTCAGTAAAGACCATTAAATAGGAGGCAAAGGGGCTGTAAAAGAGAAATCTAATTTAGAAGTCATACTGAAGTTAAAATTGAGGCAATTTCTAAGTTCTTCTCTGATGGGAGAAGAATCTTTCTCTTGATGGGCATAGCCTTGAACCTTGCCAAGAGAGACTCTACATAACAGGTAAAATTTTACTCTATTGGGTAAAACAATAATTTTTTTCAATTTATTATTAACACATTTATTTTCAGTAAGATTCTTTAACTTAGAGGTAAGATTTTGGTTTCTCTTTCTAGCTCTCTGCACAACTGAACAAAAGCAGTAGAAGGGGAACTGCTGTGTTTCAGTACAAATCACACCTCACCAGCTGATGTGACAGTCAGTATTAGGATATCGATCCTATTTGCTCATAAATGAAAATAAACCGACACAGGACCAGTACTGACCCTGACCAGTGACACCATGTGATGGATTGGACGTACTTCAGTGAAAGGTATTTCCCAAGAATGCAGGCCAGCTGCTATTCATCTCTTCTCAGATCATATCATGTTCTGAGAATCAAAGACCAAAATATCTCAGAGGTGAATTTTCCTGACAGAAAGGAGGCTTGAGAGACTTCAAGCCCCTGGCGTCCCTCTGGAGCTTGCTGAGTTGCAATAAGCAAGAAGCTCTCATAGCTAAGGTGTTAGCTTTTCAAGTCAGCACATTTGCACAGTTCAGTTTCTTAAATTCTCTCAGCAGCTGTAAATGGGTGAGCCATCTCATTTTTCTCCTCTGGGAACTCTGCTTCTCTCTCTCCCATGCACAGAGAAGGCTGCATGATCTATTAACGGAGGGACAAGCTGCTAGAAAGATCTACAGGTGGATATCTATTAGTCACCTATTTCTTTATCTGCTAGCTGCAGTCCTATCTCATAGCTCTGAGGGAGATTAGATGGATGCGTTAATGATTAAAAATCATTATGCAGCAGACAAGATTGGACTAAACACAAAATATTTGGAAAAGTCCATTAACCAGCAGACTGGAAAAGACCCCTCTGGAGAGATTTGACTTCTAGTTAAGTGCTTCTCTCAGATAGGAAGCAAAACCCATTACATGGGATGTGGCGAAGATAAAGACAGGAGGGGAACTGGTGCTGGGCCTCCATGGCCGTCAATCACCAGGCAGATGCCAGCCTGGGCACTGAGGGCTCAGAGTGAGCAGTTTCTCCAGAAGAAGGTACTGAGTCCACAGGTGGATGGCCAAACGCTCTTGCCTTGTATTTAGATTTCTATTCATTCTCTTTATTCTTGGGGAGTGGAGTGGGAAGATGAGCAATGGGGCTTACACTGGTTTCCCCAGCTGCCAGGGGTCTTTGTCCAATCAGCTTCTTTGTGCGTATAGTGCCTATATCTTTCAATATGCTCCTTGTTTTCTACATACTGCTAAGGATATCTATGAGGAATGATATGTCACACCACACATATGAAGGGAGAATTGGCATGAAATTCTCACAGAAATATCATCTGCACGAGAAACACGCAAAGAGAAACACAGCTAATAACTCTCAACTTTTAGAATTTAGTTCCTGGAGCTAATGTACAATCCTCTTGCTAAAATCTGTGATAAGTAAATTTACAAACTTAGCAAACTTTTACTATAGTGGTTCTCCATTTCTTATAAGAATAGCCAGCAATGATACTGTTTAATTTCAATATATTATGCCCATCTATAGAGTATGCTTATAAATATGCATGTGTGGGTTTGTGGGTATATACGTGGCTATTGTGCCACAAGGTGTGTTTGCAAACATACATTACTATATATACAGTGCATGCTTGCAAATCTGTGTTAAATTCTAAAGGTTGAATATAATTTCCTAAATAGTTTATTTACTGGAAACAGAACAGAATTTTTATCCTCTATTATAAATAACTGAACATATCTTGATTTATCAGTCTGCAGGAGGTGCTGAGGCCTATCACAGTGCTGTCACTCTGGAAATCGCATCACTTGGATGCTGAGAGTTCTGTGATGGCTTTTTTTGTGGTCTCACAAAAAGCTCTGCTCTGCACAACTCTCCTCCACTCATGGCCCTTTCCAATGGTTTCCCTGGAAACCACAGTGATTCCTGCTCAACTGATGGTGATCTCCGTAAGAGGCAGGAAGTGAGATGGCTAAGAAAATTTTGTGGAAAAAAAGTTAAATTAGGATCTTGCCTTCTAGATATTAAAATATATTGTCAGACTAAAATAATACAACATCCAAATAGTGCAAAGAGGAGAGAGAGCAATGAACACAGTAGTTAGCAGTACTACCTAGACAATCAGCATGTGTAGTACAAGTCCAATTTAATGTAAAAATATTGAGATGCATAAATAAAAGGGTAATGTGATTATCTCTGGTGGTATGATTATGGGGTCTTGCTATTTTCTTTAACCTACATTACTTTTGTAAAAGGGAAAAACAAAACAGAAAAATTATGTATTCAAAAGTAAATCATAAACTGAGAAGCATATTTGAAAACTATAAGGCAATAGTTTAATAGCCTTAATAGATGTAAAAATTATTCCAAAATTTATATCAGAAAGGCAGAAAACAAAAATTAACAAAGATATTGGGTTACAATAATACATAAAACAGTAAGCATAAACAAGCTCAACTATATTGCTAATGAAATAGAAAATTAAGACTTTAAGATACACCTATCTCAAATTAGCAAAGATGAAAAACAGTCTATAACAGAAAAAGTTTATGAGGATCCATTCAGTTGGGTATTTCCATAAGTTGCTTTAACTGATACTCTAGACCAATCCTTTATATGAAAAGTTTGGAGTTGTGTATTAGACTGCAGAATTCTTTAGATTTAAAGAAAGAAGGAAGGTACATGTAATATATTAAAAAGTTCCTACAGTCAGGTGGGCATCCTTACCCCATAATCAAATACATTAATATTTCTATAGGTAAACATGTAAATATTCATAAGATGTGAAATAAAGGAAAGACTAAAAATAGCCTCATTTTTGTTGCTGATAGTTTTCCTACAAAATGAGTCTAGTTCAGATTTTGTGGTGAAATAAATCATAAAAAGTTTGTTTCTATGAGCGTTTTAAATTTCAAAATTATTGATAATAAATTACCAACCGTTAAAGCAATCTTTCTGAAAATCTATTTGCCACATAATTACAAACTTGGACTTCAAAAAGTTCATTCCTTTTGATCTACTTGTATGAGGTACAAATAGAAATGCAGACAAAGCTATGCTCAAGGATGTTCAGAATAATTTATAATGAAATGGAATCAGCATGAAAGTATAACAACAAAGTAATGGCTATATAATGGGAGAGCCAAATAAAAGGATATTATATGGCCATATAAATCGTTTGCAGGAGGAAACTTAATGACTCAGGAAAAGACTCATTACTTACTCCTGAATGAAAAGTAATCAAGACATAACACTTCAGATTTAGGGGGATGTCAATTAAAAATATACACACATATTTGTAGAATAAAAGACTTGAAGAAAATACATCAAAATATCAAGAGATTATAGCTCAATGATGGGATCATGGGTGATATTTATTGTTTTATTTATGTCTTTTATCTTAAAAAATGTTTATAATGGGCACGTGATACTTTTCATAATCGTTAAAGTAATTTTCTACACAGGATTTATATTATTCAGCTATTTATCTGAGGAAATTCTATAACCCTGGTAGGAGGTATGTGTTCCACAAGTATATATGGAGTGAATGAATGGCCTTGTATTGCTCTTCCTTTCCTGGGAGAGTTTGGTTTGCGGTGCTGAAGCCCTGAAGGAGATTTCCACGCTTCCAGCTCATAGGAGTGGTGGGAGGTGGGGTAACGGCTACTCTCCATGAGGTCACAGCCATAACTTACTTGACACCTGCTGAAAAGCTCACCACAGGGAAGAAGAGCCCATCTGTGCTGAAGTTCTCAAACATCCCCTGCACAGGCTGCCCGTTGATGCGGAAAGAGATGCTGGGCACCCCTAGGTCCAGGCAACAGCTCACCACATCGTCTGATTTCAGGAGGTGCTGGTTGATGGAGGCCACAGCTCTAGGAATGCGGCCTGGTGAGCAAAGAACAAGAAAAAAGTGTGGGACTCTAGAGCTAGAGGAAATGCTCACAGGTCACGTGTGGGAGGTGGGAGGTAAGATGGCACACAGGAGGTCTGGACATGCTATTACATTTAAAATGCAACCTGGCTTTCTGAAACAGTGTGAGATGAACAATGAGAAATGACTTCCTAAGATGGTGAGTGGGCAGTCTGAACAGCATGAGTCTCAGAGGAAACTCTCAATCTGCCAGAAATGAGAACAAGCAAGAAGTCAATCTGGTCTATGCATGCTCAGATTCTGGCCTGGTGTCTGAAATAACGGACAGACTGCCTTTTGGTGTGTGTGTGTGTGTGTGTGTGTGTGTGCGCGCGCGCGCACACACGCTCTGCTATTAGTATTTCCTCTAAATAACGTTCTGGCAAGCTTACTTACTGCTGGCCTAGGATTTCATTTTGGGAGTTATAAAAACAAAAACAATAGCAATAGCATTTGTTGTGATTACACTGTGTCAGGCTCTCTTCTAATTACTCTACATGGAATAATTTATTCAACATTCACAGCAACCCCACCACAATATTATTTTCATTTGACAGATGAGGATAATTGAGTATACAAAGATAAGTCACTTGACCAAGATCACACAGTTAGTAAGTGACAGAACCAAGATTAAAGCCCAGGTAGTTTCATTCTAGAAACACCCTTTACTTGCTACACACTACTGCTGCTTGAGTGTTATATAGCATATCAGTCATTCATTTCATCAAAAGCATAGGAATAATAATAGTACCTTAACAACTATTGACAGCCATGAGGGAATCACTATACCCTTTTTGCAGATGTAGAAGCTGATGTTTTTGGTGAAATCACAGGCTCAGGTTCATGTAGCAGGTAAGGACTTGGAATGTGAATCCAGCCCTCTGTGACTTCAATACCTCTTGCCATCCTCACCCCCATGCCATCTTATTACAGAGCAACTGGAAGGATACCCACCTTAAGTGTGGGTGCAGGATTCTTTCAATTTGTTAGGAGCCTTGAAAGCTCTCACAGGGGTAGATATAGCCACTTCAGTATTGGATGCAGGAGTCATCAAAGTCAAGAGCAACAAAGCCATCTAGCCATCATACTATGTGGCAGAGTTGGCTTATTTATTTTAAAGAGTTTTACTATCTCAGATAGGCAGAAAAACATAGTTTTGTATTGGTGACTTCCTTGTTGTTGTTGCATATATTTTTCATAAGATGATTTTGTCATTTCCTGACCTAACCTAATGTGAAAATCACCTTTGCTTTTCTGTCACACCATCCCATTGTGAAAGTTCTACAAGTAAGTTATAATATCCACTCCCTCTGCCCCAAGGTTTACAGTTTTGGGGGAAGACTGCAATGAAGAAGCAGAAGTTAGGTGTTAAAATGAGGTCGTAGAAGAATTCATAAAATGCATCTTGTTTCTTGAGTATAGCAGTAATACACGTTCATTACAAATGTTTGTCAGATGTATAGAAAAAGTACAAACGAGGAAAAAATGTAACTCAATAAGAAATGCTTCTACTCTTTCATATATATACTTTTCATCCAAACTGGGATCTTTAAGAACTTGTTTTTACTATTGATTAGATTAAAAAGAGTTTATTTATAATGAAATGGTTATTAGAAACTGAATTTTAATGACTTTATACTATGCCATGAAAAGGTGACCTTAAAAATCTCCATAGGATGTGTGTTGTTTATAAATTTTACATATATATCTATGCAATGTAATATTTCTATTCTCAGCTTAGAACTATTTAAACGTTTGATTATTTAATGTTTTGTAGTGGTTACTGTTTATTAGTGGTCACTGTTATTCTAGTAAGAGATTCTAAACTAAGCAGTAGATTTTAAAATAGTAAAACTGCTACACTCTACTTAATAAAAAGAAGAAAAAATTAGATGCCCCCATCTGGTTATTTTGGGTGACTGGCAAAACCATGTCATACATACCCCTGAGTTTCCACAAACAGGAATGAGCCCAGATACTATGCTTAGAGTTGGGGATCAAAGACAGAAGACCCAGTTTGTGCCCTGAGAAGCCCATCATCTACTGGGAAATAAACATTAAATAAAGAATTACAATTCAGTACAAATACTGGAATAAAGGAGATGACTTCTGGAGGTAGACAATATCAAGTTGACTTAAGAATAGAAGGTTCACTACATAAAAGGGAAAGAAAAGAGCATTCCAGACAGAATGAATGGCTTATACAAAAGCGTGTATGACATATATTAAGTCCTCACTTAACATGGTGCACAGGTTCTTGGAAACTGTGACTTTAAGTGAAATGACATATAAAAAAACCAATTTTACCTAACGTACATGCCCAAATTGTCCCAGTCTGAGTGGCCTGAGATAGAAAGGCATGGTCCCACCTATGCATGAGCTGCTGGATAATCTCTGGCCACTTGCTGCCCTGGACTGGAATAGTGGGTTGGAAAATCATGATCTTACTTTTTTATATGTATGTACAGCTTACATATGTATAGCTTACATTTATTTCAATGATTAATATTTTAGAAGTGCTTATTTAGAAGTGTGATGCTTTTGTGACCAGAAATGCTCTAGAACTTAACTCTTGTTTATATCAATTAGCCTCTGGTGAAATTGATCTCATTTATTTAGTGAACCTTTCTTTCTTCAAGTCAACTTGCCCCATGCTCTCAAGGCAACTTGCTATCCTCTACCTCTAGGAAGTCTTTTCCTTTATTCCAAACTTTGGGATTTGGTAGGAAACTGGAGTACCTGGAGAAAACTCACACGAACCTGGGGAGGACTTGCAAACTCCACACAGACATGCCCTGGTCGAGAATAAATCCTCCCATCAACATCATAATAAAATGATGTGAGTTAAATGATGCTATAGGATCTGCTATATTTGCAGAATGGCTAGAGTTTGGTGAGAATGGGATGTGGGCAATAATAGGGGCTTAATGACAATATATGATGCAGGATAAAGCTGGACCATAACCTGGAACCTGAACTCCTTGTCTCATACCAGCACATAACAAATTCAGTGTCAAATAGCAAATTGGGCTGGAGAGCCTCAGACCCGTTTCTGTAACTTTACACCTTGCTTCAGTACTGAGAATGAGGAGCAAGTTCCTCATTGAAGGCCTTAGAGTCAACTATTTATTATTTGTTTATTAAATTTATTGGCATGACATTGGTTAATAAAGTTCAATATTACTTAAAACAGAACAAATTTAAGCCAAACTTGGAGTGTGTAAGTTTGACCTCTTTCCAATTACCCTATTTGACAACGTTGAGTATAGTACTCTTAGTTCCTTTCATGGAGTTTAGATATCCCAGGTCCCAGAATCCTTTCTTCCTTATCACAGTCAAGTCCACCAGGAAAGAAGTCTGTGATATAAAAACTCAGCAAGCTGTTATATTGTCTCATTCTTGAGGTTTTTAAAAATTTTCCATTAAAAACAAATATTTCTTCTTCAATCATTTCTTTTTCTATCAGAATAATGACTTGAAAATATCACTGTACTCATCTGAACAAATCCCAAGAGATTTCTATGAATGTGGGAAAACTGGAAACTAATGGAAGCGCTAGATTGGACAACTACCTTTAAAAGTATCCACATCCTTACTGGTAAAAATATAATTTAGGACTTTTACTTTTCTGAGAACATTTCAACTAGCATATATGATTGCTTTTGTACATTCTATGTTATAAATCCGTTCTATCTGGAGGAAGCAACTGCTAACTTTGTGATGGTTTTCAAGGCTCCAAATGATTCAGAAAGGCCCTGAGCCCTATGTTTAAAAAAGATACCTGTCCTTCCAAATGCTCTCTAATGAAGTGGCATGGGATGGGGAGTTATTTTGAAGACACAGAAGGCTGAGTCTGAGTATAAACCTCCAGTCTACCTGCTACAGAAAACTGGACCCGTGATTTTACTAAAAAAATCAGCTTCTATATCTATAAAATGGGTACAGTGATGCCTCTATGATTATGTCAATAGTTGTATGTAAGGCACATTATTCCTATGCTTTTGATGAAATGAATGACTGATGTGCTATATTGCTATACTAGAGGCCTGGGGCATGAAATTTGTGCATGGAGACGGTGTGTGTCCCGCAGTCCAGCCTGCACCCTCTCCAATATGGGACCCCTCAAGGGCTGTCCAACTGCCCATTTAGGCCCGATCCCCAGGATCGGGCCTAAATGGGCAGTCAGACATCCCTCTCACAATCCAGGACTGCTGGCTCCCAACTGCTCGCCTGCCTGCCTTACTCATTGCCCCTAACCACTTCTGCCTGCCAGCCCGATCAACCCTAACCATTCCCCTGATAGCATGATTGATGCCTAACTGCTCCCCTGCCAGCCTGTTTGCCCCTAAATGCCCTCCCCTATAGGCCTGGTCCCCCCCAACTGCTCTCCCCTGCAGGCCTGGGTCCCCCCAACTGCCCTTTCCTATAGGTCCAGTTGCTCCTAACTTCCTTCCTCTGCTGGCCTAGTCACCCCTAACTTCCCTCCCCTATAGGCTTGATTGCCCCCAAGTGCCCTCCGTTACAGGTCTAGTCCCTCCCAACTACCCTTCTCTGCTGGCCATCTTGTGGTGGCCATCTTGTGTCCACATGGGGGCAGGATTTTTGACCACATGGGGCAGCCATCTTGTGTGTTGAAGTGATGGTCAATTTGCATATTACTCTTTTATTAGATAGGATAAAGGTCTGGTCCATGAGTGGGGGCCAGCTGGTTTGTCCTGAAGGGTGTCCCAGATCAGGGTGGGGGGTTCCTTGGGGCATGGGGTAGTCTGGGCGAGGGGCCTGTGGTGGTTTGCAGGCTGACCATGCCTCCCCAGCAACCCAAGCAAAGGCCCTGGGATCTGGGATTTATTTATCTTCTATAATTGAAACTTTGTAGGCTTAAGCAGAGGCCAAGGCAGGCCAGGGCTGCTGAAGTTTGGCTTCCTCCATCGCTGGGGATAACTCAAGCCTCCTGCTCTCTCCAGCTCCTTGGCTGCAGCCATTTTTGTTAGCATTTATTTATCTTCTATAACTGAAAGTTTGTAGCCTTGAGTGGAGGCCTGGGCCTGGAAGGATGTGTGTAAAGCTTGTCTTCCTCCATTGCTGGAGAAACCCAAGCCTCCTGCTTGCTCTGTGGCCACAGCCATCTTGGTTGGGTTAATTTGCATACTCCCTCTTGATTGAGTGGTGGGAGTAGCTTGTGGGTGTAGCAGAGTGATGAATAATTTGCATATTACTCCTTTATTAGATAGGATATCACTCAAGAAGTAGTAGTGAATAGCAGTTAAGGGACATGTGTCTAAAAACAGACTCCCTGGGTTTGAGTCTTGTTTCTGTTGCTAACTGTGTGACCTTGAGCAAGTCACTTACCTTTATGGACTCAATTGTCTTCATCTGTCAAATAAAATTAATACTGTTGTGGGTTTTCTGTGAATGTTGAATTATTCCATGTAGAGTGATTAGAAGAGTGTCTGATGCATTGTAACCTACAACAAATGCTATTAGTTAGTATTTTTGTTTTGTTACTAGGCCAGTAGTGAATAAGCTTGCCAGAACACTGTATGAATATTATGTCTTTTGTAATATTAGAAAGAAATAACAATATGGAGAATCATAGCATTAAGGACTGGTTCCAGAAAGTGATTTAAAAATCACTTATTGAGTTACAGAAATCGTTAAGTCCCTTTATTTTATAGTGGTCCAAAAAAGTCACTTTCAAATGTTTAATAAATTTAACCCCTTTTAGGACAATGGTCAGAAAATGCTGTCGTAAAGAAAAGCAGAATTGGTACAGAGAGTGTTTCTATATTGCCTCAACTACTTTCTTTGCAATGTATTAGGAACTCTGAGTAATCCTAGAGACCACCCACAGAGACAGACTGGGAAGTATCCTGGCTCTGCTAGTCTGAAGAAACCCCTGGAACTCCAGGAAAGGCCATTTCTATCCTAGCACTTTAGGATAAAGGAAAAAGCCATTTTATCATCTGCTGTACATCTTTAGATTAACCCAAGGATATATTACTGCAGATTTAATCTATTTTGATGAGTAATGTAGGCATCTGGAAACAATGATGCTCAGCACATTACCTCAGGCACTGCAGGGCTTGACATCTATAAGAACGCAGTGACCATAATAACTGAAGGCTCGACCAAACACCGAAGTCAGTCATGCAGTCAGTGATGGATTGCCATGGTGACCCAGCACTGATTACTGAGGGAGCAGTGGATCAGGCCCAGAGAAAGGCCTGGAGAGAGAAGCACGGTCTGATCTGTAGCCTCTGTGGCAGCTATTGATTAGCCCTTGACTCTCTTTCCCTCTGGGCCTAGCCATCAGCATGCCTCTCTTTCTCTCCTGGCAGGGGAGGGCCATTGGGGGTAAGATCAGTCCTGAAGGGGAAGGCAGTTGGGGGCAAGATCAGGCTGGCAGGGGAGAGCAGTTAAGGGCAATCAGGCAGCTAGGTGGAGGCAGTTAGGAGTGATCAGGCAGGCAGACAGGTGAAAGGTTAGGAGCCAGTGGTCCCAGATTGTGAGAGAGTGCAGGTTGGGCTGAGGGAAATCCCCCAAGAAGTCCCTGATTGAAGAGGGCACAGGCTTGGCTGAGGGAAACCCCCACCCCATGCACGAATTTCATATACCGGGCCACTTATTGTAATATAAACACAAATACTTAGACAACTGGAAAGAGAGAGGCTTCACCGGGGCTGAAAAGGTCTGAGTCATAATGGGGTGAATTTTGACAGACAAACAGGTACCTTGGGATTCATCTTAGTAAGGAGACAGATAAAGACCCTCTTATATAAATTTGACTGTAGAGACACATTATCTTGATGATACAGAAGTCATGTTAAATCAAGAGGCACAATTGTATTCCATTCATTCACTTCTTGTTATCACTCATCTCTTGGGAAGGTAATTCCTCTACTTCTTCTGATTTTGCAAGGAAAAAGTTGTTAAAAGGGTAGAATAGGTGTGATCTGATCCTGTGAAACTGATCCCTTGCCAGTAACATACTTTAGGCTGCTCTGAGCCACATTCACCTCTGAATGCAGACCTGAAAGGCTACACGAAGGCCATGCCAGGAGAGGGACAGTGGTGCCAATGACAAGAAAGGAACCATTCCTCCCAGAGGGAAAATGCAGAGGCTGAGCTGACTTTGGATTCTGTAGAGAGGGCTGGGCAGGGTTAAGAAGGGGGATATTTGTACAGCAGACACGTGAAAGAGAATTCACAGGCTTCTGTGGTGAAATAGACCTATTAAGGCTGCCCTCCGTCTACACAGAGAAAAAGCTCATGGATACTTCTAGGATGTCACTCTGAAACTTCCTTTCCCATTCAGCATGGGACTTGGGTTATTTACCCCCTTAAGATGGGGGTACTCTTATGGTCTTAAGTGAGGGACCCAGAACTCTGGGCTTGGTCTTTAGAACAGTGGATTTGCAGAGAAGGAAGGAAGTTCAAGTCATATTTACTGGGTATCTAGTCTGTGTCAAGAACTTCATGTCCCTCCTGGAGATTATCATGGTAGGTAAAATAAGCGAGTAAAGAAGAGAAAAATATCACATGACCTCACTTATATGTGGATCAAAAGAACAAAATAAAGTAAAAAATAAAATAGATCCAGAGACAAGGAAGCATGCGATAGACTGACGAATCTCAGAGGGAAGGAGGTAGGTAGGAAGAGATTAACAAAGATTTTATATGTGTATATGCATAACCCATGGACACAGATAATAGCGTGGTGAAGGCCTGGGGAGGGGGCAGAAGTAGGGAGGAAGGTGTCACTGGGGGTTGGGGAGGGAATGGAGACATCTGTAATACTTTCAACAATAAAGATAAATTAAAAACAATGAAAAAATGCCATGTCCCCCATCTCATTTAAATTCTACAAGAGCGTATAGCTCATCTTCATTTTATCTGAGGAAATTAAGTCTTTGAGAGGGGAAGTCATTTGCCCAGCAAGTGGAGGAGCTGGGATTCAACTCCAAAGACCTCCTGTTTCTTATCGACTCTTTGCAATGACAAAACATTGGAGGCACTGCCATGTTCTCCAACCATGACAACATCTCTACTGTGCTTTCATAAGCGTATTGAAGATCAATCCTAGATAGTGGCTTAATTTATGCCTTCAACATGTAAGTTGAAAGTTAGTGGGCCTGGACATTTAGATCTCAAGGAAAAGGAGAAAAACTGTCATAACCAGTTTCCAATATCTCTCCCTGGCCACCCTCCATTCCCTCCTATAGCAAATAAGTTAGAGGGTCATTTCCATTTTATTTCTTCATCAGACAATTATACTTTCATTAGGTAGTCCGGAATTCACTGCTGTCCTGGTGGGAATCACTAACAGAACCCTATTCCATCAGCTGGAGCACATGCTGACGTATTTACCTGCAGTGCCTTCTGAGAGATATATGTTCCTTACCTGCTGGTTGGAGAACTTAGGCCCAAGGAAGCTTTGTATTTTAGTGAGGATGAAAATTATAAATCTCACAGGCACTGGTTTCCCTAAATCTCATCAGGCACTGAAGACTGAGGAGTGAAGTCCTCTAAATGTACTTATATTACTAAGTGTGGGTAATGCTCAGAGATCCACTGTCAGCTTCTGAAAAGCTGAGACCCAAGCTTCCTCCTCATCTCAATCATAGAGGCACTGCTAATGATAACTGGTGTGGGCGTGTCCACCTCCCTAGTCTTCAGAGGAGTTAGGACAAGAGGAATGAGGGGAGCACTGTACTCTCTTGTGCACTGTCCATGCCTGTGCTCTGTCAACTCCTGGAATGACACACAATTAAATGGAGAGTCAGGTCCTAAATGCACAGACAGCAGGCCTTTCTGGATATACAATGAGTGGGCTATTGACTGCCTCTTGACTAATTGATGTATTCATTCTAGAAGTCATTTGGGATATACTGGGGGTTCCATGTAGTGCTGTAAAGTCTGGAAAAGACCAAACTTTCCTTTTTCTTTGAGAAGGTATTTAGCCGAAGTCATGCGTGCAACGTCATCCACCATGGCAGTCTGTCTGAGAGAAATCAGAGCTGGCCCAGTGTCCACCAATAGGGCTCTGCTCACAAGCATCTGTGGTCTGTGGCAATTCTGCCCTCAAAGAACTGTGTACACCCCAAGACCCAGAGCCCTGGCTGAGCCCTCTCCTGCTCGGATAAATCCCCTTTCCTCAGTGAGTCTCCATCTGGGTGTCTCCCCCGGCCAGGCCGGGCCCAGGGAAGGAGATGTGCTTGGCCAGGTCCTGTCAGTGTGTGAGGTGGGTGAGGCCAAGGCCAGGGCTGGGGCTGGCAAGTGCATCAACTTCCGAGGGTACATGGAGGGCCATGGTGCCCAGATGGGCTCACGCTCAATCGGGGCATCATTCGTTTGCACTTCTGCCTGGGCTAGAGTCCAATTTGCTTTATCCATGGGTGTAACTGTGTTTCATATTTCTTTAACCAACCCCCATACGGAGTTCTCTTGGAATAGACTGGGACCTAAAAATACTCTTGCACTGTGTTGCTGAGATAGTGGGAGATAAGCAGCAACCAGCAGGCAATGGGGTAATCATTGTCTCAAGTCAATGCTCTTAGTTCCTTCACAGAGTCAATTCCACCAAACTCAGGAGCTGTGGGTGGCTGTGAGCACGATGATGTCTCCTCAAATCACTTCCCTAGAGACAACTTTCTGAGAACCTTGAGACATGTGATGATAACCTAAGCTAAATGCTACTACTGCTCAGCCACACATGATGGGGCTCTGAGAACTGAGAAGGCAAGACCCACCCCAACCCCCATGAAGACAGAACCAGGGAAGGTTAAGTTGGGAGGATAAGAGAACACATGATAAGACTTTCACCTGTTCTAACCCATCATCCTGCTGGCTGCATCTGCTTTTGTCTGTACCAAGCTGACCCTCGAACACACAAAACACAGGCAGAGATAGGGCTTTCTCCTTCTTCCCACAAATAACCCAGGACAAGTATGTAAATAGGTTCACACCATTCCTAAGAGTTTAAAAATGTTTAAAAACATCAGACACACCTACACACACAAATTGAAAATAAAGACCCACTGCAAGAAGCACATCATCAGGACAACCTGAGCTAATGGTTTTAGCCTGAAAGTTAAGGCAGAAGGAAAACGTGATGGGTCCCAGTTACAAAAGAAAACGGACAGGTTCATCATTTAGAGATAAACTTTTCCCTTTTTCTGAATTTAAGGTAAAATGTGTGTCATGGTTCCTTATGTAAGAGGCACGCAGCACAATGCTTATGTAAGATATTTCTATAAGGGACACAACTGCAGTTTTGCAAAAGATACAGGTAAGACACACTGTGGACAATAGACAGTGAGGGAGAATTCCTGTGCTGGGCTGAGAGCATGGGCATTCTTGCATTTTCACCTGGAGGGAGCCAGTTCTTTCCTGCACAGCCATAGACTGTGGACATACTTAGGGAAAACAATATTTATCTTTAAAAAGGAGCCTTCAGATTATTTTTAACTGATTACCATATCTGATGTGTCAGGTACAG
Source organism: Antrozous pallidus (assembly GCA_027563665.1). Lineage (NCBI taxonomy): Eukaryota > Metazoa > Chordata > Mammalia > Chiroptera > Vespertilionidae > Antrozous > Antrozous pallidus. The sequence goes on from CM050515.1 coordinate 37,864,157, forward strand.
ATCCAGACATTTTATGAAGTGCATCATGAAGTAACATGCTGCACTGACAAGGTGTCTTATTGTCAGATCCTGACCCTTCCCAGTGTGACTGTGAATAAATGACTTAAATATTTTTATGCCTCAGCTTCCACCTCTGTAATATGGGACCAATATTATCTGCCTTGTTCCTCTAGGGAACAAAGTTGAGAAAAAATGGCTAGTGTGATACCGCCATTTCTCCTTCAGTTTCTGCTTCTTCACTGGGCTTCCAACAGGAAAATGTTGGGCCAAAGCATTCGGAGGTTCACAACCTCTGTGGTCCCTAGGAGCCATTCTGAGGAGCCCAGGGAAGAATTTGCCATTTTCAGTGGAAAACAAGTGGCGGTTACTAGCAATGATGACTTTGTACTTTGAATCAGGATTTGCTGCACCTTTTTTTATAGTTAGATACCAACTGCTTAAAAAATAAGGATGTTTAATCCATAATACAGATATGAAGAGGAGAATTTTAAGAGGTGAAGTTGAAAAATGGATCAAAATGTTGAACTCAACATACTAGATGTGCTTGTAAATAAACTTATGGCATGAATCCTTAATGCCTCTTCTCTGAAATACAAAATGTGATAAATTGAGCATATGTGTACCTTTTCATTTGGTATTATCCCAATATTAGATTCTTGACCAAAATATATGTGATTTAGCTTATTTCTTGGTCTTAAAATCTGATATTTAAGTTTTGATTGCTAGGTCATGGCCTTATTGGAAATTTATGTTATACATACAAATTTGACTTTTAATTCTACACTAATTTATTTTTTATTTAAAGGGAGAGAAAAAAAATGTTCAGTCTTCCCCTTTACTTTGAAGGAGTGCATTAGTTTTTTCTCCCTCAGTGATAGTTTCTTATGAGAAAAACCAGTGTTGTATATAGATTAATAAGTTCAAGAACTTCATATTTTCCTCTAGGACTATTCCCTAAAACTCAAATTTTTGTCTTCATAAATGTGCCACTAGTCAATATTAGTCTTGCTTAGACTGAAAAGAAATACAATATTTGAAATGGAATGTAATAGCACATAAGGTAGAATATAGGAAATAATTATCAATTTATTCTGGTGCTTTGACTAGTAGAAATAGGTTAAAAGATAGCTCTGATTATGAATTGAATTTGAGTAATGAAAAGCTGCTTGAAAATGTAGTGATTTCATTCCTAGGGATATTAGGGAAAGAAAAGAGTAACTACGAAATATTTTAATCTCAATTTGGTCACCTTTGGAACACCACTGGTATTAGAAAGAAATTATAAAGCAGAGGTAAACTGGTGGTCTGTTTGGCTTCTAGAGTTGGGATGCGGGGGTGGGGGGGGGAGGGATACTGTTTTTAAACCAATACTTAAAACTAAAATATTCACATAAAAGTCTATACTTTTGGATTCTTGAAAATTTGTTGTAGACGGTTCACATCTCTTTGTGGAACAAAACAGCTGCTTCCATCCAACATTGTAACGTTGGAATTCCTACATGTCCCTGATTTATTAGAACCTTACATTTTTTATTTTTGTTTATTCTTCTGTGAGAACCTATCTTAGACCTTTTAATAATCACCAGGCAACTATTTAATGGATGCAATTTAATATAAATGACTGTCCCACCATTCCCTCCCCCCCAAAAAAAGAGGTCATTGTAAAGATAAAATGAGATGGAGATATGATGTACCTCACTGCTCAGTAATGAATGCTGAGTCTTTCTCCTTCCCTCTTTATCCATATAATCCCAAAAGCCCCTGCTTGTACAGACACAGAGCTTGAGGAAAGGGAAGGGGCCTGTACCCATAATGCAGCTGAAGTGCCAGAGTCATGGCTAAAGCAAGTGTCTCATTTTAGATCTGATGTTCTTCCCACCTAACCATCTCTAGTTTATCCTCGAGTCCACAACATTCATAGGGAAAGTGACAGTTTCAGTTCACACCAGTCAAGCCTCAGTCACCCCCAGTAAAAGATAAGGGGCTAAAGCTTTGGCAAAGTACTCACCTGACCAAAGGTGAAGTCCATCAAAGCCATAGGAGTATAGATCATCACCAACACCGTTGCCTCCCCATCCTTCTCCACCTCCTGGGTATGGAGCATAGCCTGAGGACGAGGCCCAGCCCACCCGAAGGTGTGTGGGCTCTGGTGTTAGGAAGGGGTCCACCTGGTCAACAATGAGCTCGAAGTACCACTTTTTGTACTGTGCTGAGCCCTCAGCAACTCCCAGGAAGATGTTTGGCCGAATACTGAAATTAAACACAGAGCAGGTGGCATTTACTGACTCTTAAGAACTGAGAAAGCAAATTGAACCAGAACAGAGGAGGCACTGCTCAATTAATCCAAGGGCAAGAGCAGTTTCGTGTTTTTCAGATTGTTCTAAAGTAGAAAAAGCTTTGAGCCTACAACAATTATTTGTTGTTGTTGCTCTTGTTAATCCTCACCTGAGGATATATTCACACACACACACACACACACACACACACACACACACACACATATATATATATTTTCTCCTCCACCCCCCACTGGTTTTTCAGAGAGTAGAAGAAGTGCAGGGGTCTAGAGTGGGGTGTAGGAGAGAGAGAAAAACATCCATGTGAGAGAGTCATTGATTAGTTTCCTCCTGCATGTGCCCCGACGAGGGTGGGGGATGGTACAGCAACCCAGGTACATGCCCTTGACTGTGAGTAGAATCCAAGACTCTTCAGTTAATGTGCCAGTGCTCTAATCACTGAGCAATACTGGCCATGGCAAGCCTCCAACCCTTCTTAGGAAGGTGTCAGGACAATATTAATTTCATTATAAAATATAGAGAATCTGTCTCTATTTTATTTATTTATTTATTTATTTATTTATTTATTTATTTTGTAAAATATATTTTACTGATTTTTTACAAAGAGGAAGGGAGAAGGAGAGTGTTAGAAACATTGATGAGAGAGAAATATCAATCAGCTGCCTTCTGCACACCCCCTACTGGGGGTGTGCCCACAACCTAGGTACAGGCCCTTGATTGGAATTCAACCTGGGACCCTTGAGTCCGCAGGGCGATGCTCTATCCACTGAACCAAACCTGTCACTCTTTAAATGTTCCACTCAAGGTAACCAACATTTACTGTGTCACCCCCAGGTAAAGAGATTGAAGATATCATATAGAGCTGCATGATTACAAATCCTCATTTCTTTTTGTAAGTGAAAGAAAGGACTTCTTCCATTGTTCCAGTAAATTGGTTTAATCACCCCTATTTTCATAACAGCAGCTTTGTCACCAAGCATTCTTAATAACAGTGGCCTTTTGAAAGCATTAAGAAGTCACATTAGAAACAAGTCAGACAGAGAAGAAAATACTGTATAGAATCACTTATATGTGGAATCTAAATAAAAATGCATAGAAACAGACGATAGAAAAGTGGTTGACAGGCACTGAGGTGGAGGCAGGAAAAATAGGGAGAGTTGGTGACAGGGTATAAACTTTCAGTTATAAGATGAATGAAGTCTGAGGATCTAATGTATAACATGGTGACTATAGCATAATTGAAATTTGCTAAGAGAGAACTCAAATGTCCTTACCCTTCTCCCCACAGAACTATATGGGGTGATGGATATATTATTTAATACTTTGGGTAGAGTTCCTTCACAATGTACATTTATATCAAATCATCACATTGTATACTTTAAGTGTCTTATATTGTTGGCCAATTACTACATAAACTTCAATACAGCTAAAAATAAATAAATAAAATTCAACCTAGATGACAGAAAAGGGGATGAGATAAGAAGTCACTTATAAGCAATCTGGTTAAGAGCCAGAGGTTTTAAGAGGTTGGGACAAAACACTCAGAGTTTTTCTGGGTGTCTACTATTCTGACTGGGGTAGTGTTCCATTTTGGATGGGCAGGGAAAAACCAGGCTGGTCCCAAGAAGAAACATGTTGGTATGGATAGCTTAGCTCTGCTGGCTGCTCTACACTTCAGAGGGGAGGTTCTTCTCTCTCCATTACGGATTAGGAAGTGGGCCCAGGTGGAAAGCTGCTGAAGAACATTGGGCCTGCCTATAGTCCAGGCCCAGTGAGTTCACATGACTCTCAGGTGCGAACCAGTGGCCTAGAGTTCTGCCTGTGCCAGAGGATTCAATAAACCATGGTATCAACATGGGACATTTATTCTGTAAGAGAGTTTTAGAAAAAAAGTTGGTATATAGAAATAAAAATAAACACATTATGAAGAAGATACAAGATAGATCTGTATTGGTGTTTAAAATAAAATGTGGAAGACCACTTCTGGCCAAATTTTTTAGTCCTTGGGTGGTACATATACTCCTTGGGCACTTCAGGAGAAAGTAGGTTGGAGACCAAGGCCCTAAAAGAGAACACATGTGCCTGCTCTCATCTAATGTGCCTGAATCATCATGGGAATGATAGGGGGGGGTGGCTTTGGAGTTCAAATCAGCCCTCTTCCCTGTCTGGAGACAAGAAATCCATTTTGGAATAATGATGGTGGACATACCTCGTCACGTCATTAATCAGCCGTGTCTGTAGGAGCAGGTTTCTCCGGGGCAGCAAGTTGTCACAGATTAGATTCTGGTTGGCTCTCACAGCCACCCCATTGCAGAGACAGAGGGAGCACAGGACATCCAGAACCTGCAGCAAGATAAGCCCACCAACTTAGGGCCTGAGTGCCAGATGACAGGACAGAAGCAGGCTTCCCGCAGGGTGAGGGCCAGGTGACAGGAGGGAATATCTGATCAGAGTCCCTCCACCCCAGATATGAGTAATGCCCCAGAGCCTTCAGCCTCTTGGGAAATAAGGCTGGGCTTCCTTCCATCCCTTCTGCCCTGGTCTTATGCTCTTTCCTCTAAATTGCACATGTCATTTGTGGTTACTGCTCTGTTAAAGTGGATGAGTTGGACTCTCAAGACAGACTGCCTTGATTAATAGCTCTTCCAGGGCCAGGGCCAGGGTGAGGAGAGGCATCCAGGATACAAAATTCAGACACCTCTTGTAGTTGTGCACTAGTAGAGTCCTGGGATGGAAGGCCCTTTATTGGCCACAAACTGAATCCCATGCTCCACTCTGCATCACGATCAATAGGCACTCATGCAGCTCTCCATGAAAGGCACTTGGCTTCTCGTTGGGCTAAGTCCCTGGCACATGGTAGCAGGCTTGGGAAGCTCCTGTGGGTTGGGCAGGTTCTGGTCTGTGGGTCTCTCACTGTGAAAATACTCTCATATTCCTAGAAATTCACCTTCAAAAGCATCCTTCTCCCCTCTAGAGTGATGCCAAACTTGCAAGAGCACAGTGGCATCTGAATCTGAGACCCTAGCCAGCAGCTTCTGTTCCTTTTGTTTGCCTGCTACCCTGGCCTCATCCACTACACGTTGGCCTCCCACCCACCCTGACTCCTTGTGCATCATCCTCTTTCATTCAGATTCTATGTTTCTGCCATGGCAGACCACACTGTGCTGGACCAGGTACTGCTCCTCCCTGTCTCCCCTACAGGGAGCCATGTGCAAACAGCAGTCCATAAGTAAAAGTCAGGACTGTGGCAGGCTGTAATGACAAGGAGGGGGTGGGTGCATTTCAGTTTTTCAAAGTGGCCACTGAAAGACTCAGTGGTTGGTGGGTTGGAAGGCTTCAGGCTGTTGGTGGCATTTGTATTCATAATTCTCACAAACCAGTTTTCTATCTGACTCCCTGAATGTCAATTTTGTTCCACATAAATACAAAGCATATTTATGAAACAAGCAGAAAAGGATCCCAACGACAGTTTTATGGACTCTTACCATCACCAGTCTGTGGAATGTATGGGCTGTAAAACAGAAAATCCAGAAGATAATTTCTCAAAAAAAAGAGTTATAGATGGCCAGGAAATTAAATACTTATCATCCAGCCCATCATATATTTTCATCTGTCTTGCCTTGGAGTGACAGATGCAGGAGCTTTGCTGTCACAGCCAGAGGGAAACAGAGCTTAATCTACATACAATACAACAGCAGAGAGAAGTACATAACCTAATAGTGTCTCATCTATGAATAGATAGTGCCCTAAAGTATTGTGGCTAAGATTGTTTAGGCTATCTTTCAGAAGGCACATCTTTGGGTAAAATAAGGAATGGGACACAACTCTTTTTCTAGAAAATTTAAATGGACTCTCTTGAAAGTTAAAGGAGTGTAGTGAGGGCCAGGCCATCATGGGGACACAGGCACTGTGCCTACTGGTAATCTGTACTTTCCAATGGAGAAGTAACATCTCAGAGACCTCTGGGATGTGTGACTTGCTATGGCAGTTACTGCTAAGTAAGTCACCAGACTCTGTTTTCTTTCCTATCCTGAGCACACAAGAGACTGCATTTCCCGGCCTTCCTTGCAGTAATGTGAGGTCATGTGACCGAGTTCTTGCTAATGAAAAGTGGGTACTTCACTTACACTGATGCACTGGCCCCTAAAAAGCCACACAGTCCTCTGTGCACTGTCTCTCTTTCCAGCTGGTTGTAGAAATTCAGTAAGAACGATAAAACCCAAGGGTCTCCTTATTCCAAATATGATCCGAGGAGCTTACCAAAAATACAGATGCTTAGGCACCACCCCTCCTATTCCCAGACTCACTAGGTCAGAGATTTCATTTTAATACCATCCCTAGGAGATTTGTAATCACATTACTGTTCGTGAAGCCCTGTCTTAGAGGATGGGGAGCTGCTAGAGGGAAGGAGCTTGCTTCTGACTACACAGAATGGAGCCCTCCCATTAATTAGTCTTGAACTGAGACAAGACCTGTCCATATATGTGAGTTTTCATCCATTCAAGGTGAGGTGGGAATGGATTCTGGCTCTACTCATTCATTCCTTTTACTCATTTCTTACACCTTTAACAAACGTGTATCAATTGCCTGCCATGTACAACATATGGCACTATAAGGATTACAAAGCTGATCCCTAAGAATTCCACCCCAACTAGCAATGGAGAAAGATAAGCCATATGCTTCTCCAATAACACCTGCTATGAAGAAACTTTGCATCTGTGATAGAAATATGTTTGTAAAATAACTAATAAAAGGCAGAATGGAATGACGATTTAACAGAGTACAAGTGGTATAAGGATTTAGGAGAGGAAACCATGGCCAATTGGATTAAGAAAAAGCTTTATAGAGGAAGTAGCATTTGAACTAAGTTTTGAAGAGAAGAATTTTGAAAAGTAAGGGAGGTGATGCTGAAGGATCAAGGGACAAAGTGCATTCAGAAAACAGGGAGTTGGTAGTGATTCCCACTACTGTCTCTTTCACTTCAAGGATTATGTTCTTTCTCTCTACACTCTTTATCTTTAATTTGATTATGCTTTAAATGAGTAGCAATGCTTCTTATAGTAGGGACAGAGCTAGCAACTAAAAACTCTTAGAGAGGAAGGGAGGTATATTAATCACCACTATTATAGATACTCTCCATTTTAAGCATGTGATTACAGGGGACATGGTACAGACAGGAGTTTCTCAAACCCACAAGATGTAAAAACCTTTTTAAAAAGAAAAATGTCATGACTTTGAAGACCACTTTCATGAATTCTCAAACTTCAACCTGAGAAACATGAACTCCACATACGAAAATGTCTTCTAAGTGTGAATTTATCACTACAAAGAGTTTGGTATACAAGATAACTTCAAATATAAGAACACAGAGGAGAAACAAGATGGAGGTATAGGTAAAGACCTATCTTGCTGCCATACACAGCAATTTCAAAACTACAACTTAACGAAAGAACAAACACCATCCAGAATCACCAGAAAGCTGGCTGAGTGAAAAATTCCACAAATAAAAGTGAAGATAGGACATGGTGACTCAGAGGAGCGGTGGCGGACAGCGTTGAAGATACGCGTGGAGGGAGGTTTGGAGCAGTGAGCAGGCCAGCGGATAGGGCGGGCGGCTGAAAACCCAGCCAGTTTGCTCAAATGGGGAGAAAAAGATGTCCCACTACACTGACTCCCCAGCTCCGGGCGAAGTCCAGGGAACCCACAATCATACGGGTTAAAAACTGGACAGTGGGAGGGCATCCCGAAGCTCGGGTGTTGCAGGGGTCTGCGGGCTTGTGGAGAGGGCAAGCTTGGGTGGACTTGGGAACAGCGCAGCTGCCTGACCACGCAGAGAGCACTCGTGACTTGCTCTTTCATTCAAGAAACCGTCAGACTGCATTGTTTTGCGACCTTGGGTGAGACGTTGGGTGTGCAGACTCATATGAGGAGAGGCTGAATTCTCCGGCAGTTGGTGGAGCTCAGCAGCAGCTCTCTCTCAGAGGTGCTGGCGGCCATTGCCACTCAGCACAAAGACCCTGGGGCTGCATAGGGTGGAGATGATGCTGCCTGCTTGGCCCGGAGACTCCGCCCATCCAAACTGAGCACAGCTGAACGTCACAAACAATTGGCCTGGAGGTCAACTCCTCCAAGTGCCAACAACGATTTATCTAGGCTTAACTTCAACAAGACTGTGCAACCCATATCCACCTCAGGTAACTGGGGAGGCTAAGCCACTGTTCCTTAGAGGACATCTACCACACAAAGCTAATCAACCAACTCAGGAAAGCAGCCACCGTGCAGAGACATGGAAAGAAATCAGATGTGAAAGAAATGGAGGGGAAAAAAAACGACTGGACATAGAATTTAAAACCACGGTTATAAGGCTTTCAAGAGGCTCCTAGAAAAGGCCGAGACCTACAAGAAAATAAACAAGACGTATGAGGAAATGAACAAGACCTGAGAGGAAATGAACAAGACCTACAGGGAAATGAACGAGACCTACGAGGATATGAACAAGACCCTCAAGGATATGAAAAAGGACCAACCAGAAATTAAGCATACACTGACTCAAATAAAAAATATTATACAAAGACCTAAAAATACTCTAGAGGACCGCAAGAACCAAGTTAAAGATTTGAAATACAAAGAGGTAAAATCCACTCAGCTGAAAAAGCAAGAAACCAAAAGAATCCAAAAAATTGAAGATAGTATAAGGGGCCTCTGGGACAACCTCAAGCATATTACATCCAAATTATAGGAGTGCCAGAAAAAGAGAGAGAGCAAGACTATGAAAATCTATTTGAAGAAATAGTGATGGAAAACTTCCCACACTTGGTGAAAGAAATTGACTTAGGAGTCCAAGAAGCGCACCGAACCCCAATATATAGGAACCCTAAGAGGACCACACCAAGGCACATCATAATTAAAATGCCAAGAGCAAAAGACAAAGAGAGAATATTAAAAGCAGCAAGAGAAAAACAGTTAGTTACCTATAAGGGAGCACCCATATGATTGTCAGTGGATTTCTCAACAGAAACGATGCAGGCCAGACGGGAGTGGCAAGAAATATTCAAAGTGATGAATAGCAAGAATCTACAACCAAGATAGCAAAGCTATCATTCAGAATTGAAGGTCAGATAAAGTGCTTTGCAGATAAGAAAAAGCTAAAGGAGTTCATCACCACCAAACCAATATTATATGCAATGCTGAAAAATATTCTTTAACAAGAGGAAGAAGAAAAAGATAAAAATATAAATTATGAACAACAAATACACATCTATCAACACATAAATCTAAAAATCAAGTGAATTAATAATCTGATGAACAGGATAAACTGGTGAATATAACAGAATCATGGACATAGAGAGGGAATGGACTGACAATTCTTGGGGAGAAAAGGGGTGTGAGAAGTGCAGCAAGAGACTGGACAAAAATCATGCAACTATGGGAGAGGACAGTGTGGTGGGGAGGTGAGGATGGAGGGTGGGATAGGTACCGGGTGGAGGGGAGGTATAGAGGGTTAAAAAGGGGGAGAACAATGTAATTAATAAATTGAACAATAAAGATTAAAAAAATAAAAACACAAATGAAACTTTCTCATAGAGCATGTGGGCCCTGAATAACAAGTTCATACACATCAGTTTGAGAAACCTGGAAGAAACATTAAACTTGAAGTTAGGAGACCAAAATGCTGGTCCTACTCTGCCAATAATTAGCCCCGTGTGTGGCCCCTGGAAAGTTGCTTATTATTCCAGAGTCCTTGATTCTGCTTCTGTCAAGTGAAAATATTAAAAATTCTACTCCATGGCTTCATAATGAGGACTAAAGAAAATCCATGTGAACACTGAAGACAGTACCTGTCATTTGTCAAATACAAAATAAATGTTAGCTACCTCCATTCTCATTATTACTGTTGCTGTTGTTGCAAGAGTTGAGAGGTGCCTTATGGCTGTAAATTTCTGCATATATTCAGTCACTGTCTTCATGGAAAATTAAGTGAAGGTGCAGAGACACCTGGGACTGGAGAAAGCAGAGCTCCCTGAATAGGAAAATGTAACTACCTTGGTATTTTCCAAGTAAAGATAAAGTCTCTCAATAGTAGTCTGGCCTGCACTCAGCACATTCTCTGCAAAGCTACTACAAATATACCTCCTGATGATTTGAGACTGGACTTGTCTTTGAAAATATGTTATCCAATTGAATAATCTCTAAGAGTAGAACTAAATTCATGACAAGGAAACATTCATCCAAAAATCTATCAAAAGTCAAAAAGGGGACATCTTGAAGAAACAGCCTATATATCAAGGCCACAATGTTGCCTGAGCTTTGACAACATTGCCAGGATTTTTCAAACAGTATTTCTCGGCTCTAGAAGATGAAAGGCTAATCTGCTGGTGTAATTGGGTAACATATGAAACCAGCTATGGATTTCTAGTAATGCACTTCAGCCTTGATTTATTCAACTGTAGAATGGGCAGCCTTGATTTATTCAACTGTGAATAGTCATCAACCTGCTGCCAAGTGACATCCATTAATGCTTTGTGGTTTTTGGCTAAAAGATGCTCTCGCAAACTGGTTTTTATGAAATGCATTATGCAGTGTGGTCACAAAGAAGCCCTGGGGACAATGACATGACAACAGCTTCCCTGTCTAAGGCTCCTTTATCATGTGTGGCTCAGACAATGTGTTACTCAGGTACTTATCAATTATTCTCATTACATTTTGCAGGTGGGAAGAACATGTTGGGACACCAAGAAGCTGGACTGCAGTTGGAACTGCATGCCTGCTTTTGATTTACCACATTTGGGAAAGCAATTATAGACCCCTCATATTTCTTTCTAGTCTTTGCCAAGCAATTTCACAGATGATAAGGACCCTGGCTTTTTTACTTCCTGAGGATGATACATATCATCCAAGCAATGCTGCAGAGGCTCATTCTCCTGGGCCCCCTCAGGTGTGCCTTAAATGTGAAGTGCCCCTAAATGATGGCAAACAAAAAATATCAAGCTGAATTCCCTCCACTCTGCAGGATCCCAGTTGTTGTATCCCATGTCCAGTCATGCCATCTGCTTTTGAAATACACTTCCTCAATCCTGGAGTACCTGCCTAAATAGTCAGTATAGCAACCTTCATGTATGAGGGGAATATGCGGAAGCATCATGGTAAAATGTATTTTAATATATTTTCCTCATAGATCATTGTGTCTTTAGACATATAATTCCATAAAAATAGAGGTTAGGATGTAAAGAGACCTCAAACAAATTGGTGTAGCATTCCACCTTAATAAGTGAAGTGTTTTCATTTTACAGATGAAATAACTGAGGACTAAAGTCACACAGCTGTTTTGTATCAAAGGGAGAGAGACACAGTTTTAGTCCTCTTGCTGGCTCATGTGGATTTATTTATTTCACTTGGTCTGACTCATGGTAAAGCCAATTTCATTTAATAACAAGACTTTCTACATTATTTGTATCTGATTTTTGTATATTTTCTTCATACAGGTGGGATTAACTGTTATAGTGTTAAGCTTCTAGACCCTAGGGTGGGAGTGCATCCTAGCTGGCCTTGTGTGGACTCTAGCCAAGTGCCTCACATAGTCCGCTGTGTGTTAAAGGCTAATGATGATGAGCAAGACTTGGAAATGGAGATCATCTAAGATCCATTATGATTGTCTGGCTTGCAGTATCTCCTAGGCAAGGAAGGGTCTTTCAGAACTTGTTTCCCAATTTTTTAAAAAAATTAAAGCCAAGAAAGAGAGCAGGCAACACAGTCTCAATGACACCCAATGGATATTAAGTGGCAGGAAGGGAAAAGGCAGGTAAAACCAATCACCCACCTTGTGGTTCCGTCCGTGCTTATCTAGCAGGGAGATGATGGACTTGATGTGGCCCTCTGCTATCAGGTTTAAGGCTTCTGGGCTTTCAATCAGGATGCAGTGCAACACTTCCAAGATGCCTATGTAAATTCCAGAAAAATCATTTGGACATTAAATAACTTACCAACCTGGCCATAGTTTTGAAACCTGAGAATGAAAAGACCATCCAGAGGGGACAGAATATCATCAGTTCTCTGAATCTATTAAATATTTCCAGCCAGAAGAAGGATGCAGTCATCTCTTGTAGACTTCAGGAACCTCTGAGGGCCAACCAGTGTGGAATTGGTGTTGAATTTTATTCAGCACTAACCCCATTTCCCCTTTCCTGGGCAAAGGCACAACACTTCTGTGTCAAAATATGTAAGAGCAGCTGTACACTGGAATTCTTACTTTGATCAAACCAAGAAATACTTAATTTAAAAATAGAAAAGCAGATGCCCAGGTTACTATAAATTCTAAAGGTCATTCAAGTAATTTAGACAAAGAATATTTATGCAGACATGCATAGCCCATGGGTACAGACAGTAATGTGGTGAAGGCCTGGGGGGACAGGGTAGAGGGTAAAGGGGGAAAGACAGACAATATTTGAAGTGTTCTTCAAATAAGAGTTTATCTAGGAATCGGCCCAGAAATTATTTTTATTTTATAAGCTCACTAAAAAATACTAGTTAGCTTTGCTCCCTTTTCTTGGAACACTGAAAAGGCTTTTTGTATTAAGTGGAGGTTTAAGAAAAACTAACTGGTGCCCCAATAACCTGGCATCTATAAGGGTAAAACCATGATAAAAATTCAAGGGAAGGTGGTGGAGGATGGGTGGGTAAGAAGAGATCAACCAAAGAACTTGTACGCATATATGCATACCCCAGGAGTACAGACAATAGAGCAGTGAAGGTCTGGGGGAGGGGGATGAGGAAAGGCTAGAAAAGGTTAATGTAGGAAAGAGGACGACATATGTAATACTTCCAACAATAAAGATTTTTAAAAATAAAATTAAAAATAACTCAAGGGAAGAAGTTAACTAGTATCTTCCTGAGGTTTATTGAGAAAATTCCTCGTTATTCTGGTTTTTTTTTTCCATCCAGGGTTTTCATAAATTGCCCTGAAATGAAGTGTGGCCCATGTCTAAGAGATACTGAAGAAAACAGGTTTGAAAGACATGTAGGTAGACGGTCTTGGGAGAATCTTCCCTTGGTCTGTCTTGTCCAAGCTCCTGTCTCCTCTAGACACTGAAAAAGCATCCAAACCTTTCAGCTTTCCAGAGAGGGGCCCACAGCTGTCATGTCCACTCATCTCTGAGGAAGCCAACTGGTGAGCCTGGTCACTTGGCTACTTACCAACAGTGACTACTCTCTTGGCTCAAATTCTCTGTGAGTCGTGTAGGACTCTAAATATGAAGTCAAGGGTAACTCAGGGAAGGGAGAATCATCATTTTCTCTTATTCCACAGTCATTGTTCAGTCCTGCTTCTACCCCAAATTGTTAGGAGGACCATGTCCAGAGAGCATTTAGAAATCCAGAGAAAGAGAGGTCTACGCAGGAGATCATGACCCTAGTGGGGGGTGATGAAAGAATCCAGGGGATAAAGATGAAGACACAGCATGAAACATGAAACAGAAGAGGACAGACTAGGGATCAGGTTAGAATTGTTAAAATTATAGGGGTATCAGGAAGATTTAGCTCTTTTTGTTATAGCTGAAGTAATTATTTGATCGCAATCCAGTGGACAAAGCATTGTTCAAAGATTTAACGTTGTTTTCTTTTTTACAGAAAGAAAAAATAAAAAGGTCACCCTCTCCTTTGGTGTCCTGTGAAGTCTTACCTGAGGAAGATTCTAGTCTGTCTAATTTGCTGATGAGCCAATCAAGGTTATTGGAGAATTGAGCACAATTGTTTCTGTTTCCACGGATGAGGGCAGCTGTGAACAAGGAAATGTTTAGTTAAATGACACAATGATGGACATAAGAACTTGGGAAGCTGTTAAATATATTTCAGCTACTTAAGCAACTAAAAGGAACTGAATGATGATCTTCCTCTCCCTAGCCCTTTAATACAATCCAGTTTCTATATTTAGAAGAGTATAAATCTAGCATTCACTCAAATATTTCCAGAGAATCTGCTATGTACCAGGCACTTGTCTAGTTGCTGGGAATAGAGCAATGGGAACAACAATAGCAGAGTTCCTGGATTCATGAACTAGGAGAAAGAGGTAATAAACACACAAGCCAATAAAATTACTTCACATGATGATAAGCAAAAACGAACAAACAAAAAAACAGTATTTGCTTGGTTATTTGCTTAAGAACTCAATTCCTTGCAATGTTCTCTTAAACTTAGCTAGAGATTTAATATTTTTCAGTGCTAAAAGAATGCGCCCAAATGAACACAGGTGAATAGGTTGGTAAAACTACTAGGTAACTAATAATTAAACATGAAACTCTAAAATATATAGAACACTTGAATATAGGACAATGGTTCTCAAAGAGTGGTCTCTGGGATCAGGAAGTCAGTGTCACCTGAGAACTTGTTAGAAATGCAAATTCTCTGCCTTTGTCCCAGATCCACTGAATCAGAAACTCTGGGAATGGGGCCCAGTATCTGTGTTTTAACCAGCCCTCCATCCTATTGTGATGCCTGCTCATGTTTGAGAAGCAATGATAGATGGTATTTCTAAGGGAGGGAGAAATATGCTGTCATTAGATTTTCACCAAATCTGGAGCAGGAAGTAACGTTCCTTCTATAAGCCAACTACAGATGTAACTCTGGAACAATTCCATGTAAACTGACTGGCCCTTTGTAGCTTGATTTTGATGCTGTTGATTTTCAAAGACTGGGCTTTTACAGAGGCTTGTAAGGTATTTGGATAAGGAAAGGTCTGCCTCAGGACCTCTGCTTTATATCTGCAGTTAGTAGAGGCCAGAATTAGTTCCAACCTTCTTTTCAGGTCAGCTTAAGCTCAGGGAGGCAGTCTGCTCAGGCTCAAGCCAGAGTTCCACCACTTGCAATATGTATGACCTTGTGAGTTTCTGAGCACCAGTTTCTTTATCAATAAAAAGGAGATAATAGTATTATCTGCACCTCAAAGTGTTGCTCTGAGGATTAGAGATATTCCAGTACCTGGTACACAGAGCCCAGTAAATGTTAGTTACTATTGTTGTGATAATTATTACTGACTTTGAGTTGTATCATTACAAAATATTAGAGTTGGAAGAGACTTTACAAGGTCACACAGTACTATGGCAGTCCAATCAGCCTGATATACATTTCTGTTTTACAGAAAATGTTTTTATTTAATAACTAGAAAGAGTATACTCTAAAACAACAATAAACAATATAGTATGATAAGTACATAGTCAATTATCATTATCAAGTATCACATACACATGTTTGTATGTGTTATACTCTTATAGAACAAGCATAGTAGGCTTGTTTACAGCAGCATCACCACAAATACATGAGTACTACAAAGTGATTACAGCTACAACATCATCAGGAAAAAGGAAATTTTCAGCTCCATTACAGTGTTATGGGATCACTGTTGTATAAGCTGTCCATCATTGAACAAAATGTAGTTATGCAGCACATGACTATGTAGGACAAAGGACTATTATCCAAAACATGTAAGGAATTTACAAAATTCAACAGTAAAAAAATACCCAATTGAAGGAAATACACAGAGGGTAAGTAAGCATATGAAAAGAAGTTCAGCCATAGGAAACTGCAAATTAAAACCACAATGAGGTATCATCACACACCTATCAGAATAGCTAAAATAAAAATAGTGACAACACCAAAAGCGAGGATGTCAATGAACTGGATCGCTCAGACATTGCTGGTGGGGATATAAAAAAGCATAGCCACTGTGGGAAAGTTTGCCTGCTCCTCAAAAAGGTAAATATAGAATTCCACACGATCCAGCAATTCCACTTTTAGGTATATACCAGTGGTCGGTAAACTCATATTAGTCAACAGAGCAGCAAACCATGGCTTTGAGCTGCATGCATGTGGCTTGTGAGCCGCGGTTTGCCAACCACTGGTATATACGAACAGAATTGAAAACAGAGACTGAAACTTGGCACATACATGTTCATAGTAACTGCTTATCCACAGATGAACAGATACATAAAATGTGGTCTATACATATAGTAAAACACTATTCTGCCTTAAAAAAGGAAAGAAATCCTGACACACTACAACATGGGTGAAGCTAGAAGATATTATGCTAATAAAACAAGCCAAGCACAAAAGGACAAATAGTCAAAATCCTAAAGACAGAAATGATAGTTTCTAAGGAGTCGGGGTACAGAAGAAAGTGGAATTATGGTTTAATGATACAGAGTTTCTGTTTTGGAAGATGAAAAGATTCTGGAAATGGATGGTAGTGATGGTTGTTTATCATGTTTACCACAATTTAAAAACATTCCATGACCAAAGAAAACCCTTCCCGGTCTATGGTGACCGGTACTTGCCCCACCCCACCCCTCTAGGATTGAGTTGCTCTAGAGGCAGGTGCAGGAATTTCTTCTTCATCCTTTTTCTCTTTGTCATTCAGATCTTCTTTCTTTGTTCCACTTTGAGTATCAACAATGTCATGGTTTCTAGGAGGAAGTCTCTATTCTGGGCTAATTCTGTCTTAGCATGTTTAATTTCCCCTCATTAACCATTTCATTCCCCAGACTACAGAGCTCATCTCTTGTGAATACAAACTGTATGCCTGTTTTCAACTATTTGGAGTCAAGTGGAGCCAAACAGTAATAGTTGGAGGGCATCTTTCCCCCAGTTTCCTCCCAGCTGTCAGACCTGACATGTACAGGCCTGGCCAATGAGTTCCTGTAACACAGCCTCTTAGCCTCTCCTGGCTCGATTGAGGCCATGATCCCAGTGTGTCAGCCTGATCCTTGACATGGAAAATGGGTTTAACCTGATTTTTTTTGGACTCCTCTCTGGCTCCCTCTCAACTTTCTATGGACTTCCTTCAACTAGAGAGACACTGCAGAGAAAAGCCCTAAAATGCTGCCTTGTCACCATGTCTGAGCAACAACAGACATGGCCACCTCTTTGTAGAGGCCAGTACTGTTCTCCGATGTCCTCTTCCCACTGCCTAGAAGTTTGGGCTCCTAGGGGGTACTGGATATAGCAAGCACCAGAACATGACCACACATTCAGTATTGTGAGAAGAAAGTCTGGGTGTTGAAACATCCTTACCACTTTTATTTTCCCACTGAAGTGAAATTAGGAACAGGCCAAAGCAGCAAGAATCGTGACTGATCAATCAGCCAACAATGAAAGGTCACCGGTTTCAAGGGAGTGACCATCCTCAAAGTGGAGGTATCAGAAGTGTAGAACTAGAGATACCTCATATTAAAGATGAGGAGCTGAGGTTCAGAGAAAGTTAAGTGTCTTCCAAGAATTTCACAGGTAGTTCTGGCAAAATTGATCACCATCCTTTTCACTTGCTACTGACTTATTGCTCTCAGTTTAGAAAATACAATATAAGCTACTAGTTAATGGAATAAATGGCTGGGTTAGAATAAAATGGTTAATGAAAGGCTTCCAAGGAATGAAGTCGGATGACAATCTTGGTTTGTCCAGTGGAAATCCCGTGGAGACCACCCTTGGAAATCTTCCCGGGAGAGGGCTGTGTGTGCACTTACCCAGCAATTTGTACAGGAGGTTCAGAATTTCTTTCCAGACCATTCCACTCTCCTCCCTTGCGAGCCCTGCGAAGTGTGCTACGCTGTTGTAGATATTTAAGCGATCAATGCACGTTAATACCAGGGCCAACATTCCCTGTGACAGCAAGTGGGGGAAAAACAAAAATTCCTGATGAAGTGGACCCTTTCCATTTTGTTCTTTCTCCTCCCATAACATGAAGTTTTTAAGGCTAATACTACTAATATGCAAATGGGCCTTCATATGCTGCCAGCTTGTTTTTTATTTTTTCCCTCCTAAAAACAAAATATTCATTTCTATGCCTCAGAGACCTAAGTAGCATCCATTTGGGGAGTGAGTCAGCAGTCTCCCCTGACAGGGCTGCCCCACACATTTAACTCAAACCAAAGGCGAGTTGAAGAAGAGGGAACATAACTGAGTCTCATAAATGCCTGCTCGGTACCCAGTGTGAAATGACTGACTCATTAAGAACCCTGGATATACTATTTAATTTTCTTTCTCTCTTTTCTTTTAAAATATATTTTTATTGATTTCAGCGAGAGAAAGTGAGAGGGAGAGAGTGATAGAAACATCAATGATGAAAGAGAATCATTGATTGGCTGCTTTCTTCACACTCCTACTGGGGATCAAGCCCAAAACCCAGGCAAGTGTCCTGGCCAGGATCAAACCATGACCTCCTGGTTCATGGGTAGATGCTCAACCACTGAGCAACACTGGCTAGGCCTACCTCTTTTTTCTCTTAAATTTCAAATAAGTTCAAGAAATTCCAGTCAGCTACACAAGACAACTATGCTTGCTTCCTCCTCCTCAACACCCACCCCCCAAAAGAAAAGTGGGATTTAGAGACAATAAGACTGAAAGAGTATTTTTAACTACTCTTCCATCTAAATTACAATACTCTACCACCTGGTAAAAAAACATCTGTTCTTAAGGAGCTGTAGTTCCAGTGGCCTATAAGGCCTAATGTCCCCAGAGCTAGTCTGCTTAGACCATAGACTGACTGAATAGCATGCAGCTCTAATCTTTGGAAATGCCCAAGGGACATGCTCTGTCCCCAGGAATGAGGCAGGACACTGCAGGAGTATGTAATTAATCCTATCAACACAGAGATTTGGCCTGCTAGTGCTAAATCACCATGTTCATTGTCAGAGAAGGCATGTGATTGACTTGTCTAAGGTCATGCATAGCGAGGATGGAGTCAGACCAGGGTTCCTGAAGCTCCTAGTTAGTGTTTCCCTCATATCCAGGCCCCATCTCTAGGGACTCAGAGGCTCAAGGTCCATCTAAGACTGAGCATCATCTATCTTTCTGACCAGCTCCTCAGTCATTTCTAATATGGAAACTGGGCATTTGTATTTTTCAGACAGGTTTCCTATATAATTCTGACATCTTCCAAAATTGAGGAACTGCAGCCAATGCCATCGTCTAATAACTGAAAATGGACTTTGGGTGCACATGTGCACTGGCTTGAATGTGCCAATATACATTATTACCATGTCCACTGCGGCATAAGCCGGGCGGTAGACAGGAAAGGTCAGCTGCCCATGAAGCCTTCCTTGTCGGTGTCCTCTTTTTCTGTGCTCTGTGTCTCTCTCATAAACATGTGCAAGCATAGAGACAAAGCTAATTGCAGTCCCAAGGATATCTTAGCTGTGGACACAAAGAGAATCTTAACTTTTAATTTTTTGGACATACCTCTTCCTTGAAAAGATTCTGTCTGTTTTTGAGCGAGCGGAGCTTGTTCTGCTTGTCCTCATGTTGCATCTCCTCCTCCGGGGGCTGGAAGTAGGCGATCAAGTCCTGTAAGGTCTGCAGAACCTCTTCTATTGGCAGCGTCATGGGGGCAGCTGTGCGATTGCTTCCACTAAAAAACCCAACATGGACACGGCTCAGGCACTGGGTTTCCAGCAGGACCCTTGGAGCAACCACTAGGTCCTGGTTCCCACATGCCACCTCCCACGCCCCTCTGGCACAGGGCACTGTCTCCTAAGGTGGTCACTGCATGCATGGGTAGCAAACTGACATTTGCCAACTAACAGAGTAACGGAACAGAATGTTCTGATTCCATTTTAAAGTCACGTTATAAATAAAGGAAAATGGCCCCTGGCTGTCTGCCGCACTTTTTCCTTTTAAAATAAAAACACCTTAAAAATTATAAACTTTATAATCCATAGTTCTTTTTCACTATTACATGTTCTTCTTGGAAGAGGTGAAACAAAGTTGGGAGGGTTTCCATTACTGGACTCCCCCGCCACTAGAACTTTGTCTTCCCTCTGTCTCTCTCCATGTGTTTTGATATTGGTGTGCTTTTCATTTAAAGTTTCTGTGGACATGCATGCACTCACCTGTTTCCCCATGCATTTGCTGATATCTCCTTCTGTCTCTTTCTCCCCTAACTTTCCGTGTGCCCTTCCTCTGTATCTCTCCTCTCCTTTCTTTCTCAGCATCCCCATCATTTCTCCACATCCTTCCTCTCTGCCTCAATGCCCCCTCCTTGTTGCCCCCACCATCTTCCTTTCTGCATTGTATTCTCCCTCTGGATGTGTCGGTCTCTCTGACACTGTTGGTCATACTTTTCAAAAAGACTGGTAATTAATCTTGTCAACACAGAGAGATCACAAACATCCACAAAGGGTGAAATGAGCCCTCATCTTCCCCTCCCCTTGTGGGGTATATTGGTGAGTCCTGAGAATAAAGGGTATGAAGACATTGGGGAAACAGACCCAGCCCCCAGAGAACTGCAACATTGGCCCCGAGGAACTAAGAATGGGTTGCATGTGTAAATAATGGCAGATGTTTACCTTGGGTCAATTTCTTATGAGTTCTCTTTGCATTTAGTGGTTATATATTAATCTGGACACATGAGAAGAAAAGATTGTTCTCTAGGCCTGAAGCAAAGACTGAACAATCCTGGAAAATACTCAGGTTATAAGGTGACAACAACTACAAATTTGTGTAAAAAATGCCAGGTACATACAGTAAAGACAGAACACCAAATACCAGTGGACTGCACAGAGAAGCACTCTCACTACTGTGTGCTCTGGCCTACTGTGGGTGCTCAGGAAGTGGTCACCAATGATTATCTGGGATATTATTGCATGCAAAACCTGTGGGGAAGAGAATATCACGAGGACATGAGGCGAAGGTTTGGGATTACAAAACCTAATCAGAAATGACTTTCCAATTCTAGATTCAGTTAAGGGATGAATACATTTTCCTTAATTCTCTCTCTCTCTCTCTCTCTCTCTCTCTCACACACACACACACACACACACACACACACATTTTGAGTTTACTAAAGACACTGATGCCAGTTAAGTCAGCAGTGTTTTTTCAAATGCTGAGAAAAGATGGAAAGGAGAGGTTTTTTGGCTTTTTGATTGCTTTAAAGGGCACTACACAGAGGGTTGGAAAACCCCAGTGATAGTCACTGCCATTAACTATGTCATGCTTGAGTGTCTCCTGGCCTCTTGTCCTTCAGTTTCACAACTGGAAAACAGGACTGGTATACTGTATGCTAGCCAGGGCACTTCTGGGTCTAACGTTTGGTTTTGCGGGTTTTCACTGCTGATCACTTCATCTTGCTCCTTGAGAAAAAGGTCACTATAATGTCCTCCACTGGACTGAGGCAGATCCCTCCCTTGCTTCAAAACAAAACACAGACCACATGCCTGGCATTGGGGACAGTGATGAAAATAGACATGACCTCTGAATGGCTTAATGGTGCTCACATTCTACTTTGGAATCCTGGGGAGGATACTGGGATTTGGGAGGGGGGGAGGCAGGGACAGGGACAAGATGATATCTTAATGCGGAACTGACTATAATTGGCACCACTCTTACCCCAATGTTTTCCGACTCTCTACAGCCACTGCCCCACTACATTCTCACTCTTTGCCAAAGATCTTTTGTTAAATTCAAGTAAGACCCCAGGTGATTCTGAATATCTGCCACAGCATTGCCATAATGCATTTATATATTGTTTCCCTCCTAAATGTAAGCTCAGAGGTCAGCTGGACAGTTATTGCCTCTTCAGCAGGACTGCTGAGACTCCCTCATCACTCGCATTGCTCATCTACCCTGTTGGACAGCTCCCAGCAACTGGACAAGGGCTGATGAGACAGCACAAACTTCAACCTTTCCTTCTTCATTGTTCTTCCGCTTTCCTTCCCTATTCATTTAACTTTAATGTGTCCTCCCAGGTGACCACCCGCTCCTTCTGGTTTGCATTTGTAATCAGTATGCACTGTTGGCTTCTCAAACGATATGGGAGAGGAGAATGTAGTTCCAATTTGTGTCTTTATCTTTCACTCTCCACTTCTTGCAACATGCAAGTACTATGGCTTTTGTAGCCCTACCCCTGCCAGATTGGTTTATTTTTCAATAGTCTTCTATTCTTCTAAAACATCCTGTGGCTAAGAGAATCAAGTATTTCCCCCACTGAGAGTGGAACTTTCAGAACAGCTGAGTGAGGAGTTCAGCAAATCTTCTCTCCCCCACACACAAAAAATGATAACTTGGAAAAAATCATTCAAAACAACCCTTAGAACTCTGGAAATTGACCAAAGGTATACCATAAATTGACAAGCATGTATTTAAAATATGAACCTTGTAAGAACAGGGGGAGTCTATAGTGTTTCAGCCTGAAGTTGTTCCCTTGCTTTCCCCATTTTAAAGAAAAGAAATTCTAATAGGTCAGGGCAGACCTCGTGTGTAAGGTCACCCACATGCTCAGGGATGACCAGAGAGAAACCTAGCTCTCTATTCGTCTGTGGCTAAACAGCCTTCTCTGTACAAGCAGAAAGTAAAGACTTAGACAAACTTAAAACTACCTCAACTTTATTGTGTTATCCAATCTATATGGGTAGCAGACTTGTCATATAAGAAATATGAAGGGAAGCCTGGCGGGTGTGGCTCAGTGGTTGAGCATCGACCTAAGAACCAGGAGGTCATGCTTTAATTCCCAGTCAGGGCCCATGGTGGGTTTTGGACTTGACCCCTAGTAGGGGGCATGCAGGAGGCAGTCAATCAATAATTCTCTCTCATCATTAATGTTTCTATCTCTCTCTTGCTCTTTCTTCCTCTCTGAAATCATTGTAAAAGAAGAAGAAATACTAAGGGAAGTCCTTTAGACGGAAAGGAAATGATACCAGACAGTAACTAGAATCAAATGAAGAAAGAAAGAGCACTGGTAAAGGTAAGTATAAAGGTAAATATTACAAAAGATAGTATAAATATAAAAATGGATATAGGTATACTAGTATTTCTCTTTTATTCTTATAACTAATTAAAAAACAAATGCATAAGACAATAATTATAAGATGGTACTCCTGGGCTTTTAACACATGGAGAGGTGATGCATAGCAATATTATCACAAAGGAGCAGAGAGAGAAAAGAATAAATTGGAGCAAAGTTGCTTTATTTCACTTGTTAAGTTTATATTAATTTGTTTCAAGTTAAATATACAGTGAGTTCCCTAGAGCAACCACAAAGAATATAACTGAAAAAAAATAGTCAAAATCTCAACAAAGGAATGAAAATGAAACACTAGAAAATATTTACTACAAAGGCAGGCAGTAAAGGAGGAACAGAGGACCAAAAAAGACCTGAGACCAAAATCACATAGCAAATATCAGACATAAATACAACCCTTTGAATAATTACATTATCTATAAATAGATTATGCAACCAATAAAGGGAAAATATTGTCAAACTACATTAAAAAATCCAATGTAGGCTATCTATAAGACATACTGTGAAGATGCACAGACACAAACAGATTGGAAGTAAAAAGGATTGAAGAAGATCTATCATCCAAACAGTAACAATAATCTGCATATAAAACATTTGTAGTCACTCTAACAGTCAGACTTTAAGAAAAATAATGCTCATAGAGAAAAAAAAAGACACACTTTTTAACTATACATGACTTAATTTATCAGGAAAATATACCTATTATAAACATAAGCACCCAATCATTGAATTCAAAACATGTGAAGCAAAAATGGACAGAATTAAGGGAAAAATAGACAATTCAATAATAACAGTTAGACACCCAGACAAAAGCAAGGCATAAAGAGAGGGCTAACTATAAGGCTAAGCAGAGACACAGAAACTCTCTTTGGCGCTCCGCCTGTGGGTTGTAGACAGAGCCCTAGGAAGGTGAGTGGTATGACCACCCTAGGGAAATCCTGATAGGTACCAGGCGGGTTTTTCTGGTTCCCATCCGGATTACGAGAACTGGAGAACTAACTACAGGGCTTGGAACGAGTAATATTCTGCTGCTTCTCAGTCCTATTACTGGAATGCTCAGAGGCCTATCACATGAATACTATTTTCCTACAAGAAATGATACATGGCAACCAGTGATGATACCTCAGACAACCCGGAAGTAGAAGCAAGTGTTCCCCTCGAACAGCCATCCTCTGTGACTTATAGTGGAGTGGCATTTTTGAGAACTTAAAAAGTCTTAAGGATTTCTGCTGGGGTACATTTATTTTTCAAATTGTTTTGATCTACTAAATCTATTATCTTATTTTAAGAAATTTCAAGGGCTGTATTCTTAAAATATTTTGGAACAAAGGGTGCCATTTTCTATAAGCCATTCCCAAAAAGAAACATTTGAAAAGACTGATATATCATTGCTTACTTTAGAAAATAAAAATGGTTGAGGTTTGAAAAAAATAAATATTTCAATACTCCATTCTCAACCAGTTAATGTAATACATTATATTAATATAGGACAAAACTATATGATCATCTCAAATGACAATGAAAACATTTGACATAATCTAACATTCTTTTGAGATTAAAAAAACACACACACAAATAAAACAAAAACCTCTCAACAAACCAGGAATAGCAGAAAACTTTCTCAGCTTGATAAAAGGACATCTACACAAACCTCAATGCTAACATCATACTTAATGGTCAAAGACAATGTTTCTTATTAAGATTAGGAACAGAACAAGGATGTCTATTCTCTTTACTTTTATTCAATACTAGAGGCCCAGTGCATAAAAATTTATGCACTGGAATGGGTAGGGTCCCTCAGTTCGGCCTTCCCCCTGTCACAGTCTGGGAGCCCTCAGGGGCAGGAGGGGACTCAGCAATCAGGAGAAGGCGATGCCCCATTATACCTATGCTGTGCCCCTGCCGGCAGCGCAAGCTTGGGCTGGCCCTGGTTACCTGAGCCTCAGGTGACCCTGGGCACCTGGGCAGCTGCCATCCAAGACTTGCCTGGCCCTGGGTGGCTGGAGGCCTGAGGGGACTGGGGGACTCTGGAGGCAGGCGTGTCGAGGCTGGGCCTACCTGGGGGCAGTCCCAGCCTCATGTACGCCTGCTGCCCTGGCAGAGCTGAGGGGACTGGGCACTGCCATCTTGTGGCTGTGGGTGCCACCATCTTTGAGGGCGTGGCATTAAATTAGCATATTCCCTCCTTATTGGCTGTGGGTGCCACTATCTTTACGATGGCATGAGATAGGATTTATTAGATAGGGTTAGAGTGGATGTTCCAGCTAGGCACAACTGGAAGGAAGGAAGGAAGGAAGGACGGAAGGAAGGAAGGAAGGAAGGGAGGGAGGGAGGGAGGGAGGGAGGGAGGGAGGGAGGGAGGGAGGGAGGAAATCTATATTTATATTGGAAAGAAAAAAAGAAAAGCTCTATTCACCTATGATATGATCCTGCATGTAGAAAATTCTAAAGAACCCATGCCAGAACCCCCCCATATTAGAACTAATAAAAAATTTTCATTAAGTCTTCAAGAAACTCAGTTTCTATATACTAGTATTTACAAATGCTAGCAATGAACAACCTGAAATAAAATTAAAAAAAAAAAAAACAATTCCATTTGTATTGGCATAAAAAATACTTTGGAATAAAGTTTTAAAAGAAGAGTAAGACTTACACTCTGAAAACTATAATATCTTCCTGAAAGAAACTGAAGAAGAATGGAAAAACATTCTATGTTTATTGATTAGAAGATTCATTATTATTAAGATAAAAGTTTTCCCAAAATTTATCTATACATTAAATGCAATATCTATCAAAATGCCTGCAGACTTTTCTGTAGAAACTGAAAATTTTACTCTAAAATTTATATGGGAATGAAAATAACCCCAAAGAGCCAAAATAATTTTGAAAAGTACAAAATTGGAGGACTCACTCTACCTGATTTAATATTTACTACTATTAAGCTACATTAATCAAGACAGTGTTGATTTGGCATAATATAGGTACACAGATGGAATAAAATTGAATGCTCTGAAATAAATGCTTACATTTATGGTCACTTGACTTTTGACCAAGGTGCTAAGGCAATCTGATGTGAATGGACACATTTTTAGCAAACTGTTCAGGGGCAATATTGGATATTCAGCCAATCCACATTCAAAAGATGAATTTAAATACTTACCTTACTGTACATACATACAAAATTTGATTCAAAATGGATAATATACCTTAAAATTATAAAACTAAATTATAAGAGCTAAAATTATAAAACTTCCAAGAAAAAAATAGGAGAAAATCTTGGTGACTTGAGTTAGGAAAAAAGTTTTAGATATGACATTGAAAGCATGATCCATAAACAAACAATAAAAAGTTAAATTAGATTTCATCAAAATTAAAACTTCCATGCTGAAAAAGCACCACTAAGAAAATGAGGAGAAAAGCCACAAACTATGGGGAAATATTTGAAAATCATAAATCTATAAAAAACAATCAGAAGATACAAAAAACTCTCAAACCTCAATGTGAAGACAAACAACCCAACTAAAAATATAGGCAAAAGACTTGATTGCATTTTACTAGAGAACATCAACAGTTGTTCAAAATCATTATTAGTTATTTTGGGAATGGAAATTAAAACCACAATGACATACTGCTTTATATCCATTAGAATGACTACTACCAAAAAGTCAGATAATAACAACTTCAGGCAAGGATGCAGAGAAAATGGAATTTTATAGATTTCTGAATGGAACGTAAAATGGTATATCTGCTTTGGAAAACTAAATTTTCAGTTTCTTAAAACTAAACATCCCCAAATGCCCACTGATAGATGAACAGCTAAAGAAAATGTGTTTATATATCTATCTATATAAAACCTTAATATGCAAATCAACCAAATCACAGAACAACTGGCCAAATGACCAGTCACTATGATGTGCAATGACCACCAGGGGGCAGACGTTCAATACAGAAACTTCCCCTAGCCTGCAGGCCCCAACCAGCGGTAGGAGCCAGTAGTAGGACTGGCAAGCAGGCAGCATCAGGCCAGCTAAGGCGGGTGCAAGCTGGGCCCTGATCACCCTGATAGTTGCCCCAGAGATTGGCCCTGATTGCTGGCCAGGCATAGGGACCTACCCATGCATGAATTTCATGCACTGGGCCTCTAGTAATATAACAATACTCAACCTTAAAATGTAATGAAATCTGACATATGCTACCAATATGAACCTGAAGACATTTTTGTTAAGTAAATAAGCCAAACCAAAAAAGACAAATATAGGAATCCACATATATGAGGTACTTAGAATGGTAAAATTCATAGAAATAGAAAGTAGAATGGTGGTTACCAAGGGTTGGAAGGAGGGGAAGAATGGGAATAATTGTTATGGAATTTCATTTGAGATGATATAAAGGTTCTAGAGATGGATAATGGTGATGGTTGCTCAACAATTTGAATGCACTTAATGCCACTAAATTGTATATTAAAAATGGTTAAAATAGTAACTTTTGTTAGGTAAATTTTACCACAAAAGTATTAAAAAGTTAAACACAAATTTATATGTGACTCAGCAATTCCACTCATAGGTATTTATTTACCCAAGAGAAATGAAAACATATATTGAAAAACTTTTGCACTAAGATTCATTGAAGCATTACTGATAATAATAAAAAAATAGAAACACCCCAATTTTTCCTCAATTGATGAATAAAATAGAATGTGAAGTATGTTGGTGTCTGTCTCTTTAAATAACTAAGTATATTTGCATATATGTATAAATATATACATACTAGAAGCCTGGTGCACACTTTTGTGCACCAGTAGGCTCTCTCGGCCAGGCCTGCACCCTCTTGCAATCTGGGTCCCCTAGGGGATGTCAGAGAGCCAGTTTCAGCCCAATCCTGCAGGCTAGTCTAAGGGACCCACCAGGGCATGATCTGGACCAGGGAGAGATGCAGGAGGTTGGCCAGCTGGGAAGGAACCATGGGAAGGCATGACTGGCCCATCTTATTCAGTCCCGGTCAGCTGGACCCCAACACAAGCTAACCTACTGTTTAGAGTGTCTGGCCACTGGTGGTCAGTGCACATCATAGTGACTGGTTGACTGTCTTTTCCCTGGTGGTCAGTGCATGTTATAGCAACTGGTTGACCAGTCAACTGTATGCCCCCTAGTGGTCAATGCACATCATAGTGAGCAGTTGAGCAGCCTTAGCATATCATTAGCATATTATGCTTTGACTGCTTGAACGGCTGATGGGTCAACTGAACACTTAGCATATTAGGCTTTTATTATTTAGGATATGTATCTTCTTTATTTATATACACAATCATACATACACAAACATTTATACATTTAGGTGTATACTAGAGGCCCGATGCATAAAATTCATGCAAAAGTAGGGCTTCCTTCCCCCCGGTGCCAGCACCAGCTTCCCTCTGGCACTCGGGACCTGGGCTTCCTCTGGCCATCAGCAGGCACCCGGGACCCAGATTTCCCTCCCAGCCCCAACTTCTTCCAGAATATTGTCTGGTCTAATTAGCATATTATACTTATTATTATAGATGTACCTCTATATCTATAGCTATATCTGGAACACATACAAGAAGAATACTCTTCAGCTATGTAAAAAAACAGAATGCCATTATGAGCTACAACAGAACAGGGTTGAACCTTAGAATGTATTGCTAAGTAAAAAGGCCCAATTCAAAAGAACGTATATTGTATGATTTAATTTATCAACTTAATGTATCAAGTGAGACAGAAAATAGACCACTGGTTGCCTAAGGCTGAGGGTGGAAACTGGTATAAACTGCAATGGACATAAGGAATTGTTTTGGGGTAAAGGAAATGTTTAAAACTGAATTGTAGTGATGGTTGTATAGTTCTGTAAATTTATTTAGATTCACTGCTTTGTACATGCAAAAGAATAAATTTTATGATATGTAATAAATTATAACCAAATAAAGCTGTTTAAAATATTTTTCTCATTGTCAGGCATTTAAATCTCACTTTTTAAAAATAACAGCTATATTGAAATATAATTCACATATCATACCATCAAAAGAGTATAATTCAAAGGGTTAGTGGTTTTTAATAAATTTACAGAGTTGTATAATCATTACCTCAATCAGTTCTCCCCTCACCCCAATTTCATTAGTAGTCACTCCCCTTGTCTGCGATGACTACCCCTAGATAATCACAAGTCTACTTTCCAACTCTATAGATTTTTCTGTTCCGGACATTTATATAAAAAGAATCATGTAATATGTGGTCATCTGTGACTGGCTTCTTTCACTTAGCATACTGTTCTCAAGGTTCATTCATGTTGTAGTGTCTATTAGTACTCTATTCCTTTTTATGGACAAATCATATTCCATTGTAAGGGTATAGCACATTTTATTCATCCATTCATCAGATGAATGTTTGGGCTGTTTCTATTTTTTGGTAATTATGAATGATGTTGATTTGAACATTTGTGTACAAGTTTTTGCATGGACATATGGGAAATTGCTGAGTGAAATTGCTGGATCTTAAAGTAACTCTATGTTTAACCTTTCGAGACAATCCAAAGTGGCTGTGACATTTTACATTCCCAACAGCAGTATATGAAAGTTCTGATTTCTACATCCTGTCCCATACGTCATATTAACAATCTTTTTTATTAGAGCCATTCTACTGGGAATAAAGTGTTGTTAACTCTCTGTAGTATTGATTTGTATTTTCCTGATGGCTAATGATGCTGAACATCTTTTCATATGCTTATTGTCCATTTGTATATCTTCTTTGAGAAGTGGCTATTCACATCCTTTGCTCATTTTAAATTGGTCTGTTTGTCTTTTTAATGTTGAGTTGTGAGAGTTCTTTAATCTAGATACAAGTCCCTTATCAGATATATGACTTGCAAATATTCTGTCCCATTGTGTGGGATTGTTTACACTTTCTTGATGGTGCCCTTCACAGCAAAAAAGTTTTTAATTTTGATAAACTCCAATTTTTTTATTTTATTGCTTTTGTTTTTTGTATCATATCTAAGGAACCACTGCCTAAGCCAAGGTTATGAAAATTTAAGCCTATTTTTTTTTCTTTTTCAGGTTTTATAGTGTTAGGTCTTATAATTAGGTTTTTGATCCATTTTGAATTATTATTTTTGGTACATGTGTGAGGTAGGGGCCACTAACTTTTAAGAAAGCTATAGGGACAGGGGTTGAGAGAATTGGGAGCCAGGTAAATAAATCTGTCTACTTCTAAAGTGACAGTTCTGGTAATAGCCTAGACTACATGAAAAACTCATGTTTGTGTGCAGCTGTCTTTTTTGCCTGTACCAAGCCATTCATCCCTATACCATTTCTTTCAAGAAGGGACACATGCTTAGATGTAATTCAGCAGAGAAAGGAGAAAATATCTTCCTTAGGGATCACAGGAAACCATTCTATTTAATTCTTCAATTAATGAATTAAATAGAATGTGAAGTATGTCGGAAACCAGTGACAGAGCCAAAAGCAGACAAAGGATGGTTGACTTGCAGGCCTTAGTTCTACCTTGTGGCAGGAATGCTTCCATTGTCTATTTTCCTTTCTCTGATTTAGTAATGGCCTCTGAGTTGCTGGGTACATAGCCACCAACCAGAGATTATATTTCCCAGCGTCCCTGCAGCTAAGTGTGACCATGTGAATAAGTATTAGCCAATAAACTTAAAAATAAAGTTATCTACTTTAAGGTCATATCTTTTAAGCAAGAAATATCTTGCCATACACTTCCTCTTTCCACCCCCTTTTGTAGGAGACACTTCAAACATGGTGCTGGTAAGTGACTTTTGATCATGTAAATCAGAGTTGGGGGATGTCTGGCCCATGGGTTATATAAGACCTGCAAAATCATTTGTTCTCACTCTGCTAAGACAACTAAAGGTGGGACTCAAAATTTAATAAACCTAGGAGCTTTTATCATAGTAACATAAATTTATATTAAGTAAATTATGGTATAAATATCCAAATGGCCCTTTGCAGAAAAAAAGTTTGCCTACCCATGATATAGATAAAGAAAACATACCATGTCAGTAGTTATCAATTGTGGCTGAATATTAGAATCACATGGGGTAATTTAATTAAAAACTGATGTTTGTTAATTCAAAAAGATATAGCACTACTACATGCACTGAAGTGTTATTTACAACTAGAGGCCTGGTTCATGAATTTGTGCATGAGTGGGGTCTAGCTGGCCTACTCTGTTCGGGGCCTATTGGGGCTGGGCTGGCAAGGGGGAGGGGCCATGAGAGGTTGGCTGGCAGCCCCTATCCCTGATTGAGGTGGGGGGGCTGATAGGGGGCCAGGAGAAGGGGCTGCAGGTTGGCTGACTGGCCCTGCCCCCAATTGGGCCAGTTGGCCGGCCACAGCGCACCATAGCGACCGTCATTCTAGTTCTTCTGGTCATTCTGGTTGCTTGGCTTTTATATATATACATATATATATATATATATATATATATATATATAGTCAAGAAATGGAAATAACCTAATAGTCCATTGATAGATGGATGGATAAAGAAAAAGTGGTATATATATACAATGAAATATTAGCCGTAACAAATGAATTCTTGTAATTTGTGACAACATAGAAGGCATGGAGGGAATTATGTTAAGTATAATAAATCAGTCAGAGAAAGACAAATATTATATGATTTTACTTATATGTAGAAGGTAAAAAGGAAATGAATAAATAAAACTGAAATAGACTCAGATATAGATAAAAACAACAACAACAACAACAACAACCACTGATTGCCACCAGATGGGAAGAGGTTGGGTGAAAATGGTGAAAGTGACTAAAAGTTATAAAATGCCAGTCATAAAATACAGTAACAGCCCTGGCTGGTTTAGCACAGTGTATAGAGCATCAACCTATGGACTGAAGTGTCCCAGGTTCAATTCCAGTCAAGAGCATATGCCTGCATTGAGGGCTCAATCCCCAGTAGGGGGCATGCAGGGGGCAGCCAATCAATGATTCTCTCTCATCACTGATATTTCTCTCTCTCTTTCCCTCTCCCTTCTTCTCTGAAATCAATAAAAATATTTTTAAAAATAGTCACAGGAATCTCAAGTACAGCACAAGGAATATAGTCAATTATATTGTGATAACGATGTCAGATGGTTACTAGACTTATAGGGTATATAAATAAGGTATGTAAACATCCAATCACTATGTTATACACTGGAAACTAACATAATATTGTCAACTATAACTGAAAAATACATTTTAAAAAATCTATAGAACAAAACTCTGGTGTTTGGATCTGAGCCCAGAGCTTGGTTTGAAGTGCCACCTGAGGAATTTGTGGTGTTATAATCTCTGCAGATGAACATAATATGTGGCCAAGGTTAAGACCTCTACTCTGAGGCAGTGGTTTGTGTAAGGTCTGGGGCTGGGAAAATAGGGACTTTCCCTATCCCATCTGCTGAGTTAAACAATAGCGGCCCCCAAGGACATACCAGAGCTGTGCTGACATCCTGCTGGACAATAAACGACCACCCTGACTTATCAAGGGTGGCCAGGTTGGAGTTGTAAGAATTTCCCGCTCATAAATCACCTGCCACAAACTACCTCGGAATGTGCCATCAGCAGTATAAAAGAAACGCTGCCAAGCAAAGATGGGGGTGACTCTCCCGGCCCGTGTTTTCGGACCATGGGACCTCACCCGAGAGCATTTAATAAATGTGAACTTTTGCTTATACCCTGCTTGTTTGGTCAATTTATTGGCTTCGGTCAGATTCAATCTTACTTCTCAGATTAAAACCTTATAGTTTGTAAACTTCAGCATGCACCAGTATCAACTGGAGGGCCTATTAAAAAATATTTTCTGGGGTACCACTCCCAGGTGTTTCATTTAGTAAGTCTGGAGTGAAACTTGAGAACTTCTATTTTTGACAAGTTTCCAGGTGATGCTGCTGTGCTGGTCCAGGGACAAAAGCCTGTAGGAAACTTCAAAACAGCAAGACAGAAGGAACCTGAGCCCCAGGATCCAGACCGCTTCCCTTATAACACTCATCTATCCTATAATATTACCTTAAAGTGAAATGGAAATTTATCCTGAACTGTAACAGCAGCTTAGCTTACATCCTAGCACACAGCCTCTGGATCACATTGTTTCTACAGGAAGAAAAGTAAATGTATAATTCCCACCCTTCCTCATTTTATGCAAATTCACATGTGAAATCTAAACCCTCTAGGCTTTAGAGATATTTGCCTACAATAGAAGGATGGCTTGGAACACTGTTTACAATGTAGTGCTTATCTTGTGATATTCGGTGAACACAATCCACAGAGCCCTGTTTTGGCAGCATTGTTGAGATTGGGGTATTATAATCCAAGCAGGCAGTTCAGTTACCGCTCTCATTTAGGTCCCAGTCATAGTTAGGTAATTCAAGGCTTCCCATACAAATTTACTTGAACGTATACTATAGCAATGATTCTGAATGATGTAGAAAGCCTTTTTAAATAGCAGCAGGGAGTGGATCTATGTCTTTTCCTTCTTCTCCTCTTAACACTAATACTTAGAGCACTTCAGCTCTTTCACTTAATTTCCATGAGAAGACCTTGGGTATTCATGATAACTTGAATCACCAGTG
Organism: Antrozous pallidus; assembly: GCA_027563665.1. Classification (NCBI taxonomy): domain Eukaryota; kingdom Metazoa; phylum Chordata; class Mammalia; order Chiroptera; family Vespertilionidae; genus Antrozous; species Antrozous pallidus. Next base: position 37,897,832 of record CM050515.1, read on the forward strand.
GGGCTTGGACAGTTGTTGGGCAAAGAGAGAGGCTAGTAAATGTCACCTGCATGGGGAATATGTTTCAGTCCCAAGCTTTCTTTGGTAAAACTCTTTGCTAGTGTTTAATTAGTTCCTAGAAACACTTTCAGTATTAAAGGAAAGTGGGCAGGTGGGATTGGAAGATAGGTCATAGAGTAGAAACTGAGAAAGGGAAGGGACGCACATACCTTACAAACTGGCTGAATAAGGCTGTTGTGTTCCTGATGATCCGAGCAGCCTGGGACTCCTCGCGCTGGCATCTCTGTAGTGTTAATCCATCATCCATGTGGCCTTCCTGGTGGAGGATGACCTGCAGAGCAAAGCACACCAGGTCCAGGTTACATATACTCCATAGCTGGGCGGCCAACATTTCTTGCAGCATTTCCCTCCACCCCTGTCCTCTTTCTCCTCAACCAAGTTCCCTCAGGTCCATTTTGAAAATGGGACATTAACAAAGTTATTTTGCCCTAGGACTGACAAGAATTGTCCTTGAGGCATGATTCTTTGATGAAAATAAAATTTTATGTGTCACTGTGGTATGAATTATAATAAGTTCCTTGGGCCTAGACAGTAAATTTGAAAGGATAAAAATAGTTTATATATTTCTCTTAAAGTGAACACAAAACCTTACTCTTGGCCATTGAAAAAGTAATTTGTTAGAGACTTATCCTTCAGAGATACATTGAGAAAGGAGAAAGACACATTAAAGAAAATCCCTCTGCTGGAATCAGGCTTGCATTTCTCTCCTGAAGGAGAGAGAGGCTGATAGGGTTGGCTCACTGATGAATTGGGGAAGTAGCTCAAGGTGGTCTCTGTTTCTCAGGGAGGCTTAAGAGATCTGAAAGCATAGACTCTGGTATCAGCAACCTGAGTTCTAGTCCTGCTACTCAATTCCTAGCTGTGCGACCTTAGGCAAGCTCCTTAACCATTTTCTGCTTCAACTCTACCATCTGCAAATGGACTTATCTTAAAGGGGTGTTTGGAAGATTAGATGATTTACATGTAAATCATTTAGTATATTTCCTAGAATATGAGGTACTCAATGAATGTTTGTTTTAAGGGTCAGTATGTTACTGATCTCAGATTGGTTATCTGGAAGCTAAGCATACTTATTGATCACTAATGACATCATGACAATTTTTGGGTAAGGCTAGCAGCTTTTGGTATGGAAGTCAGTAGTTTTTTCTCTAAAGGGGTCAAGTATGTGCAGACATTAACTGGAATGGTTTGATTCTAGTTAAAATGAGGATCAAATCTTGATTCAAGATTCAAGTTCCTGGCATAGTTTCCTCTTGAAATGAATGTGAAGTGAGACCATTTGTAGGTCTTGGGTGATTTTGTAGTGAATAGATTAGTCAGTTTATATGTCAAATAAAAAAACACTCATATGGCTTTAGAAAATACCTTTAGAATAAGGATTTTTGGTCTTTCTCATTCTTAGCACAAACAAACAACTTATTTTCCTTCCTATGTGAAAGTCTTTTCCTTATGTTTTTTTCTTCTGAAAATATGTCCTAATAGAATGAACTCACAAGAGTTCATGTTCTCTTTTTGTGAAAATACATTGCATCCCATTTACATGTGCTAACTCCAGCATCAGTAAAGGGTGCCCTTTGGAGTCACCATTTTCAAACATTAATTTGCCAGGACTTCCTAGCAACCGGTTAACAGTGCTACATTTTGATTTGACAAACTATTGCCATTAGTTTACTCTGGCCTCATTCCCAGCTTTCTGATCCCTACAGACCCAAATCCTTAGGTTTTGCTTGTTCACATAACACATTCCAGCTGACCAGCCAAATAAGAAAGTAATGAGAAATGAGGAAATGCAACTGTTAGCATATTGTTGTTATGTCTCCATGATTTCTGCAACCCAGCTCCTAAGGTCCTTTTTTTTTTCTTTGGGGGAATTCCATAGCCCAATAGCAGAGAGCACAAGCCTGAGATATGAATGGAAGAGAGGCTCTTTCCTTTAAGGTAAGTTACCATTCATGAGATTTTTCACCGTGTCTGTTCTTCATTGGTTTTCCTAGGTTCCTGTTTTGTTTGTGTCATAAAATGCTGAACACAGAGATCGACATTCTTTGTATTTTTTAGAGGTAAACTTCACCGATTCCTCACCAAATGTCAAGGGCTGAGCATTACACCATTTAGAAAGAGTTTTAAAAAGCACCTGCCAAATTTACCTGCACATTTCAGCAGCTGAGTGGACCTAGGGACTATGATTCTGGGAGAGAAAAGCAGGATCAGGAATAGTAATTCCACATCACAAGGTGGGATCTCTCCTAGCTGACAGGGACCTTTGAGTATGTCCCCTCCCAGTCAGAGTTATAGCTGAGATCCATATAGTCCACTCTCTCTAAATGTCACTATTATTTTAGTAGGTATGAAAACTTGTGGAGGCTCTAGGTGATATTATCATACTCTACAGAGGATTTAGTTTTCTGTTAGTTTGGTAGGGTAGATGATGGATTTTTGGCATTTACTTTAAATCTGCCCTTATTTCTAGGGTATAGTCCTTGTTCCCAGAATAGAGCCCTTTTGGGATTTAAATGGTATTTCCAAGGGTCATTCCAACTTGAGGGACCCTGAACCCCAACCTCTGTCTCCCTAGTACTGCCATACTGTCCACATCACTGATTTGCTCTTCTCCTCGCAGCTGCCACTGTCTGTCTGCTGTCTTAGCTTCACAGCCCATCCACGGGCAGCTCAAGATCCCAGAGGAAATTGCAAGTAGAATTTCAGGTTCACGTTTCTACAGTTCCCTCCATTCTGCAATCTTGACCCCTCAAGTCACAGAAACCTTGGCTGATCTTGTCCCTAATCTGTCTCTCCATCCCAATGATGCTAGCACACACCCCATTCTTCAGTGCTGCAACTCAGCAAATACACCAGGTGAAGTGGTGACAAAGGTGGGGCTCACCCTAATGCACATAAACTCTTTTTGGGATCTTTAGTGCTCATGTCCTAGGTGTTCTGGTAGTTGAAACATTCAAATGATTCACTTAATTTTGGTTGTGTTTTATCCAGCATTATAATTGTTTGCAGAGGAATGCCTGGGCTCATACAAGCTATTGTATGGCCTCTTATTTATTTTTCTATCCTTTGTTCATCATTTTATTTTCTCTTTTCTGTATATTTTCCGTATGTCTTATTTTGCACAAAAGTAAGGTATTACCTTATGGTTTGCTCCAAACCTCTTCTCTTATCATCATCAACATTCTGGGAAACTAAACTTTTCATTATCTCTACATTGGGCTGGGATACCGGAACTAACTTATATATTATCATCTAGAACAATGGTTCTCAACCTTTCTAATGTCGCGACCCTTTAATACAGTTCCTCATGTTGTGACTTCCAACCACAAAATTATTTTTGTTGCTACTTTATAACTGTAATTTTACTACTGTTATGAATCATAATATAAATATCTGTGTTTTTCAATGGTCTTAGACTCTACAGCAGCGGTTCTCAATCTGTGGGTCATGACAGAAACACAGATATTTACATTATGATTCATTAACGGTAGTAAAATTACAGTTATGAAGTAGCAACAAAAATAATTTTATGGTTGGAGGTCACCACAATATGAGGAACTGTATTAAAGGGTCCTGACCTTTGAAAGGTTGAGAACCACTGATCTAGAACCTCATTTAGGACTTCTTGACTAACCAATCCTATGTTTTGTGAGGGTTTTCCAAGAAAAAAAATAGCATCATGCCCTTGGCATTTATTTTCTGGTTCCCATCAAAAGAAACTCTCTTATGACAATTGTCTTCCTCGTAAAAAAAAAAAGATGCTTGTGTGTCCAAGCCAGTTTCCCATGATAACAAGTATGGTGGACCACTCAGATCAGGATACATTCTCTGTGGGGACAGCATCATCCCATAATATCTCACCTCTCTGCATATTGGTTCCTGTGGGCTTATTATCATGTGTTTGTTTTTTCTCTATAGAGATTCTATTTAGTCCCAATATTCAAAAACTGCATAATAACTCAATGATCCACTTAAATGGAGGAAGCAATGATGTGGTTAACCCCCAAACACTGTACCACCAAAAGCCATTTGGTGCAGGTTTTAGAATCCATTGAACAAATTCTACTGCTCTCACATATGTGCCTGGTGTTTAACTTTCTTTTTTTCCTTTTGCACTGAATATGAGGTTAAAGTATAAAATTAGCCTGTATAATCAGTCACAGAACAGCAAGTAAACATACATCATGTTCACCTAATTCTCACAATCATTTTTCTTGCCCCATAGCTTCCACCTCAGTGTAAAACAATTCTGGACAGCCTTCCTGATTCCTCACCTTTCTTTTCAGGGGTCCAAGGCGGGATGTCTTGGCATCTTGTGCTTTGTAGGTCACCCACAGACCACTGGCTACGTGCTGGACAAAGCAGACAGAATCTCCATACTTGATTTCTGGGACTCCCATGCCTTCTATATCTCTTTTGTGAGTGGAATCTAATTTCTCTTTAATTTCCTATTTCACAGAACATGAAAAGAAACAAATGCAGGCATGTCTGATTAAACAGAAACACAACACAAAAAATAAATCACCCATGCTGAATTTGTAAACCAGAAAACTGATTACCCAAATCATCATGATGCTTCTGGCCAAGCCAGGATTTCAGCAGCGCCTGCTTCCCTTTATCTGCTGTTAATTGTAAAATCAATGGTTTCAAGTTTTGGCTGCTTTAGTGATTATTTAATTTAAGTCCATGGAAAAAGGAGACAGCTGGTCAGTTCCCCTTTGGTTCTGATTTTACATAATTCTCTATTATATTTTCTACTTTTATAGTCTTGACTTATCTTGATAATTAACTCTTTATCGGTCAATTAACTTCCTTTCATAAAGTTTTGTATCTTCCATAATTTTAATGGCTATCTTATATAAATGCTTCAAAGACTTTAAAAATATCATTTATAGAAGTCAGAAGAGAAAGCAGACCTCTCAGGCATGTGGGGGTACTGGGCACAATTGTCATGCCCATCACTTATGGCCTTCTCAGTTGTGTGCTGGGGTCACAGTTTCATTCTTCCATTGACACTGTTTCACTAAACTTATGAAAAAAGGAGTTAGTGTGCATCAGGTGTCTCCTGGTGATAACCTGAGGTGCCAGTCATAGAATAAGTCTGGAAGTAGACTCATGTATGGTAGCTCTGTCCCCTCTTCATCAATCAGGACCTGTGTGGCTCTACTCTGTTTCTGTATTAAATTACTTATTTGGAAAAGCTATGAGCTTAGGAAGTATTTGGACTTTTTCCTACAGAAAAAAAATGTTGTGTGCTGTTCCCTCTGCTTGTGATAACTCCATTCTCATTCTTACTGATAGAACAAGACTAACATATGTATTGAGCTCTTACTATGAGCAAGGCAGTGTTCCAAATTCTTTACATATATTAACTCCTCATAGCAGCCTCTGTTGTAGTTACACATACTATACCATTTTTACAGAGGAGAAAATAAAGGTAAATACTTTGCCCAAGGTCACTCAATAAGTAGTGAAAGGACCAGGATTTAAACTAGGAAGTCCAGCTCCAGAGACTTGCTCTTTCCCACTGCTCTCAATTCCTATGCACCCTTCAATATCCTGCTCAGATGCCACCTTCTCTGTAAAGGCAGAGCTATTCTTTCTTTCTGTATGTCCCCAACACAGTCTCATTCCTCTACTGAGCAATTAGCAATTCTAATTGTAAATGTGCTTGTTTAGATGACACTTTCCATTTGGAAGGCTATAAAAGAATCAAGGACTAGTCCAGAAAATCCAGCCATTTATCAATTACTTAATAAACATATATTGAAAGAATATATATCTGAGTAATTTCTTCTAAAATATATATATTTAAAATTTATCTTTATTGTTTAAAGTATTACAGATGTCCCCTTTTCCCCCCATTGACTTGCCTCCTCCTTGCTCCTGTCCCCTCCCCAGGCCTTCACACTATTATTGTCTGTATTCAGGGTTATGCATATATGCATGTAAATTCTTTGGATGATCTCTTCACTCCCATACTCCCTTTCTAACATATTTTTCATTTCAGCCCTTATTTCTTTTCCTTCAAACCTTCATAAAAGTAAAATTAGTTATTTTTTACATATTTACAGGATCATTTTGAGTAATGTTAACACTTCACAAGAAATTATTTTAAATGTATGTTGAAACATTGGCTGGATTGTTAAATATGACTTCTTTCTCTACACAAACATTTCCAAGGAAACTTATTTTGATTTTATTCCTGCTTTCCAATTAAAAAGCTAATGGGAAAACAGAATTTGATATATTAGGATTTCTGTATAGGCAAGTGGTTAAGAGTACATTTATTCTAAATAAAAATAACAACACAGTGAATACTTGATTTTCACTTCAGAAATACCCATAATTCTGTAGCTGCTCAGGCCAGTAAAAGATTTAAGTATGTCAAGTTTTCATCTCCAGCCTGTTCTGTAACCATAGGCAGTGCAGCAAAATAAAAATAATACATACTACAACAGGTAAATGTAAATTATTACACTGATCTCAAAGAGCTCACAGTTAAAACACTGTATGCTCCAAAATTGTCCATGATGAAGGACTTTAAATTTCTTTTTCACTTTTCATTATTTAAATATGACTTTGCCAAATGAAAAAAAAATCTAGGATTTTTTTCTAGAGTCTCTGAAATAAATGGATCATTATTATATAGAGAATGAAGTGTCTCACTGTACCTTTGCTTTTACAAAATAGCATCAACTCCCCACATTTTATGACAGTCACTGCAGTAGCTGCTTCTAATTTAAAAGAATAGGAGCAACAACAACAAAATCTAACACATACAGATAAACCAACACTTAAGCCTACTCAACTGAAACCTAAAAGACAACAGTGACATATCATTAAGGAAAGGGAGTAGTCTACAACAGAGAGAAGCCTGGTTTGGTGGACAGAAGACTGGGCATCTCCTTCTGACTCGAGCATGAACTAACGCTCCCCTCTCTGTTTTCGCTTGAACATGCCCCAGATGTACTCACTCTACTCCTGGAAATTGAACATTCCCAAAGGAGAGGGATAATCCAACCACTCCCTTTCAATAACTCCCTAGTGCCTACAGAATACAATTCTCATTTTTAACTTTTATATACCATAAGCTTTAATTGAATTGCCCTGTGGTACTTTGATATGTGAAGTATTCCATTCCTATGGGTCTTTATTGACATGATACTTCCTGTTTGTAACTCCCCTGCTTCCCTTCTGCATCTTCACAAGTTATCCATCAAGCCTTCCCCACATCCTTTAGATTTTCTCTGTTCTTATGGCAGCTTCCTTCACCTCTCAGGACTCCTTACCCTCTTCTGCAATATGAGCCATTTGCTGGTACACTCCCTGTTCCCTGCCACTTTGAAAACTCATCAAGGGCAAGACTGAGATTTGCTTGTCTTTGTATTCCATACAATACTCTGCTTAAAATAGATTGCAAATAATTTGGTTTTGGTTTCTTGGTCTGTAGGCATCAATATGTCTATCTGTTTATCTGCACAATCATTCCTGTGTTAGATTCCAAGAAGGACCAGGTTACTTATTCTAATATGTTTGAAGGATAATCATCATCCCCATTCTCATTGAGAGCTTACTAAGGAAATGCTTATGACCACATCATGATTATCACACAAATAATTGGTTTAGATGACTAGGTTGCTGCTCTCCAGATTGATTTAAGCTTTCTAGGATAAGAAAGAAAACTGGAATGAGTATCTAGTGCCTACTCTGAATAAAGTATTTTGCTAAGCACTTCACAATGACATAATCATCAGGTAAATTTACTAAGGAGCCACAAAGTGCTATGTATTATATATGACACTTTAAGAACACTTTCACTAAACATTTCAATGGCCCTGTTGCTGCTTTTATGTCTCCTACTTTATAGATGATGAAACTGAGAGTTGCAGAGTTTGAATAAGTTGCTGGTAAGTAATGAAATAGAATTCAAAATCAAGGGTAAATCCAAAGCCCATTTGTCAGTTGAATATGCTTTTTTGAATTGTTACCATTATCATAGATACATATCAATTATGTTAATGTTTTAGTTGTTTGAAGGCGATGACAAAGAATAAGGTGAAACTATATGCTATTATTTTATGAAAAATGGCTTCAGGTTAGTATAAACTTTAGGAGTTGTACGTATGAATTTATAATAACAACTAGAGGCCTGGTGCATGAATTTGTGCATAGGTGGGGTCCAGCCGGCCTGCCTCAATTGAAGCTAATTAGGGGCTGGACCAGCCAGGGGTAGGGGACATGAGAGGTTGGCTGGCTAGTCTGCCTCTGATCGGGCTGGTTGGCCAGCTGCAGTGCGGGTCATAGTGACTGGTTGTTCCGGTAGTTCTGGTCACTTGGCTTTTATATATGGCATATATATATGTATATATGTATGTATATGTGTATATATACATATATATATACATATATATATGATTTATATTAAAGGTCTAATAGGAGGTTGGAAAAGAGAAAACTCAGACTGTCTGGACAGTTATAGATGATTTTATTCAAGATTAACACTTGATGTGAGCTTAGCCAGGAGAGAGAGGAGAAAAGGGTTATGGAAGGGTATGGCATTATAAAAAGATGAGAATCCTGAAAGAGACCTGAACAAGGACTATGAACTTTACACTATAGGTTCATGTTTCTCAATGTCAACAAACTTTCTGTGGGAAAAGAGGATATTGGACAAATAAGGTATCTTCTTTTAGAAGTCAAATGGAACATTAGGGTAGTATAATATGGAGTCTTATAAGTCCTACAGTAAAAAGCAAACAACAACAACAAAAATAATCAAAAAAACCTGCTGAAGTCTGCTTAAGGTAGCATTAAATTTTATTGTCATAGAATTATTGCTTGGAACACCTTTCTGGAAGAGCCAGTGTAGGTAATAAAATCTACTGAGAATTTTAAGCAGGGGCATAACACAAAGGTTGCATCTTAGAATAACTGTTCCAGCTGTGTGAATGATGGACTGAAAAGAAACAAGGCTAGAGATGAGTGCGTTGTCAGCTATGGCATCAGTAAAGAGCATAAGATCTTGAACAGAGAAAATCCTAATTTATTTGTATTAATTAGAGTAAAATTTGTTATTTGACACAGTTAGCCCATCTGTATCTACAGAGGGCAATAAAGTTCCTTTCCAACAGACTAAGCACTCAAAATGTTTCAGAAGAAGAGTAAATATGAGAAGATGGGGCCCGTTCATTGGTACTAGAGTAAGCCATCAAGAAAGCCCTGGTTAGCCCACACCTTCCAAGATGTCTCTGGAGATACTTAAGAAATCACCTTTGGATTCATTTCTCCACCAATATAGTCCTTTTCTGAATTTATGACCTTCAAGTGACCTAAAAAGACACTACTAGAGTCTGGCTGGCTGCAGAGCCTCTGCCGGGTGGCTGATAAGGGAGGGTCTCTGCATGCATTAGTAGTGGATGTGTTTGCCTAGTTTGTGAAGGTGCACGAGTAGAAGTCATTGTGCTGAGCTCCTTCCTCCATCCTTGCAAATCAATCCCTCCTGTCCCCATCAGGTAGGAAGCACTACTGATATTTCATGTCCAAGGAGGCAGGCTCATAGGTCATCTTCCTGGTCTCATCGAATCCTCACAACAATCAAAGACAGAGTTCTTCACCCCCATTTTTTATAGGGAGGAACATGAAGGCTGAACAGCAAATGGAAGAACCAAAATCCAAGGCCAGATTTCTCCCACTTCAAAGTCCATGGTTTTCCTGCTTATTTGGTCAACTTTGAACAGTAAAAACTGGGGAAACCTCAATTTATAATAAAAAAATTCTATATAGATTTAAAATAAAACTTCATAAAGTGGTGCTGTCTTTAGATGTTTGGATCTGAAGGTAAATTTTCTCCTCTCCTCCTCCCTCATTTGTTCCATACCCTCTCTTTCCCCAGATGACAGGGTGGTGAGGAAACCGAGCATGCCAGGAGCCTGGCACAAGGGCAGTACTTCAGCATCAACCTTTCCATTGAGAGGGGGACCATGAGCCCAGCTGCCATTTGTTTCGGGTCACAGAGGTTAAAGGTACCTGAGGATCCAGAATGCAGGCATACTTTTCACACCCAGCAGAGAGAGAAGAGGGTGGTGGGGAGGAAGACAGTGCTTAGCACATAGTAGGTATTTGCTAAATGGTGAAGAAAGAGAATTTCAGATTTTTAAACACTCAGGAAAAATGTCTTCTAACGGGGAACAGTGATAATTATGCATTTATGCAATAAAATAGGCACAATTTAAGGTTTTATCTCAGTCATTTATTCAAGATTTGCTTGGACATTAATTTGCCCTTCTCTAAAATGAATTCAGTATTGTGAACCGGTGCTGAGACATGACATCTAAATAGACAGTGCTGCCATGCCAGAGTAAATATTAAATCACGTTTTCTGACAATCCCTGGGAAACGGCCTTGCAATGTCAATAGCATGGGAAGATGATGTGAAATCAAATTCATAGAAATGTGACATAGATGTTCAAAATAATAAATCTTTTCTCCCTCAATGTTTGTAGAGTGTTATGACCCAAAATGATTATACGATGATGACAGAATACTTTTATGAAGATGGCAGGGGTTAGAATAAAATGGATTTTACTCTGTGTTTTAATGTGTGATCATATCTATCTGTCCCTTCACCAAACAATTTTTTAAACATATATGCTTCACACTGTGCTGGGAGCAGGGTTAGAACTAAGGGGGAGGTATGTGTGGTCTTGTCATCCAGAGCTCCTGGTTAACAAACCAGTAGTGATGGCTGCAATGGAATCAGTAACAGGGCCCACTGGAGGACAAGGGAGAACTTTTCTCCTGTAAAGGTACCTGACATTCACCTGGAAGGATGAGGCGTTCACTCATGAAGGCATGTGGAGGGTTAAAAAGCATTTTAGGTATAGGTTGGTGGTAAGAAATAAACAGAATGTTTGAAGACTGACAAATATTTAGTACAATAGAGTTCAAGGCATTGGTGAGTGAGTGGCATTAGGCATGAAGGAAGGGTGAGGTTTTAATCTTTTATGACAGACTTCAAATCTTGATTAAGATCTCACATATGATACATGACGGTCAAGGCCGCCAGATCTAGGCAACCTGGAGGTCACACTCTATCTTCTCCCACACCCCTTCCAGATGATAGGAATAACGTTTGATGCTACAATTTAGAGGCAACAATACAGTCCCAGACTTCTGGCCTGATTTGAATCATCCCAAACTTGCACAGGGGAAAAAACATTGAGCAGAATAATATTCTACTCATTATTCTGTACAGGATGGGGCAAAATTAGGGCTACAGCTGTGAGTACATGAAACCGAGTTTATTCTTGTATTATTATTTTATTAATTATTGTATTATTTTCTATACAAACAACTCTAAACCTACTTTGCCCCATCTTGTATGTTCACATAGCTTGCTTAAACACCTTAGGTTGAGTCTGTTTGAGTCAGGCGATGCCAATGACTAGAAGCTGTTTGGTCTGATCACCTTCCACTAAGGCCTAGCCACACCCCTGTTCAAGATTCACAGGGACACCTGCCATCTTTCTCGTAAGGATAGCTTGCTAAGGATGGCAACACACTTGCAGCTGTTCCAAAGCCCCCAAAGAAGTACTTATGGCTGTCACAGGCTAAGGCCACATGACAGGAAGCACGGAGTAGGAAGCACATTGTGGCCAAATAACTCACTGTCAGGCTAACCTAGTGTCATTCCAGAACACATGCGCCCCGTCAGTGCTCCTCTGGGAATCTCTTTTCTGTCTTCTAGATTTTCCAACAAGCAGAGAGGATCAGAAGAATTCCCTACCCAACCCTATTAACAAAGGTAACAGTGCACCCTAGCTCTACCTCCCAGCCTGTCCAATGAGTGCTCCCAATCCCTAAAGCACTCTCTCGTCTCTATCACATAACACCTGGAATAGACAGAAGCTGGCAAGATGGCTCAATGCCCTGACAATAATGAAAAATAAGACCATAGTTTCTTTCTGTGGGGGACCATGACTATTTCCCAGAGAGAGAGGAAGCATATTGGAGAGCCCACTTACAGAGGAGAGTCTGCACTTTTTGAGGTAAGACACATTCACTAAGGAGGAAGCTGGAGGCCCAGAGAAATCAAGGCATCACTAGCATTCTTCTCCAGAAGCTCTCTGGATTGTATAAGGTAGAACTGTGTGTCCCCCACACAGTCTCTCTTTTTGCTTCACAGGTAATATCATACTCATACCATATCCCGAGGAAGCTATGATCGCCTGCGGAACACAGCCATATCTTGGCCTGCACAAAGCATAGGCTATTTTAATGTTAGCTCCTATCAAATTAGAATGAAGATAGCTGGGCTGAATACTGTTGCCCTGAGAGTTATTTAAAACCTCTAATATAGTAACTTCAACAAAATACAGCCTCACTACCAAGCATAGGACGATGAGATTTAAGAGTGACTTTTACATCCAGCTCCGCTACGCTGGCAACCCCCAAGGTGTCTCAGTGACGTTCATCCATCGGCTGCTTGTCTCCATGTGCATAGGAATGAAGGGACTTGGGATAATAGGCAGTGAGCCTTCTGAGGGCAGAATGTGATCATAGGCCAGTGTGGTGCCAAGAGGAAGGAGCATTTTAAGGACTCTATGGTGCTCTGAGCTTTTCTGTATTTTCCTTGAGGCCAGGGCATAGCACGGAGCCATGCTCCACAAGGCTGACCAAGAAAGGAGTGGATGTGGAGTCCCCTGGGAACAGTATCTTGCCAGCTGCCTGGAAGGCCACCAGACTCATCTTCTGTCATAGAGGAGCCCTTTTCTGAAATGGTAAAGTTCAGTGTCAGCACATCTACAATGGGCCGAGGAGGCTGGGGTAGAGGGTTCAAGTAAGAAAAAAGCCAAGCAGCCATTCTTAGAAAGGCATTTACTTGAACATCAACCATGATGAATCATTTTTATTTTCCAATCCTCCAACCTCCTTCACCCACTCTCATCCCAGACCTGACACCCATGTCCCACTTATGTTCTAGGGAAGAATGTGGCCTTGTTTATCTCTGTTCTTAGGACTTTTCCATTGCTTTGTTTCAGTGATTTTTTTAAGTAAACTGTATTGCCCTAAACCACTTCCTGGAGGCCAAAATAAAAATCTTTGTATATATACATATATATTTTTTCCTTAAAATCCTCTTGTGTTGGGAATCTTTAAACAAACAAACAAACAAACAAACAAACAAACAAAAGTGAGAGTAGCATGAAAGAGATGTGCTCAGAAAACCAGAATGAAGTCAAGGAACCAACACACTATTGAAAGAGAGGCAGAAAATGGAGGTAATGTTGGTGGGAAATTTAGGGCAGGAAGCTCACATCTATAAATGTTTGACATATGGTATGGAGAAAGCCTAACTTAGATGTAGAGCAATTTGGGGGAGAAAAGCCTATATGTGTGCTAAGAGGTTTGCTGCCTAAAAAGACGATAGGACTGTGGAAAGAGGGAAAACAAGTTTCAGCCCCCTGCTAAAAATGGATAGTGCTGAAAGCCTGTCCTCCTCTGACTCATTAGGAGGCAGAGATGCCCCATAGAAAACTGGGCTGTCAGCTTCACACTGAGTCCTACATGAACAGAATAATCAATATCCCTTTTCTAAAATCATGTTGAGAACACAATTCAAGATTTGTTTCCAGAAAAGAGCAAGGGCGAGTGAAAGCAGAGATGAAGCTCCCCACAGAGATGTTGATCTATTCTCTTATGAGGAGCAGACTCCCTGATAAATATGCATATGTCCATGCACAGTCTTCTTATGCTTGGATGATCTTTCCAGAACAATCATAAAGCAACCAAACATCCAACTGTCCATCAGAAGTTAGCTCAGCCTGCCATTATGACCATCCAACTAGATCTTCTGAATTATGAGGAGTCAAAACCTCCTGAACATTCAAGGTAGATGTTAAAAAATAGTTCTCCATAAACATGTTAAATAGCAAAAGCTATATGTTTGGGGTTAAGTTAACTAACACAAGGTTCACTCTTAATGAAGGTTGAGTCTGAATAGGTGAGAGCTCAGATATATAGAGAGAATAGATAACCTAGGAAAAGGATGATAAAGGTACGGGTAATTTGGTATAATGCAAATAACTAAGAGGATGTCATCTTTACTGTCAAATTTCAGAGGGAAGACAGGTGTGAGTGGGTGGGTGGCTGGGAAGAGGTCAACCAAAGAACTTATATGCATATATGCATAACCTATGGACAATGGACAGACAATAATGTGGAAAAGTCATGGGTTGGATGGTGGAGGTGGAAGAAAGGGGACATATGTCATACTTTCAACAATAATGATTTTTTACAAAAAGAACGCCACATCCAGATTATGCCTTCTCTAAATATTTCTGAAAGAAATAATTTCCTTGATTCAAAGAAATTATAGCATTGAAACTTATAGGTGTATGTTACCACTGCTGTGTAGGAAGGAATCTGTGACTTAAAGTATTAAAAACTACTTACAATGAAATGTTAAACAATATTTCCATTAGCCTCTGAGCAAGAATGCTCATCCTGTGATCCTTTTGTTTTCTCCTACTTTTCACTCTCCTTTAAAGTTTCTCTTAAGATGTCAACTTACATCTAAGGTACCACATTCCTCTATGAACTCAATTCAACAGATACAGAAAGGAGGTGATTAATTATAGGTTTAATTTCCAATTGTAGCTTGCTCTAGCCACATTCTTTTCAGCCAGATTTCTACCTGGATGGTCAGTACTTTTGCTTTTAGAACAAGGTCAAAGTTTACTTCATTAGACCTTACCTTTGATGCCCTGAAAGAGAAAGCTGTGGACTTGGTGTCTGACTTTACCCGGTCTTGCAGTATAAGGCCTTGGTCCTCAGTCAAGGCCAGGTAGTGTCCTGTGGTGAGATGCCGCAGCCGGAAAGCCTGGCCCCATTTGATGTTACTGCCACTCCAGCTGGGCAATTGAAACCGACAAGAAATTACTTTTACACAAAGATAAGTCCTTTTCAACATTTATCCTGTGCTTTCATACACATGCAGGCAGATTCATAACCCTTCTGGGGTTCATCCCCTATGGGACAAAGCACCAGTCTCCTGGTTTGCTCTAGGATTTCCGGTCTGCCTAAAACAAAGCATGGTGCTCCCTTGTGACCTCTCTTAAGAAATCCAACAAGGAACATGATCCTGGGTCAGGGCAATAGTTTAATGTAACTGGAAGTTCCAAGCTTTCAATTTTTCCTTCACTTTGCTGAAGCATCTTAATGAAAACAAAACAAAATGACAACAACAAACCAACCACAAAAAGAATGGGAAAGTTTCCTTCCAAGCGAAACTATTTCTGGGAAAGCAAAGTCTTTCTAAATGTGCCATCTAAACTTGAACATTTTTCTACCACAAAGAATCTTATCTCCAATAAAAAAATAAAAAATAATAAAATAATAAAATAAAAATAAAATTTTAAAAAAGAAAAAAAAGAATCTTATCTTCAGAGAAACAGTAGGACTATTTATGCAGTGTACACTTGCCAGAGAGAGGGAAAAAATAAACAAGCCTGATAAATAAATTAATATTCTGTTACATTACAAGGAAATGAATTCTATGGGAAAAAAGTAAAGCAGGATGATTGATATAAGAATAGTCCTACATAAAAAAGTTTGGCACTAAACAACAGTGCCAGGGATAAATTATCCGCTGAATAACCTGTAATACATTTATCTTATAAGTTAGAATAAAACATTTAAGAGATGCATATGCAACTTTATCTGATTCATTGGAGCACAAACAAATCCAAATTACATTGTTAAAATGCTTAAATTCTTCATGTTTAGGATGCTAGGGAAATAAACACATGTTACTAGCATCCTATATACATATTTATTTTGACTTTTTATAACAGTCCAGTAAATAAGAATCATGGGCTAATATCCTGAGAATGGGAGTATAACTTTGAACAGTGCTGGGAAAATAATATAAATACCTCAAACAGATATTAAGTAGGTACTCCTTAAAACCAGTATTCCTTAAACCAGCTATATCCAGAGTTTCTCAATAACTCTCTCTCTCTCTCTCTCTCTCTCTCTCTCTCTCTCTCTCTCTGTAAAATATTGCAATATTTTCTTCTGATCTCTAGTGGATTATTTTGAGAACACTTTATGAGAGAGATTTTTGCTTTGAACATGTATCCAGAGGAGAATGAGCAGAGACCTAGAGAGAAAGTTAGAGGAGAAAACCAAGATGGCCACACTTGAACCTCCTCTCTGATTCCAAGCAATTTAGCTCTATCCTAACTTGCAGTGTATCTCAGCAAAATAAAGGTCCAGAGCTTAACTGGATCCCCTTTTAGTACCTGGGCATTTGCAAACCAGGTATTTTTACTCAAGCACGTGGCTTCAAAGTCTCAGCCTCATGTTCCTTCCATCCACGTAAAACACTGTTCATGACAAGTTCTGATAAGCACTGCTTCTTCACAGCTATGTTTCCAACAATGTTTTAGTATTCTCTACCTCATGCCATCACAATCACCACATGGCCATTTAAGGCTAACTTTCCACTGAAGCCAACAAAGATACCGAGAGGAAGAATTATATGGATTCTAGAGAATCTGTTTAAGAAAACAAGTGGGAGAAGAGCACTGATGGCTCAGCAGTCAAGTTGGAGCTTGCGTTTTGTAACTCAGCCACCACAAGGGCAGCAGGAGCCAGATGGTTTCTTAATCAAAATAGAGATCTTGGAAATTTGTGTGTGTGTGTGTGTGTGTGTGTGTGTGTGTGTGTGTGTGTGTGTGTGTTTTCTTTAAAAACAGTTACCGGCATTTTAGATTTAGATGCGGGCAAAGAACTTGTTGAGAATTTGCCAGGTGATCTGAACCTAATGAAATATTTAAGAGAATGGACTGTACCAGAAAGGAAATAATCTTGAAAACAGCACCACGCTGACCCTTGTTACCTTATCCGTAGGGGTTCCACTCTCCACAAAGATCTGGCTCGCATCCCAGCTCCCCCTGCTTCATAGAATATCCTCCTGTGAGCAGAGCTGGAGGTTAGTTCCTGTATGACACTGATCAGCACCGGGCAGGGGACAGCTCCCTGCGGAGGCTGCTGGGATACTGCTGTTTCTCTAAGTCAGCAAAGCTAAAAAATCAAGAGTCAGAGAGAGATACACTTTTCCACTCACTCTTACAAAGGGAAAAATTGCTCAAGATGAGGGAATTGCTTGCCATATACATAGCCTGGACATTCACGGACCATCAGGTATACAAGGAAGGGATTGTCTCCATTTCCACACAACGAGTCAAAGCAGCCCAGTCACATGAGACTGGATACTGAATGCTACAGCTCTTTCAGGTTAAGTGCCTTGATGTTTGACATATTTTAAAATGTATTTTCACTTTTAAAACATATGTGCAGCACAGTGTGAATTCATTTCCACTGTTCCAGGAAGCTTGGAACAAAACTTTATGCTCAGTGGCTATAATATTCATGATTTTATTACTGTACTGTTGTATCCTGCAATAAGATAAGCTTTTAATGTGTTTTTAAATAAAATATTTATTTTGGAATAATTTTAGATTTACAAAAAAGTTGCAAAGATAGTACAGAGCTCTCCCAGATAGTCTTCCTCATTTTCCCCTAATGGTATCATCTGGTATTACAGTGATGATATAATGTCAAAAGAAACCATCATTGGTACATTATCACTAGCTAAACTCAAAACTTTATTTGGATTTCACCAGTTTCTCCCCTGAATTTGTTTGTTCAGGATTCGTTCCAGGACACCACAATGCACTTAGCTGGCAGTCTCCCCCATTTTCTCTGGCTTGTTACAACTTCTTAGTCTTTCCTTGTTTTACATGACTGGCAGTTTTGAAGAGTATTGGTCAGGTATTTGGTAAAGACATCTGGGTTTGCCCGATGTTTATCTGATAATTAGCAAAGTCTGCTTTTCAATCTGTATGATAGGGACCAACCTATCTGTATCACAGATTATGGAGACTTAAATAAACTATTCTAGTTGTCCATGAATTACCTGGAATTCTAAATCCAGACATATTTTGAGAATCTCATTACACTAAGACTGATCATTTAACTGCACTTAAGTTCACCAAGTTAAGTCCTTTCTTTACCATAGAGGATTTGTATGCATCAACTGGATCCCTCAAGTCCCTAAATAAACCTGATGTAGGTTTTTGAGAATAGGTAATCAATAGAGGTGAAGAGAAATTTTTTTCTCTAACATAGCAGCATAATTATGAAATAGGTAAAATATAGGGCTTGGTACTCAGGTAACCTGAGTTTGAGTCTGTCAGCTGTGTGACCTCAATCGAGTTCCTTCAGCTCTCAGTGCAATATTTATCTCATCTTTAAAGTCTAATGAGGACACTTAAGTCACAGAAGAGTTGTGAGAACTTAATATTCTTTATTAATCAACTAGAGGCTCAGTGCATAAAATTCATGCATGGGATGGGAGAATCCCTCAGTCTGCCTGCACTCTCTTGCAATCTGAGACCCCTTGGGGGATGTCTGACTGCCAGTTTAGGAAGGATTGGGCCTAAACTTGCAGTTGGGCATCCCTCTTGCAATTGGGGACCTCTGACTCCTAACTGCTTGCTTGCCTGCCTGCCTGATTGCCTCTAACCCCTCTGCCTGCATGCCTGATCGCCCCTAACTGCTCGCCTACCTGACTGCTTGATTGCCTCTAACTACTCTGCTTGCCTGCCTGGTCACCCCTAACCCCTCTGCCTGCATGCCTGATTGCTCCTAACTGCTTGCCTCCCTGCCTGATTGCCCCTAATCACTTACCTTCCTGCCTGATCACCCATAACTGCCTCTGCCTTGGCCCCCTGCTGCTGTGGCTTTGTCAGGAAGGAAATCAGGAATGATGTCTGGAAGGTCATTCAGCTGTAGAGTCTAATTAGCATATTATGGTTAGATGTGCCCAAAGATGCTCCCTTTAGTATTATAGATGTGCCCAAAGATGCTCCCTTTAATGATATGGGGATACAATGAAAAACTATATTAACAGTGGCTACTCTGGGTGGTAGGATAATAGAAGTCATTCTAAAATCTTTTCAAATGTACACATTATCAGGAAACAAACAGTAAATATTAGGAAAGAAATCCTACATTACTTTTTGCCACCCCAGGTGTCTCTCTGTCATGCCTAAAATACTAATGATACCGTACTAACCAACCAGCCACACAAGACTACATGCTGGGATTTTCACTAATGCTTTTCCCTCTCAGTGAGGGCTGGAGGGTCTCTAAGGAGGAGAGCATGGCACAGGTCCCCTGAGGTTGCAGGATTAGAGAAGACTCTCCTTATGACCTCTAAAGAATTCTGGAAGTTTCCTCCTTCCCACCAAGAAAATACAGGCAACGTGTTCCATTTATTTTGTCAAGGTTACAAAGGTTGAAACAACCTGTTCCCATTCTCTAAAACAATTACCCCAGTAGGGGAATAGAGTGGGTGGTAAGCTGAAGTGATTTTGAAAGCCTGGCTGACAGCTTAGCTTTGACTTCAATAGCTTACTTGACTTACCCCAGGGTGCTTGACAAGCCAGAGGCAGAACCAAGGATCAGAGCTCAGAAAACCAGGTTGATTTTAGGTTTGCACTCTGGGACAGTGGCTGGCAAACTGCAGCTCACGGGCAGCATGGGGCTCGAGAGCTGCGGTTTGTTGCTCTGTTGACTAATGAATTTGCCAACCACTGCCCTGGGACAACCGGCCTTTCTATCCAGCCTGACTCTGCTCTCAGGCTTCAGAGGGAACAGAAATGACTTTCTCCTGAAGATCAGTCCCATTACAGTGCAATTACTTGCATGGGGTCTTCAGAGTGTTCTCTGTTCCCCATTCCTTTGTGCTCTCCCAGATTTCAGTCTTCCTGGCCATCCTGGCCAGTACTGAGAATTTACCTGATGACAAAAGACAACCATACGGCTTCTTACTCACCTTACCTAGACATCAAATACTACCAAGGCATCCCACTTTGATTAAGAGACCAGCTGACACAAAAATTCAGGTTCCAGTACAATAAAAAACTGATTATTAACCCCAGTCTCAACCTCTTCATACATTTCTACAGAGAAATTAATGTATCATTCTTATTTTCATTGGCATTTCTTTTTTTACCCAAAATACAAATTAGATCTCATGAATCCTCAGCTAAGGGAGGGCCGCCTTCACTCTCATTGCAATGAAGGCATGTGTGCCTGCTTCAGGTGCCCACTTTGGAATTCTCTTTCATCTGTTTTACTCTCCCAAGTGCCTCCTTTCAAATACCTGCCAGCCTTTCCTGGTTGTCAGGATCTTGGCGAACCACCTGACTAGAGTGCCCAGCAAATGACAAGCTTCTCTAAGCAGTATAGTTTCTGCACAGGCTGCTTCTAATATGGCTATAAACTCAATGACAGGTGAGGGAGGTGGAGTGGGGTAAAAGGGCCATGTGCAAAGTTAGTATTTAATTTTCCCAAAATTCCTGTTCTTAAAAGAACACGTATGAAAAGAAAGCACTAGGATATTCCATCTCAGATGTAACTCTGTGAAATTCACCCACAAAGCTTCAGTTATTTATCCACCTGCAAACTTTCCCCTGATGTAGCAGAATAAAATATTAAAGAGACAGTACGTGGGCTACTGCATAATTCACTGTTTAAAGATAAGGAAAAGAAATTGCAACTGAATAAGATCACATGACATTGTGCAGAACATGGAGTCCTGAATTCTAAAGGAAATCAAGTTTGCCTAACCATTGGACCAGTGCCAGGAGGCAGTGAGTGAATTAATCAGGCATTTGTGATAGGTTTGTGTTTTGTGTATCCTAGACTCTTCTCGGTTCCCGTGTCACATTTGGTTCCCAAGAAGGGATATTCAGAAGACAGAACAAGTAGGAAGAGTCTCAGAACAATAAGGGATACATATTGCCAACGGATGGTTTCTAAAATGTATAACAATACGTTCAAGCTCATTTCTCCCAGTGGTCCTTTAAAACATCAAATAAGAAATGAGCCCTGGATGGAGAGTTTGCAGCACTGGCTTCTAGACTCCCATCTCCCATTGGCCAGTGTGAAATCTTTTGATAGGAGCCTAACTGAGATGATTTCTAAGTTGTGTGCATGTGGTCCATGTTTCTAATAAAGTGAAAGAGATAGTTAACATGGTTCCCATAGGCATGGTGCACAAATGAAGAATGTGTTACCACCAGGATGCCAGACTCAATGCAGTCCCAAATTCAGTCTAATTTGGATCTGATATTTGATTTTTAAAAATATATGTATATAAGATTTCTATAGTTGTAGGGGCCAAGCTCTTTTCCTCTGATGATAAACAGAATACTAAATCACCCTTCTGTATGAAATTAAGAACTGTATTAATATATTTAATCTTTAGGTTTAGATTTCTAAAATACGCTCACTTAGGGGTCAAATAGAAGACCAAAGATAGCATCACCCTCCCAATGTTGCCCCTGGCATCATCGCTGCACTAAATCCAGCTCCTGATGGATGCTGACATTTGTTTTCTTGAGTCCTATTTGATAATAAGCAAAAGGAAATCTCCAAACTTACCTTAGTTACTTAGCTCATGAAAAGGGAATAATAGTGATGATCTGTCTGTGAAGAGCCAGGTGGATAATTTGTGTTAGCGCACAGACCCACTAGAATAATTATGTAAATTTCCATTACCAAAATGAATTCTTCATTCTACAATGAATGCTACCAGAAACCCCTCGGTGACAGGAGCAATCAGAGAAAATGAAGAGGTAGAGAAGCATAGAACTACTTGCTGAAGGAGCAGTGTACCTATGTACCTGTGAGTCAACTCTAGTGTTCTGCCATTGCTGTTTACAAACTGCATCCCATGACTGACATGGGGTTTGGTATTGACCACCACTTACAGAATTTGTCTGTGGCCACCTCCAAATGCAAGCACTTCAGTGTGAGTCATCTGAGATTGGAAAGAGGTAGAGGCGGAGGAGGGAACTATTGGCCTACCTGTGCTGGGAATCATTCTGGTCCGTAGATGATACTGTCAAACACTCATCATGACCATGGAAAAGACGTACTACATGCCCACCAAGTAGATATCCTATAAGAGAATTATATTCTACCATGAACTGATGCCAAGTTAAATAAAGAGAACACCATGTTTAAAAGGGTAAATTTGTTCAGGTCTGAGTCAGTTACGCAGAACACCAAATGAGAAATATTTGGGAAATTACAGATTCCATGAATTCAGGCCTCAGGCAGAAAAGACAAGAATGTCAAAACAATTCTAACATTGAAAGTTAAATAGGGCTTCAGGAATGAGCAAGTCCAACCTCAAAAAATAAGGTGAAAATAGTGTCAGTTCATATAATTAAAAACCAAAAGGAAAGTTGAGTTGCTACTATTAAGGAGATAAGGATTTTCCAATTGCTTGTGACCATTCCACACCAAAACCCTGATGGGCCCTTACAATTTCACTGTGCATGCTTTGTGGCAAAATCCAAATCAGGTTGCTGGGAAAGCAAGAAGGTGCTGGGAAGGGGGTAGCAAACTGTTATTAAAAGTTGTTTTAGGAGAAGCTAGCTTTGGAATACATTTAACAAATGCAGATAAAACTTGGACACCAATCATACCACATGGAAGGGAAGGCAGAATGACATTCTGGTATTCCTGAGTTGACAAGCATAGATGCACTATCAATAAACACTGTGCTTTAGAATCAGGAAAGGAATCTGAATAGCCAAGGAGCTCAGAGATGGACAGGAGACAATGAGATTCAAGGATCTGATGACCAATTAGTCTTTGAATAAATTCTGAGCCTTAGTTCAAAGTACAGAGTAGCAAGAGAGGGGCCCCAGTCTGAGTTTTACCTTGCAAAACAAATGGACATTTTTTTATCCCACTGAGTTAAACAATTCTCCAGGCTAGTCTGTTCTCAGAAGATATATGGACTTAATATGCTCAATGTCTGTAGTAGGATTTAAAAAAAATCACATATTTAGATCACTCTAGGTGATTGTCAAACTATTTTGGGTGTTGCATGAAAACGGTAGGAATGAGAAGTCATGCAGGAGGAGAAAAGTGTTAGCTGTGTATCTTGTGCAGGGACAGGCTGATATTCCCTTTCATTTTTCCATCCAGGCAAGGCAAGTTTTCTTAAACTTCCCCAAACATTCAAACATACTTTTCCAACTTTTCTTTAACTTGTACTATTTCCAGTTGCATCTTTTTTGGCATTAAGATCATTCATGCCTGGCCCATGGTGTCAGTGGTTAGAATGTCAACCTTAGCACCAAAGGGTTTGACTCCTGG
This sequence comes from Antrozous pallidus, assembly GCA_027563665.1. Lineage (NCBI taxonomy): Eukaryota > Metazoa > Chordata > Mammalia > Chiroptera > Vespertilionidae > Antrozous > Antrozous pallidus. The sequence continues at coordinate 37,921,145 of CM050515.1, forward strand.
TCAAAGTTGCAGGCTTGATTCTGGCCCCAGTCAGGGTGTGTGCGGGAGGCAACCAATTGATGAGTCTCTTTCACATCTCTCTCTCTCCTCCACTCCCTCCATTATGCTTCCCCCTCTCTCTATTCCACCCTAAAAATCAATGGAAAAAATAGCCCTGGGTGATGAAATAGCAATAATTACGGAAAAGATAATTCATAATATACTGTGAGGGAATTCTTAATAGCCAATTTATTTAGAAAAATAAAATCATCTATGGTCATTCTCTTCATTAAATTCTCCATTGTCTCATGATGGTGAGGCCATGGCCCACTTGGAGATCATCATTTACAGTCCTCAGGCTCTTCCAATCAATAGTCTATCCACATGGAGAAAACTGCCAAGTGCTGGCACATCATGTTTCTTAATTGAAATATGTAGGGTGATAGGCAGGAAATAAGGGTCCTGATGAGGGTCACTTATACTCTCAAGGGCTGGAGTGTGTTCCTCACCAGTGGATCCTGACAGGCAATTGCTTGCAGGCCCAGATGACACCACTGATGAGCTACCCTCGGGCACTCAATACTTTTATAAGGATCTTTCTGATATGCTTTGCAAATACTTTTAAATTAATTTCCACAAGCCCTCTGTTGGGCATGGAAAATAATTTTGTTCCTACAGTAACCATGAAAAATTTAACATGGAGAAGATTCAGTCAAAACTTCATTGGGGAAGATTTAAACCCAGTTTCTTAATTCCTCATAGAAAGGGAATAATTGACAATCAACAAAGGGTGGTGGGTTAATTTTCACATAAAACAAGGGAGATAAACATACCCAGCCTTTTTAAAGCCTGGCACAAGTTGCCGAAAGAGGTAAAAGTCTGCTGTTTACTAATTATTCAGCTTAGCTGTGATGCCATCTGAAACTGGGGTATCACCTTGCATTCTCAGCTTACAATTGTCAAACATCATGTCACAGGAGGGCATTCCCAATTTGAAACTATTAGGATCAGAATTAAAAACAGGGTTAAAGTTTGTGACATGAGTTTTTTTTTTTTAAACGATGTTGCTCTAAAGTGATACAAAATAATATGATAACCTACAGGTCATTGGCATTTGATTATTCTGCCCAAATGTGATACTATTCAGGAGTAAGGTAAGGCCAGTATATTTATTACGTAGCTTGAAAGGTGCATTGAGTTTGCCTGGCTCCAAGAAATAGGGTATGTTGAATAGACTTTGATGATCTTACTTCCAAGGAAAAAAAATAAAATACCAAGAATATTTCATTTATTATTGTTAAATGGCCTTCCATAAGTACAAGTAGAACAAATGGCCAAACATATTTTTCTTAGAGAGAAAGTCCTTCTCCCACCTGTATGGAGAGATGCATTTTAACACACCACATTCTTGGCAAATAACCTCCTCTAAAATTGAAGTTGCTTAGTCTGTACACTTGTAACTATAATCATAAATAAAAATGAAAAGTCAGTTGGTGAGAGAAGGTGCATATCCAAGTCCTAAATGCATCTAGTGCTAAAATACTAAGTAAAAGTGTACTCCAGACTATTAAACATAGTTCCAGGAATGCTCATGTCATCAGAAATCAGGACAGAAAATAATCCACACCAACATCAGAGAAAGGAATTCAGGTGATCTCAATCATGCTCACTGTGGGTCAAGACCTTCACATGGGATCTGGGAAGCAGCAGAAAATGTTAATGTAGAAAGCACAGGACAGACTGGCAGGCTGAGGGCTGCATGCATATAGAAAGCACACCTTCTTCGATGCTACTTCCTGAGCACGTAGGATGTACATTCCAGAGTGTTTGCATAAAGGAGGCATCCACTTGTATGTTAGCATTGGATATGGAGAGGTGCTGTGGCAGAAACAAAGATGAGACAGCTTTAAATACTTGGCCAGTCCTGACAGAAGCTGCTCACCTGAAATTTCAAGGATTGAATTAAACAGCCTACATAGCTGTGAAAAATTTCCTCCCCAGTCTAGAAGCGGCTTCAAAGTGGGACACTTTATTCAGGGAAGAAGAAACATTTAGCTACAGAGGTAACAAATGTTGACTTCATCCCTTTAGCTGGATCCCTGATACAACAGGAATTCATAAAATGTTTATTCTTGGTAGGATACAGGAACTCACAAATGGGAAAAATTACTCCAGTCTTTGATCTAGGCAATGTAAAATCTGCTAACAGGATTGGCATAAAGAAGCTTAAAAACTTATCTCTGGCATTTCTCTGATATTCAGATATTCCACACATGCACCTCTCCTCCCCTCCAGCCAAGGGCTTGCCTATTACCTAGTCCCAGGTATAAAATCTCACCTGAATCTTCCAACCACTATGGCATCTTACGTGGTGAAACACTTTAAATTCTCTTCCTGTCTCCAACATAAGCTTATTTCCCTATATCCCATTCTTTTAGGCTGTTCACAAGAGCTAAGCAAGGTGATAAATTCACCGTAATGGCAGTTAAAGAGTTGGCTGTCTCTGGAGGTGCCTGGGGCAAGTTAGAAGAGTTTGCTGGTGCACTACCTTATGCTGAAAGGATAACTCAGTTAAATTCCAGGCCCCTAAACAACCTGCCAGGGAAGAGGATTTAATCACCTCTCGAGTACACTAGGTAAAGGAGCCTGTCTTATCCTGCACAACATGCTGTGACTCTGTTCTTCTTGACTAACTGTTCCTAAGGGAAAATGTTCTGAGAATGAAGATGCCTGTGTTAGGAGTACTTACAAGGTATCTTTCAGAGGACACGCTGACGAGGATGAGGTCATCTCCAATTCGAACTTTTTCTCCCTCAGACCTCTGTTTGGAAGCGGGATGTATGGTCCACCAACAGGCTTCTCCTACATAGAGACTCCTCGAGTTAGTCATTGCTTCATAGAAGCCATTGTCTCTAATTCTGTCCCTCGCTCCGTTTTCTCCTGATGATAATCCCTCAAACACACAATCTCTCTCCTTCCCCTCCTCTCCAGACATCAATTTCTATTTACCTGTAAGCATTCCAATTAACACTATGTCTGCTTTTGCCAAGTCTATCATTCTCATTTCCTCTAGAGACAAACAGACAATGTTGGGAAAGAGTCTTGGAGGCCAGAAGCTACAGGAGCCTGAGTATTCTTAATACATATATAAAAATGCTTTATTCACAGACACTTACAAATCTTTGTTTTAAGAATTGACTCCATTGGACGATTGATCATTTACAGACTTTTATCTTTGCCCAATCTCTCTATAAATTCTACTAAAACATCAGTATTTCTACTGGGAATGATGAGAGATTTTCAAAAGGCCTACATCTACAGGAACTAAGATAGGTGTGAAGTTGTCAGCAATGAAGAGAAATTGGCATTTTGATAAAAAGAAGGCAGATACATGGTGCTTAGCCAAGAGAAAGCTAAAACTCAAGTCTTTGGGGAAGAAAATGGGTGGGAAGCCAATTTTAATAAATAAGGCCATTCCTGTTGCATATTTATCCCCAGAAAGCCTCTGGAATTGGAGGTAACAGTTACTGTGAAGGCAACAATAGAAAATGGGGTTGAAAACAGGAGGACCGACTGAAAGTTTAAAAGGAACATTTAACCTCCTGCATCCTTTTTTTCTGTCCTGTACAGCCAGATGGGTATCTCTTCTTCCTCCACCCACAGAAGAATGGAAACTCAATCCATGGAATGACAAACCATCAAAGATCTGGTTTTGGAAACACCAGGCTCTGTCAAACAAGGAAGTAAAGAATATTGAAGAGAAAGAATAACTAAAATTCCGTGTCCTGATTAATAATCCTCAGCGCCCTTCTCTTTGCCTCTATCCCTCAACTCCATCCTTCAGCTAGTTGTGATGCTGAACACCCCTCTCCCCCAACCCTCACAAATTTAGGATTGCTCTTTAAGGAAGCATAATACCCAAGATAAAAGGTACTGCTGTTTGAGTGCCTCCAGGTATATGTCTCAGTCCCATCTGGATTACCTGAGATGACGTTTAAGGGATGGCAAGTCAGAGCCTCATACTTTGAGCTATCAGTTAGCGTTTACTGCTCTGAACTAAACCTGAATGGACATAAAGGATCCCCTTTGTCTGAGGAAAGGCTGACATAAATGACAGGAGCAAAACAAAGAGGCGGAAAGGGATTTGGAAAAAACAAAGATTATAGGCAGCCAAAAAAATTTTTAAAAAACTTCATAATTAATCATTTCAGGGAGATAAGAAAAATATGTTAATGGAGCAACAATGAATGTATTCATGAAGGCTCCCATTAGAGAAAAAGAAAACTCTGATCCTGAAAAAGAGAAAAAGAAGGGATTAGAGGATCAAGTGGAACAATTCTCCCTCAAAAAAAAAAAAAATGAAGAAAAACAGAAATAAGAGAGAAAATAAAACTAGAAAATCAATCTAGAGAATTTTCGGGATACAGGAAAAAAGAACAGAGAAAAAGGAGGAAATTGACAAAGAAATATATTAAAATGTTCCCAGAGCTGAAAGACAAGCAGATTGGGAAGGCCTAGGAAGTGCCTAGCACAATGGAGAAGGGAGACCCACACCAGAACCCATTCCTGTGAGACTTAGAACAGAAAGGAACCCCAGACCACTGTGGTATTTCAGACCTCAGGGCAAAAGAGAAGATCTAAATGGCTACCTCCAAAATATAAACAAGTCACACACAAAGGATTAGAAATTAACAGTCAGACCATACACTAGGAGAAAATAGACAAAAACCTTTGGGGTGCTGAGAAAAATACAATTTCCAATGTAAAATACTATGAATTACTTGTGAAGCTGAAATTAAGAAACTTTAGATGACAATTAACCTCCCATGAATTTTTTTTTTTGTAAAAGCTATTAGATAATGGGCTCTAACCAGGAGGGAGAAAAACAGGCATGGAATCTAGGAAAGAGGCACAGTGAGTTCCTTGGATGATGGAATGAGATGGAATCTAACTAGGGGAGAGTATCTATAGAATAGTTTAGAAATGTATGAATGATTGGGTCACAGAAAAGAAAACAAATAAGATAATTATTAACTACTAGAAAACTCTAATACAGTGAAGTGAACTAAGCATAGTATATAATGAGTTTCATTTATAAATAAAAGTCACAGTTATAGTAATAGCAATATAAATAGTTAATGTTGATTTGGTAATTACATATGAATAAATATATTGGGAGAGTAGGAAGAAGACAGGAAAGAGTGAAAGATAAGAGTTGTTTTTTATTATTCATTTGGATTCATCAATAGATAATACCTAATCTGGAAAGAATAACTAAGTAGTATATTATGTTATTCATAATAAAAGCCTAATATGCTAAGTTTCTGATCATCCACTTGCCCATTCAACCAATCAAAGCGTAATCCTATCTAATAAAAGAGTAATATGCAAATTTGACCATACCTTTGCCACACCAGAAGCCACACCCACCAGCCTTGCCCACCAGCCAATCAGGAACAAATTATGCAAATAAACCCCAAACAAGATGGCTGCCACCACTGAGAGCAAGAGGGAGGCTTGGGTTTCCCTGGCAACAGAGAAAGCCAAACTTTCTGCCTGCGTTTGCCAGGCTAGGCCTCAATGGTACAAAGCTTCAATTAGAAACGATACATAATCCAAAGGCCGCCACGGAACTGGAGAGAGAAGAGGCTAGGGTTGCCAGGGCAATGGAAGAAGCTAAACTTCTGCAGCCCTACCGCTAAGCCCTCCACTCTAGGCTACAAAGTTTCAAACAGAAATGGCTGCCACCACGGAGGGAGCAGAAGGCTTGGCTCCACTGCAGACTACAAAGTTTCAATTGTAGACAAATATTAATCCTAGATAACTAGGCATCCGCTTGGGTCGCTGGGGGGCGTGGCCAGCCTGCAAACCTCCACAGGCCCCTCGCCCAGGCTGCCCCTCACCCCAAGGGAACCTTCAGCCTGATCTGCAACACCCTTCAGGGCAAACCAGCTGGCTCCCAGGCCTCTATCCTATCTAATAAAAGAGAAATATGCAGATTGACCATCACTCCAACACACAAGAGGACTGCCCCCATGTGGTCAAAGATGCTGCCCCCATGTGGACACAAGATGGCCACCACAATATGGCCAGCAGGGGAGGGCCATTGGGAAGTTTCAGGCCCTGCAGGGGAGGGCAGTTGTGAGCGATCAGGCCAGCAGTGGAGGGCAGTTGAGAGGAACCAGGCCTGCAAGGGAGGGCAGTTGGGGGCGATCAAGCCTGCAGGGGATGGCAGTTAGGGTTGACCAGGCTGGCAGAGGAGGGAAGATGGAGACAAACAGGCTGGCAGGGGAGCAGTTAGACATCAATTAGGCTGGCAGGGTAGTGGTTAGTGGGTGATCAGGCTGGCAGGCAGAAGTGGTTAGGGGCAATCAGGGAGGCAGGCAGGTAAACAGTTTGGAGCCAGCCGTCCTGGATTGTGAGAAGGATGTCCGATTGCCCGTTTAGGTTCGATCCTGCCAGGATCAGGTCTAATTGGGCAGTCAGACATCCCTCGAGGGGCCCCAAATTGGAGAGGGTGCAGGCTGGGCTAAGGGACATCCCCTGCCCCCCATGCATGAATTTTGTGCACTGGGCCTCTAGTCCTATCTAATAAAAGAGTAATATGCAAATTGACTGTACCTTCTATCAAGCCACACCCACCAGTCAATTAGGAGCAAATTATACAAATAAACCCCAAACAAGATGGCTGCCACCACTGAGAGCAGGAGGGAGGCTTGGGTTTCCCCAGCAACAGAGGAAGCCAAACTTTCTGCTTGTCTTTGCTGGCCTAGGCCTCCACTCAATGCTACAAAGTTTCAATTATAGAAGATATATCCCAACAGAAATGGCCACAGCCAGGGAGCTGGAGAGAGCAGAGGCTAGGGTTGCCCAGGAGATGGAGCTTCTGCAGCTTTGGCCAGCCTAGGCCTCCACTCCAGGCTATAATGTTTCAATTATAGAATTTAAGTAACCCAAACAGAAATGGCTATTGCCAAGGAGCAAGCAGAAGGTTTGGCTCTGCTCCAGGCTACAAAGTTTTAATTGTAGAACATAAAATAAATCCAGATCCCAGGGCCTCCACTTGGGTTGCTGTGGGGCATGGCCGGCCTGCAAACTCCCACAGGCCTCTTGCCCAGGCTGTCCCATTCCCTAAGGGAACCCCAACCCTGATCCAGGGCACCCTTCAGGGCAAACCAGCTGGCCCCCACTCATGAACCAGGCCTCTATCCTATCTAATAAAAGAGTAATAAGCAGATTGACCATCACTCAACACACAAGAGGGCTGCCCCAATGTGGTCAAAGATCCTGCCCCCATGTGGACACAAGATGGCCACCACAAGATGGCCAGCAGGGGAGGGCAGTTGGGAGGGACCAGACCTGCAAGGGAGGGCAGTTGGGGGTAATCAAGCCTGCAGGGGAGGGCAGTCAAGGGTGACCAGGCCGGCAGAGGAGGGAAGTTGGGGGCAAACAGGTTGTCAGGGGAGCAGTTAGACATCAATTAGGATGACAAGGGAGTGGTTAGGGGGTGATCAGGCTGGCAGGCAGAAGCAGTTAGGGGTAATCAGGGAGGCAGGCAGGTGAGCAGTTTGGAGACTGCAGTCCTGGATTGTGAGAAGGATGTCGGACTGCCTATTTAGGCCTGATCCCTCAAGGGGTCCCAGATTGGAGAGGGTACTGGACTGAGGAACATTCCCCCCAACCCCATGCACGAATTTTGTGCACTGGACCTCTAGTATGCTAATAATATTCAAAGGTGTCTCAACCACTTGCTGTGACTGGTCAACCAGTTGCTATGATATGCACTGAGCACCAGGGGGTAGATGCTCCTCCTGATAGGTTAGCTTGCTGCTGGAGTTTGGCCAATTGGGACTTAGCGTGATAGGCCAGACATATCTGGAGCCTTCCCACAGTCCCTCCCTGGCTGCATTCCTCCCCAGCCCCAATTGTGCACTAGTGGGGTCCCTTGGCCAGGCCTGGATTGCACTCTCTCACAATCCAGGACCCTCAGGGATGTCGGAGAACAGGTTTCAGCCCAAATCCCGCAGGCATAAAAGGCTAATATGCAAATTGACTGAACAGCAGAATGACTGGTCACTAGATGCACACTGACCATCAGAGAGCAGACGCTCTATGCAGGAACTGCCCCGTTGCGGTTAGCGCCGCTCAGCCAATAACCAGGCTTGTGGCTAGAGAGCACAGTAGCGATGGTGCTAAGGATGTCCAACTGCTGGCTTAGGCCCGTTCCAAAGCTGTCAGTCAGATATCACCTGAGGGCTCCTGGACTCTGACAGGGTGCAGGCCAGGCTTAGGGACCCCCCTGAGTGTATGAATTTCTTGCATCGGGCCTCTAATGTTATTCATAAACAAATGCTAACCAATACCAGAGGAACTGAAAATAGATGCCCCAGAAAGAGGCAGGAATCCAAAACAGGGAGGGGTCCGGCAGGAGACTGTTTTCAATGCGCTTAGGAGGACTCTTTATTTCTTTAAATTATGTGTAGATATTACTTTGATTAAATTTAAAATTTCATGACAAAAGAGATTGACCTCTACATCTGCAGGGAAATGTAATAGTTGTACCTATTCTGTACTCTGGCCACCACGGGCATTTGGGCTAAAGTAGGTCTTAAGTAGGCACAAGGGGGAAGAGTTTATTCACTCTCCTGCCCTCTCTTGGAACAGCTCAGTGGTCAGGGCTGTTCCTAAAATCAATAGGATATGGGCCAGTTTATGACCCTAAAATACATATAAGGAAAACACTAAAAGCACTGTGTTTTTTTTTCATATTTATTTCCTCCTAAGTCTAATTCTACAATTATGTATAAATGCTAAGAACAAGCAACAACAAAAACCTTAAAAGGAGAAAAGAAAGAACTCAGAAATCAAAACCACGGGGAAAATTATCACAAGTTGTTTTAAAGAAGTCAAATTATTTAATATCCTCCATGTAGTGGTGATTCTAGAATTGCTCAAGAAACTGCCTCCAAACTTCTCTCCTCACATTCTCCTAGATATTAAACTGAACTATTGAGCATTTACTTGTTTTCGACTCAGAAGAGGTTTCTGAACCAAAGATGCATTCAGAGAATGACCTGGCAGGAAACACAATGGCACTCAGTTGGATTCTGAGCCAATCTCCTCCTGAAGTGAGAAGTCCCTCCCCAGGCAACACAAACTTATCTGCGCAATACATGTATTCTCCTTCTCCTTCACAAATACCAAGCTGGCCTTCTTCAAGGATGAGTTTGAAATGGATTTGTGTGTGAGAGATGAAATAAATTATTTTAAGAGGCTCTAGGTTTTCATGAACACCTGGTCAACCCCTTTCCACCTGTCTTCGGCCAAACTCAGCTTCTGATCAGGCAACTTGTATGTGGGTTGGCTCATGTGTTCATCTGTCAGCAGACTTCATATCATATCTGTTTTTAGGAATTTACAGGGTAATATCTGATGCAACTTCCCTCTATTTTTATTGGAGGTTCTAACATTTAAAAAAATAAATTTCCTGAACACATGAATAGAAAGTGATTTTTCTTACTTTATTCCCAACTCTCAAAAAGTTTAAAGTCATTTTATTGATGTAAATGAGTGACCTCATAACTTTTCTGATTACATGCTCCAAGACTGACAGCTGGCTTATATTAAATGCCAACTTCCATTCAGAATGTGGCACTTCTTTCAACTTATAATTTAAAAAAAATGTTGACAGCAAATTAGTGGAAAGTGTATTTTAAGAATAACATTTTAGCTGAAAACAAAGCAACCTTAAATCAAACTCAAATATATTCTTATTTTAGGGGGGAAATATAATGAACTGAGGCAGGTCCACTTTTCTACTTTGTACAAATAGGAGGAGAGAAAGGATTTCTTCTCAGGCATTCTAAGACACCATTGTGTCTGATGCAGGAAGAGCAGGTACACATGGTTTAAACTCCAGAGTTTTTGTCTACATCATTTGCAAAATAGGATAATCTGCATCATTCCCTTCTGAACTGACAGTTTTAGCACATTCACATGGACTTTTGTTGTTTGGCTACCTAACAATGATCTCTTCCTCCTCTTTGGGGAAATGTCAAAGACTGCACCCAGGAAGAATGTTTCTGCCATGGGACCTCAGCTGTTTTCTCTTTCCTGGTCTCTCTTTGTTCCTGCCTCTTTTCCAAGACTGGGGCTTCAGCCTTAGGGCGGGTTCTACCCAACATTCTTCCTGTAAATTCTCATTCTGCCTGAGATAGCCTGAATCAGTTTATGTTGTTTTCAACCAAGAATCTGGATTGGTACGTAGCATAACTTCTAAACTGAGCAGAAATTCCATATGGAATGCCCTTGGCAGAGCTCAGATTTCCCATGAATGTTTCCAGCCACAGGGAGCACTCTATATCCTAAGGCTAGCTGCTCCTCTGCTGAATAATTGTAGGATTAGAAAGTGGCTTCCTTCACTGATGTGAAATATACTTCCTTTCAACTCCTATCCACTGCTCCATTGGTCTTTGGAATAACCCATAGCAAGTCAGACCTTTCTTTGATACTATAACTATAATATAAATAACTGTAGTTATCTTGACTGTCAATATTGTGACTAAGCTAAAAATAAGTATATGATGTATACTGCTGCTGGTAAAACACAATTAAACAGCATTTAATCATACAGTGAGAACTTTATATTATTTTATTACTCCTTTAAACCTTCTATTTATAAATAAAAAAGTTTAAATTTGGAGCTGCTATACTAGTATCATGAACACTGTTATAATATTTGACAACAATGCTTTCATTATTTAATGACATGAGTTTCTTTTCATTATATTTATTTTTATGGCAAGCAATTCTAAAATTTTAAGTATAAATGTAAGTAAATTTAAAGAAAATATAAAGTAAATGATAATAAAGTTGATGCATTGGAATGTTAAAAACCATGATGTCACTGACTAACAGTTGAGAACATTTCTTTAGAAATGGCTGGTTCACAGCAGAATAAAATGGGACTGCTCCTTTGATCTGGACCCTATATTACATTATTGAAGCCCTTATTGTGCTATCTGTGTTTTTCAGCAGTTAATTACCATTGGTTCTTATCAGGAATAACCTCACCATTTATTTTCAGTACTTAACCCTATAAAACTGTCTTCTTTGAGACCAACAGACAGTGCTTAAAGCATTGTGATCTCTTAGTATTAGTTCCTATGTTTCCATCATGCATTCTTCATCATTCTCCAAAATTTTATCAGACCTATTTCTTGACCCCAGTGGTTAGTTGGTTTGGAATCCCAAGTGAATAACATATTCTTATCCTTTCTGAGACCCCACTGAGCAGGAGATCTGGGAATGTGGACTTACCTGTGGCATGTTCCCGAAGGCCTACATCAAAGGCAAGTTTATCTGTCTGGGATCTTGATGTAGTCAAACATGTTAGATACTGTGAAACAAGACAGATGCTCGTGAAGTCATACTCTTCTATCAGGTCTTGGCATCTCAACACTAGTTGTCAATGTCAACTTTGAGCTACTGTGAAAAGGGCTTACCTTGTTCATTATTATAATACTTTTGAAATAAAGTTTTTACAATATATTTAAAACCTCAAAGATGTCTTTGTCTGATGGCCCTGTGACTTAGCTTATGTGACTATACGTTGTAGAGATAAGTTTGACATATTAGGTATGCTTTAGTTCAAAGACACTCTGAGAAACATTTAAACTGGAAACAATATAAATGAATGATCAACAATAATAGAAAGATTGATCAAATTTGGTACTTCCTTTTTATGGTCTGTTATGTTACCATTAATTGCTTTTATCAAGATTGTGTAATAGTATGGAACAAATACAAAATAGCATATTTGTAGGGTTAACATCAATGCAAAATTGAAATGCCTAGCAACCAGGCTAAAAGAAATGATGCAAACTGATAGCAGAAGTTATCCTGGACAGAGGCACAGACTATGATGATTACCCCGCTGCTATTTATTTCCCATTTTTCAAATTTTCTGTGAACTTACAACATCTCAAATTATGTCTATATATTTTCAATTACAAAAATACATGGGCATACAAAGCTTAACAATGATTTTAAAAATAACTTAATAAAGGAAGAAAATAAAACTGTGGCCTGTTCCCTATCTCCTCTATTGACAGGCCCAGAGGCTGGCTTTAGGATTAGCCTGGGAGGCAAACATGTTTCTGGGTTTTACTCCTAATTCTCTGCATCCAGAAGATGAAGAGTCTCGGCACTGTGCCGAGCCATGTCTCACAGGCTCTGTCCTCAGAGCTGCTCCTAAAAGAGCAGTGTAGAGTTTATGTTAACAGTAAGTGGGATTTTTTGGAAGGGCAGTAAATCTAATGATAAATAACATGGGCTTTCATATCTCTACCACAATGTTAGCCTGAGTTTTTTAAGGCCAGGGAAAAGTGTGCTGTTTGAGGTTTTGATTGTTGTATGTAGGTAGAAAAAGAGAGGTATTAAGGTTTTATTTTCCCTTATGGATAAGCACCAGGTTCTGAAAGAAAAATGATCACCTCTTAGTCCTAGAGATTGTCTGAGTAAAAGTTTCTCCACTCTTTAAATGTCCTCATCTCCTGCTTGGACAAGCTTGCATTTCGTCATTTTTGTTCTCTGTCCTTTGCCATGAAGGACTAAAACAAATGAATGTTCAAACTGAAAAGGTCAACTTTTTACCAGTGCTCGGGAAAAGAAATGCTGTAGTGAATGCATTATTTAATAGGAAGTTGCTGTTCCTGCTGCTAATCTGATAGTTTAAGCATTGAGATGAACTTTTCGGTGTGCTGCAAGTGTAAATGTGTGAAAGTGAAGTCTTGAATGAATTTAACAGTTTCCATTAGAACAGAGAAAGAAGACAAATCTTCCTTCAACAAATAGCTAGTGAGGATGCTACAGGCAGGGACTGAGAGTGAATGTGACTCAAATTGGCACAGATTATAGTTGATTGAGATTATACTAATCTCCTTAACTCTCTGCCAAAGATCTACAATGTCTGTTGTTTACAAATTTACTTGAAACTTAGAAAAAATTTTCAAGTTACATAAGTTTTCACCATTCAGGTTAATTTGGAGTTTAGATCCCTAATTAGCTATAGCTTAGTCAGCTTTCTCCTGCCTCTAGATTAACATAACACATTCAAACTCTTCTAGCACTAAAGGCAATGGATAGCATTCCATGTCCTTTAGCTAGTGAAAGAGGAAATATTTCATGAAAATTTCATTTGGTGGATTTTCCCCTGTGCTGGTTATCCTTGTATACTCGAGAAGTCAGTTACCCCATAGTTTGATTAATGAAGCAAATCATTACTGAGAATCTAGTATGTCAAAGTACTGTACTTGGTAGGATTATGTTTAGTTAAATAAAGACATGGTACTTTCCTTCATGGAGTGTGGAAGAAGGGGATCAGACATTATGCAAATGAAATATAGAATTGCAAATTGAGGTAATTTATATGAAGGAAATCCCAAAACAACAATGTTACCTCTGCTTTAATTTGATCTAGACACTTGCTGGCTTCCTGTATTTCCCCCCCTTTTTACCTTTCCCCTCCTCCTTGAATGGTGAAAGTGAACACCTAGATATGCTTACCATTCCACTAAAAGAGTGGCGCAGGAGAATCGCATGGCCATAGAGCAGGGTCCTGTGGCCACCCCCTTGTGCTGCCTGGTGGGGAAGGAGAGGGACAATGTCAGCACGGGCCAGCTTGTGGCCTCTGGCAAAGCAAAGCAGCACAAGAATCCTACAAGACAAACTACAAGGAAAAGACACATTGCAAAGCTCCCAAGAAATTCATTCTAGAAGAGAGTGGCCAGCCTACGTGTGGGGTTGGGGTGGGGGTGGGGGAGAAGACTCATGACCATGGTCATGCAACATCCTTGGAAGAGGGTGTGTCGGGCCAAACCTCTTTTCCAAAAGGGCCCCTGCCTGGCATCAGCAGAGATGCAGGGCTGTTCTACCGGAGCAGCATGGCAATGACATAGGCACTCCTTACCTTCCTTTGAAACTTCTCAGAAGCATTCAGAGTGAGAGAGAGAAACAAACGTGATGTAACTACAGGCTAGCCATAGAAAAACAGCTTGGGGCAGGTGGATGGGCACATGCTGTGACTGGTGGTCTTTTCCCTTTATGGCTCTTGTGCCTTTCACCCACTCACTTAAAGTGTCCTATTTACCCAAATATCACCAATGAGAGATAGCTTGGTTACCCCATAGTTTATTTGATCAATGAAGCAAATCATTTACCCTTTAAAAGGGCAAATTCTGCAGAAATAGACCCTTCAGTTGAGGGACCATTGAGGTACCTTGGCTGCCTCATCAGGCAACTTCGCTTTGGCTATTCACCCAGTGGCAGCCCACCCAGTTGGAGCAGGAGGCATGAGAGAAGAGGCAGCCCTCCAGAAAGCCACTGTGTTGCTTCCTGCCTTTGTCCTTAGTTGAATCTACATATAACCATTTCAACTGAGAACATGATATGAGACAAAACTATCATTTCCATCCAGGTAACATGGAAATGAAATCTACAGAAAATTCTAGAATATTTTGGCATCAGCATTTTCAATCTTTTACATAAATCTTTCTGTCATGTTAACCTGCCCTCAGATATGATCAAATTATTTTGATCACATATCCTTTTTAGGAAAAAATATTTGCATATAGTCCCTCTCTCCCCACCCCCAAATACACACACACACACACACACACACACACACACACACACACACACACAAAGGGAATCCAAAGCTTATGTTTAAAATTAATCATATAGAGAAATTACAACGTTTTCCTTCTATATGTCAAGGGCATCTTTTACGCACCACATTTTATTTGGAGCTACAGACTCACAGCCCAGGGGCCTGGTCTGAGATGCTGCTCGCCTGTATCTACCTTCTATGAGAGCCACAAGCAATGGGGGAAAGCCGGGGCATGGAGAGAAGGCAGAGGTTGGATAATAAAGCCTGGAGTGATTTTAATTCAACTCAACTTGGATGGACAGAATCACTCTGTCAGAAATGATTTTTCATGTCATATAATAAGCCTAAAGAAAAGAAAAAAAAACACCATAATACATATACATACACACACACTAGTGGCCTGGTGCATGAAATTCATGCACATTAAAAGGGTATTAATTAGAGGAAATAATTTAATATTGCTATTTGCTCTTTCTCTACAATA
This sequence comes from Antrozous pallidus, assembly GCA_027563665.1. NCBI lineage: Eukaryota > Metazoa > Chordata > Mammalia > Chiroptera > Vespertilionidae > Antrozous > Antrozous pallidus. Next base: position 37,936,276 of record CM050515.1, read on the forward strand.
GAAGTATCAGAGACTAAAGAAAATTAGTAAAATGTATATGAAAACCTTCCTCCTGTCAGAGTCTGGGGTGCACCACAGGACCCAGAGTCTAGTCCCCACTCACTCACATGTGCCTCAAAATCACGTGAGACCCAGACCCAACCACTCCCCCTCCCCGCATTGGAGTAGATCCAGACTCCGCCAGTCCCACCCTTGTTAAGCCCCACAGGGCAGGGGGCGTCCTTAGGTCCCCTGGCCCAGCACCAGGATGGGGGGTGTGGCCTGAGGTCCCCCATCAAGTCCCATCAGGTGGGAGACACAACCTGTCAAGCCCCGCTGGGTAGGGGGCATGGCCTGAGATCCCCTGTCAAGCCTCACCAGGCAGAGGAACACAGCCTCAGGTTCCCTGTCAATCCCCACTGGCACGGGGACGCAGGCTCAGGTCCCCTGTAAAGCCCTGCTGGGTGGGGGCACAGCCTGAGGTCCTCTGTCAAGCCCAGCCAGGCAGGAAGGGCACAGCCTCAGGTCCCCTGGCCTGGTGCTGGGGCAGAGGGTATGGTCTGAGGTCCCCCACCCTGGTACGAGGGTGGGGGTGCAGCTTGAGGTCCCCTGTCAAGCCCCGCTAGGTGGGGGTGCAGCCTGAGGTCCCCTGTCAAGCCCTGCTGGGTGGAGAGAACAGTCTGAGGTCCCCTAACTCAGCACCAGGATGGGAAGCGCACCTTGAGGTCCCGTCAAGCCCTGCTGGTTGGGAGTGTGGCCTGCAGTCCCCTATCAAGCCGCACCAGATTGGAGGCACGGCCTGAGGTCCCCCAGCCTGGAGCTGGGGTGGGGGAAGCAGCCTGAGGTACCCTAGCCCAGCACCAGGGCGGGAAGCACACCTTGAGGTTCCCTGTCAAGCCCTGCCGGGTGGGGGGCATGGCCTGTGGTCCCCTGTCAAGCCTTGTCGGGCAGGGGGAGCAGCTGAGGTCCCCTAGCCCAGCACCAAGATGGGAATTACACTTTGAGTTCCCCCGTCAAGCCCCACTGGGTGGAGGACATGGCCTCAGGTCCCCTGGTGCTGGGGTGGGGGTCAAGGCCTGAGGTCCCCTGTCAAGCCCCTCTGGATTGGGGGAGGGTATAAGCCTCCTGTCCTGCTGCCACAACCACCTCACGCTCTCCGTGAGCAGGTATGCATAGGGAAGCCTGGGCCAGGAAAATTGGGAGGTGGTTATGGGGGGCCAGCATCCTGGGTGAGCTGGACGTCACAGCCTCTCTGCTTCAGCTCCCAGCACCCCGAACCTAAGGAGTAGTGCTTTCACAGGGGCCTGGCAGGCACTGGATATGGTGATGCCTTAAAAACAGAAGAAGCCCCCTTTAACTCTGGCTGGATGTGCATTGGGAACTTATGGTCGGGGGAAGCAGCCCAACATCAGGCTGAAATAAGACCTTGGGTAGCCTCCAGAGGGGTAACTTCAGTTTCGCTGCGGCCACGACCCCCACTGCCTTCCCACTCCTGATTAGCTGATAGCGTAGTGAAGGTACAGTAATTTGCATGTTTCTCTTTTATTTGATAGGATATAGATATATACATAGTTATAACTTTATATAGTTATAAAAAACTATATATAATTGTGGCTTGGAGAAATTGAATGTTCTTCTTCACAATATTTCCAAATTACTTGAAATCATTTGAAATAAACTTAGCTGCTATATTTACAAATGTATTAACAGCTTTTGTTAAAATTAGTCATATTAAATTTTTACATCTTGTCAGTCCAGCTGATACTTTCACTGTACATTATATTATCATGTGTTCACTGAGCGGTCATGATAGCTTATGTTGTAGGTGTCTGCTCCCAAACGAGTCCCATGTCTCAAATTGAACTACAGACTAAATCACATTGCCTAGTGTTGACCATGGGTCACACCTTCCTTTTCATTTCCATCAAGTCTGTGAGTAATCATAAGCAAAGAGCCAAACATTGCTGACCCCAAAAAGTGGCACTAAAGAGATTGTGCTCCTTCCTTCTCTGGCCCTCAAGTCCTTTATGATGGTGACAAGAGAACTGGGATTGAAGGGGACATTACAGTCCTGGAGCGTTCTCCCAGCCCAGCTTCTCCCTCTTTTGGGGCCACATTTCCCAGCCACAGGTGTACATCACTGGTTAAAGCAGAGGCTGCTGACTCCCTTCTACAGCGTTCATTCCATCAGGCCTGGGGTGGGGCCTGAGAACCTGCATTTCCAACTCGTTGCAGGTGACAGGACACTGATGCTGCTGGCCTGGCGACCACACTGAGAACCACTGCTGTAAGGAAAGACCAAGCTTCATGCTAGACATGGAGGGGTTTTCCCTACAGGAGGTTTGACCATCCTCCTCCTCCTCCTTGTGAGAGCTACTGTTGGGCACACCTTAGGTGCCATATGTACCATCACACCTCATTCTCATAACTCTCCCAGTTAGAAATGGTTCCCCACTTCACATGTGAGGAACCTGAAACTCAAAGAGGGCATCTTGACACACGTCCTACAGATGGGCGTGATGGGAACTGCACTCAAAGTTAACTCCAGAACTTGAGCTCATTGTTCCCGGCTCATTTCTCGTAACATATTCATTAGCCTACTCTGTACAAAATGGGTGTACAAAGCAAGGAAGATAGGATACAAAATACTTCCGCAGCTCCACAATGAAGGGGAATTCGCATCATTGCTGGAATTAAATGAGCCCTAATTATACAGCAGGCACAGAATTACACCAAGTGTTGTACATGAATCAACTCATTTTATCTTCTTAATTAGTGCTGTGCAGTAACTATGGTAATTATCTCCATTTTACAGCAACACAAACTGAGGCGTAAAGAGATGAAGTAATTTACTTAAAGTTGTACAGGTTCCAAGTGCAGGACTAGGATTTAACAAAGACTAGGAATTTAGCCATATGTTCCATTGTCTCCTTCTGTATAGTCTGGTAAGGGAGATAAGACTGCATAAAAAATTGTTATGAATAGAAACAACATGTCTGTTAAAAAAAAGTTGAAGACACAGAGCACTGGGACAGACCAGGAGGGTAAAGACGGTGTTAAAAAATAGCTTTATGGAAAAGGTAGACCATAACCTCCTGATAGGACTGTTGGTAACAACGTACATTTAATGATAAGAACCTACATGGGCGAAGACCTGGAGGTAGAAAGTATGAAGTGCACATGGGGACAAGCAGCCATTTGTTTTACTGATCAGTGTTGTGGTTAATGGAAGAAAACAGCTGGAAATGAGTCAGGACACAGATACTGGGTGGGCTATGACGACTATTCAATAGCTGAGGGGACACTGGTCAGTGTCACCATCAAAACTGAACCTTAAGGAGATAACCCTGACTGCAAAATGGTGGGAAAACTGGGGTGTTAAACCTAGGGGCAGAAAAGATCATTCACTCATTCAGTTTCCATGAGACCATATGGAGAGAATGGAGATAAAAAATTTTGGAGTCATCCTTTACTTCTTTCTCGCTTGCATCATACTCCACAGTCATTCCAAAGCTGCTGTGGTGCCACCTTCAAAAAATGCTTTGTATTCAACTACTCACCACCCCACTGCTACCAGATTAGTCCCCTGCTGCCTCTCTCACCTAGACTATCGTCATGGCTCCTAATGCTGCTTCCTGCTATAATCTCCTTTTTATATTCTGAGTTAATACGGCAGGCAGTCAGAGCGTCCTTTAAAGACCATTGATCACATTATTATTTTCTTGCTCAACCCTCCACCCCCAACCCGCAACTCTGACTTCCTTTCACCATAGCCTCCGGGGCATTGGATCAGGAGTTGGCAAATATTCTCTGTAAAAGACCAAATAGTATCAGGTCTATGATATATTTTGAGTTAAGTTTTATACAAAAATTAGAAACAGTGGTCTATTTTCATTCTTTAGCGTGTGGCTTTCTAATTTCCCCAGAACCATTAATTGAAGAAGCTTTCTTTTCTCCATTGTATGTTTTTGGCTCCCAGGAAGATAAAGAAATGGCCAACAGATACATGAAAAGATGCATAACCTCACTAGCTATTAGGGAAATGTAAATCAAAACTAGAATAAGATACCACCTCACGCCTGTTAGAATGGCTATTATCAACAAGACGAATAATAACAAGTATTGGAGAGGTTGTGAAGAAAAAAGTAGTAACTTAACTGGTACAGCCACTATGGTAAAGACTATAGAGGTTCCTCAAAAATTAAGAATGGATTTACAATATGATAGAGCAATCCCTCTTCTGGGTATCTATTTGAACATTTTGAAAAATATCTTTGCAAATATATATGCACCCCATGTTCACTGCAGCATTTTTCATGGGGGTCAAGACATGGAAACAACCAGTGTCCTGAGATAGAGGATTGTATAAAGATGTGGTACATATACAGATGGAATACTTCTCAGCCCTAGGATGAAATAATGCCATTTGTGACTGCATAAATGGGTCTTGAGACTATCATGCTAATTCAGACAAAGTTAAGAACCATATGATTTCACTCATATGTGGGATATTGAAGTGAAAGCAACAAATGAACAAACAAGAAAAACAAACAAAAACTCATAGACACAGACAATAGTATGGTGGTTACCAGAGAGAGAGGATGTGTGTGTGTGAGAGAGACTAGTAAAGGGTAAAGGGTGTTAGATGGTGACGGAAGATTATTTGACTTTGGGTGGTGAACACACAATGCAATGTACAGATAATGTGTCACAGAATTGTATACTTTAAACCCATTCAATCTTATTAAGCAATGTCACCCCAATTCATTTAATTAAAAAATAATACCTACAACGGAACATGAAAAAAAGTTAAAAAAAAGAAGAAACTGGATAGTAAATATTTCAGGTGTGGCAGAATATAGCTAGTGAGGTTTCCCTTATAGTTTTCTTTATTTTAAACAAATTTTTAAAATGTAAACGCCACCTTTACCTAGAGGTTCTATACATAAACAGACCATAGGCTGGATCTGGCCTCCTGGCTATTCTTGCAACTCTACTGCATTTGGTTCCCTTCACTTCCCTGACTTCTTCACATACCAGGCACGCTCCTCACAGCTCCCTGTGCTTCGGCCACATGGTTGTTCCTCTATTCCTCACACAGACACCCTCCACTGCAGCCCTTGCACATGTGTTCCGCATGGCCTGGAATGCTTTTCCTCAATATTCTCATGACTCATTCCCAGACTTCTTTCAGTCCTGTGCTCAGAAATCTCATTAGAGAAGGCTTCTCTCATCACTCCTTCTCATGGCATTTATTATTAACTGATATAAATTCATATGTTATTTTGGATTTGTATCTACCTTCCTTAGTGAACCACATCTACATCACTTTTATCAGTGCCTGAAAATAGGAGGCACTAATTTTCACATTTCATATTCATTTTCCCTGAAGGAATAAATAATAATTGGTCTTTTTGTATCCCTTTTACAAATGGGAAAAGAGAAACTTTCCCATGGCCATCTTGTGAGCTTGGATTTGAATTTGGGTCTAAGTACAAATTGCATTCTTTTCACTACTTAGTGCTAATCTTGGAATAACATTCTAGGAACGAAGACTACATGGATCTATTCACAAGGAGGATCCAGACTCAAGACTTTAAAGGGTAAAGGGTGTTAGATAAACTTTAATGTGATGGCCTGCCTCTGCCAGGAGCAACCTTGGGTGCAGCCACTGGCAGGAGGAGAACATGTAGTACCACCTCAAAGGACTGTGGTGGGGCAGGGCAAAGCTGGTGAAGTGCCCTGATGCCATGTCCAGAGGGAAAATGTTCCACTAGATCATTAATTCAATCATCTCACTAGTAATTTCAAAATTCATTCTGTCACTGACATTTCTTTTGGTGATGCCTGGAGGACACTGCCTCCTGGTAAGACGAGCCTATTATAGCAACAAAGAGGGGGAAGAACTTTGTTTCTCTCCAGGCATATGCTCATAAATGTTTCAAGACTGTTAGATCTCTAAACTGCCTTCGTTTGTAGTCTGAAAGCCAAAATTCCACTTTGGAGGTCCCAGGTTCTGGAAGGCCCCTTGCTGAATGTATCATGACTTCTCAGGGGGGTTTGGGCGACATGACATTTTCTGGATGTGCACATGCACTTGCATTTTCCTTTTCTTCCCAGCCCCACTTCAGTTCCAGTCTGTTAGGCTATCAAGGATAGAAAGAAGACTTTCTAGAAAGTCACAGAATAATATTCCCTCCCCATGCTGGAGGCCCTTTATATTTGCCCAGGAGGTTAACTTTGACACGTGACAGTAAATGAGAATGACGCCATTTAAGTAAAAAATAAACAACAAAACAAAAACAACAACAAAACACACCAAAAACCCAAATAAACAACAGCCAAGTAGCATTGAATAGGAGGGGGAAAAAAGCAAGTAACCCAGTATCTTCAGTTAGAAAACATAATGAAAGATTCCACTCATGATTGCTAAAAGACATTATATTCTTTTCTAAAGAAATTTGCTTAGATGATGAGCTAGTCCTTAAAAATGAACCTAAACTAAATTCTTTAATATAAAACTACAAACCTTTACACTATACAATGAAATTAGATTTGGTTACATTCTCATTGTTATGGAATGAGAATATTAGTATTGTTTGTAAATGCTTGTTCTCCTAAATTTAACTTACAGATTTAATGTGGTTTTAATAAAAATTCCAAGAGGGTATTTTGGAAATAATCTGCTATAAAATTAACTGGAAATATAAATAGTAAGAAGCAAAACTAATTCATTCTGGTAATGGTTCAAAAAGAAGAATGCAGCACAGTTTAGGCAGTTCATAAACCAACCTAAAATGTAGCATATAATAAAGCAGATTTTTAGTATAATGGGGGGAATGGCAAGATTATCACGCACAGATATGTGGATAGCAGATCAGAAAAGCATTCATAAGAAATAATGAAAAATAGATTCTGGATAGATAACAGAGTTAAATACTTAATTTAAAAATTAAATTCTAAAGCAACTACTAGTATGTAATAAATAGTCCACATCCTTTTACAGACTTAATACTTATCCATGCTTTGAAATACAGAGGAACTGGAGGGAAACAAAAGACAGATAATGCCAAGATGACAAGACTTCAAAACAATGGACACATCAACATTTAATAGACTACAGACATTCTTTGTATCATTTTGACAAAAGAGGTAACATCTCATTGAAATGTAGAAGAAAAACAAGCATCATAAAGAAACAGAAAAAGGATATGAGTAAGCAATTCATATCAGGAATAAAATTAAAACATATGAGAGAGATTTTATTTCCTCCAAAGAGATAAAACGAAAGGAATGACGATTAAAGCAACTTTGGTATATCATTTTACATCATCTGAATTTGGAAAAATGGGGGGAGACCCTAATACTGTGAGAGCTGCAATTTAGCCAGTGTAATCCAATATAAGTTGGCATTGAGCAAAACTCTTTTGCAAAGCAATATCGGGAAGCATGAAAGAGCCATAAGAAGACCATAATCTTTGCTGTGATAATTCTATTTATAGGAATAATTCAAGAGAAGCAAACAAATAAAAGTGTACGTACCGTTGTGATAAGAGCATTATGACAGGAACAAAAAGAAACCTGGAAAGAACCTAAATATCTAAAAGAAAAATACTACCTAGTAAATCACAGGCTTCTTTAGAATGGTCTATCCTGTGACTGTTAATGACCACTACAGGAGTGAATGGAAACACAAAAAGTGTTTACCATAAACCACTGGGAAAAAGGCAGAGTGCAAAATGTTTTTAACAATTTTAGTTTTTCAGCAACTAGTGGCCCGGTGCAAAAATTCATGAATGGGGGGCGTGTTCCTCAGCCCGGCCTGCACCCTCTCTGTTTTGGGACCCCTTGAAGGATGTCCTACTGCTGGTTTACAGGAATTTGGCCTAAACTGACAGTCAGACACCCCTCTCACAATCCAGGACTGTTGGCTCCAGCTGTTCACCTGCCTGCCTGCTTGATTGTCCCTAACCACTCTGCCTGCCAGCCTGCTCATCACCAACTGCCCCCTGTCAGCCATACCACCCCCAACTGCCCCCCTTGCCAGCCTATTCACCCCAACTGCACCCCTGCTGGCCTGCTTGCTCCCACCTCCCCCCCATGCTGGACTGCTCACTTCCACCTTCCCTCCCTGCTGTCCTAATCACCTCCAGCTGACCCCCACTGATGGCCTGAACACCTCCAAATGACCATCTGCTAGTCAGCTTACCCCCAATGGCCCCTGTCATTCCATCCTGGCCTGATCACCCCCTGGTGACTCAAGGTCCCAGCCTCTCCTTTTTTTCATTTTTTTTTCCCCAGCACTTCTTTGAGCAGAGGTCTGGGCTGGCTGGAAGCAAGTATCTAGAATTTATTTATCTTCTATAATTGAAACTTTGTAGCCTTGAGTGGAGGCCAGGGCCAGCCAGGGAAGGAAGCTTGGCTTCCTCCATTGCCGGGCAACCCAAGCCTCCTGCTTGCTCCAGCTCCGTGACCAGCTGCCATCTTAGTGGGGTTAATTTGCATACTCACTCCTGATTGGCAGGTGGGAATGGCTCATGGATGTAGCGGAGTGATGGTTAATTTGTATGTTTCTCTTTTATTAGTGTAGATGATCAGAAAACCTCTGAAAATGAATATACCCATGTGGTTTGTTGAGAACCATCAGCCTTGTTTTTTAAATTTTTCTTTAACACTATTGTCTGCCTGTTTTCAGGCACTGACTCCAGAGTGTTTAATGGAAACCCCACAAAGGCAGCTTTTATCAAAGATACATGTGATACCCTCCTAAATCTCTCAAGCCCAGCCCCAACTCCATGGGGAAAAAATTTCTTGCCACAGGGAGTCACTCCTACTTGGATCCCAAATGTCCTGGTTCTTCTGACTATGCTTGGTGGACCCTTCACCTGAGATCCCATCCTTGTTCCTCGAGCCTTTGTTTTCATGTTGTTTCATGCTTCCCAAGACTCCCTTACCAGTCACTAGATTGCACTTCTCCCTGCTACTACAGGTCATCAACCCCTTCGGGCTAAACTCCCAAGACCCCACACTCAGTCACCTCACTTTTCTCAGCAGGGTAAACCACTGGGACTGTCCAGCTCAAATGACATCCAAGGAACTGCTGGGGCATTTTCCAAACAGGTCTTGGAATGTAAACTCAGGCAACAGGGATGATTTTGCCATTGTAATAATAGAGCAGCACACTGGCGTTTAGAAAGTGTATTCCAGGGGTAGGAGGACACATGAACTGACTAGTCCCACCTGGAGTCAGAACCAGAGACCATGACAATAGAAACTCAATAAGCACATTCCTGTCCTCCTAATCCCCTCCCTACATGTGAAATCCTGAAAAACCCAACCCTTGTCCTCACCATCTTTGCTGGATCAAATACCCTACTTTTTTGCTGGGTAGTAACCAAGTCCAGCTTTTCCTGGGATCCCACCCTGGGACATAAAAACACTATACAAGTACAAGGAATCTTTAAAAAATTTTGATACCTTTTCTATTTTTTTAAAAAATATTTTATTGATTTTTTACAGAGAGGAAGGGAGAGAGATAGAAAGTCAGAAACATCAATCAGCTGCCTCTTGCACACCCCCTACTGGGATGTGCCTGCAACCAAGGTACATGCCTTTGACCAGAATTGAACCTGGGACCTTTTAGTCCACAGACCAACACTCTATCCACTGAGACAAACCAGTTTTTGCAATACCTTGATTTTCTAAATGCAATGTGGTGGTTAATATGGATCTAAAACTCTTAATCACAGGTTCCCGAATCATTGGCCACAGAAGGCCCCATCATCAGGATGAAATCCCCTGAAAGGGTTTGGGGCAGTCCAATCAGGAAGGCGCAGGACCTTGAAAGGAGGCCTTGTTCTTGGCATTCTCCATGGTTCTCTTGGGATAATGTTAAAAATTAAAATTATAAAGTAGAATTTTAATGAAGTTCAAAAAAGAGGAGGAAGGTGTGGTAGCTGACAGTCCACTTCTCCAATTTCAGTGATCATGGCAGTTTCCCGGGTTGCCTTACTGAAAATAAGGGCCCACACGTCAGAGGCTAAAAAGCACAATGGGACCCCAAAGAGAAAAGGATAAATCTGGTTGGCAGAGAGCTTATGGCAGTCAAGGCTCCCTCCTCTGCTATGTTCCTACTGCAAGGTCAGCAGGGTGACCTTGACTCCAGGGATCCTGCCTCCCACACTGTTAGCATGCCCACTCCCCATCACCACATATCACAAGACCGGGAGTGCTCCAAAAACTGTATATAGAGACAGGCTCTTCTCCTTTTTTCTTTCATTTTTAAGAAGGAAAAATAGGCAGAACCAAATAATCCACCTACCCATGACTGACACTGCCCCCTCCCCCCTCCCGCCACCTTCCCATTCTCAGGGTTTATAATTCATTGAATTCAGCCAACCCACCTTCTTGGGGGGCATCCAGAATTATTTTATTCTGGCTGAGATTTGGCAATCTCATTTTTGTTCATGTTATTAATTTCATAGCTCTATGGAAGGATTTCAGGACAAAAGGATAAAAAGCCAGAGACTGATTGAGAAAAGCATAACATCTGGGTCATAAGCATAATCTTCAGAAAGAATCTATACAGCGAGGAGGAATTCCCTGCCAGGAAAATCTCTTTCAAATGTTGGCCCAGGGAGTAAGTAAAATCTGAGATGTTCAAATGAATTAGGGATAGTAGAGGTGCCTCTGAGTTCATTTCCTGTGTGCCCTTAAAGCCATGAGAAGTAAAGAGTCCCTGGATGGTGCAGACTTAACCTCTGAATGCACAACTGAGGAATCTTCTGTCTTTCTAGTCTTTAAAAATAAGAGTTTTTGATCTATAAAAAGGGCAGCTATATGTAACTATTTTCCTTCTCCTCTCTCCCAATCCACGGTGTTTAGGAAATGAGTTAGCAACTTTTGGAAGTTCCCATTATGGCTGGGCTTTTACAAACACTGATTCTGAAACAGGAGGGTAAACAGTCTCCATTGAGGGAACAAAGGCAGCTATTCGGATGCCTCCAGATTGAACAAGGGGTCACTCTGTATTTCTGTGCTTTTCTTTGAACATAGATGCCACAGGGAAACCACCCCGCCAGGATGGCAGCTCTAAGACGTTTTATTATGGTCCCTTTGAAAAGAACAAATTGGCAGGAGATATTTGTCAGGGTTTTAATGACATTTACCTTAATGACAAGTAACCTTTGGAAAAAGGTGAAGCAATTATTTTCTTATCTCCCCCCCCAACCCTTCTCCTAGATTTCTAAGAAATTGACATTGCCAAGTTCAGTCTTTACATAAAAGGATCCAGTCAGCCAGACTTGTTTTCGAGTCACTGCTCTAGTTTTTATTTGAACCACCCATACTCAGCAGACCTCTGACGAAATAGTGGAGCAGCGGCCACAAGGGGTGGAGACCAAGAACTCTGTGCAAACATTTCCTTTTACTCAAGGTAAAAATATAATGAATTATTTCCTGCAATGTATTTAATATCTGAAAGTTCAGAGTAGCTTGACCTGAAAGTTCAGACAAGGTCGCTCATCTATTATTTCTAGGAAAAAAAAATTTACTGTTCATTCTGGAGATAATAAAATAGGACTTTTTTTTTTTAAATCATAAAGTTGCTGTTGAGCCATACTGTGTACAAACAAATCTACCCATGTGGGCAATAAGAAAGAAGATGAACTGGATTATATTTTTTGTTAGACCCTCCTCCCTCTCTCCTGCACTCCTTAGTCTATTTTCCCCTCTCCTGAATGTCCTTTGTCAACACAACTTCTCTTTCTTTTAATCCTCTATCCCACTTTGTATCTTGCTGGTAGTGATCAATTTGTCATGTTCTTTCTACATCCACATAAAAAGCTCAGGGCCAACTTTATCTTTACTAAGAAAAACAAACAAACAAAAAACACCTGATCTTTCCTTGAAGTCTGTAAAGTGGCCTTAGGTGGAAAAGTGGAAGCTCAGAGATCTGTGATTGTGGGGGTCTGTGGATGGATGGGAGAATACTTGCTCCTAATACTTCCTACCTGCCCATGGACCACATGATGCTTAGAGGCCAATGGCATGATTTTCTTGAACCTCTTATTGAGTCTAGAGGAGTGGTTCTTAATTCCAGCTTCCCATCAGAATAACTGGCACAGCTTTAAAAATGAAAACAGCAAGAAAAAAACAAACAAAAAAAACCTCTATAACCTAAAGGGTAGCCCATTTCCTTAAGATTCTCATTTGGTAGGTGTGTGGGGGAGCCTGAGCTCCTGGGTTTAACAGAAGCATAGCCAGGCTCGAGAGCCATCCCTCTTGGACTTCCCCAGACACACTGGACCCTCCATGCAAGTAACTGGTATGTTGCTTACAATCAACAAGTACTTCTCTGTTCTCAGAACCATGCCTGTTCTGGACCAGTGACTGATTTTTCCTTTAAGCATTTCTCCAGAACCCCACTGAAGCAAAGAATAAACATGATTGCTTCTCCTTGCCCTTGGTAGCCAAGGACTGTGGTCAGCAAACTGTGGCTCGCAAGCCACAGGCGGCTCTTTGGCCCCTTGAGTGTGGCTCTCCACAAAATACCACAGCCTGGGCCAATCTGTTTTGAAGAAGTGGCATTAGAAGAAGTTTAAGTTTAAAAATTTGGCTCTCAAAAGAAATTTCAATTGTTGTACTGTTGATATTTGGCTCTGTTGACAAATGAGTTTGCCGACCACTGGCCTAGGACCAACGTTTGACCCTGTCTCTCTTTTATCTCTGCTGCCATGGATGTGACAGGTGAAAAGACACAACTTTCTTCTGTGAAATCTGTGTGATAAGGGCGTTGGACAATTCAAACTCCACACACGGAGGATTCCAGGCCCACCACAGTCACCCCTAGACCCACTCATTTTTATGTCATCCAAGGTCAGCTAGACCCTTTCTGAGCTGACTCAGCCACAATCTGGACTTCCTTTCTCATCAATCTGGACTCTACAGGGACTGAGAAGACAAGGCATTGATGGCAATAAAACAAAACAAAACAAAACAAAACAAAACAGAGCTAGTTATGGGGAGGAGACTTTTACTTTGCTTTTAAATACTTCTGGTCACCCCTCCCCCCATTCAGTCACTTCTAGTTTATTCTTCTTCTGGTTTATGCATCCTCAGTTGCAACCAACTAGCTCTTTTGTCAAAGAGAAAAAAGTTTTTTTGAACAAAAAATGTCTCCTTTGATGATCTGTGAATGGCAACTGGGGCCTGGACAGAACAAGTACCATCTGATCTATTTTCTCCCCATCATGCAGGAAGTAAATTCATCAGACTAACATTGGGAGGATAACCCATGAGAATGACAGTGAAACCCAAACTTCCCTTGAGTTGCAAGAAACCAGAGCAAGCTTTATGGCAAGGGGAAGAAGGCCCATTAAAATTAGCACCTGCCCTCTGTGTTAGGAGAAGAGAGGCTCAGAAATACTGAGTATGGTTTACAATTTGAAACAAAAAATAAACAAAACTAAATCTCAGTTGTGCTAATGCTTGCCTCCTTCAATGTTTGACAAAAAAAGTAATTTCCCAGTGAGGTTGGTAGGTACCATTAATATAATGTGACAACTTGGTACTGAAAAGAATATTGCAAATAATGCACTATCTAAAAAAGAAAGAAAATGATCCCATTTACAATATCATCAAAAACAACAAATACTTAGGAATAAATTTAGCCAAGTAGGTAAAATATTTTTATAGTGAGACATATAATACATTTCTAAAAAAAATGAATAAGACATAAATAAAAGGATAGATATCCTGTGTCCCTAGATTAGAAGACTTAATAGTAATAAAATGTCTATACTACCTAAACCAATCTAAGAATTCAATGCAATCCCTATCAAGATTCAAAGGGCATTTTTTTTAAAAAGGAGAAAAACCACTCCTAAAATTTGTATGGAACTACAAAAGACCTCAGATAGTCAAAGCAATTGTGTGTTGGGGGGAAGGTAAGGGGAGGAGAATAAAGCTGAAGGCATCGCTTTTTTATTTCAAACTATATTATAAAGATATAGTAATCAAAACAGTATGGCATTGGAATAAAAACAGACACATAGATCAATGGAACAGAATTGAAAGTCCAGAAATAAATCCACACATATACAGTCAACTAATATTTGACAAGAGAGCCAAGAATACCCAATGGAGAAAAGACAGTCTCTTCAATAAACAGTGCTAGGAAAATTAAATAGTAACGTGTAAAAGAATGAAACGACTCATACCACTCACAAAAATGAATTCAAATTGAATTAAACACTTGAATGTAAGATCTGACTGAAGTCATAAAACTCTTAGGAGGAAACATAGTAAAAAGGCTCCTTCTCACATGGATTTGGAATAATTTTTTGGCTATGACACCTAAAGCAAAAGCAGTCAAATAAATAAGTGGGACAACATCAAGTATAAAAGCCTCTGCACAACAAAAGAAATGATCAATAAAATGAAAAGGTAACCTTCAGAATGGGAAAATGATTTGGACATTACATATATGATAAGGGGTTAAATATATAAACTATATATAAAAAACTCAGATAACTCAGTAGCAAAAGAATCCCAAGTAATAATTAAAAAATGAGCAAAGGATCATTTGTTTGTCCAAAGAAGACAAACAAATGGCCAAGAAGTACATGAAAAGATGCTCTATATAAGTAATCACTTAGGGAACACAAATCAAGACCACAATGAGATATCATCTCAGGCCTGTTAGAATGGTTGCTAAAACAAAGATAAAATATAACAAATACTGGTGAGGAAGTGGAGAAAAAGTAACCCTTGTGTACTGTTGATGGGAATGTAAATTGGAGAGCCACCATGAAAAGTGATATGGAAACTCCTCAAAAATTAAAAATAGAACCAGCATATGAGCCAACAATTCTACTTCTGGGTATTAATCCAAAGAAAATGAAAACATTACGTCAAAGAGATATCTTTACCCCCATGTTCATTTATAATAAACAAAAGGCCTGGTGCATGAAATTCCTGAACTGGGGGTGGAGGGTATTGGTGTCCCTCAGCCAAGTTTTCTATTAGTATGCCACAAAAAATTTTAAAGCATGCAATAGCTGACTGTTTACTCAGGGCATTAACCTGTTTTCCCTTAGATTGTCAAATTTAAAAAGATAGCAGCCAATACAACAACAGCCATTCAGTGTAAATGAATCAAAATTATACCTTTTTTTTGGGGGGGGGTCAAATTGGCAAAAAATATGATATATTTTTTGGTGTGTCACAGGATTGTAGTAATTAGTTTATGTGTGCCCTGAGATGAAAAAGTTGAAAATCGCTGTTATATGGAATGTCAAAATGTAATTAAAATCAGCCGCAGGAGAGGCCAGGTGAAAACAGAGGCATTCTGCCTTCAGCTTCCTTCTCCTCCTCTCAGATGGTGCTCTAGCCCTCTGTGGAGCTGACTGTCACCCTGCCCCCAGCTCTCCACCCCCACCCCAGCTCCCAGATATTCTTGTTTTTATTCTCACTCTTTTCCCATTGATGCCACCTGGTCATTTCATGCTCTTCCACTCTGAAACCAGACAGTTGAGTCCGGGGCTGGGGTGCTGGCCATGGAGCTCCTGCTCCAGTGAGGATTAAAATGCTAGTTGAGATCAGGGATTTTTTGGTACCAGCTTAATTTTTCTTTACCAGAATATAGAAGTGCTTTCTTAAACATTTATGAGACGGAAAATAGTTGGCCTTTTTTCTAGTTCATACAATGTTCCTTACAAATACGTACTTTAAATGCTGATAGCTATTAAAAGTAAATCATACAATCAAAGGAAAAGTATAATAAATAAACTGAAAGGTTTCTTTGCTCCCAGAATTTCTTGAATTCCAAATGAGCTTTATTTGTAAAAGATAAGCAGGCCTCTTAAAATATTTTCCCCAAGTTCAAATATCTTACAATTTAGGATTAAAACACATTTCTAACAATACAGCTGAGATCCACTTTTTACAAACCATCACTGCCTCTGCCCTGCAATAATGTTATTTTTCTTAAAACATTCAGCACAATCTCTCATCAAAACTTTCCTCCCCCAAGAATAGAACTATTTACCTACTTAGTATATATGCTAGAGTCATGTTTGGCAAACTTCGGTTTGCGAGCCACATATTCGGCTCTTAGGCATCTTGGGTGTGGTTCTTCCACAAAATACCATGGCCTGGGCGAGTCTATTTTGAAGAAGTGGTATTAGAAGAAGTTTAAGTTTAAAAAATTTGGCTCTCAAAAGAAATTTCAATTGTTGATATTTGGCTTTGTTGACTAATTAGTTTGCCAACCACTATGCTAGTGGAAGCTTAGACACTCCAACCCCTTCTCACTACTCTGAGAAACTTTAATAAAAACCTTTATGTCCCTCCTGCATGACCTAGGAACCAGGAGGTCAGGGTTTGATTTCTGGTCAGGGCACATGTCAGGGTTTCTGACTCAGTCCCCAGTGGAAGGCATGCAGGAGCCAGCCAATTAATGATTCTTTATCATCATCATCATCATCATCATCATCATCATCATCATCTCTCTCTCTCTCTCTCTCTCTCTCTCTCTCTCTCTCTCTCTCTCTCTTCCTCTCTAAAATCAATAAAAAATCTTTACATTTTTTTGCAATTAAAATGTAAAACACAACACACATAAACAAAAACAGGAAATCAATCACCTTTAGTCCAGCGATGGGAAGAAGCTCAAGCTTTCTAGGTTCACTAAAGTCATCCTGAGGTGACTACAATTAACAGAGCATTCAGAAGTCCACAGCACGAATGGGAAGAACTACAGAGCTCGGGGAACATTAGCAAAGCTCTATGCTATCACATTTGCCAAACAACAGTAGGATCACACAAGCATATTGATTTTGAATATGAAGCACTGACTTCAGAATGAAAAAAAAAATTGCACCAATGAGAAGGCAATTCCTTCTAAAGATGAAGCATTGTATTCAGAAAAGAGAATGGGTATTTGATAGAGTCTGGAGATTTAAAAATTAATTCTGTGAGTTCTTTCACTTGAAAATGCTTCTCAGGATATGAAGAAATGTAAAAAGCTAGTTAAACTTAATGGTTATTCTCAACTGTTGGAATTAACATTTAATTCTTTTGCTAGCTCACTTTGGAGATGTCGTGTGAGAAAGGGAGAATATGGAACTAGCTTTTTCCATTTTTATTATGAATTCCAGTCTCACGGAGGAGCAGAGCTGGAATTACATAATAGCCCCGGGAAAGGTCTGAAGCACCAAGGAGCTTGGATTAAGGCAAGGCTGCACACTTATCTTCCAAGTCCAAACCTATGACCACAGGCCATCTAGACCACATTCAGAAGGAAAAGAGAGACTTAAAACAATTTTCAGTGTCTTGAAGGAAAAGAAACATGAATCCACAGGCAAGCCTTTCTCCTAATTACAGAGTAGCAGTTTAACAGGAGCTTCTTGGCAACAAATTTCTAAGTGTGCAGCCACCTCTAATTCCACAATATTGAAGTGTGTGTGTTTTCCTTTATGGCAGAGGCACAAAGAATGAAAATTGCCCTGAACACTCACAAGTGATAGGCCCAGCTCATTACAAATACAGCTGAAGCCAGTTGTCCATGCAAAGTACATGTATATTAAAAGAGTGAATAACATACCCATTCCGAAAGGTCACTGAGCTAGCAAATCAAAAACAAAACAGTCAATGGATATGTTAGTGGGTGCAGGTCTTGCTGGAACTTTTAAGTAATTTGAGGAATCTACTGACACTTACTACATGGGAAAAAACAAACAAAACAATGAGAATAAAGGGGGTGGATTTCCTACCTGGTGAAGATTTTATTTTGGCTAGAAGCTACCAGTAACCTTAGATGCAAAAATTTGTCTTTACTTCCTTTTCCCAGTTCAGTGCTGATGCCATCAAGAAACTAGCAAGCAAGCAATATGCTGTAGTCTAAATTTGTCTGTAGCACTTTTTCATAATTACATTATGCAAGAAAATCCCTCCTAAGGAAATGGTCAGTACCTACATCAACTTATTTGGGATTTTTTTCTTAGAAATACTGTAAATAATCGATTAAAATTTTCTTATACCAAAAAGGGGCTTTCTTACCACAAAGAAGGTCTTTCAGATGACATATTAAATATTAATTAGATATCATGTTATCAAAAGGTCAGTTCAACAATAAAATGAGTTACTTGCATGCATTTTCATAAGTATCAGCTTTTCAGAGAAACATTAAAATCCACTGTATCAATATAAAATTCTAAAACCACAGTGTAACATGAGAAAGAACTATAAGGAGGGGAAAGGGTGCAAGAGAAGGGGCATATGTTTAATGCCAAAGTTTGGAGGCCTCTCATTACTTTTTAATTTTTGAGAATAATGTTTGGCTCTTTGAAGAGAGAAATTCTGTCAGTGTTACAGAATGCATCCCATGTTCTTCCACAAGACAATTTGCAGGAGATTCATGTCTCAAACAAAATTTAAAATTATATCGCCTTCACTTAATTCTTTAGGGTTGCTGTCTATCCTCTTTGTTCACACTAAGGCAGAAAGAAAATGGACACATTGATTCATTCTTCCTAATATGATGGGAGCCAGGGTCTCAGGAACAATAGCTAATACAACAAACAGGCTAGCATTTCCAAGGCTAATGTGATAGCTTATAGTCATGGTCAGCCCAGGGGGAGAGGGGCAGTGACACTTTTCCATTTTAACATGGCACCTGCAACCTTCACAGATAGGGGGATGTACTTCTGGATCTAAGCGAGGTAGTAATTTAGAGATGGGGAAACCAAAGCCCAGAGCAGGGAAGAGCTGTGCTCACAGTCAAACTTCCAGTTGGTGGAGGTGTGAGGACCAAACCCAAACCTCTTGACCCCAAGCTTTGTCACCAGAACTGGCTGCCTCCCATGAGCAAATCTGCAAGGTGAACTCAAGCTCAGGGCAAATTTTAAAGAGTAGTTTTCAACATAACTCCCCCAAGCTTTTACATGAAAGAGCAATTACACCAGGTAGATTTGGTTGTTATATTGTAAATATAAAGTATTCTTTTTGGATGATTAGAAAATAGATTAAAAAACAAAACAAAACAATACAAGCATCCAGAATCAGAATGCTATTTTTTCTCCCTTTCAAAAGAAAAAGAGGGGAAAGTCAAACAAGTTGAGAATGTAATACTATGGTATACAGCTCTCAGAGAGTGGGCAGCTGGCAGGGGTAGTAACCCCAGATTGAACAAACAACCTGCTGGATGCTGGCCCTGGGATGGGGGAGTCCTCATTGGGAGCACCAAGAAGATACTTAGAGAGCTTGACGCAGTGGCTTTTTACCAAATAATGCAAAAGAAGTTCAGATTTGAACACCTCATGGGGCTATGTGGGTGCATCCTGGTTACCCTGGTGTATGGGCAGAGTAGCAGTTTACCATGAGCTTCTGGTCAACAAAGAAGCTCATGGGATTTACATCATGCAACTTGCAGAAGTGACTGTACTTTTTCTGTAAAGAAAATTTCATAACCTATTCTAAAGGTATAATTGATGTCTACTGTTAGATTTGACTCGTTCAATTATTTCCCTCTTTCAAAAAATGTACTCTTTAAAAAAATGTCAATGGGGATGAGGTTTCTCTAGAATTATGTACGTAGTTCCTCCATCAGTCTTGCTCTATCCTCACACACATGCCACAATAAATTCTCATTTTGCCCCTTTTCTGACAATTCTGAAGGGAAGGCAAAAACCTCACATTAAGAGGCTAAATCTAGATGATGAGGATATCCCCTCTCTTCTATAATATAGACGTGACAGTGGGACCTCAGCGCCCCAGAAATAGAGGTAGGGATCTTATTGGCCTTCTTTGTTCTGGATGACTACAAGCTCTCTAAATGTGGGCACAGCTGGAGTTCAAACTTTAGTTAAGGCTTCATCAGCATCTATTTTGATTTGTTTATTACATAACAATGTCAAGGTAGATGCATCTTTAGCACATTCTTTTTTAATGATGTCATCACATTTTTGTGACTAAATTATCTATGATGACAAGATGGGTGAATGTCCTGAACTTGGCTATAAAGTATCTCATGATCTGCTCTTTAAGGACCTTTACATGAACAGAGCACAATGGAAGGTTATGCCACACTGATTGTTTACAAGGTCACATGATTTCAGGAGATAATCTTCTAGCGTCTCAGAAGGCATGGGACCCTTGTCCTCAGGCATGAAAAATGTACTGTACCATTCATGTACATTTCTCTAGTGTAGTATTCCACTCTAAAGATAGGGGGAAATGAAAGGAGCCTAAAAGCTTCTTTTTAGGATTAGTGGGACTTTCACATAAATAATTCAGTGAAGAAGCAAAGAGAGAGGAGCCAAATAAATAAAATAAAAAGTGGAAGAGGTAAAGTGACAACTAACCCCACAGAAATACCAAGGATTATGAAAAAAATACTATGAACAACTCTATTCAAACAAACTGGACAACCTAGATGAAATGGACATATTCTTAGAAAAATACAAACTCCCAAAACTCAATCAGGAAGAATATAAAAAACAAAATAGCCAGATAACTACCGAAGCAGTAATAGAAATTGAAGCAGTAATAAAAAAATCTTCCAGCAAACAAAAACCCTGGTCTGGATGTCTTTACAGGGGAGTTCTACCAAACATTCAAAGAATAACTAAAAGCTATCCTCTTCAGACTATTCCAAAATATTCAAGAGGAAGAAACACTTCCAAGCTCTTTCTATGAAGCCAGCATTATCCTAATTCCAAAACAAGATAAAGAAAACACAATGAAAGAGAATTACAGGCCAATATCCCTCATGAAATAGATACCAAAATCCTCAACAAAATTCTAGCAAATTGGATCCAGCATTACATTAGAAAAATCATACACCATGACCAACTGGGATTTATTCTAGGGATGCAAGGCTGGTACAATATTCGAAAATCAATAAATGTGATACATCACATAAACAAATTAAGAGACAAAAGTCACATAATCATATCAATCAATGCAGAAAAAGCATCTAACAAAATCCAAAAGGTACTTATACCCTTTCTTGATAAAAACTCTCAGAAAAGTGGGAATAAAGGGATCATACTTCAACATAATAAAAGCCTTATATGATAAGCCTACAACCAACATCATACTTAATGGGCAAAAACTAAAACCATTTCCCTAAGAATAGGAAAAAGACAGGGATGCCCACTTTCACCACTTCTGTTCCACATAGTACAGGAAGTGCTAGCCATAGTGATCAGACAAGAAGAAATAAAAAGTGCTCAAATTGGAATAGAAGTGGTTAAATTGTCGCTAATCACAGATGACATGCTATTGTACCTATAAAACCCTAAAGACTCCATAAAAAAACTACTAGATTTAATAAATGAATTTGGCAATGTAGCAGGATACAAAATTAACACCCAGAAATATATAGCTTTTTTATGCACAAATAATGAACTCACAGAAAGAGAAACTAAAAATAACAATTTCATTTTATCAATGGAATTGTTGATAGAATTTTCTTATCTTGGTAGAAAAGAAAAGAAAAAAGAAGAAGATACCTAGGAATAAACTTACCCAAGGAGGTAAAAGACCTGTACTGGAAAAATTATAGGACATTGAAAAAGGAGATAGAGGAAGACATAAACAAATCGAAGAACATACCATGTTCATAGATTGGTAGAATCAACTTCATTAAAATGTCTGCCTAAACTACCCAAAGCAATTTATAGATTCAATGCACTCCCCATTAAAATATCAAGGGTATATTTTAAAGACCTAGAACAAGCTCTCCAAAAATTCATCTGGAATAAAAAAAGACCCCAAATAGCCACAGCAATCCTAAGAAAGTAGAATAAAGTTGGAGAGATCACAATAAAAGATATTAAGCTATATTACAAAGCCACAGTTCTCAAAAATGCCTGGTACTGGCACAAGAACAGACAATATAGACCAATGCAGAAGAGAGCCCAAAAATTGACCCAAGCCATTACACTCAATTAATATTTGACAAAGGAGGCAAGAGCATACAATGGAGTCAAAACTGTCTCTTCAATAAATGGTGCTGGGAAATTTGGTCAGATACATGCAAAAAAATGAAACTAGATCACCAACTTACACCATAGACAAAAATAAACTCAAAATGGTTAAAGGACTTAAGTGTAAGACAGGAAACAATAAAAACCTTAAAAGACTCCATAGGCAGCAGCAAAATATCAGACATATGTCGTAGCAGTATCTTTACTGATACAGCCCCTAGAGCAAGGGAAACTAAGAAGAAAATAGACAAATGGGACTAGATCAAAATAAAAAGCTTCTGCACAGCAAAAGAAACCATCAACAAAATAAGAAAGCCCACTGCACCAGAGAACATATTTACCAATGCTATCTCAGATAAAGGCTTAATCTTCAAAATTTACAGGGAACTCATACAACTTAACAAAAGGAAGATAAATGATCCAATAAAAAAAATGGGCAAAGGACCTAAATAGACAGAAGGCCAAGAGACATATGAAAACATGCTCAAAGTCACTAATCATCAGAGAGATGCAAATCAAAACAACAATGAGATACCATTTCACACCTGTTTGAATGGCTATCATCAACAAATCAACAGACAAGTGCTGGTGAGATGTGGAGAAAAAGGAACCCTCGTGCACTGCTGGGGATGTGACTGGTACAGCCACTGTGGACAACAGTATGGAGTTTCCTCAAAAAATTAAAAATACAACTCCCATTTGACCCAGTGATCCCACTTCTAGGAATATATCCCAAGAAACAAGAAACACCAATCAGAAAGGATATATGTTCATAGCAGCACAATTTATAATAGCTAAGATTTGGAAACAGCCTAAATGCCTATTAGCAGATGAGCGGATCAAAAAACTGTGGTACATCTACATAATGAAATACTACACTGCTATAAAAAAAGAAGGAAATTTTACTATTTGCAACAGCATGGATGGAACTGGAGAGCATTATGATAACTGAAATAAGCCAGTCAGAGAAAGATAACTATAATATGAGCTAACTTATATATGGATATAATGAATAACATAAACTGATGAACAAAAATAGATCCAGAGACAAGGTAACATTAAACAGACTGTCCAACCTCAGAGAGAAAGCAGGTGAGGGGGATTAAAGATCAACCAAAAAACTTGTATGCATGCATATTAGCATAACCAATGGACACAGACACTGGACAGTGGGAGCTTGTCCTGGGGTATAGGAGTGGCATGGGGGGGGCATCAATTGGGGAAAAAGGAGACATATGTAATACCTTAAACAATAATTAAAAAGAAAAATAAAACACAAAGATACAAACAGCAAGAGCAGTTTCATTTGACGCATAATTATCAGTGTAGGAAAAGCAAAAAATCCTATATAATAAAAGTCTAATATGCTAAGTGCCTGGGTGTCCAGTCAGCTGTTCAGCCAATCAAAGCATAATATGCTAATGATATGCTAAGGCCACTCAATTGCTTGCTATGATGTGCACTGACCACTAGGGGGCAGACACTCTGACTGGTAGGTTAGCTTGCTGCTGGGGTCTGGCCAATTGGGACTGAGAGAGATGGGCTGGACCCGCCTTGGACCCACCCTGGAGCCCTACCCAGGAGCCCTACCCAGCTGGCAAACCACCTGCATCCCTCCCTGGCCCCAATCGTGCACTGGTGGGGTCTCTTGGCCATCCATGCTGTGCCCTCTTGCAATTCAGGACTCCTCAGGGGATGTTGGAGAGGCAGTTCTGGCCCAATTCTGTTGGCCAGGCCAAGGGACCCCACTAGTGCATGAATCTGTGAACCGGGCCTCTACTAAGTAAGTAAGTAAGTAAGTAAGTAAATAAATAAATAAATAATTTGGGGAATTAAAGAACCACCTGTCAATGAGCGTATCTGTGAAAAGGTACCTGCAGAAATAACATCTTCCCAGGTCACATTTTCCAATCAAGGTGTATTAACAGTCTAGATATTTGAGCATTTCAAGTCAAGCAGGATCTTATGTGTTCATGATGTCATGTGGTCTTATGTGTTGTATAAAGTATAACATAAATGTGGCAGCCATAACATTAATTATAATTATTTTATAGGCATATTTCATATCCTTTTTTGTTTAATGGTAAAAGTCTTCCAGTGATTAAGCCAACTTTTAGAGACGACCAGAGCCCTTATCAGAAGGAGTGCAGCTATAATTTGGTTAAACAAGGCCTTCCTTTTTCAGAAGCATTCGTGTCAAAACCCATTTGTAGTTACATAGCATTAGATGTAACATGCACCTGGTCACATAGTATAGAACTCTCCTTCCTTTGAATATGTATATGTCTGAATGGTCTGTGACAGGGAGATATTAACCAGGAAAAAAAAGAGGAACCAATATTCATTTCCACTACCCCCAGGCACTTTGTTAATTCTCACTCAATCCTAAGAGGTAGGTTGCATTTTAAAAACATGGAAACAAGGTATAGAAAGGAGAGATAATTTGCCCAAGAGGTCACCTGGACTGAAAACACATCTGCCTAACTCTGAAGAATCACCTTTGCTCGCTACAAATATTGCATGCTCTATATTCAAGGTTGTTTCTAGGATGATGAGAATAAGAATTCAGAGGGAGATGGTGACATTTCCTCTGGCCCCAAGTCCTGCTGAAGGTGACTGGTTATTGCACATACTGTCTGGCCCATCAATCACAAATGTGAAAATACTTTAATGTTTGCAAGCAGGGATTGTATTTCAAACTCCAGACATTTAGCTCATCCGGTATGGCTCAGTGGTTGAGCATCGACCTTGAACCAGGAGGTCATGGTTCAATTCCCAGTCAGGGCACATGCTCAGATTGTGGGCTTGATCCCTGTTGGAGGGTATGCAGGAGGCAGCAGATCAACGATTCTCTCTCATCACTGATATTTCTATTTCTCTTCCTTTCCCTCTCTGAAATCAATAAAAAAAAAAAAAAAAACTCCAGACATTTAATTGGCCACAGTGCCAAATATCTATTTTTTGGCAATTTTTCCCAGAATAAAAGCAGATAAAATTTAATCAGAGGTAAAGAGACCCAAGGATGAGTTTAACTAGGGTGGATTCTGAATCATATCCAACATTCTCTGCCCCCAGTTCCTCCTCATCATTTATTCTCCTTTTCAACATAAAGCTGTGTCCCCTGTGCTATTGACTGCAGCTACGGACATTTCAATAATAAACTCTTGTTGTTAGATGTGGAGCTGGACATCTTTGTTTTCTTTGTTAGCAAGAGTTCCTGCAGAATTGCAAATGTCTGCAAAAGGACTTCTGTACTCTCATCACGTGAATAAATAAACAACTGAAGTCATTTTTAAGTTGTTCAGCTGCTGCACAGCAGTGAACAGACATACCAGGCAAGGACTAATTTATGGCTGCAAGGAAAAACCCACACTCATCAAAGCATCCCCTTTGGTGGCAGCCATGATCATAACATCTATTTAAATGCAGTAGGTACCTATTTCCAAACAGAAGGGACTGGCATACAAAGGAGGTGTCATCCCATTTAAACACCCCTAGGCTCCTCAGAGAATCATTATGGTCTGTCATGTTAACTCATTACCTTCTTTATTTTTTCCTTTTTCTTCCCTGCTGAATATTATCATATAAAATCAAATTAATTTCTAATACTAAATGTACACAGCAATCCAGTGAAGGAAAACAATCATACTCAAGAGGTTATATACAAATATCATTTCTCATAATAAAGATAGAGAGCATGGATGGAATTGTGAAAGTGTTCCAAGAAGCCTGGAGTTACTGAAGCTGCTGTTTAGGTAACTAATTAGTGGAGCCGCCCACAAATAAAATCTTAATAATTTAAAAATAGTATTCTGTCCCACATTACTCCAGCTCTCTTTTCCTTTCCTGCTAGTCTAAGATCTCTAGTTAACAATAATATAATGTGTCAAGATGTAAAATAACTGTTGGATTTTTTTTTTTTTGGTAAAATAGCACAGAAAAGCAATAAGACACATTATCCAATGAATATTTAATAATAAAAGTGTCATGAATTGTTTCTTTTGGACTTGAATCTTCAAAGAGAATAAATCCCCTCTATAAGATTTAATGTATTGGTTTTGCATAGTATATATTAAAGATAGGGCCTGAAATATATAGCTATATTGAGTCAACTTCTACTATAACATGGCTAGTAATTAAGGGAAGTCTCATTCATACGTTCCAAAAGTAAGTATTAAATCTTATTAAGTTGGTTTTCGCCTTCTACTTAGAAAATAAATTATTATTTATTCTTTTAAAGACAAATTAATTAAGGCTATTATTTAAGTTCTTGGCAACAAAGAAGAACAAGGATTATAATCAGAACACTTGAATTTACTTTGTCATCTATAGAACTTCCTGAATCACTCATACTAAATGATAAAGAAAACAAAGTCTTTGAAATGCAGTTTTTGAACAAAACAGAATGCCCAAGAGGCAATTCTCCAGTTTAGATAGCTTCTATCTTCCCACTTTCTATCCTAGGGCCATAAGTAGGCAGGTCTAACTGATCTTGGTTGGCAGTTAAAGTGATGATATTCCAAATCAACCAGGCTGTCCTCACCAAAGAAGTCTGTAAATGATGAGTCTTGGAAAAACAGTTCACAATGAAAAATAAATTTGTTCCACTAAACTGGAAATGTTTGAGAGTGTGTGCCAATGGAGGAAAGCATGGGGTACTGAGGTCAATGCAAGGAGGAAGTGAACATAGACAACAGTGAACAAAAAACATTCACCTCTGTTTATGCTCTAAGGAAGAAAATAAAGCTATTTTCTGGTGGCCGATGAAAGCATTTTATTCTAAACCAAAACAGTGAAGAATTATAAACATTAGTATCAAGGACCCTAGAAAACTAATTAAATATTCTAATTTTATAGATGAGAACACCCTGGTCTCAAGAGATTAGAAGACTTGTGTGAGATCATATTAGGAGCTAGAAGATGGCCTAAATATAAATATTGCCTCTCTTGAGCCAGTCATTGTCTCTTGTACCATAAATGAGATACTTCTTTACTATGCACGGGTTTGTTAGAATCAAGTAAAAATAATCCGTGCTAGGAATAGCAAATAGTTCTTACCTGTGAGAATAAACAAGCCATCTTTTCTGACAAAGAACAGTTTAGACAGCTGCCATTTTGGACTGTGTGACTTGGCAGCCACCATGTTGGCCGCATGGTGTACAAACTCACCTGGGGGCTGCCATCTTGAAACTGCAAAGGCCAACCCCTCCCTTTGAATTAGCCAATTGCGAAAAACTGTGCACCTGAGCTCCAATCAAGAGCAAAGGACAAGTCACGTGTGTCAGGGATTATAAAGCCAAGCAGACCCATCTGCTCGGTGTGCACGCGCTTCCAGACTATGTGTGTGCACCCTTCTACATAGAAATAAATGTTTGCCTTGGTGCCTGGCTCCCGAGTGTTTTGTATTCTACCAGAACCCCTGACTTAGGGGGGGGGCGGGGAGTTTGCTTTATTTCTAACATTACCTACGTGTACTTACTCTCCAGTAGAGGATGCAGAAAAATTATTCTTGCAATTATGGTACAGAATGATAATACCTATTTACTGACTTTTGCTCAAGCAAGGCACCCATCCTAGATATGGTCAGCAAATTCTTCTCTGTAGACCTAATATCTAAATTGGCTCCTTTAAGGAGAAGTAGAGATGATCTACAGGAAGAAAAGACTAAGAAGCTGTTCTAAATGAAGGGACTTGCTGACACACCTGATCACATTCCCTTCATACTTCAGGAAGTGAAAGGAATTCAATGTGGTTGGAACATCAAGTGCCTGGGGGTATATGATAAGAGATGGGACACCAAATCCTGACGGTCTTTTTGTCTACTTAAGAAACTTGAAATTTTTCTCAAGATAATGAATGACAAAGGATTTTAAAATAGGGCAGTAGCTCAGCCAGCATGGCTTAGGGGTTGAGTGTCAACATATGAACCAGGAGGTCACCATTGCATTCCTAGTCAGGGCACATACTGGTATTTTGGGCTTGATCCCTAGGGGGAGCATGCAGGAGGCAGCCAATCAATGATTCTCTCTCATCATTGATGTTTCTGTCTCTCTCTCCCTCTCCCTTCCTCTCTGAAATTAATAAGATATATTTTTAAAAATAAAACAGGGAAATATAATGATTATATCTGCATTTTAGAAAGAACACTATGAACAGCTGAATGGGAAAAAGTGGTGGTGGTGAGGGATAAGTATAGAAGGAACAAAAGCAGTATATAAGAACAAAAGAAGGAATAATAGAGTATATAATGGAGGTAGAAAGAGGTGTTTGCTTTTGAAATATTTAGGCCATAAAATTAAAATAGTTAATGATAGATGTGTATAAGTAGATGTAGGTCATTAAGAAAAGAAAGGGTAAAAAATTATTCTGAAGTCTTTGGTCAAGGACCTTCTGACACAGGAGATATGACAAATCATCCCTAAGTTTAAAACTTAGGAATCATTTTACTGACCCAAGTAAGAGAACCTCAAGACAGCTCTGTGTTTGGTCATCATGAGTGAAACTGTGGACATCTGGGCACATGTCAAAGATTCTGAATTTCAAGGAAATCTTCTCCAAACTGCTGTAACTTTGTGTGCTCTACTGGGGCAGTCATAACTCTCCAAGAAAAAAAGAACCTGTTTAATATGCACTTTCCATCTCAAGGCTCTCTGAGCCTCTCACATTTCCTGGGGTGTTTTGGAATAGGGAAGGGGAGTAGATTCAATATCTGATGCCCTGCTTAGGCAGCATCAGTGGTGGTCTTTTTCATTTTTTGGTGGAAGTTGGTTAATCAAAAGAAAGGAAGATTAGAATTGCTAAATAAGAGGAATTAAACTCAGGGAGAAAGATTTACTGTCTCCATATGAATCAACTCAAGGACCCTAAGGTTTTCCAGTTCAAAGCTCAAGGAACAAAATAATATATGCATTTTGGGCTATGGTGTGTCCTAATCCCCACCTAGGACATAATTCAGGTACTCACCCCTTCGCCACCATTTTCACCTGTGTTGGCAAGCATTTCCTGCAGGGCTCTCACGGAGAGGGACTGTTCCAGCACAAAATTGCAGACACAAAGATCTGGAGGAACACACTGTGGAAATAAAACCAGAATGAAGATACCTACTCAGATCATTTAGGGATCAGTCATGTAATAACACGTCAAGGACAAAAGCCTATGACAGTTGGATGAATGGATGAGTAGAAAGATAAAAAGGTGGGTTTCATGCTGGATTCTAAAGGGTGAGAAAAATAAAATCCTCAAGTGGCAGGATCAATTTAACTGAGGAATGGAGGTATACAAAAGGGAAGAACACACATATAACCCCGTGAAGAAGGGACAGGAAGGATAGGCTGAGCTACACCGACATCTTGGAGGGACCAAAGGAAGAAAGCCACTGGGATCTTATCACCAAAATTTGTTAAGATGTTGATGGACAGACTAGAATGTGGATCTAGATAATGATAACCAGATTAGAAAATTCATTTACTTAAAAAACAAACAAACAACACCTTGATACCACAGTGTAAAAAGAACCAATAAAGGGAATTAAGAGCTATATAAATATACTTCTGGACAAAGAAATGTCCAGAATTATAAGAATTGATGACCTCTATAACAGTCTTACAAATTTATTATGTGCTCAGGTAATGTTATGATATTCTTATATGTTCTGGAATAGTATCAACAACAGTTAAAGAGCCTTCTTTGTATCCTGACTAGTAATATCTAATGCTCATTGAGTACTTTCTCTGCCAGACCCTAAGTGCTCTGCATATACTACCTCACTTAAACCTCACTACTTCCCTATAAGGTAGAGATGATTGATATTTCAGTTTCCTGCCCAGGAAACTTAAAGCACAGAGAAGTTAGATCATCTGTCCAAGGTAGGGCTTATATTTGGCTGAGGTGGATTCAAATATAGGCAGTCAGATTCCCAAGTCCTGACACTTAACTCTATGCTGTGTCTGCCACTGATGATAATATTAAGATATTTTTCACAACTAGAATACTTTCAATCAGTTTAAGTAGGAATGACATTTATGCAAAAGACAGTGGTTGGGATTGAGAAAATAAAAAGACACAAGGAACAAATCATTTCTCTTCCAGGAGTCTATGATCCAGTTTTCCACAATTTCTCTGGGAATATGATTTACAATCAGCTTGCATACCAAACCTTTGTTTCCTATGTGATATTGGCAGAATTCTGACAGCAGGAGACTATCAGGAATGAGGAAGGAGGACCAGAAGTCACCAGTAGCTCTGTCTAACACTCCTAAACAGGTAGAGTTATTTCCATGGAGCTCCAATTTTAAAAGTGAAAACCAGTACAGAGAACCTCTCTGACACCAATATTTTCATTTTTAAAAATACAGATAATAAAATTGGCAATCTGTAAGCACCTCTTTAACTTCCAGGTGTTTTTACATTCTTTATCCCCCTCCCCAACCTCAATGGCTTACTTGCTGGACCTGCCTACTAATTCACTTTATTAAAGTGTTAAAACCCATCCCCCTCCCCTACCTCCCGGCCAAGATGGGTAATCCTATCCCAAAAGTTATTGATCCATGGGTGACATACATTTTAAGTACTTTTCTACTTCAATAACTTTTCTGCTCAGGGTCTCGACAGTCAGACATTCTAAAAACCCATTTCTCCTAGAATTTTGGTACTACAGGGAACTGCCCAGCTCTCTTTATGAAAGTGTTGTAGCCTAGGAGAAATTCTAACACCAGCAGGCAACAATTATTCCTCGCATTTCCTGCTTTGTTTTCAAAATATGTTCTAGTTATAGGTAATTAACTCATTTGTATGGGACTTGAGCAAGCAGACAGCAGATGATGCAGGGCAGGAAGTGTTTTAGAACACATCCAGGAAGTGTTTTAGAGCACATATAGCATCATTGCAAGAAGCATACAATAATAGGATAAGGCATTTCTCTAAAGACCTTATGCTATAAACGTATCATCCAACTATCCCAAAATATGATGCCATCTAAGATGATTTTATGGAGGTCTTTTCCACTGCTTCTTAGTCTACTGTATTTTATGTAACCAGAATAGAAAGCCAAAAATGCCTGGTTTGAATATCTCCTCTTCCTCCTCCACTTCACTGGAACATGTGATTTGGAGATTTCCTAGTCAGGAAATCTGGCTAGTACTTTACAGGATGCTCTTTGACTAATTGAATGATCTCAACATTCATGCTCACTTTTACAAAAACCCTGTTCAGTCCTTTCTCTTTAAGACGGAAACTATTCCACAGTTCTAAGTGCTCGAGATTCTGCCTTCACACGAGATTGTGTAATTCTAAATCAGCTTTCTTTCCCGCCTGTGTATTTTTGCTTGAGCTCTCCTCCAACACTGCCCTCACCCATCCTGGTGGAGGAACACTGACAACACGGACATTAGGCAGGCTCCAATCATATTTTTCTTTTCCTTCCAGATATTAAAAGGTCCATGGTGGTTATGATTTAATTATTGGCAATGAAAGGATACATTAAACCAGGTCATAGTGAGCATGGGGAGGAATCATTTTATTTGGGAGTGCTCCATCTGCCACTGGTTTACATAGTTTCCTTACAGGTTAGTTTTCTACCTCTAGAGTGTGCTCCCTGCCTGGACTCAAGGATAAGGTCACATCACTCCAATCGCATACACATGGGCAGTCGCAAAGGAAGGAACAAGGCAATAGGAATATCTGGAGAAAAACAAAATGCCACTAGCAACTTCTTCATGATATGAATGGAGTACAGAGCACAGAGCCATGTGACCTGCTACTTTAGCTGCCATCCTTAATTAAACTCTACACCAACTTGAGCTCCCTTCTACACACTACCCAAGAATGAGCAAAAGCCACTGGTCCAGCAAAGCTAATTTGTTTACAGTGTGAGAGTCCCCTAGGAGGCCAGCTCACTTCTCTGCTCTGGAGTCTGTACCTCAGTCACTCTGTCTGGCAGGCATTGGGGCATGTATTTGATGATTCTTAGCACGGAGAGAAGAGCTCTGTTGACATCTGTTCTGAAATAGTTCTTCATCACTCTCCCCAGTCCTGTCCTTAGTCTACAGAAGCTCTATGTTTCCAAATGTCCTACAGAAAATCTTGAAAAGCCATGGCCCTGGGTAAGCATTCATTTAGCCCCACTATATAAAAATTAGTGAAAAAGAAGGCCTACGGACTGTTCATGTCCCATAAATTTATGTAACATCTTCCTCATTGCAATAAAGGTATTTTTCTGGGACTTACTAGATCCAAATGGTGGGAATCTGATAGTCCTCTTACTAGATTCATTTAGCATTTTTCTACCTAGCATCCCACAATAAGCATTCAGTACTGCAGTCAGACAAGCCTTCAGGGAAATGAAGAAGTGAGTTAATTATAAGGAGGGGGATTGAGATTCCTCTATTACACTGTTAACTACAGTATATTTTGGCTTATACAATTCTTTATGCACTGTAGTATGTTTCACTAGATTGTGAGTATTTTGAAAAATCTATGTCTTCTTCTACTTTTGGTATCCCCAATACATAGACCAGTAAGTGCTCAATTAAAGTGTTCTTGAACTGACTCTCTGTGTCCCAGAAGACTATCCAATATGTGGCTGTGGTTGCAGATGAATTGCACTGAGCACCCACCTGCCCAGCTGGGTCCCTTCTCAAGTCTCCTTCTTACTGTTTAAGAGATCCTTCTTTTTCATTATCATAGGACTCCTCCTATTTCTCTGTTAATCATTCTGGCTCTCACCCAAACATTGGTTAAGAGTGAACACTCTATATAGTACTACCTGAGGTCCTGTCTCCGTTCAACTACTTATTAGCTGAATGATGTTAGTCTCTGTGTACATCAGTTTCCTTATGTGTAAAATGAAGATGTAATAATACTTTTAAAGATGAATTACATTTTTATATTTAAAGAGATTAAAACAGAATCTGGTACATAATAGGTACTCATAAATATCAGATTTTATCCCACACAGAGAAGTAAAATTAAAACATCAATATCTCACTTAAATCCATTTATACTAGAGCCTGTTGCACAAAATTTGTGCACAGGTGGGGTCCCTAGGCTTGGCTGAAGATCAGGACCAATTGGGGTCAGGCCAATCAGGTCCAGGCCAATCATGACCTGAAGGCCCCGGCGGGGTCAGGAGAGGAGACAATGGTTGCTGGGCTGGGTGCGGAAGGAACAGATGCCAGACATCCACACTGCCCTTAGTGCCCTGCCACTTCATGGCTCGTGCCCTCACCTCCTCCTTCTTCCTTCACTGCCATGCCGCCACTGGAGCCTGTCATCCAGGGGGAGGGATGGAGCCTGCCAGCTAGGGAAGGATGGGGAGAGGGACCATGGAAGTTTTGACAGCCAAGGGAAAGGGCCATGTGAGGTTGGCTGCCAGTCCTGAGGAAGAAGCCAGCCCTCAGCCCCCCTGGGAAAGGGGTCATGTCTGCTGCCACCCATCCATTTTCCCATCCCAGCCTGGGGCCTGGCCCAAGCAGGCAATCAGGGGCTGCTAACCAGGTGGAAGGACCACAGTAGGTTGGCTGTCTGGGGGAGGTTTACTGTGGGAGCTCACTGTCCACCAGGGGGCAACTACTGTGTTGAGCATCTGTCCCCTGGTGGTCAGTACACATCATGGCAACTGGTCATTCTGCTCATTCTGGTCATTCAGGTTGTTTGGTTGTAACGGTCTCTTAGGCTTTTATATATATAGATAACTAACTAGAGGCCCAGTGCACAAATTTGTGCACAAGTGAGGTCCTTTGGCCAGGATGGTGATGGGGGCAGATTAGGGCCATCTCACCCAGTCCTGATCAGGGCCAATCATGGTCAGCTTGAGGAGCTGCAGGAGGTTGGCTGGCCATGGGAAGTTGGTTGTGGGAGTGCACTTATCACCAGGGGACAGCTCCTGCATTGAGCATCTGTCCTGTGGTGGTCAGTATGCATCATAGCTACTAGCTGATTGGTTAGTTGTCCAGTCATTATGGTCACTTAGGCTTTTTTATATATAGACTAGGGGCCCCATACATAAAATTCGTGCAAGAGTAGGCCTTCCTTCCCCTGGCTGCTGGTACCAGCTTCCCTCAGGCATCTGGGACCCGGGCTTCACTCTGGTTACCAGCAGGCACCTGGGACCTGGGCTTCTCTCACAGCCCTGTCTGGAAGGTCGTCCAGAAGGATGTCTGGTTTAATTAGCATATTATGCTTTTATTATTATAGATATTTTTGAAGTTCTTATTTTGTGTAAGGATAGTCAAAATCTTTGCCTTTTAAGGCTATGTAGTTTAGTGGAATGTTGGGGAAGCAAATGGACAATTTCCAAAGTATAATTCAAAATGTCCAGAGGTGAGTAAGAATGCATGTAAAGAAGCTCACAGAGTTGAATGTGTCTGGAATAGAGGAAGGAAAAGTGGGAGGAGGAAGGGAATGGAAAAACAAACAAAGGAAGATGAAAAGTGAGGCTGAAGAAAAGAAGGTGTAAGATTGAGAAGAGTCTTGAGTCCCGTTGTTAAGAGGTTTGGACTTTATCTTCAGAACAATGGAGCAAAATTAAAGGAAGTTATATAGGAAATGATGTAACCAAATTTTCATCTTTGAAAGATCATTGCAGGTCCAGTGTGAAGGAGGATAGATCAAAGCTGAGGTACACATTAGGAAATTATTACAATAAAAAAGTAGTTAGGAGGTGACAATGGGATGAATTAAATCAACTGCAGTGGAGATGAAAATAAGGGAATGGATTTGAAATATCTGGAGAAGTTAGGTATTCTAAAACTTGGTGATTAATTGGATATGAGAAATGATGAGAAAGAAGTGGAAAAAGACCAGTGTTTCTATTGGATGGTGCAGAGTGCAAAAAGATAGGATTCAGTGAGAACAAGCCACACCAAGAATCCAAAAGACCACAGGGGTAGTAATTAGTCTTGGCAAATTGTCTATTGGAATCTCTCATTTGGGCCAACAGAATGATAATGGGAGGGTAGAGAAGCTGCTCTGACTCTGTATGGATATCCCTGACACCAAGGTAGGGTCATCTAGGAGGAGAGGAAGAGTTTGAGGAAATGACACATATTCTCCACAAAAAGAGAATTCCTAGAGACCTAGCAAACAAAGTCACCCCAATTAACCTCACTTTCCTTTCCCATGTCCATCAAGCAGTCAGCCAACATTTAGAGAGCACAATAATATGCATTCAGGACTGTGCTAACAGATGTGGAGAGCAAAAGAGAAAAGTAAGACACTTTCTATCCTTTAAGGAATTTTGAACCTTCAAGAGATAGACCTACTATGCATGAGTCTTTATGAAACAATGCAAAGGAGTATATTCAATGTGAATTTGAGGGGTATGAATATGTCTGGTAGGACCCAGGGCCCTCTCAAAGTGTGATTAGAAAAGGCCAGCCCAGGCTGGCTCTTGGCCCAAAGAGGATTTATGTAGGCAAGGAGTTCCTGGCACACATCAAGAACTCAAATTTTTGTTTAATAAATGAACAAGATGAAAGAGTTATTCTTTCCATTTGTATATGTGTATTCTTTTTTGTTTAAAATTCCATTCGTTGAAGTAGTATTATTAAGTTATGGGCTTTACACAACCTTTTTCCTTATTTTCCTTTGCTTTTTCACCAAAAGAAAAAGTCAAGTACTGGAAGTATTATGAGTCAGCAAAAGAATGAGCAAAGGAAGGAGAAAATAGTAGATATCTCCTGCTTACTAATTTTTGTACCTATACCTCCCATATCAGTCCCAGGACTGAACATCTAGATAAATGCCAT
This sequence comes from Antrozous pallidus, assembly GCA_027563665.1. Lineage (NCBI taxonomy): Eukaryota > Metazoa > Chordata > Mammalia > Chiroptera > Vespertilionidae > Antrozous > Antrozous pallidus. The sequence continues at coordinate 37,971,992 of CM050515.1, forward strand.
TGATATTTGTGCTATATTTATGGACTGGTGGGTTTACACAAACTCAGCCCTACTACAATGGCAGGCTATAGAGTCTTACCTGCAAACTGAAGTAACTTCTAATGTCAATCACACGAGGAGGAGTGACTATGAGAAGAGAGGCCAGACCGAAGGAAGCAGAGCTGAGAAAGTTGGAAGAATGAATCTCACATTCTTGGACCCATATTATGAAGAGTCATCATAGCCCATGGGGTGTTCTTGGGCAGGTGTTACAAAAGCATCCAACCAGTGACAAGTCTGAAGGTAGAAAGCAAGGGACTCGAATAGGGCATTCTTTCCTCTGGGGTTCCATGTAAACAAGGACAGGAGTAGTGAGTATGTTAATTAAGAATCAGAAATTTTAATCCAGAATGTAGGAATACGTTGGCCCTTCCATCTTTACTTTTCTTGTGTACTTCCATAGGGTTGAACAAAAACAACTTTTTTTTGGAAGTTCTAGTCTTCTTCAGTTGAATTATGTAAAGTGAGAAAAATTCTTGGTTTGTAAGGGAGCTAGAACATTAAAGAGAGCAAAGTGCTCCCCTGTGGCCCACAAGATGGTAGTAGGCATAATCAAACAGAACTACAAGACAGCAGCAAAACTCAGAGTACAAAGCTGGGGGTTCCTTGACAAACAGGACCCCCCTATTTAAGAATAAGCCTTGAAACGTCTGAATTTTATTAAGGAAGACTGTCAATTGTGCTCCTTTGTGCTCTCTTCATGCTGCTTAAGACTGCCTAGTCTGGGAATAAATTCTCACAGCTCTAGATTTCAAGTTGGGTATATAAAGGGAGACTGTTCCTCCAAGAGCAATTTGTCTGCTGGTAACAGGCAGAGCTAGTCTCAGTCTTCTACATGCTTTGTGTTTGTTCCATTTCACTGCACTGCCTCAAACAGGACTGATAATCATCTCCCTGTGATGGCTCAATGTAGTTCCACTCAGAGACCATAGATGAGATGACTTCCCAAGCCCTCAGGGGCAGAAAACCATTCTCTCTTCCAGAAAATGTTCCAGCTCACCCAGGCTCCCTTGGGTACAGTGTGATACTGGCTAAGGACCGACTGTCCATGGAATAGCCTCAAGATAGCCAGAGATGGCACATGTAATTTGCTTTACAGGAGCTCTAAGCACTTTATAGACATTATCTCATCCACCTCCAGCAGACATGAGCTCATTTACAGACACCATATCTATTATTGATATACAAATAATTATTTGTATTATGTTTATACTTCAAAGCTAGAGCAAGTCATTAACCAAGCTAATAACCACATCCATCCCAACCAGGTTTTATTTAAGCATTTAGGCAGTTCAGTGTTTTTAAACCTTCCTTTGTCATTTCTGCTAAGTTGTTGATAGTTTACAATAGAGTTATATAGTGAACTAGAGGCCCAGTGCACAAAATTTATGCATGGGTAGGATCCCTAGGCCTGGTTAGCAATCAGGGCCAATTTTTGGGGTGGCCGGCGGAGTGATTGGGGTCCCTACTCACACCAGCCTTGGCTGGCCTGGTGCCATCCACTTGCGAGCCCCACCCCTGATGCCACCACATATGGGCTTGGGGCAATTCCTGTGTTGACTGTCTGCTCCCTGATGGCCAGTGCATGTCATAGCGACCAGTTGTTCCACCAGTTATTCTGCAGTTCAGTTGATTTGCATATTAGGGTTTTATATAGATAGATGTTTAAATTGAAAGCTTCTGCAAATCTCTGGATTTCTATGAAAACAGATAGCCTAACACATTGTAGACTAGTAGTTTTATTGCTAGCTTTACCCAGTGGCCAGATAAGTTTCTATGGAGTAAGTACTAAACATGTTTTACATAAATGTTAAAGGCACACTTTAAAATGAAATGCCCATTGCATTTTGAAATTATTTATTACATGTTCTTACAAGTTAATATATTTTTAAAGTATGATACTTTGTAAAAAAAAAAACACTGTTTAATATGAAGCAAGAATTCTTGTGATCTGTCTGCATTGTGTTAAGAATCATTTTAGAGGTGGGTCAACTGAGATACAAAAGTATTAGGTAAAACTTCTATGGGCAAATAAAGAAACAAGAATAGAATCCATATAACACATTTTAAATGTCTCTATTTACCTCTCTATATAATTATCCTAAGTATTATTCTAAATGTTTATAAATATTATCTCATTTTACCCTTCCCTCAACCCTTGCAGGGAAGAAATTATAGCCATTTTACGGATGAGAAAACTGGGGCTCAGAAAGGTTGAAACACTTCTTCACAGTCATATGCTGTGGATAGCATTTAAATCCTGAATTTCAATCTCAACTCTTTCTGACTCATGCTGCAGAGAAGGTTTGCAAGTCCAGACACCAAGACTACAGAATTCTATTTTCCCACTAGGCTATGCCCCCTCCAAACTTTTATACTCTAATAAAAACTTTAAAAAATTATATTGGATTCTTAACTATTTCAGAAAGAGGTCTCTATTTTGGAATGACAACTGGGAATACAAAGACTACAGACTGAAGATGCTGGGACTGCCAGGGTGCTGGATCTTTATAAAAATCAAGATTTCTGGCAGGCAAGATCTTGTCAATCTTTTCATGCACTTCCAAAATATGAGACAAACTTTCCTTGCAAGCTTTCTCTTCCTAAAGGCACCTCAACTCTGGGCATAACGGGACAGTTTCCATCCAAGGACACACATATGTGCATTTAAATTGTGTCTATCCAGATTTTAAACATTTTGAAGGAACAGATTTTGCCTGTGTTAAGAGCTGTTACTATGTAACAAGCTTGCAACACATAAAACTTTGCCTAGGTTTTCTATTTTTTAAACATTTTGCTATGGTAAAGGATAGAGAATATTTCTAAAATACATACAGAAACTATTCAAAACAGGTGAGTTTCAATTTTTGCTTGATTTTTCTAACAAAAGCCATTGTATGTAGAAAGTAAGATCCACAAAATTGAAAATGAATGGAAAACATTATTTTTTGTGTGTGGAAGAGAAGAGAGAGATGTCTATATATATATATATATATATATATATATATATATATATATATATATATAATTTTAAATGAAGTAAAAAAAAAAAAAAGCTCCCTCCTGATGCCTGAGGGAATCAAGTACACAAATGTGATGCTCTCAGCATCGAGCAGTCTCTAGGTGGTTCTTCATTTGAGGGATGAGGGAGCTGCCCTGGGAGAACCTAAGCTGTGGAAAATCACTATGGTGCTGCAAGGAGACTTACTAAGCAGAATCATTCTCAGCCATGGACAGAGCGATTACAGCATCTGATGCCATCCTGGCCTGAAGTATACTCCAAGACAAGAGCCAGTATTCAGAAGGAAAGCAATAGAAGCTGACTATATGCAAGGAAAAGGAAGAATGTTATCAAGTTATAGAAAGGTGTTGATATTTTTAAAAATAAAACGTTTCTACTAGGAAATTAAATATTTACTTAAGGACACTTGCCGAAACGTTTTCTATGCAAGGGAAGTAACACTCCCACCTAGGAGCAGGAAATCCAAGTTGCAGGCCAATTTTCCCTTGACAAGAGTCTTGCTGAGAAACGCCAACCTCAAGTGATAAAGCACTGAAAGCACTCACAATCGCTGCTCCTTCACCCTACCCCCCAAATGCCCAGGTATTTAGCTGTTTAACTGACACTGATCGACAGAACCATTACATCTAGCCTCTTTCAGGGAGAATGTTTATTAATTCAAGTGACAGCAACATTTGCAACGTTGATTATCCTTGTAATGATGCTCAGAGATTTTTCACTAGAGCTCACATAAATATAAGCTTGCTCTGGAGGCACTGATGTGGAAACGTGGGTGGAAGGATCTCCTGGGTGAGGCTGCTTACATTCCAGACCCTGGGGACCCTTCTCCAGTAGGTACTTAAGGAGTATTCCAGGCTTAGCCAATGTGACTTAGTGGACAGAGCATTGACCTGTGGACTGTAGAGTCCTGAGTTCAATTTCAGGCAAGGGCACATACCTCGGTTGCAGGTTCCCGGCCCTGGTCCTGGCATGAGGGAGGCAAACAATCAATGTGCCTCTCTCACATTGGTGTTTCTCTCTCTCTCTTTGGCCCTTCCGCTCTCTCTAAAAGAGAGAAAAAATATCCTCAGGTGAGAATTAATAAAAAGAAAAGAAAAGAAGAACAACAGTAGTCCAGGTGTTCTCCAGGAGGCCTCTGACTTCTCTTTGAGAGACACTGCAGAGCACCTGGATCAAACAAAGAAAATCAAGTCCCTGGAGAGCAATTGATCCTTCCTCTGGTCTTTTGTTAAAGCATTCATCCAAATATAGGACTTTCTTTCAAACGAGTAACCCAATTATTTGAAATGCATGTGATTGTTGCTTTTATGATCTTGCCTCATATGGTCCCAACCAAAAATAACACCAAGGTGCCCTGGTCACCTCTATTCTGCCATGCATCTGTTATTTCTGGAAAATTAAGAAAAAATGTTACGAAGGGCCTGGCAAAAATGAGTGCTGTGAAGTTTGTGTTCTTAAAAAAAAGGGGAGGCAACGGACCTAATATAAATAGATACTTTTCTAAAGAAGACAGAAGGAAGGCCAAGAAGCATATGAAAACATGCTCAAAGTCACTAATTATCTGAGAGATGCAAATCAAAACAACAATGTGGTACCATCGCATATCTGTCAGAATGGCTATCAACAATAGATCAATAAACAACAAGTGCTGGTGAGGATGCACAGAAAAGGAACCCTCGTGCACTGCTGGTGGGAATGCAGACTGGTGCAGCCACTGTGGAGAACAGTATAGAATTTCCTCAAAAAACTAAAAATGGAACTCCCATTTGACCCAGTAATCCCACTTCTAGGAACATATCCTAAGAAACTAGAAACATCAGTCAGAAAGGATATATGTCTCCCTATGTTCACAGCAGTGCAATTTACAATAGCTAAGATTTGGAAACAGCCTAAATGCCCATCAGCAGATGAGTGGATCAGAAAACTATGGTACATCTACACAATGGAACACTATGCTGCTATAAAAAAAGAAGGAATTATTACCATTTGCAGCAGCCTGGATGGAACTGGAGAGCATTACATTAAGTGAAATAAGCCAGGCAATGAAAGAAAAATACCACATGATCTCACTCATTTATGGATAATAAAGAACATTATAAACTGGTGAACAAAAAGATAGATACAGAGGAAGTAAAGCATCAAACAGACTGTCAAATTACAGCAGGAAGGTTGGGGAGCAGTGGGGAGATAAGAAATCAACCGAAGGACCAGTATGCATGCATATAAGCATAACCAATGGATGCAAGACACTGGGGGGTGAGGGCATGTACAGGAGTAAGGTGGGGGTGGGCAATGAGAAGATATGTTCACATGTAGTACCTTAATCAATAAAAAAGGAAATAAATAAAAATAAATAAATTAGTAAAAATAAAATAAAATAAAATAAAATAAGGGGAGGCCAGGAAAATCAGAGACAAAACACTGGTCAGCGGCTTGTCTGTCTGCCTGCTGGGGGAAGCATAACTGACAGGCGGGAGGCTTGATTTGGTTCTTGACTGAGCCAAGCTTTTTTTCCTGCCTGGTATGGTCAGCTTGTTAAATAACAAAGGTGCCACTGGACACTTGGAACACTTGCACCTCGAAAAACAAAGTTAGGGAGGGACAGCAAATAATACTGTTTATGGGCAGAGAAAACTGAAACAATGACTCTTTTTATGATCCTGAAAATATGGCCATAATGAAAACTCAGCTTAATGAGCAGCATAGGTAATACAACAAAGTCTGGATAAGTACTGGAACCCTTAAGTTCCAAGTTTTCAATGGGAACTCCCCTGAGAAACCAGAGCTGTTATTCTGAAGAGCATGCATATTAGAAAAATAGCTGGGATCCAGAAAGAATAAAGGCACACGTGAGAAAGGAAGTGAAATCAGCGTGCATATTCCATACTCCACAAATCAGGGGTACAGCATCCACTAGAGGAGAGCCTAGCATCCAGGGTGGTGGAGTAAGTAGCAGGTTGACGGGCAGCAAATCAAGGGATGAGGTAAAAGCTGAGCGGGGCAGGCTGGTAGGAAAGTCTCGTCTCAGCTTACCGTTTACACTTCAGACTTGAATTTGGTTTACGTTAGTTTTGGTGGAGCATGCACCTCCAAAGTGTTCGTTTCTGTTTTGCTCACACTCTCCCCTCTTTGGACCGATTATGTGGTTGTGAAGGAATTCAGAAACCATGGTGAGGCTTTTCCCTATTACCCAGCAGGAGTATCTGGCAGCTGCAGGACAGGAGACTTTTCATTGCACACAGAAAGGGAAGATTGAGGAAAGCATTATGAGGCACCCACGAGCGCTGAGAAAATGCCCAGCTGGAGCTGAAGGCTGACAGAGAGAAGGGAGACACTGGGTGCCAATGGAAGTGCTGTCCCCGAGGTGCAGCTGTTACCAGTTTCACTTGTTTGGAAGAACCCTACTGTACTGGGACCTCCCTGACTGCACTGCCAGCTCCATGGGGCTCATGGACTCATAATCTGAAGTAAGCACACAGCTCAGAATAAAACAAAGGGCAAGTCAGCAGCTTGGTTTCCAAGTGGTTTAAAATTTTCCCCAATGCTTCCTTCCCACTCTCAGATAGAAACCAAATTATAGTGTGAAGATGCAGTTTTTATTTTTTGCCCCTACATGGCATTATTGCTTCAATAGAAACAGGCATATCACTATAAACTAAGTTCTGGATTAAAACATGTTTAGCAGGAATATATGAATAGATGTTCATTAAGGTTGCAGTTTTAAAAATCTTTGTGGAAGTAAATAACAGTTATAAATATTTTTATCCAATATGGGAAAAGCCCTTCTGTATCTCATGTTAAACTAGACCGCACCCTCCAACTACCTCATAGTATTTGAGCTAAACTCCTACCATTCAGATGTTTACATTTGCAAGAATTAGCATTATATGCAAGGATTAGTACCACATGCTCCCCTTTGGAAGGGGGAATGTATTTCTCATCACAGATATTTATATATTTTTATTGATTTCAGAGAGGAAGGGAGAGGAGGAGAGAGATAGAAACATCAATGATGAGAAAGAATCATGATCTGTTGCCTTCTGCATGCCCCCTACTGGGGAATCCCCCTATGGGCATATGCCTTGACCAGGAATTGAACCATGACCTGGTTTATAGGTTGAAACTCAACCACTGAGCAACACCAGCTGGGCTCATCACAGATATTTTAAACATGCACCTAAAGCAGGGCTTTAGAACTGCCTGTCAGTAGCTATATGAATTAAAAATGTTCATTTACTAATAAGAATTGCTTCAGTAGATGGTAACAGAGAGACCTATCACCTCATTAGCATCACCCTCACCAGGAAGTATCAAGTATGGATGCTTTAGTTTTGGTGGATATCTGTTGAATCTCACTCTTTCCAAACCTCCCCCGATTGAAGTGACTCAGGGCATGAGCCAGTTCTGATCAACACAAGAAAAGCATTAGGAGACTCAGTTTCTTCCCACTTGAACCCAACCCATCATTCAGCATCTGGTGAAGCTGGCCAGGAAATACCACATCAAATACTGCCTCTGCCCAACCATCCAAAGTCACAGGGCTGGGCGTTCACTTGAATTCCTGTCCTCAGCTCACTAGGAAACCCAGGTTACTGAGAGTCCCCCACCCAGATTATCCCCTCCTGGATAATCAGGAGTTACCTTCAGTAGATAATGGTTAATTCGATGCCATGAAAGAGAATGAACATAATGATAGAAATTAAGGAAGCAATGTCACATCTCAGAAAAATAAGTCCTTGCTCATGGTAACCTTAACAAAGTTTGTCAGACACTATGAAGATTAATGCTTCAAATTAGCCACTTGCTCTCCAGTGCTATCTGTCCTTAGGTTCTCAGTGAATAAGATGGAAATGAAAGCTGTGTTTGGCTTCCTATTAAACTTCCACATTTTGGGAAAGAAGCAAGTACATTCATTACTATAACAATTGAAAACTTTCCATGGCAGTCTGCAGGGAAGTGAACGTGATGCTAATGAAATCAAGGTCCTAGCTTTGCTTCATTTTGTGATGACTTCTGCATACCTAAGTAGGCTGGCTACTAGTCCTTTGTCAATACTTAGCCAGACAAGGAAATAGGTGTATAAGGCTGATGACTACAAATTAAGCCCTGCCAAAATTTCTAAAAGTGTGGTTTGAGGACCACCTCTCTCTAAGAATCATTCAGGAGTTTATTTCAAAAAAATAAAAGCTGAATTCTGGCCCTACCCCAGACCACAATGGGAATTGAAGGATATGCTCACTCAAGTTTAGGGAGGGCTGCTCTTCTGGGCAAATTCTGTGCCAGACCCCCTGATGCTGGCTGGGCTTATGATCTTTAAGGATAAAGCATTCTTGACATAACTTCCTTGGAAATTGGGAAGTGATCAAATCTGTAGCACTACTCCGTTTTCAACTTGAAATGTGATGGGAGGAAATTGTGGACTCTTTCTCATGAACATAAAAAAGTTCTCATCTTTTTTGGCTGTATTTTTCACAAAAAAAGTAATACCCTTTAACTGTTTACTAGAGGCTTTGCGAAAGGATAATATTGGACCTCCTGCATTCACTGTCTCAGAGTTGCATTAAATATTAAAAACCCTCCTCACCTTTATTTAGGTAAAAGAACTGAAATTGTTTGAACCTAGATTCCATAGCTAATTAGGGTAATAATTCACATTTCAAATATCAAGTGACTGCTCTTGGGGTGGAAGAGGTGGGGTAGAGATCAATTATTCCACCCTCTGTGCTCTCAGGCAGAGAGCACCTGAACCACCCAGAAGATGTGATAATCTGTTCTATTTTAAATTAGAAATATTTTGGGATGAACAGGGAATTGCTAAAATAGGTCTGAGGCAAAATCCTTAATGAAAGAGCTCCAATAAAACATGGGTCATTAGGTCTATTTTTTTTTTTTTTTTTAATTTTGCCAACCACTCCATAGCTGGTGAACAGCTGTTCGAGAGAGGTTTCCAAAAAGCTTTCTTGTACCAGTTGTCCTCATCTTGTAAAGGATTTGGATAAAGCTGAGCCGAGTTTAAGTAGAATGAAAGAAAACGATTTGAAAACGTCCTAACAGAGAAAGCAGATAAGTCCTGGAATGACTGCATTAGGAACACTTAAAAAAATCATTCTCTGAATTTGAATGAAGAAAAACAATATAATTCTTCACAGCGTTCTGAATTACTTAAAATTGCTGTGTGTCAGGAAATTAAGAACAAACAAGGTATTGTTTGCCAGTGATTCAGAAAATTCTCCAGTTCACATAGCTTGTTCAGGTCACTATTTAGAAAGAATAAAATGATAGAATAAACTACTGAAAAAGAGAAATAAAGTTGTCAATTTAAATGTCTGAAAATTAGCCTGGCCAGCATAGCTCAGTGGTTGAGCACTGACCTATGAACCAGGAGGTCATAGTTTGATTCCTGGTCAGGACACATACCCGGGTTTTGGGCTCGATCCCCAGTGGGGGCAGTGTGCAGGGCAGCTGATCAATGATTCTCTCTCATCATTTATGTTTCTATCTCTCCCTCTTCCTTCTTCTGTAAAATCCATAAAAATGTATAAAAAAACAAATGTCTGAAAATTTTAATTCCTAATCAGTTTTAAACATTTCCTTTATAAAACTCTTCTTGTGTGGCAGGCACGCAAGCAGACCTGAGCTGCTAGTCAGCATTACATTTTTATAGCAAGTTAGAGGGAGAGCAAAACCAGATCTCTTAAATCTCTATCCAGTGTTCTTTATAAATAATAGTTTGATCTGTGAATTAGGACGATTTGCATAACTTCAAAAGATTGTGTAAAAAGTCCTAACTGTGACTTAAGTTTCATCACCAGGTTTTAAAATACCTATGGGGGAAAAAAAGATACATGGACATGACTTGGGTACTTAAGACTCAAGTTCTAACACAAAGGCAATGCAGTGTTTTTCTTCCATGGAAAAAGCAACAACCAGAAAAGAGACATTCCCCTAATCACAGAAAAAGAAAAACAGGCAAGTCTTTGTGATCTAATTAGTAAGCTCAGGAGTTAGTGAAGGACAAAAAAATTACTGCTAATTGAGACCAAAATAGCAGCTGTTAGGTCTGATGAACAAAGTACTAAGCATGGCGGAGGAGCTGGGGTATGAATAATACCTGCTCATAATTCACCGGGGGCCACTTGCCTGCTGTGAAAAAGTAAATGACAAATGGACAGCAGTGCCACCTTACACACTGAATAAATTCTTTGTGAAGCTTCCCAACACTAAGGTACAGACTGTCATTAAGTAAAAAGAGGGGCTGCTATTGCCTCAAGGAGATAAGTTATCATGACAGCATTAATAACTCAACTAGAAAGGAGGACAATATAGAGGAGGAGAGATCTCAGGGTTAAAAGGTTGGACTTTATTTTTTCTTTTTAAGTAGGTCCTTAGGGCCAACGAATGACAAATGCATTAATAAATTTGACATGTGTTGTGCTTGACTTTTATACTATTCCCTTGGATTTGTTTCCCTTCTCAATCCTGGATTATAAGTAATAACAGAACATGTTCAATTGGATGTGGAACTAAAACTGCTGGGAAAAACAGTCTAGCTATCATTTGGGAAGATCTGGAAGATGGAGCCATGTTTTACAGAATCTGAGCACAGTTAGGATTGTATTCCAGCCCTTCAGCTTGATGAATTCACATGTAGACCAACATGCTGTAGAGATTTCAGAAGGAGCATGGCTCTGCCAGCACCTTTATTTCAGGTTCTATTCTGCAGAACTATAAGATAAATTCTTGTTGGTTTAAGCCACCTAGTTTATGGAAATTTGTTACAGCAGCCCTAGGAAAGTAATGTGCTATATGAATAATCTATCCCATTTTATGGCCTCTCAGTTATTTTGCTTTCTTTTGTCAACGATATTCCACTCTCCAGTTAAGCCACTCTCTATTCTTGTCGTACACCTGGGGCCTGTTTTCAGCCAAAATGTTCCATTCTGAAACCTCTGTTTGACAAACTCCACTGTCTACACATCCACTCATCTTCCAGCTTGCTTGCTTGCTCACTCAATTACTCTCATCACTGTCTATATCCCTTTGCAATAGCATTCTCCTCTATCTTTAGTTCTCTACTCATTCAGCTTAAATTCCAGATTTCATGGTCCTGTTGCCTAAACTCTCTTGCCCCTTTGTTGTCTATTACACTCACTTGGCAACACATTGACTCTGGATAACTTTATCTAGCCACATTCTCTATGACTATGCTGGAACTGCTGAGGGCTGCTGCAGAAAATTTGTAGCACTAAAAATTCCTGGTTACCAACCTCAGCTGGTTATAAATGTTGGGCTTGCAATCCTACTACTCTTCTCTAGGCAGCTCACTCTCCAAAATATCTTCACAAAACCTACAGATCTATTTCTACCCTTGACTTCTTTCTATTAAATGGAATAGTTCTTTCTCTACTTAGGCCAATGCTTTATCTCTGTTCTTAATAACAATCATTTCCACTATGTCATCAATTTTTACACTAAACCAGCCCTTCCCTCATGTGTGTATCTCCTTCTTCTCCTTCTCCACTTGTACTTTCCTTCCAGCACTTAAGCATGCTTATATCTTTTCTATTACAAAAATCCTTTCACCTTCAGACCCTCTCCAGCAATTTCTCTCTTTCTTTCAGAGATGTCTGCAATGGTTGTCTTTATTCTCTTACTTTTCTCTTATTCATCTATGCTGCTAAATTGGTTTTTGTTCTAATAAACCCATTGAAAGGGCTCTCACCAAAGTTACCATTGGCCTCCATGTCACATATTCCATCCTATTACTTGATCTCCAAGTGGCATTCTATTGACTGCTTCTTCTTGACACTCTTCCCTTGATTTCTCTGATATTTCACATGGCTATTTTCCCTCTTATTTCTCAGAATTCTTTTCCTTATGCTTTGTGTTGTGTTTCTCTTCCTTCCCTCATTTTTAAATATTAACTTATTCTAGGCCATCCTCTCTTCTTAATACACATTTCCCCCACTCACTCTTATAGCTTGATTTACTGCCCTTAAGCCAAACAGCTTCTCCATCTCAACCTCTCTTCTAAACTCCTGATTCACATATCCAAATGTCTATCAAAATTTCCTCTTGAATGTTTTCTAGGCCTTTTAAATTTAGTATATCCACATTTCAGTTTATAGCATTATCACCACCATTTATTCTATCTTTTTCCTTCCTAAATACACCCCATTTTACTAAATAATATACCTTCTATAAGCAGCTGAAGCCCATAACTCTAGAATCATACCTGACTCCTCCTATCTTAATCCCTTTATCATCCTATGAATTCCAATAATTATGCCTATTAAACTTAATCCCAGTCTATTCATCATTGTTTTACATATGAGGAACCTATACTGCTTCTACAAGTTCATGTTTTCCTCAGACAATAAGTCCTTGTTCATGTTCAGCCCCCATCCTTACTTCAAAATCTGTGCCTTTACCTCCTGGCTTTTCTTTTGCATATGCCAAAACTATACTCAATTTAATGTCCTCAGTATCATTTGTTAGTTCCCGCTCTCTTTTTCAATCTCAATATCTCCTTCTCCTCCTTCCTTTTTGCCTAGAAACATGCTCGTGTTTCTCATCACGGAAACTCCTTCTTTACGACCTAGATTCTGTTTCAAGACTATTTTCTCTTCTTTTATGACTCAGCTCCTTTCAAGAGTAGCAAACACTCACTGATGAGGTTCTGGTCCAGGTGATGATGGAGAAGCTCAAAATATAATAACTTTCCTGACAATAAAAATTATCAACCCCAGACAAAATTTTAAAAATAACTGTTTGCAGGCACTGGGAAGCTGGAGGGAATATGACTCTTGAAAGATGGGAAGCTAACTAGGTGATATCCACATTTAATTAAATCCCATTCTGCCTGCCACATTCCCCTCTGCACTCCTCTGCCCGTGGATCCCTTGGGGGATTAGTCCAATAATAACAAACAACTATGCAGCCAGAGGTCTTAATTTGAGGCTGTCAAAATGTCTGGAAATTAAAGAGGAGAATGCTGGAAAGAGGGGAATAACCATAGACAATAAAACCCCCAAATCAAATACTAATTCCCCTCAAATGGTTTTTAACTCATCAACTATACAGACAACACTAAGTATCTGATGGAAAAAAACAGCTGCAGTGCAAAATTGAGTAGGAGCTTCAGAAGCTACCAGTTTTGAAGTATCATAATTTGGTGTTCAAGTCTTGCTATATAGAGGGAGTTAGAAAACACTTCAGGATTTTCATTAAAATCCAAGAAGGCTACATCCCCAGATCAATGATGATACCTTAGAATTCAAGGCAAAAAATAAAATAGACAGAACTTCTATATGATCAAGGTAATTCCACCAGTAATTTAATTGACTGCCAGAAAAAAAAAAACATTACTCTTTAGGGGAAAATGAAATAAACAAGAGTAACATTACCTACAAGGTTCAGTATACAATTACTATACATTCAAATTTATAGGAAAATGTGATTTATACTCAAGAGAAAAATATAGCCATTAAAAGCAGACCCACAAGAACTACTATAAACAACCCAAGAATTACTGTAAACAACCCAAGAACTACTATAAATATGTTAATAAATTCATGAGAAGAGTGGGAATAATGTAGAAGAGAATGAGAATATGAGGAGAATATGTAAAACCTTAGGAATAAATTAATGGAATTTTTATAACATTTGATTCACTGGAGAAAATTAATAGCACATTTACATTAAAAAAGAAGAATCAGTAAAAATTAAGTCAACAGAAATTATTCAAGCTGAAAAACAGAGAGAAAAATAGTTTAGGAAATTATGAACAGTTTTAGTGACTTATGGAATAATAGAAAAGAGTTTAATATATAAATAATTATGGCAGACAAAATATTTTAAGAACTAATGGCTCCCAAAGTTCCAAACCTGATAAAAAGAAATACCAAAAAACAAGCAATCCATAAAGTTTAGCAATACTCAGTTAGGATGAATACAAAGAAAATTACCCTCAAACACACCCTTTCAACTGACAATTAAAGAAAAAAACCTTCCAGAGTAAAAGAAAAAAACTCAGGATTTATAACCAGAAAAAAAAATCCTTAAAAATAGAGACAAAATAAAAGTGTTCTTAGTAAAACAAAAATTGGGCAAGTTTGTCTCCAATTATAAGAAATACTAAAGGATACCCTTCAAACTAAAGGGAGATGCTATCAGATAGAAATCTAGATACAGAGGAAAGAATGAAGAGCACTGAAAATGGTCACCATGTTGTATAAAAGTATGTTTTTTTCTTTTCTTAATTTTTAAAAAAGACAACTCAGTCTTTAAAACAAAGTAGTAGGATACTGCACATTATATAACATGCATGATGATGATAATAGCACAAAAGATCTAAGGAAAGTAGTATAATATTAATTCAAGGGAGATTATAACAAGTTAAAAATTCATACTATAATCCCTAAAGGAATTATAAAAAAAATAATGCAAGAAGGTAGAACTAAAAAGCCAATAAAGGATATACTAGTCAAGTGAAATACTTAAAAATACTTGATTTATCCTTAAAAAAAGACAGAAAGGGAGAAACAGAGGAACAAAAACTAAAGGGACAAAATAAAACAAATAGCAAAGATATGGAGCAAAAACCCAATAGTATGAATTGTTACAATAAATGTAAATGAACTGAATCAATATATAGAAAAGACTAATATGCAAAGTGTCCCTGCAGGAGTTCGACGGGGAGCTCTATTGCTTGCTATGATGTGTGCTGACCACCAGTAGGTAGCGTGGAATGAAGAAAGGCCCCAGCCAGCAGCTGGCAGCCAGGGAAGGGAGGCCCCAGCTGGCAGCTGGAAGGCCCCGATCAGCCCTGGTCACCAGCCAGGCTTAGGGTACCTACCTGTGTACAAATTCTGTGCACCAGGCCTCTAATACTCTAATAAAATAGCAGAGATTTTAAATGTTGGGCAAAAGCAATACCTAACTATATGCTGTTTATAAGGGACATACTTTAAATATCTATAATAATAAAAGCATGATATGCTAATTAGACCAGACAGCCAAACAACCTTGGGACATCTTTCTGGATGTCCTTCCAGATGAAGCTGCAGTGGCAGCGGCTGCAGCAGAGGCAATTAGGGGTGATCAGCAGGCAGGAGAATGGTTAGGGGCAATCAGACAGACAGGCAGGCAGGATGGTTACAGGGGATCAGGCAGGCAGACAGAGTGGTTATGAGTGATTAGGCAGACAGGCAGAGGTAGTTAGGGGTGATGAGGCAGGGAGGTGAGTGGTTAGGAACCAACAGTCCTGGATTGCGAGAGGGATGTTCGACTGTCAGTTTAGGCCCAATCCCGCAGGGAACCGTGGCAGTTGGACATCCTCCTGAGGGTCTTGAATTGCCAGAGGGCACAAAGCAGGCTAAGGGACCCCCCAAGTGTATAAATTTTGTGCATCAGGCCTCTATTCTATATATGCTAGAGGCCTGGTGCACAAAATTCATGCACTGGGGGGTGAGGGAGGTGTCCCTCAGCCCAGCTTGCACTGTCTCCAATCTGGGATCAGGCCTAAATGGGCAGTCACACATTCTTCTCACAATCCAGGACTGCTAGCTCCAAAGTGTTCACCTGCCTGCCTCCCTGATTGCCCCTAACCGCTTTTGCCTGCCAGCCTGATCACCCACTAACCATTACCCTGCCAGCCTTATTAATGCCTAACTGCTCCCCTATCAGTCTGTTTGCCCCCAACTTCCCTCCTCTGCCAGCCTGGTCATCCCTAACTGCCCTTCCTTGCAGGCTTGATTGCCCCCAACTGCCCTCCCTTGCAGGTTCTGGTCCCTCCCAACTGCCCTCCCCTGCTGGCCTGATGGCCCACAACTGCCTTCCCTTTCAGGCCTGGAACCTCCCATTGTCCTCCCCTACTGGCCATCTTGTGGTGTCCATCTTGTGTCCACATGGGGGCAGGATCTTTGACCACATGGGGGCAGCCCTCTTGTGGTTTTGAGTGATGGTCAATCTATGTATTACTCTTTTATTAGATAGGATAGAGGCCCGGTGCATGGGTGGGAACTGGCTGGTTTGCCCTGAAGGGTGTTGCAGATCAGGGTGGGGGTTCCCTTGGGGTGTGGGGTGGCCTGGGTGAGGGGCCTATGGTGGTTTGCAGGCCGACCATACCCCCCAGCAACCCAAGTGGAGGCCCTGGGATTAATTTATGTTCTACAATTGAAACTTTGTAGCCTGGAGCAGACCCAAGCCTTCTGCTCACTTCCTGGTGACAGCCATTTCTGTTTGAAACTTTGTAGCCTAGAGTGGAGGCCTAGGCTAAGGCTGCAATAGTTTGGCTTCCTCCATTGCCCTGGCAACCCTAGCCTCTTCTCTCTTCCAGCTCCGTAGCTGCTGCCATTTCTGTTGGGATTATATATCTTCTAAAATTGAAACTTTGTAGCATTGAGTGGAGGCCTAGGCCGGCAATGGCAGGCGGAAAGCTTGGCTTCCTCCATTTCCAAGGAAACCCAAACCTCCCTCCTGCTCTCAATGGAGGCAGCCATCTTGGTTGGGATTTATTTGCATAATTTGCTCCTGATTGGCTGGTGGACATGGCTTGATTGAAGGTACAGTCAATTTGCATATCACTCTTTTATTAGATAGGATAAAAGCCTAATCAACTGTTATGACCAAACAACTGGAATGACTGAAACGACCAGTCGATCAGTTACTATGACATGCACTGACCACAAGGGGGCAGATGCTCAATGCAGGAGCTGCCCCCTGGTGGCCAGTGTGCTCCCACAGCCAACCTTCCATGGCAGGCCAACTGCTTGTGGTCCCTACTCCTGGCCAGCTAGCCCCCATCAGCCTCTGGTGCTAAACCATTTGTAGTCGACCTGCTTCTGGGTTGGAGTTTCATTTCTAGTAGAGCAGCTCCCTCACAGTGATCTATTGAAAGTCAGCCCTCAACACAAGTTTTTGTCTCAATCTCATTATCTCCATTCCCCAGGGGCTGTCCACCCTTGTGGTGGCAGTATGGCATAGAGGGGCAGAGGTGGGAAAATGCACGGTGGCAAGGGGCCACGGCAGCATCAACATCCGTTCCTTCCACTCCTAGCCAGGTGACGGTTACCTCCTCTCTGTTGGTGCTTTTGGTCCCCAAGCTGGGAAGGGGAACTGGGGGTGGGTGGTGGGGGATGTGACTTCTTTCCCAGGGGGGCCGAGGGCTGGCTTCCTCCTCGTGGCTGGCTGCCAACATCCTGTGGTCCCTCCCTCTGTCAATCCCTTCAGCTTGCAGGCCCCAATTGGTCCAGCCCTGATTGGCCCTGATTTCTAGGGACCCCACCCATGTATGAATTCATGCACTGAGCATCTAGTAAATTTAAAAAGACATAAACAAGTTGAAAACAAAGATACAAAAAAAAATCCCACACAAAGAGTAAGGATAAGAAAGCTTGTGGCTATATTAGTATTAGTCAATGTATATTATATGACCAAGGACACACAGGGACATTTGATGATGACAAAGGATTGAATCATTAAGAAAACAACAAAAAATATTCTTAAGTATATATAAACTTAAAAATGAGCTTTAAAATGTATGAAATAAAAGTGACAGAGCTAAAAGGAGAAAATAAGTTGAACACCTTGCTTTCAGTAATTGATAGAACAAGGAGGTATAACTTAGTAAGGCTATATAAGATCTAACACCACTATCAACCATCATGATCTTCATAAAACACTTTCAACAACTAGAGAATACACAGGTGTTGTTTTTTAAGTACACATAGGACATTCACCATGATAGACCATATGCTGGACTATATAAGTTCCAATAAATTGCAAAAGGATTGAAATCATTCAGAGTATGTTCTCTGACCATATTAAAATTAAATTAGAAACAATAACAAAAAATTTACACCCATCCTGTTTTATTTTTAAAACCATTCACTCATTGCTTTAACTCTTCTCATCTCACTTATTCTCTGTAATTCTTCATTATTTTTCACTTTGAAAGGTCACAAATGTTCTTCTAATCCTTAAGTTTAGGCCTTTAAACTATTTAGTTAATTGATTCAGTACATGGGAAACCTAAGTTATACAATGGTTCCTGAGGACCTAATGTGTGTCTGGCCTCTGCTGGGAATAATAAAGGTGATTGTTTAAATGGTACTTTTGGTGTGTCAGACACTGTCATAAGCACTTTACAATTGGCCCCGAATAACACAGGTTTGAACTGGAGCCACTTATATGCATACTTTTCTCAATAAATGTATTAGAAGTTTTTTTTTTGAAGATCTGCAACGATTTAAAAAAACTCGTAGATGACCCTAATAATTTTCTTATCTCAAGTTTACTTTATTGTAAGAATATAATATGTAACATGCAAAATATGTGTTAATTGACTATGGTATCAGTAAGATTATTAGTAGTTAAGTTTTTGGGGAGTCAAAAATTATAAATGGATTTTTTTCTTTGGAGAAAGGGAGGGAGGGAGGGAGGGATGGAGGGAGGGAGAGAGAGAGAGAGAGAGAGAGAGAGAGAGAGAGAGAGAGAGAGAGAGATTGATTTGGTATACCACTTATTTATGCATTCATTGGTTGATTCTTGTATGTTCCCTGACTGGGGATCAAAACTGCAACTTTGGTATATGGGGATGATGCTTTAACTAACTGAACTATCCAGCCAGGACCTATACACGGATTTCCAACTGTGCAGAAGTAGAAGGCGTCAGCACCCTTAATCTTTGTGTTGTTCAAGGGTCAACTGTATAATTATGAAACTGAATATTCATAAATGATCCTATGAGGTGGATACATTTTTAAAGATAAGGTAGCTAAGTCAAGAAAAGGGAAGTCATTTGCCCATATCACATACCTATTAAGCAGTGGAGTTAGAATTACCAGTCCAGGAAGTCTAGCTCCATGGCCATATTTCTGAACTGCTGTATGTAGTCTTGTACTTCAGTACTCCCAGAAAGTGGAGGACAGGTAAAAGGACAGATAAACCATCATAATTCAATGCAGCAGATGTTCTGACTTCCCCAATTACAGTATATCTGTACCTTATATACTAACACACAGGCATTTAATAATCTGACTATCTCCTTTTATAAATTTATTTTCTAGAAAATATATAATCTCTTTTACACAAAAAAATTAGCTATAAAACTTTAACACTGCTTCATGTGCTCTCTCAGAACATTTGCATTGTAGATGCTTGTTGGATTTAAGCAAAATATATATTTCTAACTTTGGAATATCAGGCATTCAGAGGACAGATGCTAGAAGGCTGTGGTAGGGGAATGAAGAGCTGCCCAGGTATCCTTAAATTCTAACAACATGGAGAAATAAGTCTTCTTTAGCCTTAAGTTGGATCTATGATACTTTTATTGCTGAGTATTCTAGAAATTAGAGATTTGAGATTGGAAAGAATCTTAAGAAAGTTATTGGACTATCTAAAATCTTGTACCTTTCTGTGGGATTGTAAGGAATACATGAGAGTATGTTGGCACCCACTGCAGTACAGGGCATATATAACATGATTCTGATAAATGTAAAAACAAAAATTTCAACTTGTCTCTTTATATGACATGACAAGGGCAATTTTTGTAAAAAGTTTTATGCTAGTTTGGCCTTTCATAAGGCCTCAAGCCCATCTACACTAATAAAAGAGAAAGATTCAAATTGACCATATCTTTGCAATGCCCATAAGCCAATCAGGAGTGGATATGCAAATTAACCCAGTAAAGATGGTGGGTTAATTTGCATACACAGGCATGGAGTGGCCAGGGGCAGGACTCAGGCGTTCTGCACCATCCCAGCCACTCAGAGTCTCTGGGCAGCGTGGGGAAGGCGGAAAGGTGGCTCCAGGCAGAGGAAGGGCAGGGCCAGAAGCCAGGGGAAGGAAGGCCCATTCTTGCATAAATTTTTGTGCATTGGCCTCTAGTAGAAAATAATACACACTAAAAATACCAATCAGAAGTTCAGTGTACAATACCAGGCTGAGCCTCTGTCACTGCAAATTTACACAGACTTAGTTATTTAGGAGTAAAAAGTAAATCTATTTCTGAGTGAAAGATAAAGATAATAGAAAAT
This sequence comes from Antrozous pallidus, assembly GCA_027563665.1. Classification (NCBI taxonomy): domain Eukaryota; kingdom Metazoa; phylum Chordata; class Mammalia; order Chiroptera; family Vespertilionidae; genus Antrozous; species Antrozous pallidus. Next base: position 37,992,092 of record CM050515.1, read on the forward strand.
AAGTTATTTTTAGCCTAGAATTCTATCACAATTTATGTTATCTGCAAAATTATGTTTGCAAAATCACAGATATTTCATTGGAATCTTGAGAGCCTATACGACTTTTCAGAAACCATAGCAGACTGTTTTTCATTTTCAAAAAGAGATGAAGACAATAGGAACAAAATTTCTCCTGAAAATGTTCAGTTTTAATATTAGATTTGAAACTGAAATTTTATTTTGAATAAAACATAATCAAGAAGACAAAGTGTTCCCCAACAGAGAGGTGGACCTTTATTCCGAGACACCCAAGGGATTTAGACTATCAACGGCTTTTCAAGGACACCAGAGTTAATTGTTTCACTTCATCAATTTCAGTTTCATCATCACTAAAATCAGCAAAACAAACAAATAACTCTTGGTCTAAAAAGTTCCCATATTCTTCCTACATTTTGCTGATGATCTAAAATTAAAGATGGTAGAAATAATGATTTACAAAGGTGTTGGGCTCTAACCAGATTGGCTCAGTGGATAGAGCATCAGGCTGCGAACTGAAAGATCCCAGGTTCGATTCTGGTCAAGGGCATGTGCCTTGGTTGCAGGCACATGACCAGTGAGGGGTTTGCAAGAGGTAACTGATTGATGTTTCTCTCTCATTGATGTTTTTAACTCTCTATCCCTTTCTCTTCATCTCTGTACAAAATCAATAAAATATATATTTACAAAAGAAATATATTGGTGTTTCCCAAATGTCTGACAAGGCCACAGTGGTTTAATAATTGTCATCAATGAAGATTACTGTGGGATATGCCTTATGAAATTCTTTTCCCCTTCTGCATGAGAATTCGACCTGTCCAATTTTGTTTTGTGGGACAACCTGCTAAAGTTGATATGTTAATTATGTTGCTGGGGAACACTGCTTACAGTAAAAATGATCTCTGATTGGTATCTTGATTCTTGACTGGGAACACTACCAATACCTTATAGGAAGCCATATCTTTGTGATTCCCCAAATATGAAGACTCTTATAGCTAGTGTGGTCCTTTGTTGAGAGCCCCAAAACTATTACAAGATACATTGGTTCCTGTGGTGCATGAGGTTTTTAAGCCATAGTGATTATTATAGCTGCCTGATATAGACCTCACTCTTTGTACCTGAGCTGTCACTTAGCGAAGATGAGGTGGTGGGGGGAAGTGGAGAGATTCAGAAGCCAATGCCTGTACCACTGCAAGAAGCCTTACAATTCCCATCAGGCAAGCTGTAGCTCCTGTCCCATTGAGCAGACTGGTGCCAAAGTGATCTATGAGAGTCTTTTGAGTCTGGATGTTAAGTATAACAAAACAAGATCTTTTGGTGGAAGCTGCAGATACACAGCAGACCACACACACACACACACACACACACACACACACACACACACACACACACACGACCAGAGGAAAAAAATTAATCCTGGTTCCTGGGAACAGATGTTCTACTAAAAAATGACAGTAAATAAACATTTGCTGCTATCATAAATAAAATAAAGAAGCAACGTTTTTCTCCATGTTTCCTGGTCTTAATATAATTCTGGGTCAATGCTTTTTAATTCCTAGAGCTGTGCTTAGTTGAAAGGGACACTGAATGATGGTGTATCCATCAATTAACATCTGCAGTTTCAGGAGAAGGGTGGGCCATGGCATATGGGAATCAAAGTGTCAAGAGCTCCAACATGCTAAGTAGTCTCCATGTGTACAGCAAGTGTTGATATTCTTATACTTTTGCTTCTACCATCTCTTTCATTGCTTCAAGAGGATTTCCTTTTCTCAGGGCTTGTACACTAAAAGTATACTTTGACAACCTTATCTCATCCATTCTTTCTCTGAGGTTTTTCTTCACATTAGAGTGCACCTCAATTTTCTCTCTCTGAGTTTCAACTAGATTTAAGTTCCCATGACTAGGAAAGCCCAAGGTCAATGGTTGACTCCGATAAGAGCAGTGGTGGTTAATGTCTGTGCTTCATGCCCAGTGCCAGGCTTGGGAATACACATCACTTCATTGCAAGAAGTGATCTTACGTTAGCTTCCAAGAATCTAACAATGGCTCAGCTAGCTGTGAAACTGGATGGTAGAGAGTTAGGTGAGATATTTAGTGAAAAGGGAGGGGATATACCAGAGGGATGTATGTAAAGCTGTAGCTGACCGCAGGAAAGATTAAGAACACAGAAAATGAGTTCATCTAGCAGGCTGCTCTCAGGAATGGTGACATAAATTTCTGAATACCTACCTACTCTAGCCTTTCTATGAACTTGACCCTGTTTCTCTGTGAGAAGCTCTCATGGTGCACTTTCCTTATTACTATGTGTAAAGAGGCATACACTCATGAAATGACAGTTGGCATACCAACTGTAAAATTGGTAAATCATTTTAGGAAAGCAGTTTAATACTGTTCATGCTCCTGACATCATTACTTCTACCCCTGGACACTTACTTATTCCAGGAAGAAAAAGTAAACCAATAAAGGCACATGCATGAATTTTTTTCAATAACCATGAACCATTATTTTTATGCCTAGAGGATACAAAGCATTTTTAGGTTATGAGATACAGTTGTTTTTAATCTGCTTTATATTATGTGGTTTAGGTAAGATTAAATCACAGTATCCAATGGTTATACAGAGTTTACAATGTACTAGACAACTTACATGTGTTATGCACTTCACATGTATTAACTCATTTAATGCTAATTACAACCTTATTAGGTAGTTACCACAAAGTTCCCATTAAGCAGGTGAAGAAACTGAGTTCAGAAAGGTCCTAGGTTTCCTGCTGCATGACTGAGACAGGATTCAAACTGCCAGTCCCGTGCCCTACACCTCTGGCTCATGCCTCACTCAAAGGATGATTAGAAAATGGTAGCAGTGGTTTCTAATTCAGCCCAACACTCCCCTGTATCAGACTGCACTTCATTCTGGCAGATGAGAAAACTGAAATCAAGGCTGAGTGATTTGCCCATAGTCAGATGACTAGCTAATGATTGAGAATTAACATCTTGACTTCTAATCAAATGATCTTCCTATTATTTCAGACTTTTGAGAACATATATATAGCTCAGACCAAAGCAAATGAGAAAAGGCCTCAGGGAAATTAAGTCTAAGACCTTTAAAAAGATAAAATCTTTCTTGTGTCTTTGTCCCACCATTTAAAAAATATATTTTATTGATTTTTTACAGAGTTAGGAAGAGGAATAGAGAGTTAGAAACATATATCAGCTGCCTTTTGCACACCCCCTCCTGGGAATACACCCATAACCAAAGTACATACCATTGACTGGAATCAAACCTGAGACCCTTCAGTCTACAGGCCGATGCTCTATTTACTGAGCCAAACCAGTTAGGGCCTGTCATTTATTTTAATGTGACTCTGTCCTATTGGTATTGGCCCTGTGTGCAGATCAGTCAGAGAGACTGTAATGGAGAGGACCCCTGGGAGATGTGTTCTAGGATTTGGTCAAGCTCTGCATATGTGCTTGGTATTGTCATGCTGATCAGCTGGTCCTATTGAAAAATGCAACCATTTTCTGATTGATTAAAAACATCACAGCTGTAATACTCTCAACAATAATAAACTTAAAAAAAATCATTCTGCAAGAAAAGCTGAGCCTGGAGGTGTGGTAGTTGGCTGTGTGTCAATTTGATTAGGCTATAGTATTCAGTTTTTTAATCAAACACCAATCTAGGTTTTGATGTGAACATATATTTTACTGATGTGATTAATATCAATAATCAGTTGATTTTAAAGGTGATTGCCCTTGTTAGCATGGGTGGGTTTCACCCAATCAGAGGTCTTAACAATAAAATCTAAAAGAAGAAAATTGTACCTGAGACAGCATAACTCCTGCTTGAACTTCCAGCTGATCTGACCTATTAGATTTCAGACTTGCCAGTCCCAAAACTGCATGAGTCAATTTCTTAAAATATCTATCTATCATCTATCTAGCTATCCATCCATCTATCCACCCATCCATTTACCTACCCACCCTCCCACCCACCCATCTATCTAGAGAGAGGAAAAGATTCTATTTTTTTTTCTGGAGAACCCCAACTGATATAAGTATTTTGCCAGGACTGAGAATGCTGAGCACACAAATCTACCTGACACACAGATCATAAAAAAACAAAAACAATCCAAAAATGTAAGAAGAATAGTTTTGCTGAAGAGACATGACATCACATGCTATTACACAGGCAGGGACCAGAAGAAAATATTTTCTCTGCCTCCAGGTCACAACAGGAAGACAGTTACAACAGTCTCAGCACAGTAAAAACTCAGTGTTATGCTTACTACGAAATACAGGCCCCAGTTCCCATGAGTCCCCATAGCAATAAATGATAGCTAGGAGTTAAGAACACACACTCAGATTTCTAGGCATTAATAACAAAAAAAAAGGAGTTCTGGAAATATTAAAAGAACTTCCTCAATGAGTTCTGACAGTGATCTCAAGGCCTCCCTATGTCCTGGTGATCACAGACAGACAAGGCCCTCTAATGCTTGCCAATGCTCTAGGATCCTACTGAAACATGTCCTGGGCTGGGGACAATTACGTTTTAAATCTGATCTGCTTCCCATTTGAAAAATAATGTGCCCTTTTCTTTTTAAATGAACAAACAACACAAAATAAAGATATAGATAACAGATAGGTGATTACCAGAGGGAAAAGGGGTTGGGATGGTAAAAGAGGTGAAAGGGGTACATCTACACAATGGAATACTGTGCTGCTGTAAAAAAGAAGGAACTCTTACCATTTGCAATAGCATGGATGGATCTGGAGAGCATTATGCTAAGCAAAATAAGCCAGTTGGAGAAAGATAAGTATCACATGATCTCACTCATTTGTGGGATATAATGAACAACATAAACTGTTGAACAAAAATAGATCCAGAGATACAGAAGCATTAAACAAACTGTCCAACCTCAGCGGGAAGCGGGGGCAAAGTGGGGGAGTCAGGGTAAGAGAACAACCAAAGGGCTTGTATGAATGCACGTAAGCATAACCTATGAACACAGATGGTAGAGGGTTGAGAGCATGTGCTGGGGATGGGGGACAGTTGGAAAGAGGTCAATGGGGGGAGGAGGGGAGGAGACATTTGTAATACTTTAAACAATAAAGAATTTAAATTTTAAAAAAGGTGAAAGGGCTTAAAGGCATTGTTATGTGTAGTAACTAGGCTTTACTTTTGGGAGTGGTCACTTTGTAGTATATACAGATGTTGACTTATAATGCTATAAACTTAAAACTTAAAAAAATAAAAATAAGTAAATGTGTCCTTTCAAATTTCTTCACCATCCGCATCACCATCTCCCAGCAGCCCATTCCCTAAATGACTTCTTGGAGGCTAAGGGGGAAGGCGTCAGGCAGGTAATCAATCTCACCTTGGCCTCTGAAGTGGGTTCCAAGAAGCACAGGCGATTCCCAAGGCCCTCGGCTGCCAGGCAGAACTTCCTCTGCTCCTTGTGAACGTTGGCGATGCATTGGAGAACCACTTCGTCTTCCTGCAGGAAGAATAGACACACAAATGTGAGTGGTCAGGGACCACCCGCCACCACCACTCCATGCAGAACCAGCCCTCCCAGTCACCTTGCTTTGTCTTTATCAGGTACACTGAGAGGCACATGCTTTTAAATATTAAATAGATAAAGGAGACTTTTATTCACATGCCTGATTCACATGTTATTACTGAGTACCACCCCTGATGAAGATTCTGATGTGGAGTCACCAGGAGAAGTACATGGAGTGGACATACTACATACATATCCAGACAAAAGGCATCACTTGTAAAATGTATACAAGACACAAAACCCAGATGAGCAGATTATTTCAACAGTTGAGTGAATATGAAAGAAAATCTAAGCAATCTCTCCAGATATGAAATAAGACAATAAGATGTGATTGAGGGAAAAGAGAATACAGCAGAGATAGGAGGGAAGTGGAATTCATCGAGGGAAAGTCTGTTTTGTGTGGGGGACTGTGGAGGAGGTAAGAGTCCTGTTTTGTCAGGGGAGGGGGTGTATGTAGCAGGTGACACCTTTGCCAGATATGACAGAAGGAACCTGGAGGGTAACAGATGTTTTAGACATATGGGAAAGGAAGATTGAGACTCCTTGAAAGTTCAGATTAAAAGAAGGAAATGGAGGTCAAGTAGAGGCATCATTATAAATTTCTAGGAAAATACCTCCTATGCATCATTCTCAAAAGCAGCCTCTTAAAATTTCATAGACTTTGTTTGAATTGCATCCTTCTTGTAGATGAACAGAAACAAGACTGACCGTTGTGTACACTGATATGATTTCTTCTTGCATAACTCTGCCTGAGGCTGAGAGGAAAACATTTCCTTACCAATTTCTCCATTCTATTCATCCATGCCCTGTATGTACCACTACTTGACTTTGAAATTCAAGCCTCAAAAAGATATCAGGTGTGGTTAAGTTAAAGGAGTAACCAGAAATGACATGGTTGGAGCTTCCTCCTTAGGTTTCCTCTCCTGTCCTCTCTTTCACCCCCACATCCCCTGGTGTTAATATTTGTCCAGACAGATTAAACAGAAACAAGGTTTTATGAAATTGTGTCTGCAATGTACCTAGCCATATGGAAAAATAAAACCCTTCCATCTGGTGGGAAGATGAGATTCAGTAGCACCAGACTCCAACACAGGTGTCTGCTGGTGCCAAGAGATTGGTCAAGGGCCACGGGGATATGAAAGAAGCAACAAACCATAGATGAAAATCATGTAAGAAATGAAGACTGAGAGAAGGAAAAAGCCCCATGGTTTTGCTAGCACTGGAATGTCACTGCTCATCACTAAGTTGAATCTGTAATAAATTCCAGAGCCTCTGCTTATAGTGAAGTCAGAATTCATGGTCTTCATTTGAACTGAGCCTGAAGAAAACTCTAGAACATCACTGCTTTCAAAACATGCATTCAGTGAAACCTCTAAAGAGAATAAAGGCTTTCCCATGTGGAGTCTCCCCCCGGATCCTAGAATGACCAAAAGCAATACCATCCTCCTAAAGGGCATGGGCATTGTGGAGTCCTCTCAGTTGTCAAAATGACTGAGAGCTGCTACATGAATTGCGAAGCAGGAGTTGTGCGAGTTAAATGGTCTGTACTGCAGTCTTCAAAACATATAATTTTTCTGTCCAAAAATGTCAAGAGGACCCCCTATTGAGAAATATTAAATATCTAACACCTACACACAATTCATTGTAAAAAACAGGCATTTGCAAATCACAGAAGTGTGATTGCGAACCAGTCTTTCACAACCTGGTGAAAGTCAAAGTTTTCTCTCAGAATTTGTCTAAGAATCTCTTTCCATGATCTCATTTCCCATGTCCTTTCCACCCAAAGGGGCCCAAAATACCTTGGCTTGACCTTGCACTAGTTGCCTCAAGTCTCTATGTGTCTTCTGAAATGTACATGCCCTACAATTCACATCCTCATAACCCAGGCTTGCCAATCAGCTAATGCAATGAAGGAACATGCCCTGGCTCAATAACCATTTGCTGAAGAGCAGTCCAGCACAAGTCCTTCCCTAGGTCATCACTCAGGGTGACACATAGATGGGTGTAGGACTTGGATCCAGATTTATCCTCTCCAAATACTTTCACTGCTCCCCACCTGCTGTGGAGAACTGTATGCTCAGTGCTGACCTGGCTACAGGCACCACTTGGAGTGGCAGCCTGTACCAGACAACAGCTATTATCACCACAAACCTTTAAGAAACATCTGGAGCCTTCAAGCGCACAACACTGAAATCTTTGCACCACAGTTCCATTTGGATAAGTTAATTCAACCTCATTTCTTCTCTCACTTTCACAAGAACACAAGCCTCTCCAGCTACCTGTTCTACTTAGTTTACTCATTCTTCTACTAATTTATACTTCCTCTTCTTCTATGATCTACCTTCCTTTCTCCCTTTGCTTTAAACCAAGCCTGGGAATTCCAGAGTTGCAAATTCTTCCATATTCGATATCATTCCAGAAGACTTTGTTCTCCCCATATTCCCCAGTGTCAAATTCAGATTGGTACTTTTTTACTCAGGTGCAAAAACTCTTATGTTTTAAAGTAGGTGATAGCTAATTTCCACATCTTTGGAAATTTATCAACAGCCTAGTTGCTACTTATCTGGCAATGACAATAAAAAATCTGATAAAATTTTTGGTTAATAAAAAAGTTAGGTGAATAAGATTATGTAGGTTTCAAGTGCACAAATCTATAATACATCACCTGTATATTGCATTGTGTTCACCAAACAAAGTCAAGTCTCCTTCCATCACTATGTTTTGACCCCCTTTACTTTCTTCTACCTCCTCCCACCTCCTCTTTCCCTCTGGTAATCCCATGCTGTTGCCTGTGTCTATGAGTATCTGTTTATTTGTCTTATTTGTTCAATTGTTGTGTTCTGTTTTATATCCCATATATGAGTGAAATCATATAGTTCTTGACTTTCTGAAGAATGATAGATTTTTTGATAGAGAAAATATCACAACTCTGGCGGTTTGTTCCACTAAAAATTTATAGGTATTTGTATTATATGTTTAGCTTTTTTGAACTCTGATTTCACTGGAATAAGACCAAAAAAATTTCCTTTTTTGTAGTACCCACAGCAGATACAACTCAGTCGATATCAAATAATTGCACCTCCCATCTATAAGAGAAAGGGAAACAAACTAAAGAGAAGAAAGTGATAGATCAGAGGGCACAATAATCAGTAATGGTAAGACTTTTCAAACCCATTCTCATCTTTAAAAGCGAGGGGTGAAAATCTCTTAAAGCCCCAGGAAACAATATCTATAAGATCACAAAGATTTTTCTGTTTCCTACCAAGGAATTCAAAGGTCCCTGACTGAGTTTTAAGGTGCTCCCCACTAAGTTGAGTTCTCTCCCACCTACAGCTTTATCTCTCCTTCATTCCTATTACCTTACTGTCTCTCAAGTAAGTCTTGCTATGCCTCCATAAAATGCTGCCTCTTAAAAACCCCTCCATTCCTTTATTCAATTCCTCTGGTTTTCCTACCTTTCTGATGTAGCCTTCCCATGTTTTCTTTCTTTTGCCACCTGTTAATATAAGAATTACCTAAGAGTAGGTCCTTGTCATTTCCCCTTAGCAAGCTCATCCATTTCTTAGGCTTCCAGTTTTATTCTCAGGAGTTGTTATGTCATCTTTACCTCTAACCTGGTGATATTCTAAGGTCCCAAACCTTCACTTATTCTTAACTATATCCATGGACTTATGAACACCTCGATATGTCTCAGTGCACTGACATGTTTCCTTTGCAATCTGTTTTTATGCTTCCTGTGTTTGTTAAGGACACATCTAACCTCTCAGCAACCCAGACTCAAACATTATCTTCTGTCCCTGAGTCTTTTTCCCTTCCTTCTAAAGCAAATGGACCAGGGGAAGGAGAAACTAGAGGTCTAAAGACCAAGTCAAGCCTTTTACAACATCAGACCATTCTTCCTCTGATTTGTTGCCAGAGAGATAGCTCTGACCTTGTCATTTTTCCTGCTGAAAATCTATAATGATACTCTCGTCACTATCCATATACAAATACAAAATTCTTAAACTAGCACTTGAGGGCCTTCACTTTCCTATCTATTTCCCCAACTTCTTCCCTATACTAGTAGAACTTCTTCATGTCCTCTACCTCCATACCTTTACTCATGCTATCTCTAATTTTAAAGCTGCCCTGTTTTGCCTCTTTTTTCCATATTCATGTATTATCTATCCTCCCAAGCTTAGCTCAAATCTCACCTTTTTTCATGAAACCCAAGTAATCTCTCCTATCTGAATTTTCATAGCAATATTACCAGACTCTTGTATTATGCTTATTTACATGCATGCCTTATCTCCAGTATACTAGATAATTTGAAATGGCTAACATTTACTGATATCTGACTCTCTGAAAGGCAATGTACGTTATGCATAATAACCTATTTAAGTTTCAGATAAATGCTATTATATAGGTACTACTGTTATCTCCATTTGACAAATAGGGAGCTCTTATACAGAGGAGTTAAGTAATTTTCTAAGATTTTATGCAGTCCATGCAGGCTGCATCCATGCTCTCTGTCGTACTCCTCTCAGCTGCCTCTGTAACCCTGGGAGGCAGGGTCCACATCTGGTTCATGTTTACACTTAGCAGATTTCTCACTAGCATAATAGTTTATGCACATTTCACATCCAATTGTCATTTATTAAATGGGTGTTTTTTACCTTGTAATGCCAGTTAATTATAAACTCTGTTAGAGCAGAAAACTGCTTCCCCATTGAAGTTGGGAAAATAATGCTTGGTAAACACATGCTGACTGATTGTGATGTGGAATAAGAATAAAATAAGATATTTCTCCACTCTCAGCCATATAACAAGAGTTAGTATGGAAAGGGTCACTGCTTCATTGATGAGTCAGAAATGATTAAAAAAAGAACAGATATTGACATAAAAAGGTAATGAGGAATAAGCAATAATGAGGCTTTGGAGTCTATTTCAAACATTTTTAGTCTGTTGCTTAATTATTTTTATTGATAGAGGCCTAGTGCATGAAATTCATGCACAGGGGGGGGGGTCTCCTCAGCCCAGCCTGCACCCTCTCCAATCTGGGACCCCTTGGAGAATGTCCGACTGCCTGCAGTCAGACAGCCCTCTCACAATCCGGGACCATTGGCTCCTAACTGCTCACCTGCCTGCCTGCCTGGTCACACCTAACTGCCCCCTCCTCCTGGCCTGGTCACCCACAACTCCCTCCCCTACAGGCATAGTTGCCCCAAAATGCACCCCTCTGCTGGCCTGATTGCCCCCAAATGCTCTCACTGGCCTAGTTGCCCCTTAGTGCCCCCCTACCAGCCTGATCCCCTTTACTGCCCTCCTCTGCCAGCCTGGTCACCCCCAACTGTCCTCTCTGTGGGCCTGGTAGCCCCATGCAGCCTGCTTCTCAGTTGTTTGGTCACCCTTCACTAACACCCTGCCAGCTTGGTTGTCCACACAGCCTGTTCGATCATCCGTTTGGTTGTTTTGGATGAGATGTCCACTTAACCTTTTATATATACAGCCTAGGGGCCTGGTGCATGAAATTTGTGCACTGAGGGTGGGTGGTCTCTCAGCCCAACCTGCCCCCTCTCATATACTGGGAGCCCTCAGGGGATGTCCTATTGATGGCTCACCCCTCGCCTCCCCAAGGCTGAAAGCCTCTGGCCCATGCTTTTTCCAACCTTGGGCACCCCAATCGCTGGCTGGCTCCACCCCAGTCCCGGCCTGTCTAAAGCTGAGGAAAGCCTCTGGCTAAGGCTTTCCTGCATTGGGCAGCAGCCATCTTGGTTGGGTGTTAATTTGTATATCACTCCTGATTGGCTAGTGGGCATGGCTTGTGAGTGTAGTGGAGGTATGGCCAATTTGCATATTACTCTTTTATTAGATAGGATGATATTAACTATTCATTCTATATTGGACACTCTGCTGAGATGTCCCCCTAGAATGTTTAATATTCACAACAACACAACTATTTTAAGAATGAGGAAACCAAAGCTCAGAGGAATTAGGCAATTTTAATGAATGAATATTTAATGACATTATTATATGCCATCATAGTATGTATTTCAGTGTAATTTTTACAATTGGTAGGTACTAATAGATACACTTTCAAAATGGAGTTAAACAGGTTGAAGTACAGAGTGTACAATACAGCATGTAAGTAATAGATCCTGACCTTAAACCTAGAGCTATCTTAATTGGAAGCCAGTTCTCTTTCCCATGGTGTCAAACTCGCTCTCTTAACCCCAAGAGACTGATCTTCACAATAAGTCTGAATTCATGTCTTCCTGACTCTAAGGCATGGTGATGGTGCTGATAAAAATAGATAGTTTCCAGCCTCTCACATGGCCATACAGCACTGCAAAGTAACCCAATGACAGAGCACAAAGCCAGAGAGAACAGCCAGGGAGCTAAAAATCCTATACAACAACATTTTTTTCTGTGCCCAATGACTACAATACTACAAGGAGTGAACGTCATCCCAAAACTTGTAGCAGAAGGGGAAAATGATTAAAATCTTATGTATATCGTATGTCAGCATCTCTCCTAGCTATTCAGTATGCAAGCACCGCTATTCCTGTTATAGATTCAGCTTGTGATGGTGTTGAGTGATTGTCCTTGGACATGAATATACAGTCTTTGGCTCTCTTTGCTTAGATTTAATATTATTATCACAGGTCAACTCTGACAAAGTAAAGCTCTTACTATAGCCCTCCTCTAGCTATAACTTGAAAATGAATGGAACTTGCCTTTTCTATCCCTGTTGCTTCTTTCTTACACCCTGGCTCATAGCCCAAGTCCAGAACAATCTTGTTTGCCATATCTGAGTTGATGACTGGAGACACTTTGGTTCTCTCTCTTCTCTCCGGGTCATTTGTGAAGAACTTTTTGGAGCAAAACAAAATGGCTGACAGCCCTATTTAAGGTAGATCATTCCGCAGCTGATAACAGCCCTATAGTTAGATCTTCACATCACTGGTACCAAAAGGCTCGTGAGCAGGGAGCACGTGGGACAGAGTACAGGCCGGCAGATTTCATGGCCCACATTTACATGCAGATATTACTGCAGAGGAAAATCCATAGTCATTTATTGCTTTAAAAATGAAGATGTGTCTTAGCCACTCATCTTGAACATCAGGGATAATTTTAGAGAACTGATGCTAAATTATATTTAGCATATAACAAAGACATAGGTGAAAGAGCTCATGATAAGGCTTTACCCAAAAGCACCTCTTGAAAAAAATAAGGGCTTTTGGAGGATGAGACTATTTATCCCTACTTTTCCACAAGGATTAACGACCCAGGTGGCTAATTGTATATTCTAAATAGCAATCATGTTGACTATTTGCTTCCTTAGATTCTGAGCTCCTGGGGGCAAGAGCCTCTCATTTCTCTGTGAATCCTCAGTGTCTAGCATAGTGTTTGGTGCTGAGCAGAAAAGCACAAATATTTGTGAAAATAATGAAAGAACTATATATTTTTTAAAAACAATACAATTAACAAAATAATTATGCATCAAATTGCATAATAAAGATCTTTTTTACACATTTTTTTACTCATAGTGTCTGGGATGCCAACATGGAAATAGTCAGGATTACATGAAGGGATCTCTTATACCCTATTTGCTTCCACAATGGCTCATGAGACACAAAAATATTCTTAATCTAATTTAAAAAATGATGAAGCCAAAGGTTAGACATAAAGCAAGAAGCTAACTGTCCAGTTCTCAGAGATTACAATATATTGTGTCCCTAGGACATCTCTAGAAATTCTTATTGTTGTTGAATTGATCAAAAATTAAGAGTGGCTCCAATTTCTGGTTCTTTGCTATTCATTGATTGTTGCAAAATTTAGTGAAATAGAAATTTCAGAATCCCAAGAGACAAAGTTGATATACTCTATAATTCCTTTCTTGTTTAAATACTTTACTCATTTATCTTATAGAGTGAATACACTTTCTTTTGCTTTTTCCTCCTGTATAGTAGCAGCTCCTTCTCCATGTCCTTGGCTGGCTCATCCTTACCTTCCCCTCTTCAATGCAAAAATAGTGCTCCAGTGCTACTCCTCAGGCTTCTCTTTACCTGTACTACCCCCCCTGGTGATCTCATGGCTTTGAAAACCATGTGTATACTGAGGACACCCAAGTTTATATCTTTTGCATAATTTTAAAATTTGCTAAAACTTCTCTGAACTCCAGACCCATTATCCCCAATTGCTTATTTAACATTTCTATGTGGGTGTCTAATTGACATCTCAAGTTTAGCATGCGCAACACCTGACTCCTGATCATCTCTCCCAAGTATGTTCTCTCTGTAGTCTGTTCTATATTAAGACATGACAACTGCATTCTTCAGATGGCTCAGGAAAAAAAGATTTAAAATGGAAAACATCTTAGAGTCATATTGACCCCCTTTTTTCTCCTCCCCTCACATCCACAAATCCTACCCATTCTACCTTCAAAATATATCCAATTGGATCGCCTTACATCCTCTTCAGCACCACTTGGCTCCTGCTATCATCCATTATCACGATTATTGCAGTCACCTCTGAACTTGTTTCCCATTCACATTCCTTCTCTACTCTGTATCCAGAGGGAGGTTTTGAAAATATAACTGAAATCTCCACTACTCAGAACTCTCCAGTGGCTTCTCATCTTACTCAAAAGGCAGAATTCTTTCTGTGATCTGTGAGGTTCTAAAAATATGCCCACTTTCCACAATCTCTCTTCCATCATTCTTTTGTTGCTTAGCATCAGCTGCACTGGCCTCCTTCTAGGAGCTCAAATCTTTGAAGCATGACTCTTCTTCAAATCCTTTGCCCATAATGCTCTTCTGCTAGATACTGATAGGGCTCCCTTCCTCATTTTCTGCTCAGTCCTTTTTTTCCAACTTCACTTACCACCTAAGAATATACAGTAGACTTACTTGTTTCTTATCTCTTTCTCCTTTATTAGAACATAATCCTCATGGACACTGTTTTACTCAGTACATGGTAGACACTCAAATAGTTACAGAATGACAGACTACTCATTTTTCCCTATTAAATACAATGTCCACAAAAATTTATGAATTCATTATACTCTTTTATTTCTTTACTAGAGCCCCCCTGCATGAAATTCGTGCACAGGGGGAGAGAGGGTTTGGCCCTCAGCCTAGCCTGCACCCTCTCCAATCTGGGACCCATGAGGGATGTCTGACTGCTGGGTTAGGCCCAATCCCAGTAGGATCCCAACTGCTGGCTCCCAACTGCTCACCTGCCTGCCTTCCTGATTGCCCTAACTCCTTCTGCCTGCCAGCATGATCACCCTCTAATCACTCCCCTGCCAGCCTGATTAATGCCTAATTGCTTCCCTGCCAGCCTGTTTGCCCCTAACTGCCCTTCCCTGCAGGCCTGGTCACCCCTAACTGCCCTCCCCTACAGGCCTAGTCCCCCCAACTGCTCTCCCCTGCAGGTCTGAGTCCCCCCCAACTGCCCTCCCTTGCAGGCCTGGTCTTTCCCAACTGCCTTCCCCTGCTGGCCATCTTGTGGTGGCCATCTTGTGTCCACATGGGCGCAGGATCTTTGACCACATGGGGGCAGCCATATTTGTGTGTTGGAGTGATGGTCAATCTGCATATTACTTTTTTATTAGATAGGATAGAAGCATGGTGCACAGGTGGGGGCCAGCTGGTTTGCCCTGACGGGTGTCCTGAATCTGGATGGGGGTTCCCTTGGGGTGTGGGGTGGCCTGGGCAAGGTGCCTATGGTGGTTTTTAGGCCAGCCACACCCCCTGGTGATCCAAGCAGAGGCCCTGGTATCTGGGATTTATTTTTCTTCTACAATTGAAACTTTGTGGCCTGGAGTGGAGCCAAGCCTTCTGCTCGCTCCATGGCGACAGCCATTTCTGTTGGATTTATTTACCTTCTGTAATTGAAACTTTGTAGCCTTAAGCAGATGCTTGGGCCAGCCAGGGTAGGTGGAAAGCTTGGCTTACTCCATCTGTGGGTGCAAATCAAGCTTCCTGCTCTCTCCAGCTCTGTGGCTGCGGCCATTTCTGTTGGGTTTTATGTCTCTTCTATAATTGAAACTTTGTAGCATTGAGTGGAGGTCTAGGCCTGCCAGGGCAGGTGGAAAGCTTGGCTTCCTCTATTGCCAGGGAAACCCAATCCTACCTCCTGCTCTCAGTGGCAGCAGCCATCTTGGTTGGGTTTATTTGCATATTTGCTCCTGATTGGCTGGTAGGTGTGGCTTCTGGGCATGGCTTGTGGGTATAGTGGAGGTATGGTCAATTTGCATATTACTCTTTTATTTGATAGGATAGGAAGTGACAAACAATTCTCAGTCTCTGCTGGAGAGACCCACAGCCTGTAGGACTCTTTCTGCTCCAGCAACCAGAGAAAGGTTCTGTTCCCTCTTTATACCTCTTTCCATTGCCAAGAAGGCAGAGTTTGGGGCTTGATTATAAAATCTACTCAGCCTCTCCCATGGATGGGTGCCTTTGGAACTTGCAGTGAAGCGAGCTAAGAGATATACATGTCTTGCCCTAAACTGATTAGAGGGATAGGCAAGTGCTAGGGTTTACATATGTAACTAATTCCCTGTCATGTCAAATATGCCTTTACCTGACATGGAAGAATACAGTGGCCTACAACATGTCCTCCTAGAAAAAATGGTCAGTTTGCAAACTTTTCTATTCTCATAGAATAGACAGATAGTGACTTGGTTGGTACCAAGGGAATTTCAGGCCCATAAGATGTTTTTCTTTTAAAAAATAAATTTCTTCCAACTTCTACAAAAAGGTTCTATAAAATCATAATATCAGTATTTTGAATACTTTTCTCCCAACCCAATGAGAACACATCAGGTAGTCACCACACCTAGGTGCATGCCCACACTCCTTTGGTTTCTTTCTCCTTTAGGCATGTTGTTCAGGGGGAGGAACGAATGGTGAAAAATACTAATGCAAATCACAATGGCCCATGTCTAATCTCAGAGGTGGCAAGGGTTGATAATAAAGTTACAGAAGGAAAATTCAGGTCTCTGGATCTAACATTGCCCTGGTCCTGATTTTATAAAGGAGATTTGACTAGGAAGCTTCAACTTCCAAGTGTCATATTATAAATGCTTATGTTTGCACTGAGTCTTCACCTTGATGCAATCTAAGCCCTGTGACCCCAGAAAGACACAAAGAGCATTCTGATTCTACCACAGCACTACTGAGAGAACTTGATGAAACTGTAAAACGATACCTGTATTTTTATGTTAGTAGATCTATTTACTTTTAATTTCCTTTACTTGTATCAATGGTTCCAGGACCTTTGGCTTCTAAGTTGAGGCATAGTTCATTCCCTTGGCCATGTAATTCACCTGTGACAGCCCATCCACTTATAGCCTGATCACCTGACAATACCTATGCTTATGGGAGTGAGTCACGTTACCATCTGCTCTTCTTTCTAGAGAATAAAGTAAGTCTTGAGGTTCTTTTTACTTATATAAGTCAGTGCCTTAGGCAGGGTACTTTTGGGAATTTTCTCCTTTAAGATTTGTAGAAAAAAGAAATGAAGCGAAAATACGCAACATGTGGGACACACTCAGATACTCTGTGTATGAGCATAATCACACCAATTTATTAAAAGCCAGAACAAAGCATGCAGCAATTTCCACACGAAATCTAATAGCTATGAACACTGTGCCTTTTTCAAAAAGGATGCTGATAATGTTAGTAGATCTTAATGAATTTAATGGGCTTACATTTAGATGGGTAAGTCTTTGAAAACAGAGCACTTACAAGACAAAAGAAGTGTTTTTATAATTGAATGGTACATAAAGCCATATGAACTGTCCATAATTAATTTATTTTTAAAAATCATCCATTTCTCCCAGGTCCATTCAGAACTAAGTCATACGTCCATGAGAAAAGTATTTGCATGCTTACTGATGTTCCAGATTCTGTTCCATGACCTGGGGTACAGTGGTGAACAAGACAGACCAGGTATCTGAACTCCTGGAACGTCCCTGTTCTTTTTGAACATATGGAGTCAAACTGGCTTGTGGTTTGCAGAAATAATATAACTGAAGACCAGAAAAATCTATGACAGAGAGGAGAATACAGGGAGGGATGTCTGAACTACTTCTGTTTCCTCCCTGACAGTTTTTCTGACCCAGGAAGAGTTCCCATGCATATGATTCTATTAGAGGTGTCCCCCTCTACATAGTAACTCTGGGATTTCTTGTCTAAATCCCTCTTTTCTAGAATTCTTGTCTATATCCCCAAATCCAGAAAAGGATTTGTTTGTTTGTACCCCTATTGTCTACCAGAAGGCAAACATGTCACAAATGCTTGTCAATTGAAAGAAATGAAAGTCAGGAGAAATAGTGGATCAAAATTTGTGTCAAATCTAAGTGAAAATCTAGAGACTGGGTTCCCCAAAAATTGGGAATCAAAACCAGACACTGCCAGGGATCCTAGGTCCCGCCTCATGGAGAGTCAGCTGACCCTGGAAGGCCAAACTTATTTCTGCTGACAGGACTACTCCTCACCACCACCTCCTGTGGCTGGGCTCAGGGCTTAGCTCCCAGTCTCATATGGAGTTAAGTGCACAGCAACTGCCTGCACTTGAAGATTTTGATTCCGCCAGGCTCTTTCTATCAGGACACAATGAATAAACAGCACAAGGAAAGTCATCTGTGGAAAGGCCACTCAAATATAAGGAGATTGCACCAGTCACTGGTGTAAGCACTTTATATTTCATAAAATCTTCATCAAATTAGTTATCACTATGCCCACCATTGATGCCCAGGTCAGGCTGCCCCAAGACATCCCACAATGACATAGTGACTATTCAGAATTAAAATCCCTAGAGAAGCAGCAGGAGTGAGAGGAGCTTTCTGACTCTCCTCTGTTCCCCTAAATGCAGCAAACAAACCTGCCATGGGGTAGGTGCCCTCCCTGCTCCTGAGGGTTGAAAGGAAATCTTATCAGGAGAGTTAAAAAATCCAGAGTCAAGAAGCCTATAAAAACAAACGTTGTAACACCCTCACTAATTTACTTCCCCAGCCCAAATCTTGCACAGGTTCCTTTCTAATGAGCAGCAACTTTTTTTTTGTCCTGTCAAGTTCTTGTGAATTTCTTGCTTTTTTGTCTAAAAAGTATTAAAGGCTGCCCAGTTTGATCATTTCTTTGAGTCTCATTTTATGATGTCAGCATCTTATTATTCTCCCACATGCATATATCAACTTGGTTTCTCTCCTGTTAATCTAGTCTTGTGTCAATTTTATCATTTTATTATTAGTCCTTAGGACTAATAATAAAATTAATCCTCCCTCTCCCTGACAGTTTTGATGAGCCAGCCAGGAGAACTTCCCAGCTGGAAAAGTGATTTTTCTGAGACAACTGCAGCTAAGAGATCTGGGTGTCTGACAATTCAGCAGGCAAACAGGTAAGCTTTTCTTACCTTCTTTAGCTCCTAAGATCTTTATCTGAGGGACTGGTTTAAAAAAGAAAAAGAAAAATATCATCTCTTTCTAAATTTAGACTAGCAGGAGAGAACATTGGTGAAACTAGTTTCTTAGGGAACTGCAACTCCAGTCAAGATTTGGTTTGATATTCTCAAGATCCATCCATGCTGTTGCAGATGCAATAGTTCATCTTTGATTCCCTGTGTTTTGAAACAGCCTCCTTATCTTTCTTAGGCTAACTCTGGCAATGAACTTTTGGAACTAATAAGGGCTGCATCCTTTGCATTCTTATGAGATGCTGCTTGTGTCTTTGGGTAAGCTATAAAAGGTCTATCGGTTTGAGTCGTTATTAAGATGAATAAATCATGCCCCTGAATGGTCAAAGATTGATCCTGAATTAGAAAAAACTTCAAAATTAAGAAGAAGAAAAAAATCTTTAAAGAGGTCTCATAGTGATATAATGACTAACCATTAAGGCTCTTTTAATAAAATTGGACAGAAATTAAAACAAAAATCAAAATTGACTCATCTCCTTTCCTATTTGCCTTCTGACATTTGTAAATAATTTGTTTTTTATTTTTTTAATTTCTTTATTGATTAAGGTATTACATATGTGTCCTTATTCCTCCACTACCCCCTCTCCCACCTCCCATACATGCTTCCACCCTCCTGTTGTCTGTGTCTATTGATTAGGCTTATATGCATGCATATAAGTCCTTTGGTTGATCTCTTCCCCCTTACCCCTAATTGTCCCCTATCTTCCCTGAGGTTTGACGTTCTGATTGGTGTTTCTCTGTCTCTGGATCTGTTTTTGTTCATCAGTTTATGTTGCTTATCATTTGTAGATATTTGTAAAAAAATCAGAACATTGGAAGAATAATTGCCGAGTACTTAAAAAAAGGGGGGGGGGGTAAAATGATATGACAGTTTGACTTAAAGATTCTCTAACAAGTCAAAAGAACAGAAATGAAATTTAAAACCCAACATAAATTCCTTAAAACATACACACACGAAAAATAAAAAACCTGCCCAAATATCATTCTGCAGGTAAAGACAGTTCAGCTAGGCTCATATATGTTAAGTGACTGCAAAGAGTCAGATGGCACTTTTTTCAGCCCATCCATTATTCATTAATTTATTAAGTATTCATTAAATGCCTATTATACACCATGCACTGCTAAGTTCTGAGAATACAAAAATACATCAAAGCTAGAAAGTGGCTATTTAAATCCAGTTCAGTGCAACTTTAAAACTTAAGTTCTTCCAACTATACTAAAGTTCCTCTCGAGAAGAAAGTGTTTCAGTAGCTCCAATAATTGACACTCACCACCACCACGTATTGATGCAGCTTTTCAAGTTCTCACCTTATTTGGGGGAGGGGGAAAATGCTCTAGCTGGAAGGGTTTAATTGAAGAGAAAGCTTCTTCTTTCTTAAATAACAGATGAACACTCAACTGTTTCTCAATGTTCTATCAAATGAGCATACAACTTCCAGCCTCTGGGCCATTCTCTCTGCTCCCCTCCCCAATCATGGCCACACTCCTACGCCTAAGCCCTGCCATAAAAATTCCTGAGCAACACACTACATCCTATGAACAGATGAAGAAAATGCAAATATCCTCCTGCAACAAAAGTCTCCAGAGTCAACCCAAAAGCTAATCAAAACCCAATAAAATGAAAAGCATATGAGATGGGGTTATTCAATTAATTTAAGCCTCATTACTTGATTCATTTTGCTACAGAGACTAGAAGATACACCAGATCCTCCAGATGAAAAAAAAAAAGTAACTTCTAAACAGCAATGTCTGCCTCTGAATCCTTACGTGCAATAATTTCAATCTTAGCCATGTTTGGGAAAACTTTATTCTCCCTATGGCTACATAATTCCATGAGAATCACATAGTCCATGAAATTTGGAGCAAAGCACCCGGTCTACAGTCCATCAAAATTGCTGTGGAGATGCCCCTTGTCCAGATCTGTGTGATCCATCTGATGACAAGTATCCACTGCTTCTTTAATGTTATCAGCCACAGAGAATGTGGAACCCAATGTCCTCATGCACCTTGGCTCTCACAGGCCTACCATCTCCCAGGTAGAGTATATGGGCAGGGTTGTAGGTCCTGCTACTTGTGAAACCCACACTTTTCTCTCCATCCTCTGAAGCAAGACTTTCCCAGGTTTGCCCTCTTAGCCTTACACTGTCCAAGCCTCATGGTCCATTCGCCACTAGGACCACCCGAATTTTCACCTCCATGAGATTTTAGAAAATAAGTCTCAGTTCCAGTCTAAGATAAAAAGAAGCCCCAGATTTCTGACTTTGTGTCTCTAGGACACAAAGCACTTGTTGTCTTGGGGAGAAAGGAAAGGAAGAAATAATTCATTTCTGTTCTATATTTTTTTCCTGAAATTCTCTTGACTTTGATAAGTTTACAGGGAGACAAAATAAACCTGGCTCTACTGTAGAGCAGTGGGGCTAAACCCTATGTACACATGAGAATCCTCTGGAGCACTTAAAAAATATACTGATGCCGGGGCCCCATCCCAGTTCAAATGAATGGGAATCACTGGGGAGGGGTTCTGGGTGCAGGTAATTAGGTTCTCCCCAGGTGACTCAGGTCAGAGGTAACAGCCGGGGAAATCAGTTTTCTTCTGATTTTTTCCTCTCCAGGTATGGAATCACAAAGAGACACTTCCACTTTAGATGTAATAAAAGGAAAATGGTGGGGGGGAAGATCAGGTATGGCCTCATTTCCTTTTAATCAAGGATCCCAAAGAGGCCACTATGGACTCAAGACCTCCAATCAACAAAGCCTACATCATGTGCATGCCCCTCATTAGTTGTATTCCTCTAGAACAGATGTGGGAACTTTTTTCTCCCAAGGGCCATTTGGATATTTATAACACCATACAAAATTGTTTAAAAACTAGCCTGCTATATTCGGTCAGACATTTAAATAATACACTCCTAATGCCTTGGCAAAGTCAGACCTAATGATTTCATGGGCCTTATATGGCCCATAGGCTGAACGTTCCCACTCTGCTCTAGAACATAGCCTGACTCCTTTCCTCTTTTTTTCCATGCCTTTATAATGTTGCCTCATAAGATTTCTTTCCCTGAGTACAGGGACTAGGAAGATGATCTGTCAGCTATAAGAAAGCAGGAGAAACTAATATCTCACACACTTCTCCAAAACTAGAGATTTCTAAATATACAATGGACCAAGAAGTTTGAAACAGAAAACTAGCCAACCGACCTGCAAGTACCTGTAGAATGCCCTCAATGTCCCTGGCATTATCTGTGACATGATACTTGAGGATCTTTCCTCTCCCTTTCCAACCCACCCCCAACCCCTCCTTGAAAAGTGTGAACAACTTCAAAAGAGGGCAAGTGAAACTATTTTGAATGAATAAAACTCTTTCTATTCCCTAGAGAAACTGAAGTGCTTTATAAGCTGGAGTTAATTGAACCTCAAAATGTACAAGGAAACTGTTCACAGTGATTTTGGAAAAGAATCAAGGTTTCCTGCTCTCTTTTCAATAACACATTTCGTTTTCAGTGGCAGAAGTCAGAATATCTAAACAATGCTCCAAAGTTAACATATTTTCTACCTGGAAATCTGGAAAGGACAATTTTAGCCTTCTTTTCGAAATGTAGGAAAGATATACGTTTAGTATCATACCTATCGTATGGTACAGAGTATACTTCAAACTTTTTAAATCATAGCTCATCTTCAGGTAGCTATCCATGTGCTGAACACAAGCAACATTCTGTTCACTATGCAGTATTTACGGTCCTAGGGATTGAGAGCCTTTTCTTTAATAATTTAGGTTGTAAGTCCTTGAGCCAATTTAGAATTAATCACCAATATTTGCTCCTTTTCTATAAAGCAGATTAGTGATACAGAAAGGCCCTGTTTTTTGTTTGTTTGTTTGTTTGTTTTTTTGTTTTTTCCAGGAGGGCACTAATTGTAGCTCTGATGATTGCTGATTCAACCTTGACCCACTAAAACAGTACAGAGTAGACCACACCAGTAACAGCCAAAAACAGTACCCATCTCTACCAGCAAAATCCTAAGACAGTGCTCAGGATCTCATTCCTTCTGCCTTGCCATTAATAGGACTTCCTGTGCAAAAAAACCTCTGAACCAAGATAAAGGAAGGAAATGGTCTATATGGAATTACAGAATGTTTAAAGGGAGAGCACCTCAAAAGTCATCAAATCCAAACCTCTTGGGAGTTCATCTACACAAATGTCAAGGAATTCATATGCAAAGCACCAAAAGATACATAAAACCCAACTGAAATCAGCCAGTGTGGCTTAGTGGTTGAGCATCGACCCTTGAGCCAAGAGGTCTCTGGTCCATTCCCAATCAGGACACATGCCTGAGTTGCAGGCTCAATCCCCATAAAGGGCATGCAGGGGGTAGCCAATCGATGTTTTCTCTCAGTTATGTTTCTATCTCTCTCTGCCTTTCCCTTCCTCTCTTTCTTAAAAAAATCAATAAAAATATATTTTTAAGAAACATTAGAGAACATAAAATCAACCAAAAGATGTAATACTATTTTGCATACTTCTCTTTCTGATTAAAATTTCCCTTGTCATGTACTTGCCTGCTCTGCTTACAGTCATTGTCCATTAACTAGTTAATCTTTTTGGCATTCTGCAAGATCAATTCTTTAATCTTTACTAGAGTTATTTAGCCTTTGAAATTCCCAGCAGAAAGTAAATTCATTATTCACCTGCAAGTATGGGAAGGATTAATATATGGAAAATGGTAACTATCTATTATCCACTGAGGTCAAAATGAGACAGGGTAGCCCTAAAAATATATCTGAAGAGACTGAAATAAGATAGGAAAAAGGACTTACTGAAAGTGAGGGCTAAACACTACCATAAATTATCAAAATTGGATTCAGGTTACTTACAAACAATACAGAACTATCTTTTCTGGGATTTGTAAAGTATCTGTGATTAGAATTCTATGAGAATACACTCTTATGAAAATAGCCATTAAAAAAAGATTACTTTTGGTCCATTTACCCAACTTTAGAGTCTTGAGACTCATGCTCCATGAATGCATAAACTGTTTAATTCTCCCTCCACTCTGTTTAGCATGGCATTATGTGCAAATAAATAGGTAATAACATATTCTTGTTGCTCTTTGTTATAACAAGGTAGGCTGTTTTGCCTAATACTTTTTTCTAGAACCAATATCCGGAGACCAGGATCCCAGGGCCTGTTCTTTGTGACAATGTGACCAAGCCTTATCCATTTGTTCAATGATAATCTCTGCTCCTAGAGTCAATTGCTTACACTTCAGGTTGCCACCAACCTCCTATTTGTCATATCTGAGGACATTTTCTGACCCTGTCTTTCTGACCTCTATATGCGACAACAGACACTACCTATACCTTCATTTTCCTGGAAAAATCTTCTCTTTTGTCTTCTAATGGAATGCACTGATCTCCCAGTTGTCTTCTCCTCTTCTTACCTCTCACTTAGACTCTGTCCTCAGGCTCTGCTGTATTCACATTGTTTACTTAGTGACTCCATTCAAATGACTGGCTTCAAGTCAGACCTCCTTCACTGATGACTCCTCAATCTCTCTTATCTGAGCACTAGATCCCTATGTTAGAATGAAGGCTGCTTGTTCTTCTCCATTTGGATATCCCTGACTCACTGTGAGTCAATTCATCCAAAACTCATTATCTTCCCTTTCTCAGACTTGTTCCTTCTCCACTCCCTGTGTGGTTGACAGGTATCATCCTTCAACCACATACCCATGTCAGAAGTCTAGAAGTCATCTACAGATCCTCTCTCTTACATATCCAATTAGAATTTCCTTTACTTTACCCCTCTCCCCATTCCCATTGCCCGAAAATTGCAATGGCTTCCTTACTGAGGTTGGTCTTCTGTTCACTCCTCTCTATCAACTCTGCATGCTCCTGACAGAGTGATATCCCCAGAAGACAAATTTGAGCATCTCACTCTAGAGCTTAACATCTTAAGTGGTTTAGCCATAACTCAGATTTTGTGGAGAGAATTCAAATTCTTCCTCCTCATCTGGCTCCTGCCTTTACCGCCACAGCCTCAGTTCCTACCTCTTCCTCCTTAGTGCCCCTTCCCGCCAATTCCAATCCTAATCTTCAGCTCTCTGGAGCTACTAGGTGAAGTGACAAGTTTTTCTTTTACCTCTAAGTCTTTGCAAATACTGTTTTAGCTTAGATTTCTTGTATCTATCACACTCATCATTTTCTAAGACATCATGCACTTCACCTAATCTGGAAAGGCCCATCACATACTTCTGCAGTACTCTTTGCAGCTTTGTCTGCCTCCCTCTGTTGGCTGTTAGATCACTGAAGACAGGGACTATATCTGATTCATTTGTATGCCTAGAAAAAGGCCTTGCACAGAGGAGGTGTCCAGTTAAATTTCCAGTGAATGGATGATGGAGCTTAGTTGGTCCAGGATCTTAAGATTAAACTCAGCATGTTACACTGATATAGTCACAATTTAATTTCTACCTTTTAGTATTTAGGTCAGGTCCCTGGATGGCAAAGTAGGTGAAAAGAAAAGGCCAATGTTACATGCAATGGAGTAACAGGCTAGTTTAAATCAAGTCTTACAAACGAGTGCCTCAGCTGCCTCGTCTGGCCAGTTACAGGCATACCTTGTGCTGCTGCACTGTGCTTTCCTGTGCATCACAGATGTTGCAGTCTTTACAGACTGAAGGCAGTACCCTCCAACAGCAAAAACGATTACAACTTGCTTACTGCAATACTCATTTTATTGTGGTAATATGGAACCGAGCCCACAATATCTCTGGGGCATGCCAGCACTTTGACTGAGAGTGCTTGGCAGTCTAACTATGATTTCTTCGTCTCCAGTCTTCTCTTTGCTGGAAACTCCTTGCTCTCAGGAGCCCTGTTTTTCAATTCTCCAGTATCTTCACTTTGTTGAGTGAACCCCAACCGCAGAAAGAACCAAAGGACCAGATGAGGTGATGTCTCCTAGCCTTAAGTCAAATTCCCATGATGCCTGTTCAGATTCTAACTTATTGCCAATTTTCAGGGGCAATTCTATCCTCCAAGCCTCAGTCTGACAAGAACCCAGCAAAAGCTCATTCAAAATGAATCACTCATTTACTCAGAGACCCTCAGAAAGGAGACAATGGATAGGCAAGGCCACATCAGACTCGTTCCTCTCCAACTGAGCCAAAGAATTAATCATTTGTGTGCTCCTTTATGTGCAAGTTAAGCATATGTTTGCCTCTCTACTATGAAGCTAATGCTTCCTTTAGCAATAACACCCTCATTTCTTTTTCTTTAGGTAAAAATTCATGAAGTAAAATCCATGTGACTATTGCAGAAACACAAGGACAGTGCAACACCACCTG
Organism: Antrozous pallidus; assembly: GCA_027563665.1. Classification (NCBI taxonomy): domain Eukaryota; kingdom Metazoa; phylum Chordata; class Mammalia; order Chiroptera; family Vespertilionidae; genus Antrozous; species Antrozous pallidus. The sequence continues at coordinate 38,018,469 of CM050515.1, forward strand.
CTCATTTTCCAAAAATAACAGGATCTGTGATATAAAGGCAGTCAACATCTGCATACAGATGCATATTTTGGGGGAGGATAAATTGTCATTGTTTATATTAGACCAGTTGGTCCTTTTCGCATTAAACCTAGAGAATTGTCATATGTTCTACTTGAGATTTCTGCCTTTTTATGGACAAGCAATTAGCATATAGGACTTTCTCATGCAGGCCATCATGAGAGCAGATGCTGTCTACCACTTGCGATACCATATGTTTTATGGAGAGATTGCTCTAGAGAAAGAAGCTATAAAAGGCCCCCAAACAGCTAAAGGGAACCACTGGAGAAAATTTGCAGAATCAGCTGCATCTGGGCCAGGATCACAGATAAATGGGTACTGACTGCCTAAAAGCTATCTGAACAGTAATTCAGGTTTTGTTGTTATTTTTTCCTGCAACACTTGCTTTTAAGATGGCATTTAACCTTCTCAACTTTCTTCAATTTAAGTTGATAAATGGATGTTTTAATAAAGGTCTTAGTATATTTAGAGCTTTGAGATAGAACTTGTTGCTTCACTATATTCCCCTTTGAAGCTATAACCTATCATTCAAGTCTTTGACTCTAGGAAGAAAATTCTAGTTTCAATAGCAGCAAACCTTGTTGGAGTCTTTGAAGAGAGAAAAGAAGACAGGGAAAAGTGCCCTGGGCTCTGTGACTCTGGAGAGTTCACATGATAAGTTACACATCCAGAGAGAGAAAGCCTCTATTAGCAGTAATGCATTTTGCTGCAGGTGTTTATATAATTATGGTTCAAGCACTGAGATGTTTTTAAAGTCTATCTTGTGCATTGACTGATTTTGCTACTTTGGTTTTCATAGGAAATCCATTATAGCAGAGCAGAGAAGAGGACCAGACTCTGAAGTCAGACTGGCTGGGTTGGAAGCTTATCTCTGAATTGAGTCATATGGCCTTGAGCAAACTGTATTTACTTCTTGCCTCAATTTTTTTTCAGTTGTGAAATGTAAATAATAATTTCTTTGTGCATTGTTTGAGATTAAATGAATCAGTAAATATAAAACCCTTGAAACAGTACTCACATAACAAGCACTCAATTGATAATAGTATTTTGTTTATATTACTATTATTTTATTGAAACCCTTTATGAATATGCAGAATTCAAGGGTCTATGTCTCCTTATAATAATAGACTACTCTGCTCTTTATAGATATATCACTGATGGCTCCAAAGTTACAACCATGAATTAGAAGAAGAAATTGGGTGTTTTATTTATTTTTTAATTCTTTATTGTGTAAAGTAAGTATTATAGTATTAAAAAGTCTCCTTTTTCTCCCCCATTGACCTCTCCCCAGCCACCTCCTCCCCCAAGCACATGCCCTCACCCACCTAGTATTTTTTGTTTTGTTTTGGTTGCTTTTCTTACAACTGAGATGCCTCTTGAAACCTAAACAATATATAATTTCCTAAATAAATTACTGACCTAAACCTACCCTATCAGTCCTGCTTTTGGAAGTTAAAGGAAAAGAAATTTTCTTTCTGTCCTACACTGCACTGCCAACACCCTGGGTATTGACACCCACCAAGTCTGACTCAAAAAAAAAAAACAAAAAAACAAAAAAAACAAAAAAAAACAGAAACAACTGTTCCACTGTCTTTGTGGCCCATCTGTACCCCATAACCAAGCTTGTCCATTCACTCCAAATAAAGGCTAGGCCATTTTCATTCTTTGAAGTCAGTTCTAATTCTGGGAAGAGACAAATAAACATGCCCTGGCCCATAAGGTTTCACCTCACACTCCAGTTCCCATTGATTGCTGGAGTATAAAGGCCCTTTCCTGTCCTCCAATCAGACGTCCATTGCCCTCGACAGTTTGATTAAGTCTGTGATCATGATTTAATAGAAAAAGAACCAAAATGAAATTCCAAAGTCCCTGGCTTGAGAACTGATTAGATTACTTGCTAGCTGCCTGGCTTTGGGTAAGTCCTTACTGCAATGAGACTCACTTACAAAGTGAAGTTAATAATACCAAAGTCAAAGATTATTGTGAGCAGTAGGTAACCTTGTGTGAAGATGCATTCTATAAACTGTGAAACACAGGACAAGAATAAATAGAAATAAGTCAAGTTCTTAGCTTTTAACTTTATTTTTTAGTCTCCTGGTCTGCCTGGGGTCCTATTGTCCATGCCCTGTAACCCCTAGCTCCTGTCTGAACTTGATCTCTGGCCTCTAAATCTTCTGGGCTCCCTTCCACTCAGCCAAGTCACGGATGCATTAATAATCATGAAGTTAATATAACCTGTTTGTCTGATATGCAGTCTATTTTTCCAAGTTTTGTTTTGTGTTTAAATTTGAACTCCTCTTTTCTGACAATACTGACAACTTCTAACAGAGCTATTCAGCCAGTGGCATACTTCTATTCAATTTCTATATTTGAACCTCTACTAGGCAAATGAGACTGTTACTATCAGAAAGGTGTATGGGGGTAGGAAGGGATGGAGAGGAACAGAATAGGGTGTAGGTTTGAGGCAATTACTGCCAGCGATGGCTAACTACTGGGGAAAAGACGAAGGAAGCCACTATTTACTGAATGTCTGTATAAGCCAGTTCTGTGAGAGGCACTGTATAAGCAGAACATCATGAAATACTAACAATAACCTCACATGAATTGTATATGTAACAAAACTAACAGGATTCACAGTATACATCATCAGCTCCTATCTACACAGTGTTAGAGATGAAATAAGAATCTAGGTCTGCTGGAATGAATCAAGAGAAAAGTCAGCTCATCTCTGCTCTTCCTCTGCCAGCTCTAGGTTGCCTTAGCCACCTCAGCCACCTGGTAAGGGTTACAGGGCATCTTTATTCTGCTTCTTTCGGAGTTCACTGCAAGTCTCAAAGGGGACAGGCATTGGCACTTGAATTTGTGAGCTGGAGAATCACAATATATGCATCTTACCTCAAAGTAGTGAGAAGCTACCAGAGAAAGAGATGTACAGACATTAAGTCCTGTGGTTCAGAACATGGATTCTGGAAGGCCTTTCTTTCCTGGCATCTATGTGTGAACTGGGCCTGACCAGGACAGTGCTTCTGCAAAGGTGAGATTTTCTGGGCTCTGCCATCTGAATATAGCCTACATATTAGCCCATAAACTGTCACTGTATTCAAACAAATGCATTATGAGACCAGGCCATGCTACACTCTATCCAGTAACAAGCAAAGTCACTTCTGGCTCAATACCTACCAAGTAGTTCCCTTTTTGTGCTCCAGGTCCTGTAAACTGCTTTGGGGAAATATTTGACTTAGGGCAGCTTGAGATGAGGACAGGGGCTGGAGGGCCTTTGCTTCATGCACACATGGTGGGGCTTGGTGGGATCCAGTCCCTCTCCTCTTTGTCTCTGAGCCTTAGGAATTGATTATCTATATAATAAAAGCCTAATATGCTAAGTGTCCAGTCATCCAGTTGTTTGTTCAACCAATCAAGATGTAATATGCTAATGATATGCTAAGGCTGCTCAACTGCTCGCTATGATATGCACTGACCACCAGGGGACAGATGCTCTGACCTGTAGGTTAGCTTGCTACTGGGGTGTGGCTGATCAGGACTGAGTGAGACAGGCTGGACATGCCCTGGAGCTTTCCCGTGGTCCCTCCTCTGCTAACCAACCTGTATTCCTCCCTGGCTCCAATTGGGTACTGGTGGGGGTCCCTTGGCCTGGCCTGCACCCTCTCACAATCTGGGACACCTCAGGGGATGTCAGAGAGCTGGTTTTGGTCCAATCCTGCAAGCCAGGTCAGGGGACCTAACTGGTGCATGAATTTGTACACCAGGTCTCTAATGTGTTATAAACTCGCCATCAGACTCTTAGCTGACAGACTCAAGATCTAACTATAATAGCTGGATGTCTTCTTTGTGCAGAAGGGCATCATATAATCTCAGATTCTTGGTCAGCCTGAGCCCACAAACCCTTGCTTGGGAGAGGCCATGTAAGGTGAGTGATGCCCTGGCATTCTTCTGTTTGTAGTATTCCTGCTAAGGTGTCAACAGAACTAGCTCCTCATCTTCTCTCTAGATCTCAAAGCTTCAGTCACAGTAAGGATGAGTGGGCTGAGGAGAGAGAGATCTTGGGGATACTTTTCTCTCTAGTAGAGAATGGTAAAACTTCCCATAAGTACACATTCAAAATAGATTGAATTTCCTTTTGGTTATTTCTCCACCTAATCCAGAACCTATTGTACTTCCCAATTGCCCTTTGTACCCCTCCTCTAAAAATGTCAATGTCTTTATGCTTCCTTCTGACTTAATACCTTCATTTTATGCCAGCATGGGCACTCAATCTTTGGAGCAAAGAGATCCATGTTCCAAAGTTGCTGACCTACTCCCTCACACTTTGTCAAAATGTCCATGTATTTGATGATAGCCATGCAGACAGGTGTGAGGTGCATCTCACTGTGCTTTTAATATGCATCTCTCTGGTGATTAGTGATGTTGAGCATCTTTTCATATGTCTAGTGGACATCTGTATGCTCTCCTTGGAGAAATGTCTATTTGTTTATTTTTCTGATGTTAAGTTGTCCTAAATTATTTATACATTTTGGATATTAACCCCTTATCAGATGTATCATTGGCAAATATATTCTCCCATTCAGTAGGTTATCTTTTTTATTTTTATTTTGTTGATGGTTTCTTTGCTGTGCAAAAACTTTTTGGTTTGATGTAGTCCCATTTGTTTATTTTTTTCCTTGCTCAAGGTGATATATCAGAAAAAAAATATTGTTAAGAGAAATGTCCAAGATTTTGCTGCCTATATTTTTTAGCAGTTTTATGGTTTTGAGTTTTACATTTAAGTCTTTAATTAATTTTTTAGTTTATTCTTATATACTGTGTAAGAAAGGGTCTACTTTCTTTTTGCATTTATCTACCCAATTTTCCCAACAAACGACAAGGATTGGTGAAGAAATGGATAAAAGAGAATCCTAGTATACTGTGGCTAGGCATGAAGATGGGTGCAACTACTAAGGAAAACAATGTGGAGTTTCCTCAAAAAATTAAAATTGAAATTGCCTTATAACTCAGCAATTCCATTTCTGGAATATATCTGAAGAAACTCAAAACACGAATTACAGTGTTATTTATATAACCAAGATAGGTAAGCAACCAAGCACCCATCAATAGATGAATGGATTAAAAGGCTGTGAAATATTACTTTGCCATAAAAAATGAAATCTTATCTTTTATAACAGCATGAATGTATCTAGAGGGTATTATGTTAAGTGAAATAAGTGAGATAGAGAAAGACAAATACCATATGATTTCACTTATATGTGGAATCTAAAGAATAAACAAATAAATAAAATAAAATCAGACTCAGAGATACAGAGAACAGACTGACTGTTGTCAGAGTGGAAGGGGTTTGGTGGCTGGGTGAAAAAGGTGAAGGAGTTAAACAGTACAAATCACAGTATAATCACAGATATGTAGATTATAACATTGGAAATATAGTCAATAACATTGTGATAACTATGTATGTGGTCAGGTGGATATAAGATTTTCTGGCCATGTTGCTGTACATCTGAAACTAATACAGAATAATATGGAGTGTAAACTATAATTGAAAAAAATTATTAAAAAAACAAACATCCATGCTCTTGATGTTTTTCCAAAAAACAATCTGATATTAAACTTTAGGAAACTATCATAATTTGTCTACTTTTATTATGACATTTTTATTATTTTTATATTCAGTATGAGACTACACATAGCACTGTTACATTTTAAAGTATATTACTGAGAAAACAAGTGTATTTCTTTAATATATTCAATAGCCTGTCTCATAAACTGCCTCTCCGATGACCTCCAGTGATTCCTACATCCTGGGGTTCACACACTCAGTATGCCCTGATGCTTGAGTTTGGCCAGAACTAGTGACTTCGTTTGACTGAAAGAATACAGAAAAAAAAAGGTGTGATATCACTTCCAAGATTGGGTTACAAAGAGATGGTGGCTTCCATATTGCATGGAAGAGGTCTTTCTCTCTCTGGTGACTGACAGCTGCCACATGGAGAGGTCCATGTGCTCAGAAACTGCTAACGTGGTCAATAGTCCACAAGAATCAGAAGCTGTTAACAGCCAGGTGAGTCTGCTTATAGGCGGATCTTCATCCAGTCAAACTGAGATGAATACCAAGATGACTATGGGCCCTGGAAGCACTTGATTTTGCCTGTGAGAGACCTGGGATCAGAGGATCCAGCAAAGCCGCATTCAGATTTCTGACCCACAGAAATTGGAGAGCATAAATGTTTGTTGTTTATGCCCCTACGTTTGTGGGTAATTTGTTGTATAATACCAGGTAACACCTTACCTTGGATATCAAATATTCTGAGCATTGAAACTCTCCCTAGGGCATTATTCTCAAACACAACTACTTCCCTTTCTGAACCTCTGGAAGGTGTGGAAATCCATCACCATATTCTCTCTCCACACTCCAGGCAGCCACTTCCAATCAATCAGAAAGGGCCACCAAAACAAAGTCATTTGTCCTCAGAAGCTTACCGCATGAAAAGTACTATCACCTGTCATCATCTATCACCTAATGAGGCCTACAATCATATTTCTGTGCCCTCTGTTCCCTTATTCTCTGATTTTCTTCAGGAACCCAATTACATTGAAAGGGTAAGACTACAGAAATAATTGACTTCTGAATAAATCTCACCTTTGCTCCATCACAAAAGGTTCCTTCATTATTTTGTCACTATCTATAGAAACTCCTGCCCATGATTGATATTTTAGGTACATTTCCTTATTTCCTTTAGTGTTCAGCCACCTTCAAATTTCACTTTCAAAGCTTTTTCTTTGTTCCCTTCTTTAGAAATATTTATTCATTTTTCTATTAAGTCTCCTAGTCTCCTCTGGTCAGGGTGTTTTATAAGTCACATAGAAACATGCTTAAAGATTGGCCTCCTTCAGTCTTTCAGGATTCTTTTCTTCTTCAACCAGTGCATCTTTTCAGTGTTAGATTAGGTAGTCTCAGAGTAAAGTGTTTTATGTCTAATCATATCTTACTCTTAGTCCCAATTAAACATGATTTGGACCTACTAGTAAATGAGATGTCAGAATGGGAATGCCTCCACACTCTCTTCTGTTTAGCAGCTGAGCAGACTTCTGCTTTCCCTGGGAGGAGTTGATCATGCTCTGTGAGACTCTCATGCAAGACTCAGCTTCCACAAGGCAGTGGGAACAAAGACAAGGTGGCCATCAGGAGCCTGAATCCAGCTTATGTCAGAGACACTAACTCTTCACAGGTCTAGTTTTGTACTATTTAACTCCACTGTCAAAGACATGCAACTTGTGCAGTACCATTTTCTATTAAATGAATAATATTACAAATAGTATATTCTATTATTATCTTGGCTCTGCTACTTTCTAATTTGGGGGATTTGGAGTAAAATACTTAATTCACTGAGCCTACATTTCTATCTGCTGAATTTGAGGTTTACTAGATTCTAATACATGGTAAGTGCATATGAAATACAAAATGACACTTATTACAATTATCACCTACTGAAGTAAATGACCACTAAAATTATGACCTAAGCTTTAGAACCATGTGGAATAACAGCACTCTCTGTGATGATTAAAATGTTTTATAGTCTGTGCTGTTCAATGTGTTAAATACTGGCCACATGTGGCTACTGACTACTAGAAATGTGATTAACATAAATGAGGAACTAAATTTTTAATTTAATTTTAATTAATTTAAATTTATATAGCAACATATGGCAACATACCGGACAATGCAGCATAATAATAATATGTTATCCACGAATAAGCCTAGCATTCTCACATCCAACCCACAGGGAACACAAGTAGATGGCCTGCACTGACCAGAGAGCATAGCAAAATATAACCTCTACTTCTTAATGAGTCAAAGAGTCCAATATTTCTCAGAGAAGTCCCCTTTGTAAGCAGACATGGGATGGAGAGGGAAGTTCTTTCAGGCAAAGACTGTGCACCTGACCTACTATTTGCAGGATATTCCATTCTAGTTGTACTGAAGAAAAGGGTCATTTTGTACCCAGTTATCATTATTACCATCTACTGACCCTAATGGCACTTGCTGGCTGAAGTCAGGGGGTTCTCTCTGTGAGGCTAAGGATAATATGGGAATTGAATGTAATTAAACCAAATTCTAAACTATGAACATTGGATTACCTTTATGACTACTGTATGAAATATAAGCTGTCTCCAATTCTCTAACATTAGCACCTTATTTATTCTCATTTATTATGGCAGGCTGAACACTAGAATCCAAAGGTAAACACGGTTGTTGACCTCATTTCTCTCATTCTAATCAAAGTTAGAAATGCAACTAAAGAGTTGTGCTACAGGGTGAGAAGTATAATATGGTTGCATCAAAGGGTCCATAATCAATTGCATTTGTTGAAGTCAGTGCAAGAATTGGTTGTACAAAGTTGAGAAGTTTTTATAGAACTTGCCTTCTCCAAAATGTGTAAGAAAAGGGAGGGAGAGTGCTCCTGGCAGACAAAAGGCACATGCAGAGCCCCACACCTCAGAGCATCAGCAGCAGTTCATGATGACGCTGAGGGGGGCAAATATGAACAGAATAAGGAAAGTAAGTTGGTGGTTAGAATATCAAAGACCATATCTTGGAAAATGGGAAAACACTGAAGGATGTCAAATAGGACAGTCACATTGAGATTTGTGTTTTAGATCACTCTGAATGTTATATGGGAGATGGACCGAAAGAAGGCAAGCCTGGAGGGAGGGCAAAACTGAAGACATGGGGTCAGTTAGAAGACACCTTCACTAATATAGGTGAAAAGTCAGAGTTGGGCTGGAAAGGAAGGACAGATATGGTGAATCAACAATGGTTAACAATACTGAAGTACTAAAAGAAAGGTTGAGTTTTATGGGATGAGGAGTTTAAATAACTTGAAATACTGTTATGAACTTGATCCCTACAAATTCAACTGTTGTCCTAATCCCCAGTACTTCCAGATATAACTATATTTGGAGATACGGCTTTACCCCCCTGCCTCAAAAAATATTTTTATTGATTTCAGAGCAGAAGGGAGAAGAAGAAATAGAAACATCAATAATGAGAATCATTGATTGGCTGCCTCCTACACAACCCCTACTGGGGATCCAGCCTGTAACCCAGGCATGCACCCTTGACCAGAATCAGACCTGGGACTCTTCAGTCTGCAGGCCGACTCTCTATCCACTGAGTCAAACCAGCTGGGGCTGGAGATAAAGCTTTTAAAGAGGTGATTAAATGTGCTCAGTAGGCTGTCCCCCAATCCAATATGGCTGATCTTTCTGTAATAAAAAGAGATTAGGACACAGACCAGCACAGAAAGGAAGGCCAGTGAAGACACAGGATGGAGGCAGCCATCCATAAGCCAAGGGGAGAGCCCTCAGAAGAAATCAACCTTGCTGAGACCTTGATCTCAGACTTCTGGCCTCCAGAACTGTGAGAAAATAAATTTCTTTAAGTCACTCAGTCTATGGTACTTTATATATTAAGTCTATTTTTTTTTTACTGATTTTCACCCATATAAAGAAATGTTGGTATTTTTTCTAAAGCTCTCAGCTTTCCTATGTCTTCCATTTCAAAAGGAAATATTTTCCCCCATCTCTTATGCCTGGTCCCCATGGGAACACTAATTTGAGCAAGAGAATCAGGAAAAACAGAAGTTAGTGAGGCCAGTGATAATTAAAGGCATTTTCTACAGATTCTTAGTTTCCATCCTAGAATTCTGTCATGCAGAAAATACATATCAGGGATAGAAATGTTCTTTTTAAAAACATTTTTGTTAATAAATATGTTTGTATTGATTTTAGAGAGAGAGGAAGGAAGAAGGAAAGAGAGGTACATTGGTTAGCTGCCTTCTGCACACTTCCTATTACGGATCAAGTCCACAACCCAGCGTGTCCTGAGCAGGAATTGATGTGGTGAATCACTTGGTTCATGGGCTGACGCTCAACCACTGAGCCACACCTACTGTGTCGATTGGTTATGATAATATGCATGTATACAAGTCCTCTGGTTGCTTTCTAGCCCCTCCACCTCCCCTGCCATTTGTCTCTGGATCTATTTTTGTTCATCAAATTATGATCATTATATCCCACATGAGTGAGATCATGTGATATTTATCTTTCTCCGACTGACTTATTTCACGTAGCATAACGCTCTCCAGTTCCATCCATGCTGTGGAAAATGGTAAAAGTTCCTTCTTTTATTTATAGCTACATAGTAAAGAAACTGCCTCCAATGTCCTCAGGACTGTATTCTGGAGAATGACACTGAAGCTACTCTTGGGAGGACATGTAAAGGTTTAAGGAAGCAAGTCCATAACATCTAATTAGGTCCCTCAGTAACCTAGAGCATTAAGGCTCATCTTCATTATCTAACTTAAAACACTTTCCTCTGTTTTTTATGACATTACAAAAATTACCTCAATTCTCTTCTATAAGATGTACAAAAAATATCATAGTACAAAATAACTTTGTTTTAACCTTCATCAAAACAATACTCATTATATCTTCCCTTGAATTTCTTATTTGAGTCTCAAAAGGGCTTTCACATTTATGCGTGTGTGTTTATTTTGGAGCAAAATGAGATGAGGAAGGATACGAATTGACATTCACTATTTGAGGCTGAAAACTGAGAGTCAGGTTCTCCATGTGTTAGCCACATTCCTTACAGGGGACCTCAATCAGGAAAAATCAGATGTATTTCTGTACTTAGATGGCTAAAAGGCATTTCAATGTGATTATGCTCCAAACAGATCTTTTAATTTCTTCTCCTGTCTTCCTCAATATCGCAAATACCATTATTCACTCAGTTGTTCAAACCTCAAACCTAAGATTTATTCTTGATTCCACTCTCTCCCTTATCCCCTTCCAACACCCAACCTCTCATCCATTATTATCACTGTCATCTTTAAAACATATCCCATCTTTCCATCTTGTGGCACCCTCACTGCTGACTGTCAGACATATGTTCTCCCCACCTCTGCTCTGACCACTGTCACAGCTTCTTAGCTCCTCCTCCTGCCTCCCTCTTCTCTCCAGCCTGGCTGGTTATCTTGGTACACAAATGGGATCTTTTTGAAACAACCCACTCCTCTGCTAAAATCCCTTCAAAGGTGTTATTTTTCTTTGGGTAAATCCACCAAGACCTTACTGTGTCCCACAAAGCCTGGCATGAGCCATCCACTGCCTTCATCGCTACCTCAGCTGCCATCATTCTCCCTCCAATTTACTAGGATGGACCCAATCACAGTTTCTTCCAAGTGAAGAGCCCTCCCCATCTCAGGGCCTCGGAACCTACTGTTCCCTCTACCTGCGATGCTCTTTGGGGAGCTCTGGGTGCAGCGGCTCACATGTAGTTGCTGAAACAGCTCTTCGCCTTATCCTCCCTCACATGCTATTAGTATATATGTCAGGGCACCTGCCACAGGCCCAGCTTGTATTTATTCATAAGCTTTCTGGTGCTTCTCCTCCTCTGGAGAGTTAGCTCGCTAGGGCAGGTAGGTCCTGTCTTCCCTGCTCCTCTGCCTCCACAGCTGTGCTTGTGCTGTGCTGGCGGCCACTGAACAGTCGTGACCTCAGGGGAGGGGCGTGGTCCTTCACACTGAACTCAGCATAATGAGGCATTTTTTGCTTCTTGCTCTAAAACTGAAATTAGCAAAATAATACTTTTAAACTTCCTATTTTCCCCAAAGCAAATTCAAATGCAAATCAGTTTCATTTGAGGAGCTAAGAAAACTTCCTGTTCCAACAAGTGGAGCCAAGTAACCAGGTCGCTTCCCTGTCTGCCCAGTCTGTGATAGCCTCCTGGTCCCAGCTTTGCACACAGACGCCATTAGCAGCCCATGATGTAGATCAAAATCCCATCAAAACTTTATTATTATGCAAACAACTTGGTGGTTTTTTTTGTTTGTTGTTGTTGTTGTTTTTTGGCTAAAATGTTCCATTTCAAAAAATGCTATCCACAAAGCCGTCAAATTCATTTCAGGCACATGGGACACCTTGCAATTATTGCTCCAATTTAACCAATGGGGTGTGAGATAACAATCTCCTGCTCCAGCTGCCTCCTGAATAGTGCTATGTCCCAACGGAGGCGGGTTTCAGGCTGTCTTACATGGAACCACAGAATTGTGAACACTTAGGCTGGGGTCAACAAAGCTAGCAGGAGTAGGATGAAGGCTGAAAACAAGAGGGAATAATAAGGCAAATTCGATAAAGAGCATCCTACTGCTGTGCACAGTGGCTGCCGCGCATCCGGTGAATCCTTGAGTGGATGAGCAACAAGGGCATGTTCATTTTGTGTCTGCTCCATCATTTCCAGACTCTGGGGTCCCTGGGTCTTGTAAAACAATAAAGGACTTGCCCACCTGGCAAGTACTACTCTGAACAACATCGAAACAGTCCTTACCATCTTAAGTAAGGAACACTTCTTGATATAATATTGTCCCATTGTTAGAGGCTGTTTGCTAATTTCTCAGAATATGGGTTAATCTCTTTTTAAGTGGATTATAAACTTTTGCTTTATTAAACAGCCCGTGTTTAACTAATTTAGTCCAATGTTAATAACTTAGGCCCACTGTAATCAAGTTAATTATTTATGTTGTGTCCTTAATGTGTCTGGTAGCCTATCGGAACAGCTCCAGAACTCTGCCCTGTGAATTTTTCTGACTTCCAGGGTTTGGTTGGTTCATTTTCTAGATATCAACTAGAAATGTTTTGCTTTTGTTTATGCAGTTTGTAATTCCCTCCTTTCTCCCACCATTTAATGTGCTGTGGTCTTGGAATCCACATTACTAAAATAATGATTCCACATTACTAAAATAATAATTTAAGAACAAATATACTTTAAATATGGTCCTTCTCTATGGATGAATACAGCCATTCAGTGTTTTGGCTTTGTGAAGTCTGTTCAGAGGTCTTAGCAGTTATATTTTAAATGTTCACAGATACAGAGTAAGTGATCTCCAGGTAAATCAAATATTGTTATTGTTGAAATTTTTGTCTGAAACTTACATGGCTTGATGAAAGGAAATTTTAAAAATGTGGCATTCCAAGTAAGTTGTTGACACAGTAATGTAGTTGTAACTGGTGGTTCTAATTGTCCTTGTTATCAGCATCATCATTGTTGAATTTCACTTCTTTGCAAACTCATTCCCCTATTTTATTCTTTCAGAAGCATCACAGAAAACCATTTCCCACTGAAATCCTCAACTGTAATTCTTTGAAACTTTAAAAAAAATTTAGAATCAAAGTCAGATGGCATTAAATATATTAAAAATTTAAGTTACCTAATATTAAGCAAAATACGCCCCTCAAAAAAATTAACACAAATGCTCAAAGATAAGTTGTATGAAAAATGCTAACTTGGTTCCCAGAGAACATAAATAGGAAACGACATAAAACAATGTCACTAATTCACAGTAGAAATGCTGACTGCTTGACTGAATATTATTTTCACAACCATCTTTTATCTCAAATGGAAAAAGGGTAATTTATTATATTGATTACTATATGCTTATTGTCAACTCTCAAATATATGTGTAGGTAACAGATGATACCAAGTTGAGAAATCAAAAATTGTCTATTTGGTGGGGACACACACTGAAGTCACTCACTGACACTAACCCAAGTCTCTAGCTTTGAGCTCTCCCTGGTTTAATTCTACAGTAAATACCCTATGACCCAGCTGAGTGGTAGAGAAAATAAAACTTGGAAAGAGCAATAACAGAATTAATTTACTGAACAACATGCCGAAAAAGAATGTTGTTTTTTTTTTCTTTTTTCTGTATATAAATAATTGCTCTTCTCTCTCTTACTCTTATGGAAAATAATGGTTCAGTTTCTGTGGAATCCATTGTGGTGACCATGTAAGGATCCAGGACAGGTATTTCATATTTAATAGTGATAAGGTCCTTAGGGCATTTTTAGAAATAAAGTATAACTAAAAACCCAAATGCATAAAGCAGAGCATTCAGTTAAAAGAAGAGGCATTTTAAACAATGAACTTATAGGGCATGAGCACTTTGTAAATTTAATTCTATGATCACAGAAAATATTTGGGAAACCTGATTTGGTCAAGTAGCTGGAAGCATGGGCTTAGGAATGAGAATGTCTGAGTTTGAGTCCCTACTTGTACTAGCTGTGTGACAAGGAAATATTACCTATCCTCCTCTGCTTCAGTTTCCTCACTTAAAAAAATGTGGCTAGTAATAGCACCTACTCATCAGATACCTGTGATATTTAAATCATATAATATATTGAAAGTACTTGGAACAATTCCTGGAAAATTATAAATGCTAATTAGTGGCTAAAAAGCACCTTTTATGCACAAATGATCTCTACCAATGGGTTTTTAGTCAAAGTGACATTAGTTAACTCAGTGACTGAAATGGATGGTCAGAAAGCCACGACAATTTGTCAAATAGAGAATAAAACATGACATGAAATTTCCTCTAGGTATTCTTCACTCTAACTGCAACCAGGATTTCAATAAGTGAATTTCTGTTAACTGTCCCATACATTTCGTCCATAGCACTCAGCCTTCTTTGTGCCTGCCTAGAGTGATGGCAGATCCTCACTGACGTGACCCTGAAGATGTGTCTGGCTGAGCACTAAGTGCTTGATGATGACAGAAGCCGTTCAGCTGTGCTGTGCATGTAACCGGGGTAAGAAACCACTGCTATACAGGCCTGGTGACTTGAGAAATCATTGTTATGACAAGAACGAGCAAATGACTCTGGCTGCTCCTCAGTGCAGAGCTCTAAGTGCTCTTGCTGCTGACCTGCCTGTCATTCTTTCCCTTTTGCCCTCTACATACTTGGCAGATGCATTTATTAAAATACTCTCACTGTGTCTATTTCAGTATTTGTTAAGGTGAACTCCCAGAACCACCTACACCAGACTTATCTGCATGTTTCAAAATCCAGGATTTAGGGCTTTACCAAGTAGAAAGATTCTCTGGGGGTGGGCCCTGGAATTTTAGAATTTTGAAGAAAAAGCCATGTACTAGAGATGGTATGTGGGAGAGTCACTTTGATATGCACAGGTTTTAAAGGTAGCACTAGTGACATTTTGGATCAAATAATTTTTGGTTATCAGGGCTACCTGGTGCATTGTACAATGTTCAACAGCATCCCTTGCTTCTACCCACCAGAAACCATAGCACTACCAATACCCCCATTGTAACAATCAAAAGCATTCCTCAACATTGCCAAATGTCCCCTTGGACTAAGACCATTGAGCTAGTCTATCCTTAAACACACATGGGGCCAAAACTTGGAGGACTGCCTCAGTGAAGCATAAGCCTCACATGCTCACTCATCTGCTTCCTTGTTTAAACGGATTCAAAGCAGCGCTCCACACACCAAGGCTCATACTTATTTGTATTTCCCATAACACCTTGCCTGAGGTTGGACTCAATTTGTTAAAAAGAAGTGTTATAACTTGGGAATTTACAGGAATTTTGATGTTTTTTTTTTTTTTTAAACACCATATTTTATTGAGAGGAAGGGAGAGGGAAAGAGAGTTAGAAACACCAATCACGTGCCCACAACCAAGGTACATGCCCTTGACTGGAATTGAACCTGGGACTCTTGAGTACCCAGGCCGACACTGTATCCACTGAGCCAAACCAGTTAGGGCCACCAGGACTTTGTTTTGAGTTCCCTATTGCTAGTTGCTCTGACATCAAACCAGACCCAGAGAGTTTGAAGCCAAGGAGCAAGCTCTCACAGACCTGCCCTCTGATGCATGCTTATTGTAACTGTGGTGTAAGAAAATTGATCCCAGTGCATTTAGTGGTTACCAATGGCGTTACTCGTGTAATTATAACATGCAAAATACAACCTGTTTACAATAAGGAAAGATCAAGCACTTAAGTTTATGGACAAGAAGGGGCTAATGAAGGATAATATAATCATATCTATCATTGTGTGGTGTGCTTGCTTTCTGTATGTCAACCAATGAGCTAAATGCTTCTGTGGATTATTTCAATTAAACCTTCCGATAACCCCTGTCACTGGTACTATTATCCCCATTTTATTTATAAGGAAAGTAGAAACTTAATGAGATTGAGTAGCTTGTCCATGATTACACAACAATTTTATAGTTGCAGTTGATCTAGTGTTAAAACATCTTGAATAAAGATTATAAATAGGGGATGTTCCCCAGTCCATTTTATGTGATTAAAAGCACTTAAGGAGAACAGGGGAAAATCAAAGACTACTCTCATTAATGAGTATAAATTTAAAAAATGATGAAATAATGGCAAGCTCAATCTAATAAAGTAAGAAAAAGGTATTATGTCATGATGTAATTGAGCATATTCCAGGGATTTTAAGATTGAGTACATAAATATACTTTCTGATATTTCATCAATCACATTAATGGAATAAAGTAGAACAATCATATGACGATCTTTATGGATGCAAGAAAAGCACTGGAATACACACACAGAGAGAGAGACACACACACACACACAAGCCCTAGCCAACTAGGAAGTAAAGGGAACTTGCTTAAGTCATATTCAATGATAAAACATTGGAAGGCCTGGCTGGTGTGTCTCAGTGGTTGAGCATTGACCCATGAACCAAGTGATCACGAGTTTTGATTCCCCATCAGGGCACATGCCCAGATTGTGGGCTTGATCCCCAGTAGGGGGCATGCAGAAAGCAGGCATTTAATATTTCTCATAGATGTTTCTATTTCCCTCTTCCTTTCTCTCTCTCTAAAAAATTAATAAAAAATTATTAAAAACATTGAAAGGAATCTTCTTAAAGATTAAAACAAGCCAAGTATATCCACTATCATTAGTACTATTCAAAATTGTACTGTGCTATATGGCAAAGAAAAAACTTGTCATTATTTACAGTCTATATAATTTCTTGCATAGAAATCCCAAATGGATTCAAAGACAAATAGATATATTAAGAATGTACAAGTCTTCTGGTTCTAAGATCAGTGTCCAAAACAGCAGTAAATGATCACAAAACAAAGTTTTGTTTTTTAAAAAATGGCCAGATAGAAGTAACAACAATAGCAATAATGCATAAACAAGGAAAAATATAATATCAAACAATTACATGACTTATTTTTTTCACATAGTGAATTTTAAACTAATAGAAATCCTTACCTCTTGGCTCTTAAATCAATACTGGTCCATCTCCTTTCTTTTCTACTTCAAATCCACATAACCCATAAAAACATTCTAATGTTTGATGTTTATCCTTTTGTATGAATTCTCATAAGATGTAGATTATAGTTTTATGTACATGTATATTTACTTGAAATAAATGGTAATGTGCTATTGATTCCATTCTTCCATTTAGTTATTATATTTTAAAATCTATCAATTTTAGGAGAAAATCACAATCTTTATTGAAATTGAAGAAAACCTGAATAAATGAACCATGATCAAAGGTAAAAAAAATATATTTAAGATGTCAATTATTCTGAAATTAATCTAAAAAATCAGCATAATGCAACAAAAATACCCAGTGTTTGTATTTAACTTGACAAATTGATTCTAAAAATTATATGGAAGATAAAGGGAGCAAGAATAGCAAAGACACTTGAAAGAAGAATAGCAGGGAATAAGGAAGGGACACTTGCCCATGTACACAACAACACACTTTTAAAGTTATAATAAGATAATGTGGTGTTGGGGCAAATATAAGTATACATATCAGTGAAAAAAATAAAGCTCAGAAACAGGCCACTGTAGCTGGCACTTTAAGTTAACTCACTTAATACTTGATATTATTTATTAGTATTTAGATAAGTATCTACATGTAACAAACCTTAAATAGAAGCAAGAGAATAACAAATACAAAGTTTTGGTGAGAGGTTACCTCTGAGGAAGGAGAGATTCAATTAGGGAGAGACATACAGGTATTGATAATATTTTGCTGCTTTAGCTGAATAGTAAGTATATGAGTTTTATAAATATTTTTTGTACCTTACATATGGATAGTATAAGTTTTATCTGCATAAAATTGCCACTATTTCACACAAAACTCTATTTTCAAAAATATTGCTGTGAAATTGGTCAATGTTGTTCTGCATGATAGAGAAGAGATGATTTAGAGACATGGAAATATGGTGAAGAATAGATCCAACAGAGTTCTACAACCTTCTAGAGAGAGTCAGTATACTTTGAAATCTTTTTTTTAAAAATTGATTTCAGGGAGAAAGGGAGAGGGAGAGAGAGAGAGAAACATCAATGATGAGAGAGAATCATTGATTGTCTCCTGCATTGATTGGCTGTCTCCTGCATGGGGATCAAGCCTGCAACCTTGGCATGTGCCTTGACCAGGAATAAAACAGTAACTTCCTGGTTCTGAGGTCAATGCTCAACCACTGAGTCACACAGGCTGGGCTGCTTTTAAATCGTTAAGTGTGCAGATGGCACAAAGCTCTTGCAGCTAGTAAAAACTGTAAGTATTTCAACCACCAGGACATTGGAGGTAATCCACAAAGCAAACATGTAAGGCTGTAAATGGCAAGCAATCAACAACTAAGCAAACAACTGGTGTATTCACCAAGGGCAAGCAAGCACCAGTCAATATTTACTGAAAATATAATCTATACTTTACAGTTTGCCTGATGAGCTTTTTCTGTGGCATCAGTTAGAAAGGACGACTTGATGACCTCATAAACTATTTTTTAATGACAGTGACCTCCAGTGCTATTGTCTAAAAAAGGGGCCAACCAGTTGTCAACTACCATCAGAAAAGATACAAAATATTATCCTATGATTTGGGATAACAGGGGTCTTTCTGCACTTGGTACCTTATGTGCAGTTCAAATTGGTGCAGTTCAAATTATTGCACTGGAAGAAAATGTAACTGATCTGGTAAAGATTAAAAAAGATTAAGTATAGTGATCAAAGGGCTGAAGTTCTGTCCAACAGGTCACACTAAAATTCAAGAGTTTGCAAATTAATAAGGTGATATTTGAAAAGAAATGTAAATGAAATATATCAACTTATCCAAAGGTATGGACAAGCTTGAGAGAAGGAAGAGGAAACTGCCATAACTGAAAGTCTGAAATGTACTACTAAGGTTAGCTGCTTTCTCATTTTATTTTTAAAATACTATAAAAGTAATCATGTGAAACTCATTACTATAGGATCAATATTTAAATGGCTACTTCTCATTTTTACCTTTTCTTACCCTTTGTTCATACCTCTATCACTGCATTCATTTTTTACACATCTTTTGTAGTGTCCTATAATCTCTTTGAGAGTTACTTCTTTTTCATCTTTTATGTCCAACACAGACTACCTAAAAAGTTTTGAGCACTTGGTATGTACTTATTAAATGAGATAATAAATGAGCAAAATAGATTTATGTAAATCTGAAAGGTATACAAATGGTATAATAATGGTATAAAGAGTTTTGGGAGACATTCCTAACTGCTGACACTAATGCTATATAATAAAAGCATAATATGCAAATCAACCGAATTGCGGAATGACCAGTGGGTGGGAGAGGGTGGTCGGGCCAGAGAGCAGGTAGCACCTGGCCAACCCAGGCACGTGCCAAGGGGCAGAGAAAGGGATGGTGATTGGGGGGAGGGGTAGGCAGCAGTGACCAGTGGTGGCAGGGGGTGGAAGGGGAGCTCGGGGCCGCACCTGCCTGGAAGGAGGCCAGCAGCAGCGGTGAGGTGATGGGGTTGGCACCTTCCCCTGATCAGCCCGCCTGGTCACTTCCCGCAGAGGGAGGCCAGACTTCAGCTTTGGCCCGCTCCCCATGGACACCCCCTGAGGGCTCCAGTACTGTGAGAGGGCCCAGTCTAGGCTGAGGGACCCCTCTCCCTGAGTGCACGCATTTTCTTGCACTGCGTCCCTAGTGTAAAAATATCACACAAGGATGCTCTTATGAAAGAACAGAGAGACAGAAAGTTGAGCAGTGTAGGGATCTGGATCCAGCCCTGGTAGCAGTTTCATGCTCGCACACACTAACAGAAGGCACAGACCTGACTATATACGACGTAAAATACATCTTTCTACTACAGACAGCAATAATTTAGAAGCACATTTCATCTTCCTCCAGTGTGTTTGCTTGAGTCAAGGACTAATGAAGAAAAAAGTCAATATAGGTTTTGGGCAATGGACAACCTAGGTTAAAGGGTTGATCAATACACTAATTTGAGGCGGCAAACATGACTGGCATTATTTCCAGACTATACAACTAGATTAATTTAGGCCAAAGAGTTGGAGTCTATTGATTTTTCTATCCTCACTTCATATAAGCCAGACACTGATAAAACCAATTCATTCTATTAGAATTATTGGTACTAGATGTATTCACATCTCGTGGAAAGCAAGTGGTTCCCATAGTTAAAAACTGATGGGTAAGATGGTTGACTCTATCTCAAAAGTAATTCCATGGTCACTGGGAGAACCTGCCATAAATGCAACACTGTTGCAAAGCTCAGGAATGAAAATCTGAACTGACAAGAAGTTTTACAGCCCAGAGGGAAGGAAAAGTGTTAGAATAGCATTTTTTCTCATCAAATGATCCAGCTACAGGATTAAGGCTGGCAGGTTAAATGTCGATGTGCTATTTTCAAAACTATGTTTATGTAGTCCTATAATGTCCTTTGTGCTTTCTAGATATCAAGCTGTGCTCCCTTTCAACTTAAAGCAGACACTTGGCTTTTTCCCTGCTGTGCTTGTCATCTTTTCACACTGGCACCTATGATTTTTATAATCCTTACAAATTCCTATTCATGACACTCATCTTGGCTTTCTCTAAAAAGCTCACTCAGCCACAAGAGAACATGCACTTATTCTCATTTAGAAGTGCATAATTAGTATTTGTGAGGCACCTGTAAGTTAAATAAGAGCTATCAGTTATACATTAGTATTTTACAAGTAGCCAAACCTGAAATAAATCCTGGGAAAGGACCATGAGTGAGAGTAATCCACTGATTTAGCAATAGAAATAATCCCTATCTCCAATAAGTCAAGTTGTTATCTGAAAAATGTTAGCAAATCACTTGATGATGCAACTCCCCACTCCCAAGCCCCGCAAACTACCCGATCCCAAAAGAGGCAATGCTCTTCTTTTGTTTTAAGCTTAAATCAAATCAGTTATTATGAACACACATTTATTTGTCTTCTTGGCATTTCAGAAAAAAGTTAAATCCTCTATGATCATCCTCCATTCTCGTCTCCACTCTCTCTTTTCAGAGGTAAAAATTAGATTTGTCTCCTTCCAGATACACCTATTGACACATACACTCATGTGTGTGTTTGTACATAAATGCAGCAATAGGAACAATATGGCATCTCATAAAACACATATATATGCCAACTACTTAGTGATTTTCCCCCTACTTAGTGATCTTCTGTTTTGAGCTTGGACAGATCTAAACCATTCCCTTTAATTGCTTCATA
Source organism: Antrozous pallidus (assembly GCA_027563665.1). NCBI lineage: Eukaryota > Metazoa > Chordata > Mammalia > Chiroptera > Vespertilionidae > Antrozous > Antrozous pallidus. The sequence continues at coordinate 38,039,920 of CM050515.1, forward strand.
GTTCATTTCCTATGGTATGGAAATACCTCTGTTAGTTGTCAGTGGACACTCTTATGCTTACCTCCTGCTGCGTATACTGAAGTAGAAACACTGGGTTGAATAGGAACTTCCAAATCTCCTTCTAACATGGCTGTGCCCTATTATAGTTCCACATTTTCACTTATTCTTGATATTCTCAATATTTTTATTTAGAACACTGCACTTTGACCCACTCTTTTTTGGGTCCCCGAGTTTAGTCATTTTCCTGGGCAGGGATAGAGAAGGTGGCTTTATAAAAACAGAGATAAGAAAGCAATTTAGAGGTTGCCAGCAGTCGATGAGCTTACTAGCAACCACATCTTGCAAAACAAACACATACACTCCTCTTCCCCAGTTTCCCCTGAAGGTGGCTGGAAATCTCACTCATCCACTTGCACACATGTCCCTCTCATTTCTGAGCAACCCCAGGAAAACCCAGCTCAAAGACATCATGTGCTCTGGAGACCCTCTGGTCAAAGGTATCATCAAAAACAAAGAAACATCTTATTCCATTGGTACTATTTTTCTTTGCCAAACACTAATAATGACTCATCCTTTGAAAATAAATCTTGTTTATGCCATACATTATCTAACAGAGCTCTATCTTTCCAAAAGCCTGTTGTCAGCTATACTGTCACTTTAAGCAGCTTCCTAAATTACTCAATGGATTTTTATGATTTTTCTATATATTTTCAAGAAGTTCTTAACAAATCTATTTAAGCAAAATGTATAAAGATATCCCTTAAAATAATGTTTTGAGAGATGATGCAGGGACCATTAGGGAAGCATTCAGAATTCTGAGGAGTTTTTCTCCTCTTCAAAGAGCTTCATTAAAAGCACAATGAAAACATAAACAAAGCATAGCACTTTTTAACCAGTGAAGCAGAGAACCTTTAAAAGCTCAGATGTGATTATCAGAGTCAGCCTCCCCAAAGCCAAGAGGAAGAAAGAGAGGCTTCCTGCAGCACTACATACTTGCAAATTATTGTCTGATATTTTTAAACTTTTCTCAGAAGAGGATAACTTTATTGCTGCAAGAAAGGTAGTTTATAAGACAAAAATTAAATCTCTTTGTGCTACATGCCAATCCTCAGTGACTCCTATACTTGACTAATGTATGATACTCATTGGTCTAAAAAATTTTTTTTCCTTGCTTTCCTTTCACAAATTTCCACATCAGCTCAGAATAACAGAGCAGAAATAAAATTATAACTTCTCTGAGGTCTGTGGTGGTAAAACTCTTAAAAACACGTCAAACACATTGAAAGATTAACCTCCTATGACTCCTGCATCATCTGTTTCAACAACTATCCTAAGGGAGTGTTAGAGAACACAAAGGGTCAGTGTTAGAAAAGGAGAAAAACAAACTCCTGCAGTGTCCCATCCCCTAAATGTAAAGCTCTGTTTCTTTCCCAAGATGTCAGAACACTGGCCATTTGATAGCTAGAAGACAAGTTTCTTATGGAGGTGCTGCTCTTAAAATTCTTAGGTTTCAGTCTGGCCTGTGTGGCTCAGTTAGTTGAGTGTCACCCTCATGCACCATGATTTGATTCCTGGTCAGGGCATATGCCTGGGTTATAGAGGCAGCCGGTTGATGTTTCTATCTCTCTCTCCCTCTCCCTTGCTCCCTCTGAAATCAATAAAAACATATTTTGAAAAATTCCCCAGTTTCAACAGTATGGAATGTCAGTAGCTTAAAGGACAGAAGTCACAAGATATGAAAATCACATTCAGATATGAGGTTGCATTATCTCAGGCATTTTCTAAACTTTGGCCAAGGTTTAGATGGCTTACTGGTGAATTCTACCAAATATTTTAAAGAAGAATTATACCAAATACTTCTCAAACTTTTCCAAATTATTGAATGAAAGGGAATACTTTCAAACTCATTTTACAAGGCCACATTACACTAATACCAAAATTAGACAAGGACACTATAAGAAAAACACACAAAACAACAAAAACAAACAAACAAAAAACAGGTCAATATCCATTATGAATATTGGTGTAAAAATCTTTAAAAAATATTAGGAAACCAAGTCCAACAATACATTAATGAATCATACACATGATCAAGTGGGATTTATTCTAGGAATGCAAGGATGGTTCAACATCCACAGTTCAATCAATATGATATACCACATTAACAAAATGAAAGATAAAAAACATGATTATCTCAATAGAACATGAAAAGCACTTGAAAAAATTAAACATTTACTTGTGATAAAAACACTTGATAAAGTGGGTATAGAGTTCATGTACTTCAGCTTAATGACAGTCCCACAGTGAACATCACACAATGGTGAAAAGTTGAAAGTGTTTCTCCATGATCAGGAATAAGACAAGGATGCCCACTCTCACCACTTTTATTTAACACTAGAGGCCTGATAAATGAAATTTGTGCAAGAGTAGGCCTTCTTTCCCCAAACTGTTAGCACTGGCTCCCCTCTGGCACCAGGTACATGGGCTTCCCTCCCTCCAGCCACCAGCAGGCACCTGGGGTCGGGCTTCTCTGCAGCCACCGACAGTCACCCAGGACCCAGGTTTCCCTGCAGTGGCCAGCAGACACTTGGGATCTGGGCTTCCTTCACATCCCTGGCTTTGTACAGATGATTAGCATAGTACGTTTTTATTATTATAGACTAGAGGCCCGGTGCATGAAATTCATGCATGGGGCAGGTTCCCTCCACCTGGCCTTCACTCTTTCCAACCCAGGACCCCTTGGGGAATGTTTGGCAGTTGGACATCTCTCTCTGAATCTAGAACCACTGGCTCCTAACTGCTCACTTGCCTGCCTGCCTGATCATCCCTAACCACCTCTGGTTTCTGGCCTGATTGCCCCTAACTAGTTTCCTGTTGCTCTGATCACCCCTAACTGCTCCCCTGCCTGTCTGATCATCCCTAACCACTTCTGCCTCAGCCCTTACTACTGTGGCTTTGTGCGGAAGGACATCTGGATGGATATCTGGTCTAATTATCATATTACCCTTTATTTAGTATAGATTATACAACCTAAGCTTTAAGGTAGAATTGCATTAGTACAAATGAAGAGACATTTCATTTAAAAATGCATATTGGTTTGATACAATTCAAATCCACTTGTTTATGACAAAAGTCAAGTCTTTAAGAATAGGATTGATTGCCCTCACTGGTTTGGCTCAGTGACTAGAGTTTCAGCCTGTGGACTGAAGAGTTCCAGGTTTGATTCTGGGCAAGGACACATGCCTGGGTTGCAGGCTCGATCTCCAGTAGGGCACATGCAGAAGGCAGCTGATCAATGATTCTTTCTCATCATTGATGTTTCTCTCTCTCTCCCTCCCTCTCCCTTCTTCTCTGAAATCAATAAAAATCTATTTAAAAAATATAAGAATAAGATTGCTTTGCTATCAAAGCCAAGTAAGGTGTGTCATTGGTTGTCCCTGATGAACTCTGAGCAGCTCAGTTGCTAATCGACTTCAGTGGATTCTTATAAAATAAAATCTGTGGAGAAGCAGTTACATCCACCATGCATTTAGGCTATAATGACTGAAAGTTGGGGAGGACAGAGTGCTTCTGGGGTAGGAGACAGTGAGGGTCAGTGGCTAGGAGGCAGGGAAGACATGGGAATGCCCAGTCCCTGGAAGTACAGGATGGTCTGGGATATACAAATCTGCTGGGGGTGAAGTCAGGCCCTGCAGTTTGAGAAGTCAGGTCTGGAGGGAGGGCAGAGGTTCAGTTCTGGGGATCCCAGAAGATTCACATGCAAAAGAATGAAACTGGACCACTATCTTACATCCTACACAATCATTCACTCAAAATAGATTAAATACTTGAAACACAAGACTTGAAACCATAAAATTCCTGGAAGAAAACCTAGGCAATAGCTTCTTGACATGGTTTTGCTGATAATTTTTTGGATTTGACATCAAAAGCAATTTATATTTCCACCCACAGTACACAAGGATTCCCTTTTCACCACATCTTTGCCAACAAAGGTAACACTCAACAAAATAAAAAGGCAACCTACTCAATGAGAGAATATTTACAAACATATCTGACAACTTGTTAATATCCAAAATATATAAAGATCTCATTTACAAAGGAGATACCACTTTATCCTGTTAAAATGGCTATTACCAGTAGGTAAGACATGGAAATAATATAAGTGACTACTTATAAATGAATAGATAAAACAAATGTGATACACACAGAAACATAGCTACACACAATAGAATATTCAACAATAAAAAAGAATGAAATTTTGCCATTTGCAATAACATGAGGGCATTATGCTAAGACAGTGGTCAGCAAACTGTGGCTCGCGAGCCACATGTGGCTCATGAGCTGCAGTTTGCTACTCTGTTGACTAATGAATTTGCTGATCACTGACCTAGACTCTGGATTACAATAATTACGGGCTGTTGTTGTTCCTTGTGATTAAGCCCCTGTCCAAGTGGTCAGTGAACTGCAGTTTGCCGACCGCTGTGCTAAAAGAAATAAATCAGCTAGAGAAAGAAATACCATATGATTTAACTTATAAGTAGAACTAAAAAATAATAAAGTAAATAAAAACACAAACTCATATATAGAAAACATTGTGGTTACCAGAGTTGGGATGGGTGGGAGATAAAACAGGAGAAACTGGTCAAAGGATACAAATTTCCAGTTCTAAAATAAATGTCATGGGAATGTAATGATGCAGCATGGTGACTACAGTTAATATTGTATTGGGTATTTGAAAGTTGCTAAGAATATAGATTTTAAAATTTCTGATCACAAGAATAAAAATTTTATAGTTATCTGTGGTAATGAATGTTAGTTAGATTTATTGTGGTGACCACTTTGGAAAAGGTAGACATATCTAATCACTAGAGACCCAGTGCACAAAATTCATGCAAGGGATGTGGGCCTCACAGCCCAGCTGCCTCAGCCAGCCTTCACAGCCCTGGCTGGCTCTCACAGCCTTGGCTGGCCCTTGTAGCCTCTCATCCTCGCTGGCCCCCTCAGCCCCTCGCAGCCTTGGCTGGCCCTTACAGCCCCTCACAGTTCCGGCTTCATCTGGAAGATCGTCCGGTCATTCTGCTGTTTGGTCTAATTAGCATATTAGCTCCTTATTTTATAGGATTATGTTTTATACATGAAACTAATATAATTCTATTTAATAAATGTCTAATATGTTAAGTGTCTGGTTGGCCATTCAACCAATCAAAGCATAATATGCCTATGATATGCTAAAGCTACCTAACCACTCGCTATAATGTGCAATGACCACCAGGGAGTAGATGCTCCAACTGGTAGGTTAGCTTGCTGCTGGGGTCCAGCAGATCAGGAATAAGAGAGATGGGCCAGACATATGCTGGAGCTTTCCCACAGTCCCTCTCCAGCTGGCCAATCTCCTGTGTCCCTCCCTAGCCCTAATCATGTACTGGTAGGGTCCCTTGCCTGGCCTGCACCCTCTCACAACCCAGGACTCCTTGGGGGATGTCAGAGAGCTGGTTTGGGCTCAACAGTGGAACAACCTGTCACACTGACCATCATGGGGCAGATGCTCAATGCAGGAGCTGCCTCCTGGTGGTCAGTGTGCTCCTACAGGGGGAGAGCCGCTAAGTCAAAAGCCAGGTTCAGGGCTGGCGATCACAGCAGTGGAGCCTTGCCTGCCTCTGCAGCAGTCGGACATCCCCTGAGGGCTCCCAGACTGCAAGAGGGCACAGACCGGGCTGAGGGACCCCTCCGAGTGCACTAGTGTTGTATAAGTAAATTATATATCAATTAAAAAACTTTATGAAAATCCTAATATAGCACCTCATGTTAACAATGTTGACATTTTTTTTCATTAAAATGTTTCCTCTAAACTACAATTTATTATTTATTATCACATTTAAAAATCAAGTCACAGAAAAGAGTTGCCAGAATTAATTGGGTCTGACTAGGTGAATACAAAAAAGAAAAAAGAAAGAAAGAAAGAATAAAGAATTAAAATTATCTTAGAATTGGAATGGGCCAGAGAAGTTTTCCAACTCATCTTCCTCTTCCTAGAGAGGAATGAAAACCCAAAAAGAATATAGGGTAAGGTTTTGTTTCCACATGGACATTTTATTTTGCCTTAAATGGATATAGGAAGAGCCAAAACCATGGGTTTCAGGTATTTTGTTTTTGTTGTTTATTCAATAATATAGAGGATTGTGTTATCCAAAATAAATTCTGTAAGGATTATTAAAATGTTAATATCCTAATATCTGCACATACAAAGACAAATCTCATAACGGAAATTAAGGGAGGGAAAATGAAACCCTTTTTTGAACAGAGCATGTTAAACCTGAGGTAGTGCCTACCATTATTACTTACTGAGTGCTTATATGTTAACTGTCACTGTGCCATTTGATATGCAATAACTTTATTCACTCTAATGCAACGCAAGAGGAGAAAGATACAGAGAAAGAAGGAAATGTACCATAGTTCTACCAGTATGATAAATAACAGATTTTACCTAAAAATTCCAGATTGTTCAGGAATATCAGGGTGGCCTTCTACTACTGCAAGACACGGACATAGACCTGAACCTTTCCCACAAGGAGTTTACTCTACAAAGATAATGGGCAGTATGTGGCAGCTTCCTATACCTGATGGTTGGGATAGACAAGGCAGAAAAGGTGAGGCCTCGTTGGCTGGAAGAGTGGATTTCAAAAGGCTTCATCAAGGCAGCATTTCCAGTCTCCTGGAGACCAGCCCTTTGTTCTATTCTTTTATTGAGAACTCCTATCCAGAATAAGACTTCCTGGCAGGCACAGGTGAAGGGCTATGCAGCTATGTCTTATTTAACATCAGACTCCAGTTTAATGTTTTATGTTAGTGAACTGGACCCCCCTCCCTTTTCCCTTTTGGTTTTCATTGTGATGACTTTGACCGTGACTGGTCCTGCTTAGAGAAGTGAGGGGCACCTTGCAGATGCATAAATGTTCATTCTAAAGAGAGCCATGAATAAACTTTTAGTGATGCACTAACATACAATATCCAGTTTCAAAAAATAAAATTCAGTGGTTTTTGTCATCATCCCAGAATGCATTTTTCAAAAATACTAATGTTAAATAAGAACTGAAGAGAACATTCATAAACACACCAATTGTAGCAATGAGCAGAGTTCTCTATTACTAATTGCCAATCATCATATTTTTAATCCTTTTTTATTCTTAATTGAAGATATCTTATTACATCAGATCTGTAAAATGAGATAGGAGCTAAATTCAAGAAAGAATGAAACATTAAATTTTGACTTTACTATATTTTTGTAATGAATACCCACTGGTTTACATACTCATATCCTCGCACACTCATTTCTGTACTTTACTGCATATTCTCCTCCAGACCTTGCATCCATGCATCAGAAGCACTATCTAGCCAGTAACTATAGAAGCCAGCAAGTAATTGTTTAGCATGGTGGGATGGAAAAAAATTAGCCCTAAGAATCCCAGGATCTGCTTTCCAGTCCTATTTCTGCTTCCAATCAGCTGTTGATTTACTTTGCCTCTATGAGTTTCAGTGTTATCCTTGTTAAATATGGGTGATAATAAAACATTAGAGCAAGCATGTCAAACTCAAAGGCTAACACAAAGGTCAAATAAATGAGGCATACATCACGCATACATTATGCGAGTTTGACATGCTTGTATTAGAGGGTTATTGAAAGGTTTTAATGCAATTAGAGGTATGTAAAAGCATTTAATAAACCATGTAGCTCTATGAAACTGCCTTTAGTATAAAAATATTACTCTTACTACTAAATGGATGGCAAGGTGCCACTTCAAGGGCAATAATTTTTAATAACTAGATTTTAAAAAACATGGAATAATGAGTGCCTGTAGCCCACTATCTTTCAAACTCAGGAACAAAGGCCCATCCTCACTTCCAAGGCTGGATTCAACCTCATCTCAAATCTGAAAGAAAACTGAAGCCCATCAAGGACAGCCCACAATCGCCACAAAGAGAACTTTGTAAAAGTAAAAACAAAGAGAACTTTCAACTAAGCAATTTCAAAGTTTTGAAATCATAGTATTTCCAAGTGCTAATTCAGTTCTTGACATTGACTTTATTATTCTCTTGCCAAAATTATCAAGAAGTGCAGAGCTAAGTTTTATGCCTAGCTTTGAAGAGAATACTTAGCTTCTGCTTTTTGTTAGAACTTTTCGCCTGAGTCACACCTCTTCCCTCTTTTATTAATGTCTTTTCAGAAGAATGCTAGTGAATTTGTAGCTTTTATTTTAAGACAAGAGAGTCAGGAAGGAGGCTGTAAAAAATGAAGGAACATATACACACATTTTCTTTAAATATAAAAAGTGACAAAATTATGAGTCTCAAACTAGTAGAACGTCAGACTACACAGTAAGCATTAGAGAACTCATTGGAGATTGTAGACAAAACAGAGCGATTTTGTTGAGTGTTTATTTCTGAATTGCTACCTATTGTGAACTCCCTCTTAACTTGCAAACACCAGGATTTTTCTTGTCGCTTTAGTTTCAGATTTCACCAGAAAATGAAGAGCCGAGTCAGGACTACAAGTGGCCCCATCTGCCCACCAAGAAGGATGAACTATTTTGAAAATAAAATAATGCCATGAGGAGTAAGAATTTTTAAGTACCTCTCAAAAAAAAAAAATGATAGCGACTACAAATTCTCCTAGATTTTACATTCTCAGAGTCATGATGTGAGCAAGAAGATTTATCTTGAGAAGGCTATTAACAGGAACATCTTATACAATTCTGTGTCTCCTTAGGGAGACTAAGTGGATTACACAAACTGGGTGTTCAATAACGTTATTGAATAAATAAAACAATGTCAAGAGTGATAGCAGCAAATAATATTTGCCCATGGTTCACCTTTAAGGCATCTGTCCTGATGACTACATGACCACATGAAAATACAGGTAAGTTTAAAGACACAGAAACCCTACTTACAAATATGAGCAACCATGTCAAGCTAGAGAACATGGGGAGAAAGGAAGGCTGGTTTCTGTAAACAACTTGGTCAAGTGATTTCCATATTCATATCTTGATCTAACCCCTATAGTATGCATGACATACAGTAAATAGGTATGATAAATGAGATCAATCAGAGAAGGCTGTCCAAGCAAAAGCACCCCTGGACAATCACTGTAACAGAGATAAGTGAACCATGACCCACCCAGCATTCCAGGGAGGGGATCTATAGGAAACAAGATACATTATTTAAATGCGGTTCAATCAGGCAGAGGGAAGAGCAGGCACTGGGCTCTGGTCACATGAATGTGCTGGTCTATGGCAGCCAGTGGCTCAGAGGGCTGAGGTGAAGGAGTGAGGCAGCAGAAAAGGCTTGCAACCCAGGCTCTCAAAGGGCCTTTTATGAACTGCCAAGCAGTTTCAACACTGTTTGGAGAAACTAGAAATACCAAGTAGTTCAAGCAAAGGAGTTCTATCATTATGATTTTTGAAAGGTAAGTGCAGGCTGTGTAACAAGCCCCAAATTAACAATTACTGACATGCTCTATGTGCCAAGCAAAGTACCAAGAGCTCCTCATTCAGTGTCCCCACAACAGGCCAATCAAGTATTCACCATGGTTTTCCTAATTTGTAGGCAAGGACACAGAGTTTAGTGAGATTAAATGACTTGTTCAACTTATCACAGCAGTAGTGGCAGAGCTAGGACTCAGATCAGGATCTGATTCTGTTGCTTGTGCACATGCAAGTAAAAGGAGAGGAGACCACAAATAGGAACTCCATATCAGAGAAGAGGAGGGTCTGGACCAGGGCAAGGAAATTGGTGCTTGTGTAGCTTGACATATTGCAACAGCCAGGAGCTTCAGTTTTAGCAAATTGATCCTGAGTGCTTTAGAAGCAATTTCAAAACAAATGATTCTCTAAAAAATTTGAAAGACTACTCCAACCACAAGCCTTAACTTAGACCATAGTCTATAATCAAGCATCATTTTCTATGGCAAAAACAGGAACACTTGTCTTAAGAAGTCTCATGAACAAAATGTCTTCAAAGTTTGGTACTACTCACTAGAAAACATCTTTGCATATCCCAAACTAGTGGGCACACAACCACAATGAAATTGTTCTCACATCCAGTAGGATGGCTATAATAGTAAAAGAAAACTGCCATAGTAAAGAAAAAGAAGTGTTGGCCAGAATGTGAACAAATTAGAACTCTCATACACTGTCAGTGGGAATGTAAAGTGGTTCAGCCACTGTAGAAAATGTTTTTGTGGTTACTCAAAAGGATAAACAGAGGATTATTATATGTCCTACAAATCCCACTTCTAGGTACATATGCAAGATAACTAAAAACAGAGATTCAATTAGATATGTGTAGGCCAATGTTCACTGCAGCATTATTTACAATAGTCAAAAGAGAGAAACAACCCAAACATCTACCAACAGATTACTGCCTAAACACAGAATGTGTTTTATACATACAATGAAATAGTATTCAGTTATAAAAAGAAATGAAATTCTACAACATGATGAAACTTGAAAAAAATAACTCAGACACAAAAGGACAAATATTATCTGATTGAATTTATATGAGCTACCTAGAGTAGGAATATTCATAGACACAGGAAGAAGATTAGGAGTAACCAAGGCATGGGGGCGGGGGATGGGGAGTTATTGCATAATGGTTAGAATCTCTAATGGTTTGGGGGCAAGAAAAGTTTTGGAAGTTGATAGTGCCAACCGTTACACATGTCAATTATGTGACTACTGATGTCACTAAATTGTACATTTTAAAATAGTTAAAATGATACCTCACTGTTGTTTAAATTTGAATCTCTCTGATGATTAGTGACCTTGAGCATTTTTTCATATGTCTCTTGGCCATCTGTATGTTGACTTTGAAGAAGCCTCTACTTAGGTCCCTTGCCTATTTTTAAGTGGGTATTTGTTTCCTTATATATTTTGGATATTTACCCCTTATTAGATGTATCATTGGCTAATATGTTCTCCCATACAGTAGATTCCCATTTTATTTTGTTGATGGCTCCTTTTGCTGTGCAGAAGCTTTTTATTTGATGTAGTTCCATTTGTTTATTCTCTTCTTAGTTTCCCTTGCCCTAGGAGATGTATTGGCAAACATTTTTCTACCAGAGATGTCTGAGATTTTCCTGCCTATGTTTTCTTCTATCCTTCACACTTGTCAAATGGCTACCATCAACAAATCAACAAATGACAAGTGCTGGCAAGGATGTGGAGAAAAAGGAACCCTAATACATTCCTGGTGGAAATGCAGACTGGTGCAGCCACTAGAGAAAACAATATGGAACTACCATTTGATCCAGTGATCCCATTTCTATGTATATATCCTAAGAAACCCAAAACACCAATTAGAAAGAATATATGCATCCCTATGTCCATAGCAGCACAATTTATAATAGCTAAGATTTGGAAACAGCCAAGTGCCCATCAGTAGGTGAGTGGTTATAAAAGTCATGGTATGTTTACACCATGGAATATTATGGAGCAGTAAAAAAGAAGGATCTCTTACATTTTGAGACAGCATGGAGGGACCTGGAGAGTATTATGCTAAGTGAAACAAGCCAGTCAGAGAAAGACAAGTTCCACATATGAATGAGATCATGTGACATCTAAATATATCTGATAATTGGGTTACTAAAATTCTACTTAACAGATGGAGCTGATACAAAGAGGAGGATTTCCAGTCATCAGAAAGATATGTTTGTAAATTAAAAATGGGCAAATTGACACTCTGACTGACAAACTTCCATGTATTTTGGTTAGCATGTTTACAGTCTAACCAGCCCCACAAGAATGTAATAGAAAGTGAGCATTTAGTTCTTTAGGTTTAAGAATTCCAACATCAGGAATGACATAGCTCCAGGTATACAACATTATTTATAGCTGGAGAAGTGGTTAGATTAAGCAAGACCTCTTCCCAATCACCTCCTTTCCTCCTGCCTTTCAAGAGACTGCCTGGTTGTCATGCTTCTTAGATGTCCTCTTTTTCATCATTTATCTAATTTCCACTCTCCTCAATTTTTTTAAAAATCTACAATTCCCATTTATATCACTACCAGGAAACTCATTCCACATCCCTAATAACCACTTTTAAAGTAAACATTTGACCATTTATGAGTTAAAGTCCCCTAAGAACCCTTGGCCTAATTGGCCAGAAACCACCACTAAAGGTGTGTTCATTGAATTTCTACCTCCCCTGTGCTACTCTGGTCCTGCTAAGAGATCTTATTGCTGGATCCTCTGCAAATCAGAGAATTAAACAGACATATAAAAATCTCATTCTTGTGCTTCTGCAGAGATTCTTGTTATCGATAAACCAAGGGGAAGCCTAAGCCATTGCTCCAATGTGGCAGCCTGGCTCCTACCAAGCACTTGAAAACGACTGTGTTCTGGATCTTGTCTCCTGGAGGTGCCACCTGACACTGCAGGTGTCTTGTTAGTCTTCAGAGGCATCCCCAAAAGAAACAAGCTGGACTCTGTCATGATTGTCCCCAGGGGCCAACCTGAGAAGTTTACCTAAAGGTCATGCCACATTTCATCAGAACCTCACAGTGGCTCTTAAGGTGCTCATTTCAGAAGGATATGGCTTGGCCTAGTCCCAAGGCTCATAAATCCAGGGTTAGAGAAGATTCACATATGTCCTTCAACAATTCCAATTCTTAAGTCCTCGCTCACATGCTCTCCATCTCTCATACTGAGGCCAGATCCATGTTGTAGTTGATGCCACAGTAAGAAAAGACGGTGAGGTGCATAGGAGGGCTGAAGCCTAGGTTTCAACTCTGGTTCCTTGACTTAATCCCATGTAGGAACCCGGCATTGTTATTCACCTTTGAGCCTCTGCATTCCTAGTTTTTTTATTTATTTACTAGTGGCCCAGTGCATGAAATTCGTGCACAGGGGAGGGGGTATGGGGGATTCCCTCAGCCCAGCCTGCACCCTCTCCAATCTGGGACCCCTCAGGCCTCTGGCTCCTAACCACTCACCTGCCTGCCAGCCTGATCCCCCTAACTGCTCTCCCCTGACAGCTTGTTTGCCCTAACTGCTCTCCCCTGCTTGCCTGATTGCCTCTAACCTCTTCTGCCTTGGCCCTGCCAACATGGCTTTGTTGGGAAGGATATCTGGAAGGACATCTGGAAGGTAGCCAGGAAGATGTTTAGTCTAATTAACATATTACCCTTTTATTAGCATAGATGCTACTTTGTCCTAAAAATGCAGGTTGTTCCCAGGTTTTCCTATCATGGAAGGGGAGCCCGCAGTAGCATCCTGGGTTCTGACCAGGGCTTAAGTGCTTGTGCTTTATCTCAGCAGATGTGATTCCTAGAAGAAGACTCTTGGATATACCTTGAACATTTCTATCAAATTTGCCAAGTCATCCTCCAAAAATGTCGAACCACTTTAAACTCCCACCATCAACCATGCGTGGCACCCCACTTTGATGCTAATATCACTGATTTCTTCCTAGAAGCTTCCCTCCTGTCAGCCAAGATTGCTTGGTACTTGATTGTTCAGCTGGGGACTTGATTTCCTGAGATAAAATTATGGAGGAAGAAAAATAGTTTTCCTCAACCTTCCTGAGTTCTTAGTGGAGGCCCTTGTAATGAAAGACCATCAAGAGAAAAATAAAAGTTCATTAACATGTGTACCTCGTGTATATGTGGGAGATCTCAGGGAAAAATTAATAACTCCTCAAGCTGGCTTAGAATGCAGATTTAAATACTTCTTCCTAGGGAAAGGGAATGGGAGATGTAGGCCTAGAGGACAGTAAATGATTTTTAGGAAAGATGAATGGGGGTGGAGAGAAATAGTTTGTAACAAAGTTTGGGTGTTATGTCCTGTGACAGGAGTCAGTCTTCTCTGCCTGATGACACTTCTCCCATCAAGGGGACCTATGACATTTAAGCTCCTTTAGGGGGGTCCAATTTTAGACAGATCAGGAGACTTCAGTGAAATCCTCTGCATGCACATGCAGTTTTTCAGGAATCTGCAGCTCAAGATCATCAATATAACAATAAAGCATATGTTGGGGGTAGTATGTTCTCTGACCTTCAGAATAAACCCAACAAAAGCTTGTTTCCTCTCTCAGATGATTTGCCACAGTAGGTTATTCCTTGGAGACGGCATTCTGGGAGTGGTCATAACATACCCTGTGTATGTAGAAAGGTGTGGGCCACATCACTAAATAATCCAGGGACAGTTTTCTCATTTTGAGGAAAGGGAGATAAAGTTATGATAGTTTATCTCCCTTTCCACAGGTTTCTTGTGGGTTTGTGTCTCACTTGCCCCCCCTCGCCGCCCCCCTCCCCCCCAGCCCCCCCAGCCCCCCCCTCCCCCGCCCCAGCGCCTACGCATCGGGCCTTGGGGCTGCTGGCTGCCATGCCTGCGAGTTTGTATCTCCAGTCCACCCCCCTTCTGCCCCCCAGGCCCAGGTCTGCAGTGACGGGGCTTAGGGCTGCTGAGTGCTGGCCTCCCTGATGGTTTGTGTCTCAGATCCAGCCCCTCGCAGCCCCAGTGCCTCCATGGCAGAGCTTGCAGCTGCTGGGTGCTGGCCTCCCTGCAGGTTTATGTCTCCAATTCGTCCTTTGCAGCTCTAGCACCTGGGTGGCAGAGCTTGTGGGTACTGGGTACCGGCCCCCAGCAGGTTTGTGTCTCTGATCCAGGGGCTCTTGGGTGCCAGCCTCCTAGCAGGTTTGCACGGCGCCTCGCCGCCTCGCCACCTCACCGCACCCTGCGCCAGCCCAAGGCCTAAAGCCCCCGCCCGGCCCAGCCCACCCTGCCCTGCCGCTTCCATGTCCCTCCCTCCCCCCCACTCAGTACTTCAAACTCACTGCTACAGTGGGTCTGTCAACAGAACTACATTTCCCAGAATTCCTTGTGCTCCCTATACCCTGCACAAACCAAGAGTACCGTGAATTTTCTCCACCACTGGGGTCATCTCAGAGACTGGCAGCAGCTCCCACCACTTCCATCGTGGGTGCTGAGCTGGGGGTATGCAGGGACCCTGCGTGCTCATTTGCATGTGATTCAGGCACCATAAGTGTAAGGAGGGCCAACCTTAAGTACCTTGTTGGCACCCTTATAGGGTGGTGTTTGCTTCCACTGCGCTGTGGCCACGCCCCTGCCAGCCTCACCCCCTGTGTGCTGGCCATGTCCCCGCCCTACCCCCTGCTCTGTCCTGACCCTGCTGTGCCCTGCCCCCTGCCCTGATTGGCTGTCAGTGTTGAGGAAGTATGGTCAATTTGCATGTTACTCTTTTATTAGATAGTGTTTGTTTGTTTGTTTACTTATTTATTTACTTATAATGCCAAGGTCTGGGCCAAGATCTTCCTATCTTCCTTCCTTCCTTCCTTCCTTCCTTCCAAATATATTTTGATTTTTTTACAGAGAGGAAGGGAGAGGGATAGAGAGTTAGAAACATCGATGAGGCAGAAACATCAATCAGCTGCCTCCTGCACACCTCCTACTTGGGGATGTGCCTGCAACCCAGGTACATGCCCTTGACCAGAATCAAACCCGGGGCCCTTCAGTCCTCAGGCCAACACTCTATCCACTGAGCCACACTGGTTGGGGCTTCATTCCCAGTTTAATTCAGGCATATAGATATATGAAAAGCTGGCCCCCAAAATAGCACTGCTAAGAACTGACCATTACAAACATAAGGGCCAGAAGCTTGAACTTAACTAATTACTGAGATGGGTTCATGAACCTGGCTCTTCCAAATCTGAGGCTCTGTGGCTATTCTCACTATAGGCTGGGCTGGATTCTTCTTGCACTGCTTCCATTTTATTTTATCCATTTTAACTCTCTGGGGAGCTCTAGAGCCTTGAAGCAACAAGGAGACAGCAGCTCAGTGTGGGTCCTTAGGAGACTGAGGGCTGAGGCCAAACCACAAAAGCAATATCAGAGAAAACACTCTTGACTTTAAGTCAAAAGACTTTAAATTGCCATTTTTTTTTCAAGAATAGGTTTTGTTCATTCCATGGTTAAATAAAGATAACACTGTTCACTCAGGTGTGATACAAAAAATGATGGTAATTTAAAGTCTCGGATGCTTCTGAGTCCTTTTACATTGTGGTGGTTTTGTGCTTATTGTACCAAGAAAAACACTTTCACAGTCTTGTGGTTTTGAAATGAGATGTCCTTCTCATGTTGGTCTGTTGTTTTTTAATTTATTGAATTACAAGCATAAACTTTTAGATATTAGCAATTTTGAGAGATGTAATGGACCCAGACAGATTACTGAAGGATTGAAAAAGCAGGTGAAAGTGGACACCAATTTACAGTATCCTTGTGCCCCTCCCTGTACAGGCATTAACCCTTCCCCTCCCATAATTAAAGTGCTTGATTTACTGAAGCTCCTTTTTTATAGGACAACTTTCTTGACATATAATTCACATTCCATAAAAGTCATCCTTTTCACCTGTACAATTCAGTGGCTTCAGTGAGTTCACAAAAAGTGTGCAATTTTCACTACCATCTAGTCTTAAAACATTTTCATCACCTGGAAAAGAAATGCCAGGCCCATTAGCAGTCAGTTTATACCAGCCCCTGGCAAACACTAATTTTTATTTATTGATTTTAAGAGACATAGAAACAGACCAAGAATTGATTTGTTGCTCCACTTATCTATATATTCATTTGTTTATTCTTGTATGTGCTCTGACCAGGCTTGAACCAGAAACCTTGGTATCTGGGGACAACACTCTAATCAACTGAGCTACCTGGCTAGGGCCCCTTCAGAGGCTTTAATTCCTCTGTGGAAGACTCAGATCTTTATCTCTAGCCTAGATCTCTCACAATAGTCCTCTGGTCCATATATTCATGGCCTTCTGGGAATCTCTTCTTGAATTTATCACAGATAATCTAAAGGTAAAGGTGTCTAAAATTTAGCATATTGTCTCCTATTATCTCTTGAAGCCACCGCCTCCTCCTCCAGTGTTCCTTACCTCACCATTTACCTGGGTTTCAGAATCAGAAACCCTGACATCATTCTTGAAATCTTCCTTCTTTACTTTTTCCCTCCACATCCAGTTATCACCAAGCCCAATCACATCTCCCCCAATTTATCCAGATTACTTTCATTCTCAATGCCATTGTCCCAGTCTAGGCCTGGACTTTCAATCTGGAGTGTGAGCAAATTCCAACTAGCCTTTAGCCTTGTCTCCTTCTAACCTTCATTAGCCCCAGAGTGACTAACTCAAAACAGCCTTGGTTAGATAAACTCCCATGCCCAAGACCCTTCCAAATACCTGACACAGCCTGCAAACTCTTATAAAATCTGCTCTCTGCTTCTTTCTCTAGTCTCATCAACACCACTCTCAACTCTAAAATTCAGAGCTAGGTGTCTCCTCCAATTCACTAGGCTTTTTCTTATCTCCAGACCTGTGCTCTGGATAGAATGAATAACAAATGAAGCCCTCTTCTCAACCTCCTCAAACCCTTTCCCCTTTTGGACTTGGCTAACCTATTCAGGTCTCACTCAGTCATCTTTTCAAGGCAATTCTCCCGAACTAAGCACCACTCCCAATAAATGGTTAGAGGCACCTCTTTTTTGTTCCCATGACACCTGTACTGCTGCCACTATAGCATTTTTTATGTAACTTGAATAATCTGTTTACTTGCTTCTGTTTCCCACCAGTCTGAGCTCTGTGAGGGCAGGGGTAGTGTCTGTCCTTCCCCATGAATCCTCAGTCTCTAGCACAACACAGGTGCTTTCAACCACTCTTAGCACAGCAGCTTGCCATCTGCCACATACAGGCGATGGTTCTGCTTGGATTCCATTTTACCTATGGTGGGTGCTGAGCCAGGATATTTTTGCTTTTTTATTTTTTCTATCTGGGCATATTTCATCCTGGGCCCTGACAGAAGCAAACAGATCCCTTTCTGATATGGTAGGCAAAGAACTAGGCAAACAACTCAAACATTGGTTTGATTTTTTAAAATTTCACTTCTTTTTCTTTCTAAAGGAAAGGAACAGGAACACACTGCATATCTGAGACCTTTTCTCATGCTCCATCTGTCCCTGACCTGCTTTGCTGAAACTATTTTGTGTTTTAAGTTTCTCTTGTGCAAAATGAGGACAATAAACTCTACCTTGTTAGGATGTTGCAAGAACAAATAAGAAGAGATATGAAGGTACCTTAACTCTGAAAAGGGTGGCCTACAAGAAAGGCAACAGATTTGCCTTGCACGTATAGGCCATTATAAAAATACTAGTGGCCCGGTGCACGAAATTCATGCACGGAGGGGGGCGGTCCCTCAGCCCAGCCTGCACCTGATCCAATCAAGGACCCCTTCAGAGATGTGTGACCCCTAACCACCTCTGCCTACCTGCCTGATCGCCCCTAAGTGCTCCCTTTGCTGGCCTTATTGTTCCTAACTGCCTCTGCCTTGCCCCACACCTGGGACCCAGGCTTCCCTCCCTCTGGCCAGCTATAGCACCCAGGACGTGGGCTAGCTTCACTCAGGCCAGCTGCAGCCACAGGCACCCACAGGCATCCAGGACTACAGGGCATGCTCCCTAACCCCAGGGCCGGAAAGGGCCCCAGCCCCTCAATGTGCCTGCCTGGCCGAGTCCCACCACTCTGACTGCTGTGGCTTAAAGAACTTTGCCATATATGTTCTGCCCAGCCTCCTGGGGAGAGGGAGTGAGCTGAGAAACTGGAGATGCTGCAGCCCCGCTGAGGGCGCACCTTCCTCAGCATCTCCAGAAGCTGGAGCACCTGGTTGGAAGGCTCCCGGCTCTGATCCTGAGGAGGTGGGAGCCACGGAGTGTGCATGGTGCTTGGGGAAAGGGAGTCCTTACTGGACTCGTACACACTGCCACTGACAATGGCATGAAGTCATGGAGACTGAAGGAGCAGAGAAATGCATCCAGAACTGGGGGGTCCTTTGCCAACCCAGCAGGCGGGCACCTCTCCGACAGCACACCTCACAGACAGCATGCCCTGCAGCCCCAGACAGGCCTCCCCCACAGCCCACCCGCCCCTCCTTGGGGCCTTCACCTGGGGAGCACACGCATGCTGTGCCGCTCCCACAGCCACCTCCTCCCGGCCCATGGTGCCCACCCAGTCCCACCTCCAAGCACACCCTGCACCCCAGCCACGCCCCCGCATGCCGCTCCAGCCTGCTAGCCATGCCCCCTGCTCCTGATTGGCTGGTAGTATAGCCAATCAGGAGCCAAGGTATGGTCACATTTGCATTTTACTCTTTTATAAGATAGGATTAGCCAAATTTAAATGCCCACACAAGCAACATTACACATAAGAGTGCATTATGCTTTGCTGGGGCGTGTACACAGGGCCCTGGGGTTGAGAGCCCCAGGCCATCTGAGCACCTTCGCCCTGACACTCTGACTCTTCTGTCTCTGGGTTGCTCAACTGTATATAGGGAGAAAATCAAATTTTCTTTTCAAGTTTTGTTGGATGAGTAACAACATCCGTTTCCCCTATTCCACCCTCCATGCAACTCAAATTCTTGAGAACGAAGCTGGATTCTCCAAAGGGGAAAGTGTGATTGGGGTAACACATTAAAGACTGCTGTGGGAAGTCACCTATTGTCTGATAAATTCATAATTATAGGTTGCATCTCCGCTCCCTCAGAGGCACCGTAATAGTCTCAGTTTTTAATTCTGCTGGTGGAGAAGAAGACATTAAATCGTTTAAGGGATCAGCTGTGTTGTACTTCAGCTGCAAAATACGATCGTTCTCAAGTGTGCTTGGCATATATTCTGAGCTGAAGCACACACTGCTTATGCAGGCAAAATGTCCTCGTACTGCAGATGCCCCGGAAAGTGACTGGGGACTGTATGAACACGTGGTCCTGTGACACCAGCTCCCTGTTGACAAGCACACTCTCTGTCGCACTTTCCTTCTGTTTCACATCTTGTCAATAGGCACCAATGCAACTTGGAACCATACACCACAGAATTCTGGAATGAAAAGGAATCTTAGCAACAATCAGGTCTAATGCCTAAGTTTTGTAGGTAAATCATAAAGCCCAGAAAGTGTGAGCAGTCTAGTGGTCATACTGTCAGGTAAAGGCACTATTTCCATTAAGTTTGATAGAACCCTTCACCAGAAAGATACTTTATTTCCTGTGACTTTTCAAACGAAAGTCCAAAGGAAATCACATTGATTTAAAAAAAAAAAAAGAAGAAGTGGGAGGGAGGAAAAGCTGTGTTTGTGATGAAAGACAAGAGAGTCCAATATCCGACTGATTGCTTTGTGGCAGCGAGCCTACCTCCAATAACCAATACTAACTTTCCTACTTGAAATGGATTCCCAGCCCCTTCCAGGAAAGTCTGCAGCAAGCAGACACAGGACTGACGCCTCTAAGATGCTTGTTGCAAGTGGAAGAATGTCAAGTCTGTTGTGCTCCTGTTGCCAAAAGAGATAAAGCAGGTTTCTGGAACCACAGTGGTTCTGTCAAATTTGACTTCTCTCCTTTACCTAATTCTTGATTCCTAGTATGTGCCCATGTCTCCTTGGAAACCTTCCCCAGCTAATTTCCCCCGTGCTCTTCTATCTCTACTCTCTTTCTTTCTACTTAGAGTCCTGCCCTCTTGCCCACCAGGAGCTTCAGCTTTCCTCAGCATGAAGCACACAGAGCAGGAGGCTTGTGCAGCACCTCCTTTCTCCCACCAGAGGCTACTCACCTCCCTGCCTTCTCCCGCACCCTCAAGTTTTTGGAAATGAGGAGTCATCTATCCTCATGGATGCCTCTTCCTTACTCCATTCACTCCCTAACTCACTACCTCGGGTTCTGCCCTCACCATGCTAGCAGACTTCCCTAATTCCTCAAAGCACCTCAACTTCCAACTGTTTTCTACACCATCTAAATATTTTGTGAATGTTTTCACGCCTATTCCCAACGTCTGAAGTGAAGGCTCTCACTTCTCTCCACAATGGCTTTATTCCTGAGATTTTTTTTGTCTTTGCCTTTCCCAACAACACAATGATATTGCTCCAGGGCTAGTTGTCTTAAAAAAATACAAATCAGATGCCACCCCCTGCTCAGAAACCTTCACTATAGCCTACTTTGTTCTATAGGCTATGTTCTATAGGATAAAGATCAATTTCCACAATTTTTCCAGGATCCTATTCATTCACTGGCTCCCACCTCTGCCCATACTTTGTCCAGCTCTTTCATGTCTTACTATCTCCCTTTATGCTTTTCTCACTACCTGCAATAAGTGCTTCCCATTTTCTCCACCTGTTCTATTTCTACTTCTTTTTTATTGTTTAAAGTATTACGACTAGTAGTACATATGTTTCCTTTCCCCGCCCCATTGACCTTCCCCCAGCCTCCCCTACCCCCCAGCAGATGCTCTCACCTGTCCCCGCCCCGGTGTCCTGTATCCATTGGTTGTGCTTATATGTATGCATACAAGTCCTTCAATTTATCTTACAGCCCCCACCCCCCACCTTCGCCTGCCTTCCCACTGTAGTTTGACAGACTGTTCATTGCTTCTTTGCCTCTGTATCTATTCTACTTCTCCTTTAAAGTCTAGCTCACATGTCAATTCCTCCCTGAAGCCTTCCTCCCTCCCGGCTTGCAGTGGCCATCCCCTGTCTCGCTATCTTCTCTGCTCCGAAGCACCGGAACACTTCTCTATTACAACAATTAACATACTGCACCTTAATGATTATTTTTAAAAGAAGACTACCCCATCTATCAGACTGCATGGCTCATCCCAAAGGAATTAACAGTCCTCTACTTCGGTTTCATAGTTCTTACATGTGTTTGGAAACCATACTTGCCATAGATAGCATCTCTTCCTAATGTTCATCCTTTGCTAAAATATGATGAACTTTTGCCTGAGTCATAAATCTTTTGAGAATCATCTGAATTAGTGAGATGAGTTTGGGGAGAACACAAATTTGTTTTTAAGAAGTTTCCTGAGAAATGCATCACCTTTTTCTGACAGGCATAACCACTCCTATTTTTCCATCAGTAGCATGAAATGTTAGACGAACACTGAATTTTCTTTTTCAAAAGAAGAGTCATTTTATCTATTAAAAATAGTCTCTGAATTAAAATTCATAGACATCAAGATGGTGCACTTGCTTCTGAGGCTCAGAGGTGGGCAGACCATTCCTATCCTCCACAACAGCACAGCAATAAAGAGATGGAGAAAATGGCCTAGGGAATCTTTATTTTCATGAACAGAATCTTTTTCTCTTGATCAAGACACAACCCCAGTTGCCTCCCTTCAGGGAGACTGGCTTTCCTCCCCTTTCCCTGACACAGAAGCCTACAAACTTGGTTTTCTCCATTTAACAAGCAAATCTGTTTGCAAACTGGAAGCTGCCAAAGTGGGAGGGTGTGAAACCTGCAAACTGGAGGACAGTTCTGAACATGCAACTGTGGAGGAGTTTGATTTTAGCCATACCGCTCAGCATCAGAGTTATAGCCAAACCCGTGCATGCCCAGTAGTGCAGGAGAAACCCTGGTCCCATCTTCCTGAGCTATGCTGACAGACCCTCGGCCCTGAAGGGAAACCACGGGGCTTTCCTCTCCTTTCTCCAGAGGGATGGGAGACCTCTGCCAACAGGCACAGACATTATGGTGGCTGCAATGTGATCCTACTGGTGACAACCAAGTTATTTAATGGAAACACACACCACCACCTACTGCCTCTCCCAGGGCCATAAAGAGAGCTGGGGTTTCCACTGTTGGCTTGCTCCCCTGGAAGGAATGGCATCAAAGCCCAGATCCAGCTTGAGAACATACCTCTGGCACTTGGATGAGGTTACCAGCAAGTCAGTGCCCAGAACAACCCGTGGCCTTCCCTGTCTCAGGCCAAAGGGTGACTAAATGGAAAAGCTGCATTCCTTCGCCAGAAACTACTGACTCATAATTGTGTCTAAAAGGGAAATGGGTCTATTTCATTTTACTGGTCATTTTATAATCTCCATGTTTGAGTAACTATTCCCCATAACTTAGAAACTGTTCACTAAGGAGCCTGGAGAATGGCAACAACAGGTATACTGGACACACGAGAAGCCTAAATTTGATATTACATTCACAGTAATATGAGATTTCTTGACAGACAACTGTGACAAATTCTATTGTAGGATTAATTGAGCTCTAAAATGTCTTTATGGAGCTAATTACTACAGAAAACAACCAAAAGATAGAAAGACAGACCAGACCTTTGCAAAGTATCTCAGTTTTCCTGTTTCTTGACACTTATTGTGAGGTGATGCCACCAAGGTGGTACATGCATGAGACACTATCACTGGACAACCAAAAGGAAAGACCTGCTCAGAAACACGGTTTCCTACCAAAGACACAGCAGCTCAGAAAACATGACCTTTTGTGTGTAGGCAATAAGGTAAATTCACTCTTAAGGTAACGTTATTGCTGTGGTAGGTTTACTAAAAGAGCTCATTTGGAAGACAGCATGCCCAGGGAACAAGTGGCGTTCTTAATCACCCTGCATGTCTCATTTCTAACCCAACCTCGTGTCTTATTCCTTCTCATGTTCATATGTGGCACATTAATCCCTCTCACTATGTACATTTTGATAGAATATACATGGATTCATTTCCTTCAATCCTGGCAATTAAAAATGTCAGTCGTCATAATCAGAGAGGAAAAGTGAGGGAGGGAGAGAAACACATCAATGATGAAAGAGAATCATTGATTGGCTGCCTCCTGTACGTGCCCCCACTGGGAATCGAGCCCACAACCCAAGCATGTGTCCTGACAGGAATCAAACGGTGACCTCCTGGTTCATAGGTCAACGCTCAACCACTGAGCCACACCAGCTGGGAAATAATTCTTAAAGGCAGGAAGCACATTTGCCTGTGTCACTTAACACCCCAAAGTTTCCAAGGTGATGGCCTCATGTTGTGTAGAGACAAGAACAATATATTATTTATATTTAACTGGGACATCTCATAACTTTTCTCAGGGACTCAGCAAGACACTTAAAGCACTAGAAAAGCAGACTTTAAACACCCAGAACCAGGGAAATCCAGGCACAGGGATCTGAGTAGTGGGGTACCAACAGATCAGCTTCTGAGCCAGGGTTGGACAGCGAGTGGCAATGGTATACCAATGGGCACTCCACCCATGTTTGTGCTGTGTATAGGTAAAGGAGGGCACTGCTACTATCACTTAAAGCTGAAAGAATTTACAGTGGAAAAGAAACTTCTCTGAGAGGTCTTTATATCTCAACTAGAGGCCTGGTGCACAAATGCATGCACTGATGGGGTCCGGCTGGCCCACCTGGATTGGGCCAATCGGTCCAGGCTGGCTGGGGGGAGGGGATGCGGCTAGGGAGAGGGGATGCAGTTGGCAGGCCAGCGCTGCCCCTTGGTAAACTCCAGGTCAAGGGGTCAATTTGCATATTGGGCTTTTATTTTATAGGCTTCCTAGTCTTACTGATAACGAGATGAACATAAAGCAACCAGGAACACACTGCTCATTGCTTTCACAGTAGTTGGTTTTCTTCACCTTTTAAGGCTTTCTTCTTGAATCCATTATAGATGGCTGGTCCAGTGTTTGAATAATGAGGATGAACTTTAGTGATAAAAAGTTTGTTTAAACTTGTAACAAATCATTTTCAACATCTTGACATGTAGTGAATAATTAATTTCCACTATAGAGACTACCTGCCTCTTCATTTTAATTCATCTCAGATGATTCCAAATAGGGAGCCCAGGCCCTGTTGAACGTTCCAAATAAGTAAAGCATCATGTTCAGTTATTTAAAAATACACGAGGAACAAAAATGTCACCAAGTCTGATGACCTAGCAGATCAGGCCAAATATCCACTTAATCAAGGCTGTGATGTCTATTTCCTGGATGGCTGCATTATATGAGTTTCTCATTACAAAAGATTCCTCGGGCTATCATTTATCACTGTACACAAAACCAGGTTGCATTTATTCAGGGGGATGCATAATCTTTCCATGTTTAAAATCAAATAGTGAAAGAAAGCATTCTCCTTTAAGTTGACCTCAACATTTGGAGAATTTCTACTTGCTTTGGACTGCTCTAAGCTAGGGACATAATTTAAATCCCAGAACAACTGGATCCTGGTTCTTTCAGGAGTCTCTCAGGTAATAATCTTCTTCCAATCCAGACCTACTTAGTCTACAAGATAAATTCTCTTGATTCCCTCCAAGAGGTGTGTCTTAACTTAGCTTTTTTTTTTTGCGGGGGGGGGGGGGGGGGAGGTTTGAGATCACAGCTAGGACCCCAGGAATGAAAAAAAAAATCCTTGAAATACTGCCTCTTACCTCTGGCCATCATAGAATAAAAGAACTAGATTTATGCTTCTGCCTGAAACAACAACAGCAGAAAAGGAAAATACTGTAATGAAACAACAGTTTTCAAGACACTGGACATCAGGCATGGGAGGCCTGTGAGCCCTAGAACTGTCCCAGCTTTCTGCCTGGGGTCATTCCAGGCTGGGACATGGGGAGGGGATGCCCAGGAGGAGCCTGAGTGAAGGAGATGGAGCCACGAATCTGGAGAGACCAAGGCCGCTAGGGTTCACAGACTGAGTGCCAGAGAGGCAAGAGCTGCAGAGATGCGACAGAAAGTATCCTGGGTCAAGAAAATCTGTCCTAACCTCCATCCATCCTCCCCTTCCCTCTGGCAATCATCATACAGTTGTTCATGTCTACGAGTTTTTCTTCCTTTTTTTCCTTCGAAAAGTGAGTTTATTTAAAGAAACATCATAAGTAAATAATAGTCTGAATGACAGATATCTAGATATGGCCAAAATCATTAAACTATAAATTTAAAAAAAAGAAAATCTGTCCTATATTGCTAAGCAGAATTCAGTCACCTAGGCCACTGGCCAAGTGAATAGGAAAACTGGATATTACCTGCCTATCAGTGCTTGCAGACAGAAGGGCCAGTGGTTGGCAATCAAAAAGTAGAGCCCCTACTGTCTTATGAAGAAGTGATGTTTAGGTCTTTTTTGACCCCCAGCTGGTGACACATGCACAGTGTGGATTTCTGTTGGATCTCTGAGAATCACATTTCTAGGCAAAGATAACTCTAAGTAGGTGACTATAAATCTTAAAGATCCATTTTTCCATTCTAAAGGAGCTATGATTACAAGTTCTTGGTTTGCTCAGTAGGTAGGATTACCAGATAAAACATAAAATGGTACCTAGCATTTGGGATATAATTATAATTAAAAGGTATTATTTATCTAAAATTCAAGTTTAAGTGGGTCTCTCTCTTTTTTTTTTTTTTTTTTGCTTCTAAGTCAGGAAGGCCTGCTTCAAATGCTGTACAGAATAGCACTACTAGATTTGACTTCTGAGAGAAAAGAGAAGGAAAGAATACACACACTGCAGGAAATGCTCAGACACACAACACAGGTTAATCCAGAATACAGGGACTATGCTGGAAGTGATGATTTTACAGGCCTCTTTTCTGTAGACCCCATCATTCTTTGCTTATCTCGTTTGCTACCATGGATCAAGGTTTCTGCTTAGTGAGTATGAAGCTATGTGACTCCCATCCAATTCTATCTAATGACACAAAGTCAAAGTTACCCAACTCGGATCTTGGTATCAGGGTGAAATGGCACATTACCTTGCCAACGCTTTCCTATCTGCTTCAGAGTACACACCAACATCCTCTCAGTGGCCCCCAATCTGGCTTTCTCACCCCCACTTGCTTTTCTTCTGTCATACCAAGCAATCCCCACCTCAGGACCAGGCACTTCTTCTTCTTTCTGCCTGAAACTCTCAGAGAAGGCTCTCTCTCTCTCTCTCTCTCTCTCTCTCTCTCTCTCTCTCTCTCTCTCTCTCTCTCTCTCTCTTCCATCAGGTCTTTTTCCAGTGAGGCTCTTCCCTTTCCCCACACATAGCCCACCTGTTACTCTGTTTTACTTCTCTTTTAACATATACATTTTCTTGCTTATTTATTGTCACTCTCTCCTCAAATGAATAGTCCAGTAGAGCAGAGACTTTGCTTCATTCACTGATGTAGCCTCAGAATTTGCTTGAATCTGGGGCATGTTTGGAATTCAAGAAACATTTGTGGAAGGGATCATTGGACTGGCCTGAGGTGGTGCTCCACTCTTAGCTTTCAGCTATGTCCAAACTGATCCTTCAAAACACAGGGCTGGAGACAGTAGCCTGAAGCAGACTAGGTGGCTACCTACACTGTGTTATTTGAGGATTTGCAGGGCAAAGCTGCCTGACCCACAAATAGAGACCTTCTGGCTATTGTTTCATGGTAATTCTTTAGTATTTGGCTCTTAAATGTTATTTAAAAAATCTCCAGTGCAAATGTTCTTGGGAGGCAATTAAATCTCACTTGGTCAGCACTTTTGCTGTCAAGCTGATGAGAACAGATCACAAACAGAGATTTCATGGAAATGGAGTGAAGTTAGAGGTGGAGAAAAAAACAGTTGGAGGATTCCTGAGAGCATATCTGGAACATCAAAGGCCCAGTTGTCAGGCCAAAGGGAGCTGGCCCATCTGTTATCAGGTGGTGCACTCCTTGAGACTCCTTCCTTCCTAATCACCTATGTAATCAGAGAAAGTGGCAATGAGAAGAAAGCATTGCTTTGGCATCCAATGGGACTCCTATTTCCATGTACCAATGCCAAGGCACAGAGAGTGCTCTAATGAATCAATTTGATACTCTTTCCACCCCAACCCCCTTTCCAGACACAGGGGTAATCTGGTAACTCAGATTTAACTGCCAGAATAGCACATCCTTCTAGGTCCATGGCTTAGTTCAAGGATAGGTATATGACCTAAACAGGGCCTTTTCAGAAATAATATGGATGATAGAGAAGTAAACAACACATTCTTTTCTCTGTTATCGTTCTTATTTTCTCAGTGAGTCAACCAAGGCTTCCCAAAATTGTTATTTGTCCAAGGTAACACAGCAAATTATAGAGCCAGGACACATTGTCTACAGTGGTGAGGATGCTATGGGCATGGAGCCACTGTGGGTCTCTTTGCCCCCATAGAGAGAACCTGCCTGAAAATGGAGCAGAAGACAGCAGAGCCAACCAATGGAAGCAGAGCAGAATCTAATGACATCATCTAAATCTTCTTATCAACTGGGTCTGAAGCCAACCGCACTGCTGCGACTATCCAGTCACATTAGCAAATAAGTTTCTGCCTCTACAAGCTCATTTAAATTGGGTTTCTGACACTTGCAAGTGAATGGGCATCATTAATATACATCATTACCACAAACAGGCCTTACCTGCTTGTATCAGGGGCAACAGTCTATTAAATGAGCTGACTACTATGCTTTCTATTGGAGAAACTATTGAACACATAATATATACGGGCTAAAAGAATACATCATCATACCAGACAGAGATTTCATGGTTCTCCAGATTTGTTCAATTCTCCTGCTTTCTACTATGAAAGCCAAGATAAACCTTCTGTGGTCCTAGAATTTTTTTTTTTGCCCTGGCATCTTAGCCAAATAACTTACTGAAAAGGCCTAGGGAATATCCCTAGAGAGTGACCACAAGATGGTTTATAAGGTCACATCTTACCTGGGTAAGCTCCAAACCACATGCTTAAGGCAGTGTGTCAGGACTGGGGTTTAGAGCCTATCCCTGATGCCAGGACCACAGCCTTAAAGAATGAAAACCAGCCAAGACTGCATGCTTAGAACACTAAGCCACCTCTTGCACTAAAAATACCCACCCAAGAAGACCAAAGTTTTTTTGTGTGTTTGACATTCCCCCAAAATCATCACCTTTGATTTAGAGAATACATTTACAATATTTCCATAAACATTATCTCACTGGAGCAACCTAGTTCCCAAATGAGACAACAAAGGCTTTCCAGGGTTGCCATTTGCCCAAGGTCACAAAGCTAGTTAGTTACAGAAGCAGGACTTAATTCGGTCACCTGACTTAAGGATTCATGCTCTTTTCACTCTGCTTCCAAGTTTCCCCAGAACACTTGATACAAAAAAAGACATTTTTAAAAATAAAGATTATGAGATTATATGCATATATTAAAGGTATATGTTTTGTCTGAAAGAACAAAAATTAGTCTGCAGGTTTCAAAAAAATCAATTTAATTAGTGTCAGTCTTGTTTATACTTTTATTATGGACTTTTAACTATATTTTTTCATTTGCCTTAAGACTTTGTAATAGTGGTTGATACTTTTTGGTTTTTGTTTATATATAATTTGCTTGATTAGTATACTTTTAACAGTGATGCAAGCCTAGTGTTTTTCCAATTTTGACAGCAGTAATGAGCAGTGAGTAACAAATAGTCATTCTCCATTTAAAATCATAAATAGGCCCGACTGGTATGGGAATCGACCCATGAATCAGGAGGTCAGGGCACATGAGAGGGTTGTGGGCTCAATACTCAGTAGGAGGCAACCAATCAATGATTCTCTCTCATTACTGATTTTCCATCCCTCTCTCCCTCACTTTTCCTCTCTCTGAAATCAATAAGAACATATTAAAAATAATTAAAATAATATATAAGTACTCTATTTTATTGATGTCAATTGTGCTAAGTGAATTATCTATTTCAATGATAGTTATGCCATGAATAACCACTCAGCTGGCTAAAGAGAATGGTCTAGCCCTGTGGTCGGCAAACTGCAGTTCGCGAGCCACATGCGGCTATTTAGCCCCTTGAGTGTGGCTCTTCCACAAAATACCACAGCCTGGGCCAGTCTATTTTGAAGAAGTGGCATTAGAAGAAGTTTAAGTTTTAAAAATTTGGCTCTTAAAAGAAATTTCAATCATTGTACTGTTGATATTTGACTCTGTTGACTAATGAGTTTGCTGACCACTAGTCTAGCCCAATAATGAGTTTTTAGATCAGATCAAGTTACTTTCAGATCACAACCTCTCTCTCCATCTATGTGAATTAGCAGGTTTGAGAGTCATTGTTTTAATTGGCTAGGCAGGGGTGACCATTTATTTACCATGTAGAATTTTTGTGAGGATTAAATGAGCACATGAACACATAAATGTTCAATAAAAGTTCCTTCCCTTTTAAGATTATCAATATGGTTCATCATTTATAGTCAAGAGCATAAGCTAAAAAACAATGCAAGCAATATTTTGATTTTACGTCTTGTCATTTCTACTAATGAAATGTGCCACTCCAGATGCAAGCAAATTGTCATTTTACCTCCCCAGGTAAACACTTCTGAAAGTATGAGAACATGTGGCTTGCTTTATACATGAGAAATACACATACAAAATAACTGTTTGTCTCAGAGTTGGCAAGATATTCCATATGCTTTTTGGCAGTTTTATTTATTTTTTTTTAACTTCTTTAAAATATGGTTGGCTAAGAGTATCTCTTCTGGTGGTAATTTGGAAACCACCCAAAATATACTTTAAGGACAAGTTCAGCCAAATCCAACTAAAAGTAAAGATCTTTTGAAGAAACTGGAAAAAATAGTGAACTGGAATATGCACAGATATATTACTCTTATTAATCTTTTAAGTTAAGTGTTATATGTCATGGACACAGAAATACCTGAATATAATTATTGTCCATGAAGCTAGTGGAAGACAAAATTATGTTTTAACTTTCCTGAAAAAGAAAAATGATTCAATTTATGTTTTCTAAAATTATATTAATTTAGGTCAATGCATCACACATATTTACTGAGAGTTTTCTATAGAAGTATTATTCTATAGTAAATTTTACAAATTGAGCTAGAATAATTTTCAGAGATTTCATCAAACCTATTAGTATTGAAAGACTCATCTTCATTTCTTATATGTGTGTATATATATTCATATACTAAAAAATGTTTATATTTAATATAAAGTAGGCATATACATCACTGGATAAAATGTACTATAGATACTTTTAAAATATTTCAATTGATCTCTTTGATTACTAAGAACATCTGACATCTACCAATAGAAAAAAAATCAAATTTCAGCATTTCTCAGAATAGTTTTCAGAGTTAGTTTCATGGTTTTAAGCATTTATCTTATTTAGAGTTTAGACTTGCTTATCTTTACAAGCTCAAATATTTTATCAATTTAACTAAAGATATTGACTCCAAGGTTAAAAAAAGAAAAAGCATTATCTCAAATTGTTTTAATCTGCTCCCTATGCATGGTTAGAAAGTAAATACAATATAAACAGTTCAGACATGCTAAAGAGATCTCACTTCAGTTAGTGGATTTCAAACCTCCTTATAAAGTCCTGGTTCAGAAACAAAGTCTTCAAGATTTCTCATATCCAAATCAGCAGTTCCAGCCACACATTCATTCCTACACTGCTTCGTAATAAAGATGCAAACTGAACTAAAATACCAGCGCAAAATGCCATTAACTAATTCTGCCTCTAGTCATTCGATGATGGCCTGGGTCACCCATGGCAGGGACATGACTGAGGTCGGCACTGCCCACCCACTTCCATCTGTGGTAAGTTCACAACTGCCCACATCTCTGCAGCTGATACCATGATCAACCTAATTAGTCTCGGCCCTATCAGACGTATGATTTCATTAACAACAAATAGCACCACGTCCCACTGAGACCTGACAAAACACAAACTTGATATCCTAGCACCGAATCTGAGTCCTTGAGGCAGAGTCTTGGCATCCCCGCCTCAGGGCCATTCTGGCGGACATGTTCATAGTCCAAGCAGGATTTGCACTGTCATAGCTAAAGGTCTAAGTCTAGCAAAGCTGTTTAATATTCAGCCTCGTATTAACAAAATCAACCACAGCCTGTCTGTTATTTCCACCATAAATCATCTGGAAAGTAGAGGTCTGGGGTTAGCTGAGGAAGAAAGGATGTTTATCCATGTAACCTGTGACTGTACAATTAGGACAGAGTCACCTGGTTAATGCTTTTCATGTACTTGATGCAACTGGTTTATAAAAGTTTCCTTTGTACCTTCAACATTTTGGGAGTAAAAATCAAATTAGGAAAAATCTAAATTCCATTATCATTTACTAATCCAACCACTTCAGTGGCCTATAAAATGGAAACTGTTACATTACAGTCTCCCTGTCCTACTAGGAAGGCACTTGCGAACAAATCAACCACAGATCAAGTATAAATTCATTAGTGCCTTATTATGTCTTTCCCATCTGATAATCTTACATTGTACAGACATATCTGTGACCAAGAAAATCTCCTTGAAATTTAGTAGGCCCTCAGGTTATGTCAGAGATCCATTACTATGGTGCAACGTAATGTGATTTTCACAGTAAGTTGGAACCCACCTACATAAGCACCTATGTCACTCACATGGAGCATACACATAGCAGTAATGAAGTGAACAGTAAAAAAATTAAAAGAAATATAATAATTCCTGATCTTTACTTGGGATAAATAAATAATAAAAAACATAAATCACATATGTCGAAATATTGGAACTTTTAAAAATAATACTGTAAATGAGAGATCGTGACATAACAACAAAACAATGTATGTCGAGTCCAATGTAACCTAAGGACTGTCTGTACAACATTTAAACTAGTTTCCATTTCCTTTCCCTGAAACCACCATCTCCCTAAATACTGTCTGCAGAAGATGTGTGTAGATGCTTCCCTTCTCCATCAATATCTTTATATAATTACTAGAGGCCAGATGCATGAAATTCATGCTGGGGGGGGGGAGGGTGTCCCTCAGCCTGATCAGCACCCTCTTCAATCTTGGACCCCTTGGGGGATGTCTGATTGCTAGTTTAGGCCTGATCCTCTAGGATTGCAATCGGATATCCCTCTTGCAATCCAGGACCGTTGGCTCCTAACCACTCACTTGCCTGCTGGCCTGATCCCCCTTACTCTCTCCCCTGCTGGCCTGACCCCCTAACTGCCCTCCCCTGCCGACTTTATCACCCTACCTGCTTTCCTCTGCTGGCCTGATCACCCTAACTGCTCTTCCCTGCCGGCCTGATTACCCCTAACTGCCTCTGCCTTGGCCCCACCACCATGCCTTTGTCGGAATGCCGTCCGGAAGATGTCTGGTCTAATTAAACATATTACCCATTTATTAGTATAGATGAGGATGAAACTCATCTTTCTCTGGTAGAGTGTACTACTCTGATTAAGGGGTCTTGGGGCCTTGTAATGTTATCTTTCTAAAAAGTCATTGTTTTGAAAGTAATATGCATTCACTTATAAAACTTGAAAAATGCAAAAGGTACAAATAAAAAAAGAAAATGAAATCTGTACAGTTTCTACTCAGAGATAATCACTGTGAACATTTTGGTGGATATCATTTAATTATTCAGATATAGATTTGAGAGAGCAGGAGAGATCATAATAATTAATTCCAAGATGCTAATCAAATATAAGGTTTACCATCCATAACAGAACCTTGTTGGGTAGGGCACATATTGTAAGATATATCTTTAGGTCAAAAATGTTAAACTATGGTAAAATGTGTCTTAGTCTTAAGAAAAAATATTTCTTAGTCTTAAAGAAATATGACAATCCTTTTTCCCACATGGCATCACACTAAACATGCTGTTTTGTAACCCATTTCCTTAAGTAAAATAATGCAAACATTTCACCATGTAAAAATTATTCTACATATTAGAAATTCTAGAATTTCCACATTATTATTTTAAAGGTTATATAGTATTCAGCTGGAGAAAGGGACAGAGCAGAATACAATCTATAGAAGACCCATTTCAGGAATTTACGAGGTGGCTTAAATTCATGCAATATATATAATGTGCTTGTGAAATCAGACGCCTGAGACAACAAGAAAGTTTCACCTATCCTAACCAAGGCTATTATTATAAGGATAAAAGTAATAATTTTTTGAATGAGCTTTGAGAAGTTAAAAGTGCTCCATTGACGGATAAATGGATAAAGAAATTATGATATATCTATATATAGTTAATTTTAATTATTTTATTTTTATATTACACTTGATGCTTAATGTTATTTTATATCAGTTTCAGATGTACAGCATAGTGGTTAGATAATTATATAATTTACAAAGTGATCCCATACATAGCTTTACTCACTTGGCACCATACATAGCTTTACACACACACATACACACACACACACACACACACACACACGAATATTATTCGATCATAAAAAAATGAAATCTCATGATGAACATTATGCTTGAGGACATTAAGCTAAATGAAATAAGCCGGACAGAGAAAGACAAGTGAGACCATATGATTGCACTTATAAGTGGAATCTAAGAAAGAAACACACAGAGGACAAATTGGTGGTTGCCAGAGTTGTGGGATGGAAGTAATAGATAAACTGTTTGCTTTTGTAGTTTAAATAAATTAAATATTTTTTAAAGTGCTCTATAAATGTAAGTCAGTGCTGCCATCACCTGAAGGGATGCATCCGGTGGTTTCTATACTCTATTACCCTTCAGGATGCTTGTCCCAAAAGAGCAGTACTATTTTCAGACCTCATGATAACTGAGCAGAAGACATTGCTAAATAAGATTCTCCAGGGACACACCTGTCCTGCAGCACAGAGAGGAGCCCCCGCTCACATGTGGTCCAGGGTTGCTATGCCTTTATGTCCTGGTAAACAGACAACCTTTCTCACAGAGCCAACAGTTGTTTCAGGGTGACCAGATCACAGTGGTGGTGATGATGCTGGCCTGACAAATTGTTAATTTAAAATATACCTTCCCAGAGAACTAAGATGGCAGCAAAGGTGAAACACCTATCTTGCCGTCATAATCAGCAATTTTAATACTACAACTTAACGAAGGAACAAACACCTTCCAGAATCACCAGAACGCTCAACGAGTGAAAATTCCACAAATAAAAGCGAAGATAAGACACTGTGACTCGGAGGAGCGGCGGCGAACAGCGTTGAAAGATTCTCGCACAGAGAGAGGTTTGGAGTGCGCGGCGCGGAGAGGGCGGGCAGCTGGAAACCGGCCAGTTTTCTCGAACGGGGAGACAAAGGCGTCCCACTGGACTGATTCTCCAGCTCTGGGCGAAGTCCAGGGAACCCACTATCACACGGGGTGAAAACTGGACAGTGGGAGGGCACGCCGAAGCTCGGGTGCTGCCGGGTCTGCGGCTTGTGGAGACAGCAGCTTGTGCGAACAGCTCGGCTGCGTGACGGCGCAGAGAGCGCTCTGCGACTTGTCTCTCATTCGGAAAACCGTCAGTCTGCTTTGTTTTACGACCCTGGGTGAGACATTGAGCATGCAAAGTCATTTGGGGACAGTCTGAATTCCCCAGCAGCCTGTGGAGCTCCACAGCAGCTCTCTCTCAGAGGTGCTGGCAGCCATTGCCCCGGGCACAGAGCCCCTGGGGCTGCATAGGGTGGAGCTAACGCTGTCTGCTTGGCCCAGAGACTCCGCCCACCCAACCTGAGCACAGCTGAGCTTCACAGACAATTGGCCTGGAGGTCAAACAAACCCTCCTAGGGCTAACAACAAAAAGCTGGGTTTAAATTAAAAAACACTGAATACAACCCATAAAGGACTGCAGTAAGAGTACCCACCTCAGGTAACTGGGGAGACTGAGCCACTGTCCCTTTGAGGATAGCCACCACATAAAGCAGCCACCATGCAGAGACATGGAAAGAAATCAGGTGTGAAAGAAATGGAGGAGAAAAGACGACAAGACATAGAGTTCAAAACCATGGTTATAAGGCTTTTCAAGAGGCTCCTACAAAAGGCCGATCAACTTAATGAGAATTACCAGGAAATAAACAAGACCAACCAGCAAATGAATGAGAATTACAAGGAGATGAATGATACTTACAAGGAAATGAATGAGACCCTCAGGGAAATGAACAAGACCTCTGAGGATACGAACCAGACCCTCACAGATAAAAAAAAAAGGACCAACTAGAAATCAAGCATACACAGACTGAAATAAAAAACATTACACAAAGTCCTAAAAGCAGTCCAGAGGGCCACAAGAACCAAGTCAAAGATTTGAAATACAAAGAACCAAAATCCACTCAGCTGGAAAAGCAAGAAACAAAAAGAATTCAGATAATTGAAGAAAGCATAAGGGGCCTCTGGGACAACCTCAAGCAAGCCAACATCCGAATTATTGGGGTGCCAGAAAAAGAGAGAGAGCAAGTTAATGAAAACCTACTTGAAGAAATAGTGACTGAAAACTTTCCCCACCTGGTGAAAGAAACTGACTTAAAAGCCCAAGAAGTACACAGAACCCCAAAATATAGGAATCTAAAGAGGACCACACCAAGACATATCATAATTAAAATGCCAAGAGCAAAAGATAAAGAGAGAATATTAAAAGCAGCAAGAGAAAAACAGTTGGTTACCTACAGGGGAGCACCCATACGATTGTCAGCAGATTTCTCAACAGAAACGATGCAGGCCAGACGTGAGTGGCAAGAAATATTCAAAATAATGAAGAGCAAGAATCTACAACCAAGATTACTCTATCCAGCAAAGCTATCATTCAGAATTGAGGATCAGATAAAGTGCTTCGCAGATAAGAAAAGGCTAAAGGAGTTCATCACCACCAAACCAGTATTATATGAAATGCTGAAAGATAGTCTTTAAGAGGAGGAAGAAGAAAAAGGTAAAAATATAAATTATGAACAACAAATACACATCTATCAACAAATGAACATAAAAATCAAGTGAACTGATAGGCTGATGAACAAGATAAACTGGTGACTATAACAGAAACATGGACATAGAGAGGGAATGGACTGACAATTCTTGGGGAGAAAAGTGTTGTTGGAAGTACAGCAAGAGATTGGACAAAAATCTTGCAACAATGGGAGAGGACATTGGGGAGGGGGAGGTGAGGGCGGAGGGTGGGATAGATACAGGGTGGAGGGAAGATATAGGGGGATAAAAAAAAGGGGGAAACAATGTAATTAATAAACTGAACAATAAAAAAAATTTTAAATAAAATAAAATAAAATAAAATAGAATATACCTTCCCATGATGCCTCACCTTTAGGTGAGTATGATTTACCCAAGCGGTAATTCAGAGAGGAGAGGTAAAGGGAAAAAAAGGGGGGGGGGGTATATTAAACATTTACAAAAGAAGGTTCACAGAGTATTTCTGCCATTCAGGTCATAGCTTTAATTTGTTGAATTATGAGTTGGGGGGACGAAAGGGAGAGAACAATGGTAACTTGAGCAATGCCACTCCTCAATAAAAGCCAACTTTTGTTTTAAGACTAAAACATCAAGCACCCTTACTCCACTCCCTTACAAAATCACCCCTTGCCCTTAACCTGGTTCTGCACAGCTCCCCATGAAGGAAGATGGTCTCTGTGAGGGAAGTTCAAATCAGTGAGAGACCTCAGCTCTCTGCAGCAATCCCAGACTTCCGAACAGAAAATCATGCAGGGCTGCACCTGCTTTCCCTTAGCTTAGCCCTTGAAAACAAGGAGCCACAGGTCCAGGCAATTATCTTCCCCATAGGGGGTGGGCTTTAAAGAAAAAGAAGTTATAGAGGGAAACCTATAGGGTGAATGGGAAGAAGGTTGTAGGTAGATAGCGTTGATCATTCAATTATTATCCAAATCAGGACAATTTTAAGATTGAAAGGTGTGCTATAGCCCTGACCAGTTTGGCTCAGTGGATGGAGTGTCGGTCTGCAGAAGGAAGGGTCCCAGGTTTGATTCCGGTCAAGGGCATGTGCCTTGGTTGTGGGCACATCCCCAGTGGGAAGTGTACAGGAGGCAGCTGATTGATATTTCTCTCCCATAGATGTTTCTAACTCTCTATTCCTGTCCCTTCTTCTATGTTAAAAATCAATAAAATATATTTTTTAAAAAGAGGTGTGCTATAAGTAATTACAATATCATAAACTGGACAGTCCCAGTTTACATCTGGTTACCTCAATGTTAGAACACTCATGAATAAATACTTAGAAGAGGAAGCTCACTTGTCAAAGGTGATGCCAGGATAGGACCCCAGGTGTGATTCATTCCAAAGCCTCTGCTCTTTACCACGATGTCTCCCAATTCTTGATTTACATCCAATGCTACAGTTTGGGGCAACTAAACATTCAGCCTAGAGAACCAATGCCAGCCCAATCCGGGTAATATGCCATTCTTAGCATGCTATGGGCAGGTGACACTCCCTAGTGGCACCCAGGTATCCTGGCAACCAGAGACCCCACATCCTCCCACGTAAGTGAACCCCTCACTCTCCTCAGAGCCAAGTGACTGTGTCAGGTCTGCCCGCAGGGGTGCACACCATGCATCACCCCCTCTGTTCACAATTCCCACCATGGTGCTATGTGGTTCTGTGGCTCCTGATGCTCCTGATGCCACCACCAACTCTCTTTCACAGCAGGCAACCAAGCCCCGCCTTCCTGGGTGAACATGGCCTGAGACAAACCTTTTTCCCCAAAATTATACGCACAGAGAAATCTCTCGTTTCACACACAGTGAAATTCTTATGGATACATTTACCACTTGAAGACCTGTCAGGATAGCACATTTAGTGCTACCCAAATTTTCAGTGACCTCACTATTGTTAACCCCTTGCTTCTGATTTCCATTTTTCTGACTGTGAGGCTGCCAAACACCATTCACAGAGTTTAGGAATTATGTTCTTGAGAATGAAGATAGAACAAAGTCACCAATTCCTCTCATTGCTGCTACCCCATGATCCAGTATGTTTGATTCCCACAGACAAAAACCTATCAACTTGGCTTTGACCAACTGATCCATAAAACTTTGGCAAAAAAATCTTTTCAACAAAGGTGGTTTCCCCAATAGTTTATGTAAACAATGTGTGTTTCCCATACATTTAAAGCTACTTTACATGTATAAAGGATCATTTTTTAAGGAGCCCTGAATTGCATATTTATCTTGATGGAATACTAGGAAAATAATTTAAATATATTATACTATTACATAGATGTGATGTTTGATATACCCGGCTTTTAATATGTCATAAAATCACATGTATCATGTTCTCTTCTTTTGGATATATGTTCCAATTTTGCTGCAGATATTAGTCCTTGCCTTATTATAACAGTATTAATAGAGTATGTCTGACTTAGTTTCTTGATCAAGGAAATAAAGAGGTTGGTTTGTGATATTTGGCCATGTAAGCATTCCTTTTCTGGGTTTCAAGGTCCATAATGGGGACTGAAGGAGGAAGGTGACTCTCTGAGTGTTCTTTCCTATAGAATGAGAGGTCTGTGGCTGAAAGGCTAAAATCTCTCTAGGACTCTAGACCAGGTCACCTGTTGTCTCACTGATGCCAGTGATCCTGGATATCAGGGCCAGGTCCCTCATACATGCTGATGTCTAGCACCGAGTACAGGGAGAAGCAGAGGTGGGGTTGAGGGCCACAGAGGCCTGAAGGCACAAAGAGGTTGCTTCTGAAAAAGGTCAGAAGACCAGACCCTATCTGACCACAGAAGTTTTCCTCTGGCTCAAACAGACTTGCAAAAATATGAATTTGTTGTCAACATATAAAATCAGGAGATTTTTATATAATATTGTGTATTTACACTTTCCCTTGAAACATTTTGGTCTTGAGTTCCTTCTCAGTAACAACTGCCTGCAGTGAAGCAGCAGGTGTTCCCTGTAGATGAAGCACCTGTTCTCCCATTTGCCACAGGCCCTTGCACTCCTAGCATCTCCCACAGGCCTGTCTCACTTCATGTCATCTGTTTGGCTATGTGATCATTCAGGCTTGAGACCTCTGATCTAGAGAGAGAGGAGCTGAGAAGAAGATGAGGCATTGGAGAACCTGTGGTAGTCCCACTACTTTACCAAAGAGCAGGTGAGTGGGAGGTGGGTAGAAGCCAGAAAAAAAGACACTTGAGGTGAAATCCATGACTGTCCCAGTTGTGCATGGGTCAAACATGCCATTCAAGGCGTCAGTCTGCCATGGAACACAAAAGGGGTTGAAGGTGCTCTACTCCCCACACATCGAGACTGGCTATATTTTTCATGAAGGCCTGTGCAGGCTCTTTTATTGAGGTGTGTCATTTTGAGCCAGAATAAGTCCAGCTTTCAGAACAACGCAAGTGGTCCAACAACTGAATATGAGTTCGCTCAGACAATACCTACTAGTATATCCCTCCAGGCACTAAAGAAAAATCATAAACTGAAAATGTCTGTGTCCCTGAATGACAAATGGGTGGCCCAGACATCCACAGGGGACAGGCACAGCAGGACAGATAAGAACTCAATTTCAAGGCGAGCGGTCCTCAAGATAAATCACTTAGCTAACCAGACAGGACTTAACAAGTAAGATCCTCAGAGTGAACTATGTCCACATCCAGGGCACGGAGCAAGCAGATATGTTTTCTAGGATGTCTGACAAACATGGGGCACTGGCTACAGAGGAAGGAGTTAGCAGAGCTCCTGCCATGTCCCAGGCAGCCTGTCTATCATGGGTCTGGCCTTGATTCTATCATCAGCTCAATTTTATGCTTGGCCTGTCTCCTAGTTTGCCTGTCAGTCATCTGAGAGACGAGCCTGACATGCAGATATATCCAGGGTTTAAGTACTTCTGTGCATGGCATTATATAGCAATCATTGAGAGAAAAGGGCCCTGGATGAGTTCCATTTTTAAGTTTTATTTTTAAAGAAACTATCACAAGCATAGCAATGCTCCAGGAACTAATGGTGAAAAGAATAATGCAGAAAAACATCACCTCTGCATTGCCTGATTATGGAAAGGTACTTACCTTTCCATAATCAGTCCACTCCTGGAAGCTAGAGCCCAGGTTTGTGACTAACGTTTGTGATGTGTGCATAGCTGTAGCAGTGGACACTAGTTTCTCACAATGGAACCTTAAAGCACACTTGTGTGTGAGCAAAACGTCTTGTTTTTCCTCTAAAAATTACCTTGATAGCTCAATCTTTGGAGAACACATGTTATTTTCTAGTCCAGTGATTCTCAAACTTTGGGGAGCTTGTAAAATCTCAATTTCCAAATTGTACATGATATTGTACCAATTAAAGTAGGACCTCTGAGACCGAGGCATCAGTATTTTTTAAAAAGTCATGATGCCCTGGCCAGTGTGTTCAGTGGCTGGTGTCAACCTGCACACCCAAGGGTGTCGGGTTTGATTTCTGGTCGGTGGCACATACCTAGGTTGCAGGTTTGATCCCAGGCCCTGGTTGGGTGCATGCGGGAGGCAACCAATCGATATGTCTCTTTCACGTAGATGTTTTTCTTTCTCTCTTCCCCTTTCCCCCTCTCTTCCACTCTCTCTAGAAATCAATGGGAAAAATATCCTCAGGTGAGGACTGACAATAACAACAACAAAATTCTTATGACTAGTGGTATACTCTATAGCAGTCTGGCTCTCCCTTTCTTTCAAATTCCAAATTTATTTCTATTTAGCTCTCAGAATTGGCTTTCAAATTCAATTCTCCTTCCTCTTGTTATTGCCCTAAATGGTTGCTATATTATTTGGAAATTAGCTTCGCTATAAAAACCGGAATCAGCACATCCTGGATCAGTGAAAGCCCCAGAGATTCAAAGATGAGCTTTTCTATACAGCATCAGTTTAGAATCAAGTTAGTTTGTGGCTTTAGCCAAAGATCTCATGTAAGGAAGGAAAGAATTCTTCCACAGAAATTACAGTTCTCTTCACAGAATAACACCCCGAAGTGATACTGAGGAGAAAGTTAGCTCAGCAGCCAAAGTGATAACTTGTGACTCAACAAAACAGGAAAAAAAAAAAAAAAAAAAAACTCAACAAGATGCTTCCTGCCCCTAAGCCTAAAAACAAAAGATCTGTAATCTGGGCCAATCTGAACTGTGTGGGAAGTTGCAAGGTAAAATGTGAATCGTTTTTTCTCTCTCCTGACCACTGGATCCAGATTACTACATGCTCTGATATTCTAATTCCTCTTCTCTCTCTGTGGCTCTGCGGAAAATATTTTAAACAATGTTAAATTCAGGTGGAAAGTCCGTGTATCCTGTAATGCCCTGTTTCTTTGCCTACTGCCTATGCCCCTCGTGGAGTTGTCACCATGCTCTGAATGGAGACACTGCCATGCAGTGATAAGTGTGTGGCCTTCCACATTCCCCAACATGGAAAATGAGGATAGTAACACATCAACTGATTTCCTAAGGCTGTGGGAAAATGGACAGGCAACCTGTGCCACATGGAGTCAGCAGAGACACAGACTTTGGAACCTGCCACTAACAAGCTGGCCAACCTTGGAAAAATTGCTTACTTTCTGTCTCAAGTTCCTCATCTGTAAAGGGGATTGCAACATCTGTCTTAATAGGGCTGCTAGCGCATTCTCAGACACCACCTTGTAGAACATTGTGTCTGGAACATGGTCCTTGCTTAGTAGCTGTGTATTTTCTTCCCTGGGGTAGATTGGAAAAGCCAGCAGGAAAAGGCATGCTATGTTCCAAAGATCCAAGATTGGGAGCTTGCCTGGTTTGGAGCCAGTGTCCAACAGAGACTCTGAGATCTTCCCAACCTGGCAACATGCTAAGCCTAAAATTCATAATGGAAAGTTCCTAATCCTGAGTCCTACTAAATAATAATTCCAGGTATTTGAATTGTTCTCATCCTGCTCCTCAGCCAAAAGGGGTTCAAGTAGGCTCATTATTGAGTTTCACTGAATAAATAACTGCTTCCCTCACTATAAACAATAACTTTTTTTATTCCCTCCTCTATTTTTTTAACAGACATTTATTCTCTCATAGTTCTTTTTCCTAAATATATTTTTATTGATTTCAGAGAGGAAGGGCTAAGGAAAGATAGAAACATCAATGATGAGAGAGAATCATCTATTGGCTGCCTCCTGCATGCCCCCAACTGGAGACTGAGCCCGCAACCCTAGCATGTGCCCTTGACTGGAATCAAACGTGGGACCCTTTAGTCTGCAGGCCAATGCTCTATCCAGTGAGCCAAACCAGCTAGGGCTTCATCTCTATGTTTTAATATGTGCTTCCTTCTTCTCCTTTTCCTCAGAAATGGCTTACAGAATGTTGCATTTTCACAATTGTTATGTAGGTTCCCGTGGTCTTCATAACAACTTGCTATAGAAATAAAACCACCCACTGAGGGGAAGTTTGGGAGGTAAAGAGAAAGTTCACTTGATATTTATGCTGAAGTTTTGAAAACAAGTAATTATTATGGGACAATACTGCAGTTTTCTCAGTCCTGGGATGTTTCAGTTCCTTAAGTCAGGTCAGCTATTAGATTCTACCTGTTAACATCCACTTAGCAGAACTGTTTTCCAAAAATGTTTAAGCAATTACAAAGACACACACTCAAAGACAAATGCAGTCAACAGCATCCCTCTTGATAGAGATGGCCTCATGTGACAGAGGTGAGGTGGTACCAGCCTCTCATTGGAGCCCTTAGGGGAGCCTGTTTCCAGAGTTTCCAACTCTACACCCAGTGTCAGCTTTGCTGTTACCACAACTACTTATCTATAGCGTGCAACTCACTGCCCCTCCACGTTCCTAAAATATGTTTAAGCAATCATGACTGCATATACACATATAAATTTTCTTCCTTTCATTTTCAACATATGACACAATTATAAATTCTCCTTGCTTCAATTTCATCCACTGAGTTTCTAGACTGTAGCAGATGCTGATGGTGACCCACTCATATACCCTCAACACCATTTCAGTGGAGGCTGAAGTCTTGTTATTA
The DNA here is from genome assembly GCA_027563665.1 of Antrozous pallidus. Lineage (NCBI taxonomy): Eukaryota > Metazoa > Chordata > Mammalia > Chiroptera > Vespertilionidae > Antrozous > Antrozous pallidus. The sequence continues at coordinate 38,083,437 of CM050515.1, forward strand.
CACACATTTTCTACTCTTTACTCATTAGCTCCAGGCTAGAAGCATCAGGAAGTTAATGATCCAGGTTGTAGCCTTCAAACAAGATAGAAAATAACAAGTTAAAAAAAAATACTAATTTTCTCACCCCTCAGTTAATGACTCTGAGGCATGTTCTACACAGTATCCAAGGGCCAACACAGGGTTCAGTCCCAGTTCCACAGGGGTGACCTGTTACTTAACCTGGGTTGGCTTCCTTCCCTTCCCTGCCTCACTTTCCCTCTCCCCTACCAATGCTTTGTGGAATCACCTTCCAAAGAAACTACTTGTACTTCAACCTCATCTCAAGATATGCTTGTGAGTTGTTAGTCCAACATAAGACACTGACTCATTCAATAAGACCAAAAAGGTTTACCATCACAACAACATAGTCTCTTCATTTCTTTATTCAACAGAGCTTGTGTTTTTGAGGATTCACCATTTGCCTGACCCTGGGCTAGGTTCTAGTGATGCAAGAGTTAACAAGACACTATCTGTTTCTCATTAAATGTATACTCTAATTGGAGAGACAGACATCAAAGAAGCAAGGCTTCAATTGATTGATGCTATAAAGACAAAGTGCAGAACACACAAATGTATAATGAGACCTATCTACGTCTGGGGAGAAGAGTTCTTTTAGGGATGGGTAGGAATGAGCACAGTAAACAGTGGGAGGAATAGTATCCCACACAGGAAACATGTATAAAAGCCTGGAGGCTTAAGGAGACAGCTTACAGGGAGAAGACAAATGGGCTGGAGCATTGTGGGAGAGCCTACACCCTCTCTAATCCCTTGTAAATGATTGAGTTGGCAAAATACCCTCGAAAATACTGAAAGGACTACTTAATTTCATTTGGAAGTTAAAATAAAAACTCAACAATTTTATTTTACTCATCTAATGATTTGTCAATTCTGTTTGGTTCAGCCCTCAAAAACTTGATTACTTTTAAACTGCACATTAAAAATATGAAATGTTAAAATTATTCTAAAGTAAAATTACTTGGCTTCATGAAAAGTGAAGCCTCACTGTAGGCATACCAGTTCATAATGGTCAGACTGCTAGTCTTTCTTAGAAAATGTTGTCTATGTTTTTGAATTATTCTAATCCTTAATCTGGTGTGTGTGGGAGAGTGAGTTGGTGGGGAAACAGCTGGGTGATCTGGAAGGCTGAGGGGAAGGTGCATGATTAATCTAATTTCTATTGCTTCATGTGTTTCAGAGATCATCCCCCATATTTGGAGATTCACTAGAAGGATTCATGAGACACTGCTTATAGGAGTCTTGGCTATGATTTATTACAGCCACACAGTAAGATTGCATAGTTGGATCATACGGAAAAAGCAACAGGCAGAGAAATCAATATCAGACTTCCTTATGCCCTCTCTCTCCTCTGACGGGATGCATTTGTATGTGCTCTTTTCTCTGGAAACTATAAGTGCAGTAACGTGTAATGTTTCTGCCCAGAGACCCCATTAGAGATCCAGCACCCACCCAAGCTTTTCTTGGGGTACGGTCATAGAGGCACCCTTTGCCTAGTGCTTACCGCTATTATGGATTCCCAGAAGTAAGCCCGTGTTCAGCATAATCACACTATTTGTGCAAGCAGTCTGGGCAGAGCGGACCCCCCCCCCCCCCTTATGTCATGGAGAATAAGTGATGACCAGATCCCCAAATGCCAGCAGAGGGCCAGGCTTAGAAGCAGAACCTTCTAAAGAAAGCCCTTGGCCTGCTATGCTAACTCTCTTCTGCACAGTCGCCACCACTGTAAATGAGAAATTGTTAAACAAATGGACCGAATTTTCACCTATTTTCAGTATCAGAAGATCAGCAGATAAAAAAGAAAACCTACTAGAACATTTTATAGGAATTCTCTTCTGTCACAGAGTGGCCTGTGTGCTTGAGAAAAGTCAGTGTGTTAAGCAGCTCAAGTGAAATATAGGCCCCTCATATATACAGGTGTTGAAGCCGAGACAGAATAACACATCGACCAAGAACTCCTAGTTTGTAACAGACAACACAAATAGGTTATACTTAATGCTGCCTTTCATTTGAAAAACCCATTTAAAACTGAGACCATCTCTCCTCCTAACTCTCAACAGCAAGATCCACTTGCAATAAATGTGCAGATTTCCAGTAATGAAGCCAAGTCATCTAGTGACATAAAATCCATTTACCACACACATAAACAACTTTTCAGCAATAGTTTACATATCTGAAATGAGAGAAATTGGAAACTGATCAGCATGCCCTAAATAAATGGCTCTCTCTATTGTCACTCTTTAATAGCCAGAGTGACCTTTCTTAGTGCTAAGGCAGCATATTTATGGGATGCTATTTTCTCATGTAACTTAACTGTCACATTACATTTCACAAATATTCCTGAAAGCTGAAACATCTGCATAAAATAGTAACCCAAAAACACTAAGCTCTATCCTTGAAAAAGCAATGTAAAAACATTAAATAAAATTTTACAAGGAAAGAAGCATTCAAAATTTCACATAAAATACCTATTTGATCTGCATATTACTTTTGGACTCTGTCCATATGCATATATACTTTGTGAAGTTATGATCATATTGTATATCCATTTTTCCAGATTTTTAAACATATGACAAATATTTTGCAAGTGTCCCTATAAATAGGATATTATTATTCCATTCTATTATTTGCTATCTTAGAATCATTTTACTTTTAATATGTCTATTAAAAATTCTTTATCTGTACACATTGTTTAAAATTAAATATTTAAGAATGAGTAATAATGAAATATTACAGTCTCCTACCATACCACATCCCGTTCAGGATCTCTGCTGTCATTTCTCAAAAGCAACCACTTATAACTGTTCCTGTTTTATTTTATTTTTTTATGTTTTTATTGATTTCAGAGAGGAAGGGAGAGGGAAAAAGAATCATTGATCGGGTTGCCTCCTGCACACCCTGTACTGAGGCTCAAGCTCACAACCCAGGCATGTACCCTGACTGGGAATCAACCATGACCTCCTGGTTCATGGGTTGACACTAACCATTGAATACACCATCTGGGCTAAGAGTTCCTGTTTTAAATTTTTCTATGATTATATCCATTTCACTGTATAACACACTTATGTGATTATCAATTTGACTTTAGATATTATCTATTAATTATTGCTTTTAGTGTCTTTAGTCTTTTTCTCCATAAGGAGGTATCATACTTATCTTTATTTCTTCTTCTATCTACTATAGGCAATACTTTTTAAATTCCCCACTTTGTGAATAAATGAAGTTATGATTTCCTTTATCTTCCCCTTCATTCCTCCTTGCTAACCTCTGATTGTGAACTTCTGAAGTTCATATTTGTGCTTTATATGTAAAATTGATATCTTTTACATGGATTCTATGGCAATGGCATATAGCTTATTTATAATTTAATTCTAAAACTTGAAATTAATAAACAGTAACTATATGATGATGACTCCATAAATACTGTTCACTTTATCTTTATTTTTTAAAATTTATCTTTATTGTTGCAAGTATTACAGATATCCCTCTTTATCCATTAACCACCTCCACGGCCTGCTCCAGCCCTCGCCAAACCCTTCGCCATACTATTGTCTGCATGTGTTATGCATATATGCATGTAAGTTCTTTGATTAATCTTTTCCTACCCCCTACCCCTGAAATTCAATAGATTGTTGCATGCTTCAGTATCTCTGGGTCTATTTTGTTCATCAGTTTATTTATTTTTTATTAGATTCCACATAAAAGTGAGATCATGTGATACTTGCCTTTCTTTGTCTGGTTTATTTCACTTAGCACAATATTCTCCAGGTGCCTCCATGCTGTCTCAAAAGATAAGAGATTCTTTTTTTACAGCTGCATAGTATTCCATGTGTAAATGTACCATATCTTTTTTATCCACTCATCTACTGAATATTGTTCACTTTAGAACTAAATTGTATAGTGTGCTCATAACTCCTTTCTGGACATTTTTTTTTATTATTCTGAGAGTTCCTAGTCGCCTTTGTTTTCCCTCTTGCAATTGGTTTCTATTTCTATTATTTAAAGAATCAAAGGCAGTAACATATCTATAGAATCTTTCCCCTATTACTCCTATTCTTTGATACCTCCTTTATAAAGCAATCTTTTCTCCTATTCAAATCATGTCTAATTGTTACCCATCGATCAGGACAACCTAGCTGTCATCCTGGATTCTCTTTCCTTAAATTCCTAGGTTGAAATTATTTCTAGGATTCCACCTTCCCTTTTGCTTGTTTGTTTGTTTTTCCCCCCTCTTCTAACTTACCTGAAAATATTTGTATTCTAGCCTTACACTTGTCTAATAGTTTTTTAGTACAGAAAAATCTAAACTGAAAATAATTTCCACTCAAAATTTTGAAGTTTTAAGATTATTAAAATATTGTATCCCTTGTGGTCATGATTCAGTTTCTTTGTGGGTGGCCTGCTTTTATATTTATTTTCTTCCTAAAGAAGTTCACAAAAGTTCAAAATACCTATCCCAGGTATTCTGAACTTTCAGAAACAGTGTGTTCTCTGTGGATCGTGTTTGATTCACTTGTACTAAACATTCAATGACGTTTTTCACTCTGGTTTTTCAATGTTAGGAAATTATCTTAAATATTTATTTGATAATTTTCTTTTTTTCCCCTCTTTTCCTTGTTATCCTTTTCTGGCCCTCCTGGATTTACCCTCTCTTACTATCTTTCACATTTTCCCATCACTGTTATTTTGATCCTGTTTTGTAAAAGAATTGTTTCAATACTATCTTCAACATTTCTAATATTTTTAAAATTTCAAGTCGTTTTTTTTTTTAAATACATTTTATTGATTCTTTACAGAGAGGAAGGGAGAGGGGTAGAAAGTCAGAAACATCGATCAGCTGCCTCCTGCACACTCCCCACTGCGGATGTGCCCGCAACCAAAGTACATGCCCTTGACCGGAATCGAACCTGGGACCCTTTAGTCCACAGGCCACCGCTTTATCCACTGATCCACACTGGTTTTGGCTCAAGTCACATTTTAAATGTTTTGTTGTTCATTCCTTTTTATAGAGCATCTTGTTTTATGGATGCAGTATCTATTCACATTTTCATTGGACTTATTTCTGTTTTCTGTGAGGCCATTTTTGCTGTCTCTTCATCTTATTTTCTTTTTTCATTTTTCAGACCATCTTCAAATATCAGGTGACCCTTAGTTACTCCTATTTAAGACTCAATCAATAAAAAGCTTATAGGCATTTCATCCCATCAGATAGCTACTATGGAAAACAAAACAAAACAGAAAATAAATGTTGGCAAGGATGTAAACAATTGAAACCCTTGTTTGCTGTTAGTGGGAATGTAAAATGGTAGAGCTGCCATGGAAAACAATACATGGTTCATTGAAAATTTTTAAAAAAGAGTTATCATATGACTCAACTATTCCACTTCTGGATATATGCCCTGAAGAATTGAAAGCAGGGTCTCACAGAGTTATCTGTGCATTCATGTTCACAGCAGCATTATTCACAATAGCCAAAAGGTAGAAGCAACCGAGTGTCCATCAATGGATGAATAATAGATGAACAAAATATGGTATATGCATGCGATAGAATACTCAAGCTTAAAAAGGAAAATAAATTCTGACAGATGCTACAACATAAATAATTTTTAAAACATATTTTTATTGATTTCAGTGAGAAAGGAAGAGGGAGAGAGAGATAGAAAACTGATGAAAAAGAATCATTAATCAGCTGCCCCCTGCATGAACCCACTAGAGATCGAGCCCACAACTCGGGCACGTGCCCTTGACTGGAATCAAACCCAGGATCCTTCAGTCCACAGATTGACACTCTATCCACTGAGCCAAACTGGTTAGGGCAACATGAGTAAATTTTGAGGTTTTATAACAAAGTAAAATAAGCCAGTAGTAAAGAGAAGCTGTATGATTCCACTTATACAGAGATCAAATTCACAGGAACAGAAAGTAGAATAGTGGTTGCCAGAAGCTGAGGGGAGGAGGAAATGAGGACTGTTAAATGGGTATAGAGTTTCAGTTTTGCAAGATGAAGTTCTGAAGACAGTTGCACAACAATATGAATGAATATATTTAATAATACTGGATGTACATCTAAAAGTAGTTAAGATATTAAAAAAACAACAACCAGAAAGCTGTAGCAGAAACATTGGGATCCTGCCCATTATTTATCAGAAATTACCACTTCATTCCATGCTAGCATAATTTCAATTAGATTTGAATGTACCAGTTCATGGCAATTTTATCAATTTGAGATGTGATCAAGCTCAATATTACTATTATACATTCATATACACATTTTTGTATATGGGCTGCCTGACACCTTTAAAGTTATTCTGGAAGCAAAAATGTTCATAATTTTGCTAAAATTAAGGCACAAAGAAATGAAAGGACAGTTTCTTGAAGAAACTGCTCACAACTCAGGAGTTTTTATTCTTAATTCACCTCTCCTAGGGAGATACAAAGCAAGTAGGTAGTGTTGGGAGGGAATGAATTTCAGGGTGTATGAATATAATTAAATGCTACTAACTTCAGAAAAACTAACATAGAAGGTAAAAAGATTTTTCTAAAGATTCGTCTTTCAAATCCATAGATTCTGTTTTCCTAGAGAACCCTAAATAGAAACACCAATATTGAGAAAGAAAAAGTTGGAGGAATCATGCTATCTGTTATCAATCTATACTACAAGGCCATAGTAATCAAAACAGCATGGTACTGGCATAAAAACAGACACATAGATCAATAGAACAAAACTGAGAGCCCAGAAATAAACCCACTCCTTTATGGCCAGCTAATATTTCACATACAAGGCAAGAGCACACAATGCAGTATAGACATCTTTCCAATAAAAGGTGTTGGGGAAAATTGGACAGATAGATGCATAAAATGAAACTAGGCCACCTTAATTTACCATCCCCCCCAAAAGAGTCAAAATGAATTAAAAACTAAAAAGTTCTTGCACAACAAAAGAAACCATCAACAAGATGAAAAAACAACCCACTGAATGGGAGAACATAGTCATAAATTATTTATCTGATAAGGGGGTTAATATCCAAAATTTATAAAGAACTTATACAACTCAACACCAAAAAAATCCAATTAAAAAATGAGCAAGGGGACTGAATAAACACATCCCCAAAGAGGACATAGAGATGATAATAGACATAGGAAAAGATGTTCCAAGTCAGTAATTATCAGAGAAATGTAAATTAAAACCACTAGAATATATTATCTCACACCTGTCTGAATGGCTTTTATCAATAAATCAACAGATGACAAGTGTGGCGAGGATGTGGAAAAAAGGAAAACCTCCTGCTCTTTTGGTGGGAAAGAAGACTGATAGAGCCACTGTGAAAACAGTATGGAGTTTCCTAAAAAAAAACCTAAAAATGGCCCAGCCTGGGTGGCTTGGTGGTTGAGCATCGACCTATGAACCAGAGGTCATAGTTCGATTCCCAGTCAGGGCACACACCTGGATTGTGGGGTCCATCCTCAATGTGTGACATGCAGGAGGCAACTGATCAATGATTCTCTCTCATCATTGATGTTTCTATCTCTCTCTTCCTCTCCCTTCCTCTCTGAAATCAATGAAAATATATTTTTTAAATTAAAAATAAAAGTTGTGAAACCATAAAAGTTCTAGTTGAAAACGTAGGCAGCAAAATATAAGATATCTCACAGAGCAGAATTTTCACCAGTACATCTCCTAGGGCAAGAGGAACAAAGGAGAAATAAACAAATGGGGCTATTTCAAAATAAAAAGCTTCTGCACAGCAAAAGAAACCACCATCAAAATGAAAAGGGAGCCCACTGTACAGGAGAACATACTTGCCAAATGATACATCTGATAAGGGGTTAATATCCAAAATATATAAAGTACTCATACAACTTAACAAAAGGAAAACAAATAAACCAAATTAAAAAATGGGCAGAAGACCTGAATAGACATTTCTCCAACAACATACAAATGGCCAAGATACTTGAAAAAATGCTCAGACAATAATCATCAGAGAGATGGAAATTAAAACAGTAATAAGGTACTGCCTCATACCTGTCAGATGGCTATCATCAATAAATCAATAAACAACAAGTGTGGGTGAGGATGTGGATGAAAAGGAACCTTAGTACACTGCTGGTGGGAATGCAGACTAGTACAATCACTATGAAAAACAGTGTGGAGTTTACTCAAAAAATTAAAAACGGAACTGCCATTTGACCCAGTGATTCCACTTCTAGGAATATAGCCTAAGAAGCTTGAAACTCCAATCAGAAAGAATATACCCACACCTATGTTCATAGCATTGTTATTTATAATAAATAAGACCTGGGAACAGTCCAAGTGCCCATCAGTAGATGAGTGAATAAAAAAGCTCTAGTACATTTACACCATTAAATACTATGCAGCTCTAAAAGGAAGAATCTATTACCCTTTCAGACAATATGGAGTGACTTGGAGATTATTATGCTAAACAAAATAAGCCAGCCAAAGAAAGACAAGTATCACATGATCTCATTTATACTAGTATGTATAATCTAATGAACAAAATAAATTAACAAACAAAATTGATCCAGATACATGGAAACATGCAACAGACTGATGATTCTCAGAGGTAATGGACACAGACAATAGTGAGGTAAAGGCCTGGGGAAGGGGTGGGATTGGGGAGGAGGGAATCAATGGTGGAGAAAAGGGGACCATCTATAATACTTTCAACAATAACTATAATTTTTTTTAAAAAAAGGAACTGTTTTATGACCCAGTGATTTTACTTCTAGGAATATGTCTAAAGAAACCCAAAACACTAGTTCAAGAGAATGTATGTACCTCTATGTTCACAGCACCAATATTTACAATAGCCAGGATTTGGAAGCAGCCCAAGTGCTTATCAGTAGATTAGTGGATAAAAAAAGCTGTGTTACATTTACACAATTGAATACTGTGTAAAAAAGAAGGCTCTCTTCCTAGGCCTGCAGACTGAAGGGTCCTGGGTTCGATTCTGGTCATTTCTTGATTGCAGGCTCCTCCCTGCCTGGGCCCTCATCAGGGCTAGTGCAGGAGGCAAACAATCAACGTGTTTCTTTCACATCAATGTTTCTCTCTATATTTCCCTTTCTCTTTCACTCTCTTTAAAAATTCAATGGAAAAATATCCTTGGGCGAGGATTAAAAAAAAAATGTAAAAGAAAAAAGGATCTCTTACCCTTTGTGACAGCATGGATAAGCCTACTGAATGTTATGCTAACTAAGTTAAGCCAGTAACAGAAAGACAAGTATCACATGATTTCAATGACATGTGAAATCTAATAAACAAACAAAATAGAAACAGACTCATAGATATAGATTGAAGACTGACAACTGTAAGAGGGGAGAAGATTTAGGGGACCAGATGAAGAAAGGGAGGGGATTAAGCAAAGAAAGAAAAAACTCTTAGACACAGACAACAGTATGGTGATTACCAGAGGGAAAGGGGGTTGGAGGGAGGTAAAAAAAGGGTAAAGGGGGGATAAATGATGTTGGAAGGAGACTTGACTTAGGTAGTGAACACAAAATACAATATACAGATAATGTATTATAGAACTGTACACCTGAAACCTATGTAATGTTATTAACCAGTGTCATCCCAATAAAGTCAATAAATTTTTTTTAAAAGAAATATTGTTTCTGTTTTACAAAATTAGATATTTTTAGAGAAAAGAGGGCACTAGTGTCAGCTCATATCTTAAGATTGTTAATGTAGAAGTAAGTCATTCCTGCCTCAAAACAGTAATAACCTAGAAGATAAGTATTTGGCTTTGCCATTCAGACTTTAAAAACACTCTGAGGTTTTTGTTTTAATGTTGGGAGATAATTAGACACTTGTTATTTCAGGGTCTCCTCACTACACATATAAAAACATAGTGAAGGCAGGTACAAAACAAAATAACTTGAATCATAGGGCCCATTACTCGGCTAAAAATAATTTGTTGAGCTTAAGTATCCTGGCATTTACAGGGATAAAAGAGAAAATTTCCATTGTCCCTGTTGTCAGCCAAAGGAACATTATTTTTTTCCATCTTATACAAGGCAACAAACAAACAAAAATTACCATTGAGCACAAAGAATAGCACCTGGTTTTAACTCAATTCTGCCAAGAGGCCCAGAAGTAATCAATAAACACTTATTAACTAATCATGTGGCATCTCACTTCTCTAAGTGAATCGGCAAGTATACAAATCCAGAAAATAACCCTTAATATAGAGGGGAAAAATCAGGGAATAAGAAAAAATGGTAACAGGTCTTATATCAAATTTCACAGGAATCAGTTTAGCTTTCTTCTTTCTACACCTTCTGGGGACCATCCAAATGTGGACCAAAAATCAACGCTAATGTATTACAGTCATATTTTATCATCTCTCTCATAGTTACCCTTCACCTTTAAATGCTTATGATATAGCCTGAAGTTCTACACTACCCTTAAATAACCTGTAAAAATTCATTAGTCCAAACAAATGCAAAGGACTCAATTTGTGTCCATAAAATGGAATTACAATCAGAGAAGCAAATGAATTATCCAGACAATTCAGATAAAAATCACTCTGATGTCCATGGCCTGTACTGTTTAGTAAACTAATTACTCCTTCCTTTTCTCTTTCAAGTGCCCAGAGAGAGACAGCTGATCTAGGTTGCTGTCTCTATACAAAGCTTTAAAAAAGAACATAAACAGTCAAGTCACCTTTCTTCAGTCTGGGTTCAAAAACAGTATCTTCCCCATCCACAGTGGCAAGATTCTCAAGGGAGACCTAGATTTAAAACCTAGGAGACATTGTATGCATATATGCATAACCCATGGACACATACAATAGGATGGTGAAGGTTCGGGGAGGGGGTCGGTATTAGGGGTCATTTACGGGGGTAAGGGGAGACATATGTAATACTTTCAACAATAAAGATTTTAAATAAATAAATAAATAAAAACAAGTAGACAGAACTAACTCTCTATCAAGCAGGCACAGAGTGCAGAGGACTAATGTTGCTTTGATTATCTCTCTCTATGGTCTCACTAACTAGAGATGAATTGGATTCCTATAGTTGTAAAGCTAAGACATAGATGCTATGAACTCCATAAAAGTGCTAGATGTTAACCTATGTTATTGGGTGTAAAGTCCAAAAGGAAATTTTTTTATTCCAACAAGGACCACCAGTCCTCTTAATCAAAGAATACTAATTGCCTAACAGAGGCACCTCAAATGTGACATGTCCCCAAACTCTGACAGATTTAAAAACTGTAGCCATTTTGGGGGGGCAGTATTCTATGTTTCTTCTCTCTCTGGTGAGACCACCACCAGACAGTCAGTTGCTACAAACCCGGCAGTCATGCTACACCCTTCCCTACCCCTCCTATACTAGTATGTCCTAGAGCTCTGATATAATCATATTTCAGTTTTTCATCCACTGACCTTGACCCCCACTGCTGCACACCCATCATTTCTCTATGAGATTCCTTCAATAGCCTCCAACAACCACCTGATCCCTCTGCCTCCATTAGACACTTCTTCCATCTCCTTTCTCATTGCTGTCCTATGTTCTTTAAAAAAAATTTTTTTTCAATTACAGTTTACAGTCAATACTATGTTGTATTAGTTCCAGGTGTGATTTGACAATCATATACTTTACTGTATATTGTGTTGTGTGTTCACTATCCCAAGTCAAGTTTCCTTGTGTTCCCCCAATATTTTCAGTACTCACCTGGCACCATTTATAGTTATTACAATAATTATGGACTATATTCCTGATGCTATACTTTATATCCCATGACTGTTTTGTAAGTACCAATTTGTGCTTCTTAACCCCTTCACCCTTTTCACCCAGTGCCCCAAACTCCCTCTCCTCTGGCAACCATCAGTCTATTCTCTGTAACTATGAGTCTGTTTCAATTCTGTTTGTTCATTTTTTTTTGTTCTTTACATTCAACATATAAGTAAAATCATATGGTATTTGGCCTATGATATTTTATAATGTGATCACCATCACTTCCTTATTTAAAAACATCAGTGCCAATAGTTCTAGATGTAAAGATTTGCTCATCTTTTAATTAAGATTTTTTTAGCTAAGTTAAATTTTTAAATATTACCAATGGATATACAATGACATGTCATATCAAATTTTACCTCAATTCAGACCTGGAGAGCTCCTGTTAAATTTCTTACATATCACAAAATTTCTCTCTCTCTCTCTCTCTCTCTCTCTCTCTCTCTCTCTCTCTCTCTCTGTATATATATACATAATCTTACATTTTTATCTAATTTATGTTGACAATTAAATCATTTAAATATATAGACATACTTCCTTTTTAATCTTTATTTTTTCTCATTACTATTTATCCCCACTATACCCCGCTCTCCCATCTCTACCTACCCACTTTCCCCCAGCAATCATCATACTGTTGTCAATGGCCATGAGTTCTTTCTTTTTTCTTTTCTTTCTTGCTCAGTTCCTCCACCACTATTCCCAACCACTCCCCCTCCACCAGAGCTGTCTGCCTGCTCTCTATGAATCTGTCTCTATTTTGCTCGTTAGTCCAGTTTATTCATTAAATTTCACATATGAGGGAAATCATATGGTACTTGTCTTTCTCTAACTGGCTTATTTCACTTAATATAATGTTCTCCAGGTCCTTCCATGCTGTCACAAAGGGTAAGATTTTCTTCCTTTTTATGGCCGAGTAGATATACTTCATTGTTTTGACTAGTATTCAATCCTATATAATAAAAAGGTAATATGCAAACTGACCATCACTCTAACATACAAGAGGGCTGCCCCCATGTGGTCAAAGATGGCCACCCCCATGTGGACACAAGATGGCCACCACAAGATGGCCAGCAGAGGGCAGTGGGAGGGACAAGGCCTGCAGGTGACCAGGCAGGCAGGGGAGTGGTTAGGGGGTGATCAGGCTGGCAGGCAGATGTGGCTAGGGGGCAATCTGGTAGGCAGGCAGGCGAGCGGTTGGAAGCCCAAAGTCTTGGATTGTGAGAGGGATATTCGACTGCCTGTTTAGGTATAATCTTGGCAGACATCCCTCTCCAGATTGGAGAGGGTCCAGGTTAGGCTGAGGGACAACCCCCCCATGCACAGATTTCATGCACCAGGCCTCTAGTTTAAGTATAAACCTTAATATATATAATCACATTTCTGTGGAAATGTGTTGGGTATTTTTTGTTTGTTTCTGAGAGTAAAGGTCTAAATTACAATGAATGTTCAATCAAGTTCAAATGCTTCAGTAGAAAAGTCCTTTAGGATCTGGCTGCTGCCTATACATGTGCTTCACCCTCTCCACTTCCCCACATGCAGTCTTCCTTCTGGCCGCACCAAACTACATGAAGTTCCCTAAAACACTATCCTGCAAGAATATATCTGCCTGTAATGTGTTCTTTGCTTTTCTTTGTCTGGCCAACTCTCAGTCACCTTTTAAAAGTACTCAGATTTTATTATAATCTTGATGTCCCTTCTCCCCCTTCTGAATGCCCTTGATTCTTGTGCTACAGTACACTCCACACATTCTGAAAATAATCTTCACACTTACCCCTGCCCAGCACTCAAAACATAAGACAGATGAAGGCAGGCATATAACTTAGTAAAATGATAGGAATTTAGAGGATTGAATGAAGATGAGATGAGGCCTATGGGACCATGAATGAAAGTCAACACCCATATTCTGTGGTATTGCCGTGCAACAAACAGAGCTCCTGCAGGACGAGGATGCTGGGGGGAAGGGGGGCAACAGTAGAACTTACTCATGGGAGACAATCATCACACGGCAGCCTGGGCTAGGTGAGCCGTGAACACTGCAGATACCACAGGAGGCCAATTGAGTGAGAGACCTGAAATCTGAGGCTATCAGGAATGATTTCAAGGAGTGGTAGGGTTGAATTGAGCCTTTAAGGAAACATTCAAGAGAAAGCCTCAGCATAGGAAGACTGGTAGGAGCAATCACCTGGAGGATAATTAGCCTGGGGCAGCCAAGGTTGCCAAGGGCAGCAGGAAGGTGGACAGATGGCTAACCTGAGAGTGTGATGACTGGTGGACCCAGCCCAGTTCCTTCATGAATAAATTAAATAAATATTTATTGAATTTCTGAATGTTCTGGGCACTGGTTACACAACAGAAGAAAGAAAGAAAGAAAGAAAGAAAGAAAGAAAGAAAGAAAGAAAGAAAGAAAGAAAGAAAGAAAGAAAGAAAGAAAGAAAGAAAGAAAGGAAGGAAGGAAGGAAGGAAGGAAGGAAGGAAGGAAGGAAGGAAGGAAGAAAGAAAGAAAGAAAGATGAAAGAAAGAAAGAAAGAAAGAAAGAAAGAAAGAAAGAAAGAAAGAAAGAAAGAAAGAAAGACCTCATGGAGCTTTCATTATTCCATGAGTTCTGTTGCTAATTACCAGTGTCACTTTGAGAAAAATCATTTCAGTACTGTGTATCTGCCTCCTTGTCTATATCAAATGAGCATTGGGAATTTCTGAGATCCCTTCAATCTCCAATATTCGAAGATGAATAGGAAGAGTTTGGAAATGTTTGTGGAATACAATGATGCTAAGCTGAGGGAGCTGGACTCCATCTGGGCAAAGGGGGCCTTGCCGATTTGTGTATGGGGAACACACCCGAGGCTGAGGAGGTTTGGGAAGATTGGTATAATACACTGAAGACAGAGAGAAAATTAGAGGTTACAATCAGTGTAAAAGAAAATTGATCCTTATAAGGTGATGAAGCCTCAGACATATATCTTAAAATTCAAAGTCATGAGTCAAAAGCACAGATTTGATAAAGGCCACTTTTACCTAAAAAAAAAAAAAATACTGGCTTTAATACAGAATGAGCTATAATGGCTTTAATACATAGTGAGCTATAATGGCTTCATAACCATGATACTAACCAAGATTGGCAGAACTGGGAGAGATCTGTAGGCTAAAGACAATTTTGGACCTCTGTAAAAGACTAAGCTTAAGTGCATAAGTGTTGATTCCTGAGATCCAAAGGACAATGGCATACCAGGGAAATACTATACAATCTCTACTCATTGTGAAGCACTATGCAGAGTATAACTATGACTGACTGTATTGTGTAAGACGAATGAAGCCCAAGTAATGGGAGTTGTCTCCCCTGGTATTCTGATAAGTATATCATGTGGAATTGGCTATCTTTAGCCCTCTCCCCAGAAAATTCTATTGTGCTTATCGCCCTAGTAGTTAATGGCTAAGCCACCTCGAGTTCAGCCTTCCCATGGCTAAAAGACTTTAGAAGTCACTCAAAGATAAATGGTCTCTGCCAGAAATGCCTTAAAATAGAATATTGTAAGGATCTCTCTGGTGCTAGTAACAGGCACTTACTTCATAACTCCCATCCTGAGTTCTACCTCCTACCTCCAAGAGCAGGCTCTCAGGCCAGCTCCTTCACTAAGACTGGCTTATAAATTCCACTGTTCACTCCCAACCCAGTGAAAATCAAACAAACAAACTGAAGAGGGATTTAGTCTATGGTGGCAGGACAATTCAAGGCAAAGTCAGGTGGATTTTGCTAACAGAATAATGACAAATGCATTTTCCCCAACATCAAACCAAGCCAAAGTCCTGTTTCATTGCCTATTCTGTCCCAATCCTCTCAACATAGTCCTTCAATTTCACTCCTTCTAACCTGTAATAAGCAAATGGCCACACGATTAGTCATTAACCAAGTGTCCCTTTTATCCTTATTTCAGAATATTACATCAGTTCATTAGTGTTATACAACATCACGGGTGAGCACTTCTTCACTTTCATGGGAATACCAAGCAGCAGCCAGAACTGCCTGTACTTATTTTTTTTCCTGACCAGAATATCATAATTTGTTCTCTTTACCATCTCCATTTTATATGGGTATGAAGATTAGCACCCAGAAGGGTAAAATAATTTACCCAGAGTCACTCAGAAGGAATAAAAGAGAAGATTTTTAGTAATCCACACAAAGGCTTTTTATTGGGTTAAATGTAGTATTAAAACATATTTTCAATCTATTTCTTCTCCTAATATTAACTTCTGAAAAGCCAAACAAATACTCAGAGCATAAATTCCTTTCTCATTAATTTCATTAAAAAACACACACACACAAAAAAAAAACTAGGTCCTCGCTTCTCTTTTGCTTCTCCTTTGCACAACTAGGATTTCACTGACTATCACTGCAAACCAGCTTATCAGCAACCCATTAGCTTCTGTCACAGATGAAAAGAAAGCTTCAAAATACTAACAATCCAAAATGCTTGGGACCAGAAATCCTTTAAAAAGTCTGCTATGTATGGCTTCTAACCACTTAACGATATTTCTCTAAGAAAACAACTCAAAAATTTAAATTTTGTAGGGCTCAGAGATGTTTCAGTCCTGATGTTCTGATCCCCCACAAGAGCCCCAAGGTCTGTGGAAGAAAGTACTGAAGAGAGGGGAAGAAGCTGGCTGGACTGGGCTGGCTCCCCTGGATCTTAACTCTTCCAAGCAATGCCTACAGGCCCCTGTGGATGTGTATGATGACAACTACTATTAACTATATGCTTATTCTATGCCAAGAACTATATTAAGACCTATATGTACACTAATTCTTAAAATTCTCACCACAACCCCTTAAGATAAGTAATATTATCTATGACTTTTAAGAGTTAAAGAATCTGAGATCTCAGGAACTGTATGTGATATGCTCCAGGTCACCCATTTAGTAAGGGGCAGAGGGAAGTTTGAACCTGGAGGAATCTAGCTCTACAGCTCATGCATTTAACAGCTCTGCTATAAAACATCCCACAATGAATGTTATCAAATTCTACCTTGTTCCTACTCCTAACTTCTTCTCAGGCTCCCCTGTGGCAGAGACAATGCTCATGTTTAACAAAGACTGCATTTCTCAGTCTCCCTTGCAGTTAGGTGGGGTCAAGTGACTGGGTAATAAACAGCTAGATATGAGTGGACATGATGTGAGCACATCTAAGCCAGATACTTAAAAATGTCTGGTGCATCCTTCAGCTTTCTCCTCCCCATCCACAGAGCCTTGATGGATGCAAGTTCCAGATGGTGTAGTTATAAGATGGGGAGAGCTAGAGTGCCCCAGTTGTCATCTGGAGAAGAGCTGCCAAGAGAGCCACTCAGCTCATGGTGCTCTGAGGATGTGAGAAGCTTTTATGGAGTTAAGCCACTAAGATTTCAAAATCAGCTTGTAACTACAGCATAGCATAGCCCAGTGGTTGGCAAACTGCGGTTCACAAGCCACATGCAGCTCTTTGGCCCCTTGAGTGTGGCTCTTCCACAAAATACCATGGCCTGGGTGAGACTATTTGAAGAAGTGGCATTAAAAGAAGTTTAAGTTTTAAAAAAATTGGCTCTCAAAAGAAATTTCAATCATTGTGCTGTTGATATTTGGCTCAGTTGACTAACGAGTTTGCCGGCCACTGGCCTAGCCATTTCTGAGCACACGCCATGTGATCTACTTCAAGTTTAAATCTCAGGGCCCATTATTGTCCGCACCTGTCCAAATGAACCTGCATGATCTGTGCTGCTTTCCTTGCTTCCCTAAGCTCCAAATTACCTTCCTGTTCAAAAGAGGTTACACTATTTCTGCTAGGTTTCTTTCAAAACATTGCCTCATCTAAGGATAAGTAAATAGATCAATGAAACAGAATTGAGAATCCAAAAATAGACCCAACAAAGGCCCCGAGGAATTCAATAGGGAAAAGAAAGTCTTTTCAACAAATTGTGCTGGAACAACTGAATGTCTGTATGTAAAAACACAAGCCCCAACCCCTAACTCACTCCATACACAGAAATGAATTTGAGATGGAGTATGGACATAAATATAAAGAACCATAAAATTTCATAAAGAAAACAGGAGAGTGTGGGAGTCGAACATTTCTTAGACAGCTGTTGTAGACACTGATGCACCACTCAGGTTCCCACTCTGACCAATACCCTCAGGCCTCCGGCTGCAGATGTAGGCTATTGTGACTCACAGACAAGTCTCTCTCTAGACATTTCCCAAGAGAAAGAGACCTACTTCACCTCAAGTTACATTCTGTCCCTAGGAACAGCCCTCATCCCATGACTGGTCAAACTGGGATACAAAGGCATGCCCCCTGGTCTCAATTTGAGACAACTTTGAAAGGTTGAAACACGAGCTCACAGAAAGACATACTCATGGTTCAGACTTGTTCATGACAGGCCCAAACTGCAAACCCAAATGGCCATCAGGGAATGAACCAAGTGTGGGATATTCACACAAGGGAATACTACTCAGCAATAAAAAGGAACAACCATCTAATATACCCAGTGGATGTATTAGATGATCTTTAAAACATTAGGTTCCATTAAAGAAGCCAGGCAGAAAACAGTACACATGGCATGATTCCATTTATACGAAATACCACATCCGTTAAAACAATGACAATAGAAAGTAGAAAGTGGCTGTCTCTGGGGTAGTGAGGGGAAAGTTTCTTGAGAAGTGGCAGAAAACAAACTTTCTGGGTTGTTAGAACTGTTCTATATCGTAGTGAGGATGGGGGTGGTTACAAAAGGCTATACAATTGTCAAATCTTACCAAACTCTCTGCTCAAGATCTCAACATTTTCCTGTATGTTTCAATAAAAAATGTTTGCCTGGGTCTGGCTGGCATGGCTCAGTGGTTGAGCATCAATATATGAACCAGGAGGTCATGGTTCAATTCCTGGTCAGAGTACATGGCCCAAGTTGCAGGCTTGATTCCAAGTGTGGGGCATGCAGGAAGCAGCCAATGAATGATTCTCTCTCATTATTGATCTTTCTATCTCTCTCTCCCTTTTTCTTCCTCTCTGAAATAAATAAAAATACGTTTTTGAAAAATGCTTTCCTGGCTCTTTCAACTCCCCTCCCACTCCCACCCTTAACCCAAATCCCTACAGATGAGCAGGGTTCTCTATCATTGTTTAAACCACTGCAATGGATTTAAAGAGTGGTTCTTAACACAACTCCCAAAGGTTGGAGTCCAAAGCCTTGAAACTTCCCTCTATGGCTTCACGCAGGACTCTGCCCCTCTCCTTTAATTCACTCCTAGGTTCCATCTGGCTGGATTCCCCCATTTTAAGGGGTTTTAAGGTTCTTTGAGGGCTGTGACTACTTCCTTTTCCATATACTCTCTATCTCTGAGCTCAGTTGGCCAGACTCACTATTTTTCCAGCTAAAGAACCAGCCTTTAATCCATCCCTAGATCAGTGAGAACTTAATAACGATAACAGCAGCAATGACAGTAGTTGCATTTCTCCAGTGCTTATACGGGTCAAGCAGTGGGTTGTGGGAGCCCTCCGACCTGCCCCAGCACACGCTGCTAGCACAATTTACATTCCTGTCCATTGAGTGTTTACTGCAATGCACTTCACCTGCTCTTAATGACAACATTACCATTTCATTACCGTTCAGAGCACAAATTTGCTGTGTTTCTTTAAAACACCAATGAAATTTAATCCAGACCACCAGACACAACTTGAAACTGTCCCACAGGAGCATGCTTGACCTGCAGACTTGAGAAATCTTGATCAATGCCAGTAAGTGTGGATATTTCCCACTTCCCTCTGTTAGGCTGCTAGCAAAAGGAGAGATGAGTTGACAACTAGTGACATGTCACTCAGGTGGGGAAGCAGCCACAGTTCATACCAGGTTATATCTGGGATTCAGCATCTGAAATTAACTTTTTTTTTCCTTTTTTTTTCAATTTCTTTTTCTGTGTGACTCATCTTCCTCTCTCTAGTTACCTATCTTATCAACATTTCACTACTGATCAGCTGGCTGCTCCACTGGAGAATTTTTTTTAATTTATTGATTTTTATAGAGAGAGGGGGAAGAATAGAGAAAGGGAGGGAGAAAAATGTTTGTTACTCCACTTATTTATGCATTCATTGGTTGATGCCCTGACTGAGGTTCAAACCCACAACCTTGGAATATCAAGAGAACGCTCTAACCAACTGAGCTGCTTAGCCAGGGCCCCACTGGAGATTTGTCAGAACAAATAAAGATACCAAATTAAACCAGCCACATTGGTTTCCTGACAGAATCCCCGATTCAAGACATGGTGAAGAAGGTGGTTTAAACCATCAGGTGAAATATGATTTCTTTTTTTTTTTTTTTAACTATCTGTAAATTTCAATTACTCTTTATAGCTTCCAGTCTCTAGTTCTCTATTTCTACTGCAACACATTGAACTGCTTTTCACTTCCATTTGGTGCCTTGTCCTATTACAAAATACCATGAATGCTGGCAGCTGTTGGAGGAAGGCATGAGTCATGTCTTAAATGGTTTGTATTTGGAGTTAGAAACAGATACCCTGTAGAACCAAATCCCTTGCTGGGGTTTAAATGGCTGGCTGCTAATTCCCTGGAGATGTATATTGTATTTTAAATGGTGCAGTATCAGAACTCTTGCTATTTTTAAAGGAAACATTGTGTTTTCATCACCACATACCATGTAAGCTGCTTAAAAATTAAGCCATTAGGGCACTTTGGGAGTCCTCTGCTCTGAGTGACAGCCCTTGCTGCTATGGCACCCCATAGCTCACAGAGTGGGCTGCACTGTCCTGAAAAACACATTCCCTGGTTCACTCAGTGCCAGCCCTGGGGACCAACTGCATCTTCACGTAACCACGGTAACTGTGAAACAAATGAAGCAGTGCACTGCCTTTTTCTCACCGGTGTTTGCTACTTCCCACAGCCCTCAGTTTAATCATTTGGGAGCTATTCAAGGGCATCCAATTTAATTGTTGTGGGTCTGCAGCAAAACTAAGCATGATGGTGCCTTTTTCTAAGACTGTCTGCAATTTAAAGCACATCAGAATATAAAAAGCAAGTCATCTCCTGTAAACTTATCCTGGACAAAAAGCAAAACTAAACAAAACATCAAGTAGTTGCTGCCTCAATATCTGACAAATGCCTAGGAATAAATATATTGAAATCCCACTCATTCCTGTACCACCAACACTGTGATACTTTATAAAAACAGGAAGATCATCTATACCAGATCCTTTGCATGAATTATATCAGTTAGACCTTGCAGCTACCTTATGAAATAAGTATTACTCAGTCCAATGTACAGACACAGAAATAATGATCAAAGAAATCAAAGAAGTTAAATAACTTGTTGAAAGTCTATCATCTGGTAGGTGAACTAGGAATAAATGCATCACATGGTCTTGGTTTTCTCTGGCATTTCTATACAGATGGTAGAAAAAGAAGATAAAAACAAGTAAGGACTCTAAGAACACCATATGGAGATGTATTCCTAAGACAAGTTGATGAACAAGGACTCCTCAGGTCAGCCACTTGCAGATGCTTATTGGTGAATTTATGAGAAAGCAGGAAGGAGAAGGCATGATCATTTTCAATTCCTGGATAATGGACTCAAAGAGAATGGGTCCCTCAATAAAGTCACTGGTAGAAAGGAGCAATGGCAGAGAGATATATGGGAAGTGGAAGTATAATATGTTGTGTTATTCCCCAGAATCATGGGGAGGCCCTAACCCCAAAGTATGTTTAGATGAGTTCATGAGGGTGGAGCTATCATGATGGGATCTGTGCCCTTATAGGGAGAGGTAACAGAGAACTCCTTTGTCTTCAATTCATTCATTCTCTCTTCTCTCCCCTCCCCACCCTCCTCCCTACCTCCCCAACCTTTCTCTCTTATCCTCCTTTCAATCATGTAAGGACACACTGAGAAGATGCTTCCTGCAAGTCTGGCTCTCACCAGAAGCTAACCATGCCGATATCCTAAATTTGAACTTCCAGCCTCCAGAACTGTGAGAAAGAAAATGTCTTTTTTAAGCCGCCCAGTTTCTGGTATTTTGTATGGCAGCCCAAGCAGACTGAGACAATATCCCTGCCTACAAAGGATGGGCAATCCAGATTGGATACCAAAATAAACATAGAGATAATGGGTGATATAAGGGTGTCAATTGTTATGCACTAAATTAAAAGTCGTATAATTTTGGAGAAGGCAAATCTTAACGTAGATTAGAGTACTCAGGGAGGCTGCTAAGGAGTAGAAACTGGAGCAGAGCTTTAACTTGTTGGAGGAGATGACCCGGCGGGTGAGAGACCAGCAAAGCATAGTGAGAGGAGCAGGAGAGAGGGAAAGGGCACACTCAAAGTATCACCTGAGTCGCCAATGGAAGGAGGCCAGGTTCTTGGTAATAAGGATAGAACCTTCAAGTTCTTTAAATGCTGTGTCCAGGGAAGAGCAGACAAAGCTTTGTGAGCTGGGCAGTGACACTGCCAGAGCCTGAGTCTCCTCATTTACTGGAGAAAACAGTGGTGCCTCCTTCCCAGCCCTGCTGTGAGCATTGACTGGGCTCACACATATGGAGCAGTTAGCACAGTGCCTAGAATGCAGTGAGCATCCGTGTCAGATACCATTTGCAGAGGAGTTTTAGGAAGGCAAATGCCTCATTGACTGGGGTAAGTAAGCTTCAACTGAAGCCTCCAGGCCTTAACTTCTTGGCAGAAATGCCCAATAAACTTTCTGATGCTCAGGGAGGCCCAGGAGAGCTGACCACCACTACTGGCTCAGCTCCCCAATCCTTTGTTCCCTCTCCGCTGGCCCTGGACTCCTGGGCAGCAGTCTTAGAACCCAGGCCATGCTAGTCGTAGTTTGCACCATCCACTTCAAGAGTCAGTGGTTCCCATCCCAGAAAAAAAGTTCCTCTTGCTAGATGTCAGCCTGTCCCTAGTTCCCAGCTCTCCTTGTCTCTGGTGTCTTGTCTGCTGAAAGGCAACTAATTCCAAGTGACAGAAGGAGCTCCGGACTGAGGCCAAGGTCCTGCACTACCATTTCCCAGCTGAGCGACCCTCTGACTCTCAGCCTCTTGAAGCTCCTACCTGTTCCCTCATTCATAAAACAAGATAATGTACCTTCTCAAAGGGCTGCTGCAGGATCACACAAAATAAGTATGCGTGGATGCTTTGGCTAAGTCTAAGTTACAAAGTAAATATTAAATAAAATATAGGTGTCCTGGGTTTACTTATTCATTGGTCAAATACTTACTAAGTACCCACTATGTGTCAAAAGCTGTTCTTGGAGCTGGAGGTCAAGTAGGAGACAAAACAGCCCCCAATCCCTGCCTGGTATTGGTCAAGGGCCCAATCACCCTGGAATGTAGATGGTGTTCAGTTGGGTCACACCATCTCTAACAGCTATTGCTCTGATTATGAGTTCTCTTCCTTCCCAAGACCTTATGGCTGTCTTCCCTGCCTGTTTTACTTTAAACTTGGCTTTGCCTTGGTTCCAGTTTTCCCTGCGGTTTCCTCTGGATGCTTTGCTTGACTTTCTCCATCCTGGCTCACAGCCTTGCTTGTCTTGCACCAAAGCTGTCAACATCCTGGCATTACAATTCTCATAAATTGCCCAGCTGAAAAATGGAAAAATGGGTACATATCCCAATGGCAGTAAGTTTATTTTACATCTCTGCCACAATAGTGATTGACTGCGTACAGGATGAGAACCACAGCCAGGAACTGAGAGCACTCTCGATGGCCAGCTGTGTCCAGTCTGCAAGCAGCATGGCCAGCTGGAGGATTTTCCAGCTCATTCCTCATTAGGGCCTGGACTTCTGTGTTCTGAGCTGATGAGGGTGACTAGGGAATGAAGGCTGTTGATTTTTCTGACTTCATGATTATAGGCCTCAAAATAACTCATCAGTAGCAGGTGAGAGGTGGAGGTGGTGCAGACCAGGTAGAAACTATGTCAGAGGGAGCAGAGTGAAGGGCTCTACCTCCTTAAATCTGCTCAGATGGAAACAATATCTTTCTCTAAAAACTGTCCCAGCGTATGGTTTTTATAGCAGCAGGTAGAAGGAAAAGCCTTCAGAAACTAAGACATACTTCCAAGTAAAAACTGATTTGGTTGCCATGGCACCAAGAATCCTACGGGGGGAAATGATGCATTTTCAAACAGTTGTTTAAAATATTCCAGTAAGTGGCAGTAAAATGGCTGAAAGTGTCATGAGGTCCCTTCCATTCGAGTGAACAAGCGCACATCATTGAGCTCTTCCTATGTCCTGAGAACATTTTATTTGGTGTGGAAAGGATGCTGAGGTAAATATGATACTGTCCATAATCTAACTCTTAGAACCCAGTGGGTTTATACTTAAGTTTGGCAGAGAAACATTTCACAAGGAGAGCTAAAACATAAGGCAAAATATGATTGTTACTAAACCTATTCATTTACTTACTTACTCAATCAAAGTATATTTGCATCCAAGTTGTCTTATAGGTACTGGGTTTAAAGTAATAAGAAAAATAAATAGAATTTCTTTCTTTGCAGTCCAGGGCAGGGAGAGACCTGAGCAGTCGATGACAGAGTAGATAGATGAATGATGGTGAATGTGATAAATGATGATAGATTGATAGATAGATAGATAGATGATAGATAAACTGAAGGTAACAGACAAGATTCTAGGACAAAAGTGTTCCTGAACACAAAGGTGGGAAAAGTATTATTGCTGGAAGGAGATGGGAAGACTTCATGGAGGAGGCAGGCAGTAGGGGAGCTCAACTATGGGTGATGATGAGATTTTAATAAACATGAAGGGAACCAAGGGTATCCAAAGACAAGGAATTGGACAAAGGCACCGAGGTCGGAGTGTCAGTGGTATTGTGGACAACAGAGGTAGGGTTTGGCTAGAATGTAAGGAGAGAGCTTGGAGGAGGAAGGAACGAGGTAATAAGGACTGTGCTCAGACAGCAGAGCACAAGGGTTAAGACGATTCTGAAGCCAGGCTGCCTGGCTTGGCCACTTTCTAGGAGTGTGCCTTCAGCAAATGACTTACTTAATGTTTCAGGGATTCAGTTTCCTTTTCTGCAATAAACTGGGGGTTATGGAGTGTTTTAAGGATTAAGTGATCTTATGCAATTCAAATGTGTCAGGTATTATCTGCAGCTAGCAATGCATGTTATGACTGAGCACAGAATGGTGGCCTCAGGTAAAGCCTCTGATGGTGCTGGTGCTAAGCCAGAACTCATGCAGGCCTGCCCCAAGCCTTGCAAATGCCCCTGGTGATGCCGGAGGCCATTATTTGGGGTGACTGAGGAAGGTAAAGCTTTCAGGATACTTCATACTTCTGGGCCTTGCTGTAAGTTTGGAATGAAGGCTTGCTTTTCAGATTTCAAGGCCCTCGGCTCCGCACCAGGAAGAAGCTTCCTCCCATTGCTCTCTCTCCTTGCTGAGGGAGCCGGCTCTGTGCTCAGGGCACAATTCTGTGACCACTGCAGGTGAAGAGATTGCACTCCTGCGAGGTGAAGCAGGTGCCCACGCACTGAGTTCTCTCAGAAACGACGTGTCTCACTGGGAAGTTGCGACCATTTTATTCTGAGCATGATCACCTAGTTGAACACCACTAACGTGGACCGGGAGGCGCAGTTATCCACCTCACCACTCCCTGTGGTCGCAGCTTAAACAGCCTCAGCAAGGCAGCAGAGACAAGGCGGGAAACAGACGTGCTGCACAGACCAGCGAGGGGCTGCTGACCGCTGGGCCCTGCAGCCCAGCTAAATACACGCCCCGCTGACTCTACAGGAGAGGGTGATACTGGTTAGCTGGGCCCCATGCTAGGGAACCAGCGTGGGGAAAAGAGAGAGGAAAAATATGACTACAGCAACGAGGCACAACTCCCATCCTCTAGCCCCAAAACCAGGCCATGACCCAGAATCTAGTCCTACTTCTAGATCTGGATGAGCCGAGGTCATTCAAACTCAGCAGGGATTCGCTTGTTCCCTGCACTGGGCCCTTACATCTTTCTGTGATTTACTTTTGTGACTTGGTTTCTAGGCAGGTTTTTCCATGCTAGGCAGGTTTTTCCAAAGGGGATGATTAAGCATACTGAGGAAAGTTAAAGAGTTTTTGCAATTTATTGGCAGAATAGTGAGATATAAATAAAGCTAAAGTTCAGTTTAAACCTCTGTTGCCCTTTCGTACCTACACTGCTCATGATACCTATATTCTAGTCTTTCTGTATGGAAAATGTGCATCACATGAGTGAGGCGAAGGACAACTTTTCATGTAAAAGATCATTTGCAGCCACACAACTTTTTTAAAGACCGTTTTCTCGGTGAACCTCAGTATTCACATCTGCAAAATGGTGAGGCTGAACGGAAAGGTCACCTGGGTTCCTTGCAACATACAGGGTCTGGGAAACTTAGGGGAATGTATCCTCACCAGATCAACCAACTCTGCTCCTGGGTATAGTTTTAGGAATACAGGAAGCAGTTCAGAAATTAATAAGACTATATGTATGTATGAAGAAAGAACTTAGCTATTTTGTTTTTAAATCATAGTGTACAGCATTGTTTAACTTCTTAAGAACAAATCCCTTTCCTGGCAATATTAGTATCCAACAAACAACTGTGCTCATTAGCAATGGTGGAATTCTAGGGCCTCGTTTCTCTTTCCTCTTGTAGTAGGATTACTCTGTGATGCGTTCTTATGACTGGAAAAGTTCTGTTTATGGAATGACTTATAGTTCAGACCTTTTCGTTAACTCAATCAGATTTTCCAACATTTGAGTTAAATAAATGGAGATGACATCAGAAAAATGGCAGTACAGAAATCTCTAGCACCTGTACCCTCCCAGACATATCAGTTCAAACAATTATGCATGTTTGAAAAGACCTTCACAAGAGCTAAGAAATGTGGGTGAAGAATTATAGCCCAGGAGGAAGTGAAAAGATGAGAAAGAATGCATTGAAGAAGGTAGGAGAGATAGGCTCACATTACCCCTGTTTGCACACCCAGCCCCGCAGCAGGACAGAGACACCTTCCCTATAGAAGGAGCATGAAACGGGCTCCCAATTTTACTATGGACCCAGCATCAGTGCTCCCCAGAACTGGGCTAACTCCTGCCACCTAAAGGAGCTCCCACAGTGCTCTCAAACCCACGTCCCAGCACATCCCAGTACTGGCCAGGCCCCACAATCCAGGTGCCTCCTATAGCCTGAGGCTCCCCATCAGCTCCTGGGAACCTAGTATCCAACCGACAACAGGTGAGTATCCACTAATGCAGGCTCCATCTGGGCCCAGTACCAAGTTGGCCACTCAGAAGCCAAGCCCCTTCCAGGCTGGCCACCCTCAAATCTAAGCTCCCATGAAACCAGGCTCCCAGCACATCCCAGTTCCAGATTGGTCCCCACAGAATTAGATGCCAGGACCACTCCAGTTGTTCCCAGCACCTGTAAGGACCCTGTGGACACAAGATCTGGATCTACTCATGAAGACCCAAGTCCCAGGCCCATCAAGAAGATTAAAATGCCAGGTCTGCCATAGTAACCCCAGACTCCAGGACTGTCCCCAGGGACCAAGCAGCATGCCTGCCCACCTGCTGGCCTCAGGCACAAAACCTGCCCTCCAGCAAACTCTTTTGAAAATGACAAGAAAGAGTTTTTTTTGAAGCCAGCATTACCTTGATAACAAAGCCAGATAAGGACACCGTAAGAAATATCTAGGCAAGTATCCCTGATGAATAAGATTAAAAAATTCTCAATAAAATTCTGTAAAATTAAATTCAATAGCATCAAATGGATTTATACACCATAATCAACTGGGATTTATCCCTAGAATGCAAGAATGATTCAATATACACAAATCAATAAATGTGATATAGCACTATAGTAGAATAAAAAGCATATGATCTCAATAGATGCAGAAAAAGCATTTGATAAAATTCAACATCCTTTCTTGATAAACATTCTGAACAAAATGGATAAAGAAGGCATGTACTACATGTAACAAACTTACAGCTAATATCATACTCAATGGTGAAAGTTTGAAAGCTTTCTTACTAAATCACGAATCTTACTAAATGTGGCAACTCTCACAACTCCTATTCAGTATAGTACTGGAAGTCTTAGCCAGAGAAATTAGGCAAGAAAAAGAAATATAAGGCATCCAACTCATAAAAGAAGAAGTAAAATTGTCTCTGTTTGCATATACTTAGTCTTACATTTAGGAAATTCTAAAGACTCCATCAGCAAATTGTTAAAACTAATAAATAAATTCAGAAAGTTACAGGTACAAAATCAATATAAAAATACTCAATCATGCTTCTGTACAGTAACAACAAACTAATAAGTGTTAGCTAGCTAGCTTAATTAAGCAGATAGGAAGGGAAGGAGGTACAGGTGGGATGGGGGCATGAGCAATTAAAACAGCAATAGGTAGGTCAAAAGCAGCCCTGACCTGAGCAGCTGAGAGAGCCATAAGGGAGATCAAAAGTAACTCCAATCTAAACAGATGAGATGGATAATGTTGGAAAATAAGGGGGAGAGGAGGTGAGAGGCACCACTGAGCTTTGAGCTTTGAAACTAATACTATGTAGCAGAGTGACCAGGGAGGAAAGCACAGGGGTCCTAAATTAAGGAAGAGTCCAATTAGAAAGGGTCAAGGCCAGACAAAGAACTGCAATCTTTATAAACTAGAGACACAGGGACATGAGAGAATTTACAGATTTCAGACTATTTTTAGATTGATTTTTTCCCCATTAGAGAGAGGAAGAGGCAGGCTTTTCCTATTTGGGGGTTCCTCCCCAGGGGTTCCCCTTTGAGACACTCCTTCCCAGATGGAGCTTGTATATGCTTCCAATAAACTTCCACATTTTTATTAAAGAGATCTATTAGTCCGTGAATTTATTCTTCAACTTCATTGGACAAGAACCTATGAGAAGAAGTCTGCACCTCAAACCACGCATTACCTGAATAAAAAAGTAAACAATCACATACACAATAGCCTTAAAAACTACATATTACTTAAACATAAGTTTAACCAATGAAGTAAAAAATCTGTACACTGAAAACTGTAAGACATTGATGAAAGAAAGTAAAAAAGACACAATCTAATGGAAAGGCATCAATGTCCATGAATCAAAAGAATTAAGATTGTTAAAAATGTTTATAATACCCAAAACAATCTAGAGATTCAATGCAATCTTTATAAAAATTACAATGGAATTTTTTACAGAAATAGAAAAAAAATCCTAAAATTTGTATGGAACCACCAAAGACTCCAGATATTCAAAGCATTCCTGAAAAAGAAAAACAAAGCTAGAAGCATCACAATTCCTGATTTTAAACCATACTAGAAAGCTATAGTAATCCAAACAGTGGGATTCTTGCATAAAAAACAGACACATGAATCAATGGAACAGAATAGAAAGCCCAGGAAAAAAATCCATGCATATAAGATCAACTAGTATTTGACAAGTGAGCCAAGAACATTAAATGGGGGAAAGGGTAGTTTTGTCAATAAATGATATAGGAAAAAACTGGATATTCACATGCAAAAGAATGAAACTAAACCCCTATTTACACGACTTACAAGAATTAACTAGCAAGGCATTAAAAACTCAAACGCTAGTTCTGAAACCATAAAACTCCTAGAAGAAAACATAGGGTAAAAGTTCCTTGACAAGTCTTGGCAATGAGTTTTTGGATATGACATCAAAGCTCAATCAGCCAAGGCAAAAATCATTAAGTGGTATTACTAAATCAAACTAAAAAGCTTCTGCACAGCAAAAGTAACAGTCAGCAAAATAAAAAAGCAAATTATGGAATGGAAGAAAATATTTCAAACCATCTATCAATAGCAAAAAAAGAAACAAACAAATAATGCAATTAAAATATAGGAAGAGGATATGAATAGACATTTTTCCTAAGAAGGCACACAAATGGCCAACAGGCACGTGAAAAGATGACCAACATTACTAATCATCAGGGAAATGCAAATCAAAACCATAACAAAATATAACCTCACACCTATTAAAATGGCAATTATAAAAAAAGACAAGGAATAACAAATGCTGGTAAAGTGGCAGAGAAAAGAAAACACTTGTGCACTGCTGGTAGTAATGTAAATTGGTACAGCCACTATGAAAAACAGTATAGAGGTTCCTCAAAAAATTAAAAATTAAATTACCATGTGGTCCAGCAATCACACTTCTGTGTATTTATCTGAAGGAAATGATATCACTATCTTGAGACATCTTCATGCCCATTTCAGCATTATTTACAATAGCCAAGACATGGAAACAACCTAGGTGTTCACTAATGGATTAATAGATTAAAAATGTGAGATATGTATAATATATAATATATAACATATATATAATGAAATGTTATTTAGCCATAAAAAAGAAGGAAATCCTGCCTTTTGTGACAACAGAATGGACTTTTAAGGCATTATGCTAAATAAGTCAAAGAAAACAATACTGTATTTTCTTTTTTATCTGTGGGATCTGAAAATTTAAACTCAAAAACAGAGAGTAGAATGTTGGTTACCAGGGGCTTATAGATGGGAATAATGGGAAGATGTTGGTCAAGGGATACAAACTTCTAGCTATGCATAAGATGAATAAGTCCTGGGATCTAATATATGGCATAGTGACTGTAGTTAACAGTACAATATTTTATTCCTGCCTAAAGGCCCAATGCACAAAATCCATGCAAGGGTAGGCCTTCCTTCCCCCAGATGCTGGCACCAGCTTCCCTTTGGCACTGGGACCCAGGCTTACCTCCAGCTTCGTCTGGAAGGATGTCTGATCTAAATAGCATATTACACTTTTATTATTATAGACTAGAGGCCCATTGCATGAAATTATGCGGGAGGAGAGGTGTTCCTCAGCCGGGCCTTCACCCTCTCTAATCTGAGACATCCCTCTCACAATCCAGGATTTCTGACTCATAACCACTCACTTGCCTGCCTGCCTAATTGCCCCTAACCACTCTGTCTGCCAGCCTGATTGCCCCCTAACTGCTCTCCTGATGGCCCCATTGCCCCCAATTGCCCTCCCCTGAAGACCTGGTTATCCCCAAATGCCCTCCCCTGCCAACCATCTTGTGACAACGTGGGGGCAGCCATCTTGTGATGACATGGGGGCGGCCAACTTGTGAGGGTTTGAGAGTCAATTTGCATATTAACTTTTTATTATCTAGAATAGTTGTTAAGAGAGTAGATCTTAAATGTTATCAACACACACAAACACAAAATCCTATATAATAAAAGCTTAATATGCTAAGTGTCCTATCTCCTAGTTGGTCATTCAATCAATCAAAGTATAATATGCTAATGATATTCTAATTATAGGCCTTTCAACTGCTTGCTGTGATATGCACTGACCACCAGGGGGAAAATGCTCCAACCAGTTGGGATCTTGCTGCTGGGGTCCAGCTGGTCAGGACTGAGTGGAATGGGCCAGACATGTCTTGGAAACCTCCCTCGATCCCTCCCTGACTAACCAATCTCCCAAGTCCCTCCTTGGCCCTGATTGTGCACCAATGGGGTCCCTAGGCATGGCCTGCACCCTCTAAGAATTCAGGCTGAGCCTCCTCTTCCTCCCCCATACCAAGTGCACACAAATTTTGTGCACTGGGCCTCTAGTGGTAATTATGTAAGAGAATGGAAGTGTTAACTAACCATATTGTGATAATCATTTAATAATATATACCTTTTCAAACCATCATGTTGTACACCTTTAATTTGTTTAATCTTTGAGGCCAAAATAAATTACTTACTTAATTAATAAAAACAAATTAAGTAAACTGCATCTAAAATCTCTGAAAATGACAATAGAGACACAAAAAGAATATCTAGAAGGAAAAAAGCAGGAGCAGGGAAGTAGGGGGAAAAAGAGAATGAGAAAAGGGAGAATTCAGAGGAGAAAAAGACGAGGTCTGTATAGCTATGTCTTGGTTATTTATTTTCCTTATACTTCCTGAACATTTTTCAGAAATACCATGTAACAGAATTTAACATCTAGCAATAAACTGCATATATTCTAATGATATAACCATTAAGAGGAATCATAGCCTCTGGCTATTGAAAATAATTTACTTATGAAAATAAAAGTAATGTTTCGTATTTTTCACAGTTCTTAAATCAACTGCAATGTCTTCAGTAGCATTTAAATGAATGAATGAGTCCAATGCTCAAGTGCTAGCAAGGCTCTCTGTTATCAGGTATATCAAATGCCATCCAAACATCCTTGCATTCCTCTATAGACAAGGTGACTTGTCTCCCTCTGGGATGCTCCATTCTACCTGAGCTGTTAGAATATGCTTCCTTCTGATGGGCTAAAATTCATCTCCCATGTTTTCTACAGATCAGCCCAATTACTCTCCATTTGGGCCATGTGTAGTAAGTAGATTCTTACATCCAAGTTGTTCCAAACATACTTTAAAAGGTTTCTAATAGCTGGATCTAGTATCAGTTATTGCATTTAAATTAATTAAAATTAAACAAAGTTTAAAATTGCATTCCTCAATTGCATCAGCCACATTTCAAATGCTCACTAGCCACATGTGGCTGGTGGCTTACCCCAATGGACAGCATGGTCTAGATACACGGCAAGTTTTAAGTGTGATAACCACTCTTGACAAAAATTTCTTGGGCTCAGCTCATAAGTGTCATTTTAAGCTGACATACTATCATTGAGAAAATACAAATTGACAGAAAGAATGTACTGGATTAGATAATCCCTTTAAATAATTTAATTTTACTCATCACAATAATACAAAGAGGTACTTGAAAACAATAGTACAAATATCTCAAGAGAGAGTATTTGTTTTAGCCAACACATACTTCTTAATATGGTACACATGTGAATTTGAAAATTTACTGTAGTTAACTCCTACCATACCCCAGGAGGCCACATGCCACAAGCTAGAATCCCCTGGCCAAAGGATCCCTTGCACCACAAAACCAAGCATTAGAAATTTGTACCAGAAGCCCTGACTAGCGTTGCTCAGTAGTTACAGCACTGCATTGCACATTGAATGGTTGCAGGTTCGATTCTCTGTCAAGGGCACA
Organism: Antrozous pallidus; assembly: GCA_027563665.1. Classification (NCBI taxonomy): domain Eukaryota; kingdom Metazoa; phylum Chordata; class Mammalia; order Chiroptera; family Vespertilionidae; genus Antrozous; species Antrozous pallidus. The sequence goes on from CM050515.1 coordinate 38,116,296, forward strand.
TACTTGGGTTGCAGGTTGAACCCCTGGCCATTTATGATATCTCTCTAACATTGATATTTCTCTCTCTCTCTCTCTCTCTCTCTCTCTCTCTCTCTCTCTCTCTTTCTCCCCCCCTCCCTCCCTCTTTTACACTCTCTTTAAAAAATAAATCAATGAAAAAAATATCCTCAGGTGAACAAAAAGAAAGAAAATTTTACCAGTTAAAATGCAAGAGACAGCTCCTGAGCCATTAACAACCTTTAGCATACTCACAAAAATCAGTCATCAAATGTAAGCGAGCCAATAATCCCACAGAATCAATATGTTTTAATTGGAATGAGGGAGGGAGGATAAGAGAATTTGGAGCCAAGGCCACACTGGCTGAGGAAGCCTCTCTGCAAAGAGGAGGAGAGGTGGGAAAGGAGGGCAGGAGCTATGTAAGCTGCCCGCCTTCTGTAAGGCTGACTGATATGCCTGGCACCTCGTGATGACCATTGTATTTTTCATTTATGCATTCAAACAATGGGCATGGAGATGCCACCAGATGTGGTCACTGGGAAAGGGACAGGCAGGACATGGTGAGGATACAAAGAAGTATATAATTCACTAAATATATCCTAAAGCCACTACCCTTATTCTCTAATAGGGAAGAGAAGACCCAAGTCCAACTGATTCCATCACTAGGTAGAAAGTGTAGGTAGCATAAGGGAGGTCAGATAAATTATACAGGTAACCCCTTGAGAATCCATAGGAGAGAACTATTAAAACTGTCCAGGAAGGCTGGGGAAACTTGGGGGAGAGGTGAACAGAGTGCTTTATCTTGGGCACTGAAGCTGGTCATGGTGGGTGATGCTTCAGGGAAGGGCTTGCTAAGCATGCAGTCCAGTGTGAGAAGACACACAGACAAGCATGAAAGTAACACTGAGCCATTCAGCTCACTCAAAGCACTGTGTGGGTGAAAGATGAAGAGAAGATGAAGTTAGGATCCATAAAGGCCTTTGAATAGAAGGTTGAAACATATACATGTATTTATACAAATGTACAAGCTTATATTCATGACATGACAATGAGAATGACGACTAATATTTATTGAGTGATTATGTATGCAGGCCCTGTTCTAAAGGGTTTACAAGCATTATTTTATTTAATTCTCCTAACACCCCTATCATGTAGAGGAGAGGGAGAAACATCAGCCTGTTCATTTGGGAACACAGCAAAGCAAAAGAGAACAGAAGACAAAAATACCAAACAATAAATGCAGTAACACAAGCCAACAGGGAGTTCTTATTTACAAGAACTGCAGAGCATTTGGTACAAAAAAAATAAGAGGTGACACATTGCATGAGGCAGGAGTGATGCGCTATAAATAACACAGCATTAACCCTGTCAGCTTCACCTCTCATGGATCCCACTGAGACATTCTGAAGAGGGTCAGGCTTGGCCAGTGGCCAGGCGAATAGATGGCCAATAGCTGGGCGACTGCTCACTGTTCTGCCTCCAGTCAGTTACTTTCAAGGGTTTCCCACTGAACCAGCTCGCAGAGGAAGATGCTGGGCTTAGATCATTCTTGCCCTAAGTATATTCCCCTGACAAGCATCCAAATGATCTGGGAATTGCCAAAATGCTGATTCCTGGGTACTGATCCAGACTGATTAGCTCCAACTCACTGTGAGTAGGTTCTGGAGGTAGGAGTTTTTAACACACCACCAGGTTATTCCTCTCACAGTAGGAACTGGAGACCATTGGCTATTGTACTGGCCAAGCTGCTCCTACTCCAGAGGGGGAAAATCATAAAATCAAAGGACTCCTCAAGACTGAAGAGCTGTGAAGCAAGTGTTCTGCTGCTTATTTAGCTAATATTTTACACTTATGATGCCGCCTGAGACTTGAGCACCTGCACACCTAACAGTCTATTCTAGTTTATTATTTTATTTTTTCCATCACCATTTATCCCCTTTATGCCATCTTCCACCTTGAACCAACAGACCCCTCCTGCAACTACCACCAAAAAATCCAATTAAAAAGTGGGCAGTTTATTTTTGTTCCCTCTGCTCTGGCTGCTCTTTAAAATGTGTAATACAGAATTCCTCACCCTCTTCTGTGAAGTCACACCTTTTGATACCAGAATGCAATTCCCACACTGCTAGACTGCAGAAAGGTAGTTTCATTCCTCTAATGTTTCTACAAACACTGCACTAGTGTATATTTTCTCGCAGTCCTTCCAATTCGGCTGCAGATGGCTGAGGGATCTATCTATTGCAATACTTCTGTCAGATGTTCAGCAGCATTCAGTGGAGATCCCCAGGTGAGGAAGACAAAGACATCTTTATCCAACGGGAAAACTCAGATCTAGTGTCTGTTTCTCACCATATACATAGAAGGTGCAGTAGCAGCAAAGCCACCCAGCCCAGCTGATAAGTTGCATGCAGGCCTACCAGCAACTGGGCCCCATGGGGTACAGCTGAGAGGCTTCCAGCTAGCGGGGACCATGACACATGCTCCCATTAGAACAAGAGCTATTGCTGCAGTTTTCCCTCAATATGACTGCTCTGTGCTCAGAGGATGAAGTTACTAATAAGAAAAAAGAAGAACAGGAAGGGGAGTAGAGAAAGAAGGAATTTAAGGAGGAAAATAAGTAAACAACCTCTGCTCAACCCCAGTCTACTGTTGAGACCAAGTGCAGAGAGTCACTCTGAGGCATGGGTGAGATGCCTTAACTGCTTGGGCTACAGCAACCTTCAAGGAAAGATTCAATCTCAGGCACTTTGGAGCCAAACCAGCCAGTTGCAAATCCCAGGTCCACTACTTATAGGCTGTGTGCACTTGGGAAGATAATTTCTCCTCTTTAAGGCTCCAATTTCCCATCTGCACAACTCTTTCAATATCTGATAAGTCATCTCCCTAGGTATTCACTAGAGAGAAGTAAAAGTAAATATCCTCATGAAATATTGTACATAAATGCTCTAACAGATTTATTTATAAAAACCAAAGACTATAAACAGCCCAGATATCTATCAGCTGGTAAACTGATAAACTGTGGTGAATCCACAGAATGCAATACTACTCAGCAATAAAAAGGAACAAATTGCCCTGGCTAGTGTGGCTTAGTTGGTTGGGCATTATGACAGCACCAAAAGGTTGCCAGTTTGATTCCCTGTTAGGGCACATGTCCATGCTGTGAGCTCAATCCCCTGTATGGATCATGCAAGAGGCAGCTGATTGATGTTTTGCTCTCACATTGATGTTTCTTCCTCCTTTCTCTCTCTCTCAAAAAAAGGAACAAACTACTGTAATGACAAAAGTAAGTCTATGTATAAAATCTATATATTAAATATTAGAGGCCCAGTGCATGAATTTGTGCATGGGTAGGGTCCAGCCTGCTTGCTCCAATCGGGGTGGCAGGGGCTGATTGGAGGTGGAGCTGGCCTGGGGGAGGAGCCATGGGCAGTTGGCCGGCCCCACCTCCAGTCGAATTCCTGGTAGAACTCCAGGTTGAGGGGGCAATTTGCACATTAGCTTTTTATTATATAGGATATATCTTTAATGCTTAGAAAATAAACCAGACACAAAAGAGTAAATACTGCAAGGTTCCATTTATATAAAATTCTAGTAAAGAGAAACCTAATCTATAAAGAGGCTTGAAGCATACTTTTTAAGGAAGGAAGACAGATAATCAATGCACAAAAATAGATTTTTGGTGATAAATGCTATATATAAAATAGGGTAGGGGATAGAGTGACAGAGATGCAGATTTGATGGAAGCTGAGAGAAGGCCTCTCTGAACAGACTACATTTGAATACAGACTTCAATGAAGAGTGAAAGAGAGAGAGAAGAAAGAGGAGGAGGGGTGAGTTAAGGAAGATGTGAGGGAAGAGCATCACATCCCAAGCACTGGGAACAGGAAGTACAAAGGCCCTGAGAGAACCGTGTCTGGGGAGAAACCACTATGGCTGAAGCCAAGAGAGCAAAGTTGTGACCTAATCCTGCAGAGGCTCTGAAGACTGTCCAAGGGACTTGAAATGAAGAATGTTGGAAAATGAGTTGAGGCTTCTGTTTTGTTGTTGATGCTATTCCTTTGTTTAAAGAGAAGAAGAATGTTTTTTATCTGATCTGGTTTATGGTTTAAAAGCATCATATTGGTTGCTATGTGTAGAAGAGACGGAAGTGGGTAAAGATGGAAGCAATAGTTTTAAGACTAGTGTAGTACCCAAGCAAGAGCTGATGGTGACCTGGACTGGGGTGTAACTGTGGATGCGGTTAAAGGATATCAACGTAAATTTGGGAAGTAAAGAGTACCTGCCTTCTAGGGTGGCTCTGAGGAAAAACTGGAAAGTTCTTCACATACTCGAAGCTGAAATAGTGCTCAGACTAGTACTTTGAATATTCTATGGTCCTGAAAGTGCTGAGAGTAGCACCTGGCACGGAGTTCAGTGATCAGCCCTGTGAGCTAGGACTCTTGCTCCTCTTTGGTAGGACAGTCATCATCCCTTGGGAGAAGACAGTGCTTCATTTCTTAGGTCAAAGGGTTTTGAGTGGACCTCACCCATACATGCTTAATTACTGCAAAGAGGCTAGGGACTGTAAGAGAAGGAAAATTTAACAAAGTATTAAATTTAAGTTAAAATAATTCTGACCCCCAAACCTTTTTTTTTTCTGTTACCCTTGTTTCAATAGGTATTACAAGGAGACTCAGTCAAAACTCTGTGACTATGAAACGTAGGCAGGAATTAAAGACCTCAGCTCCTTCTAGCTCCTGGGCTGAATCATGTCAAGCCACGGTGTCTCTGCAGACTTTTTGCACATTAGCACAACAAAAACATTTATTTGTGGAGACAGGACTGAATTTGATGCATTTCATCCTTATCTAAATACTATTTTTTATTGGTCAGCTAGACATACTGTCAAACGAATTCCATGTAAGCCAAATAGAGGCCAAGAGACTTTGCCAAGGGATGAACCCTGGGCATGTTTCCCTTATTACTGCTAGAGACTGAGATCACAGGGGGGCAATGGTGCTCCAATTGGTAGGTATCCAGCACAAGGGCCACACTTGCACCCCACCTAGCACTTTTTAAGGGTGTAGTAGCTTGATCCACTCTGGTTAATCTAGACAAGTCCATCAAGCTGGCATTACTAAGGAGGAAAGTGAGGCTCAGAGAAAATTAATAAGTTGGTTATGGTCACTCAGCCAGGACTCAGATCCAACTTGATTCCATACTTTCTATTGCTTGAATCTGCCAGCATGGAAGGAAATACGCAGAGAGAAAGAGAGTTCCCTGGTGCTGTAGCTAAGGTAAGCAGCAGTCATGGAGTCTTTTGCCCCTGGCAATTTCAAACATCACTTACTGTCTGTATTGTTGTCAAAAGAGCTTGAACTAATATGCATATACTGCAATAGGCCTGGGGGGAAGGGGGGTTAATGGGGAGAAGGGGGACATCTGTAATACTTAAAACAATAAAGATTTTTTTTTAAAGAGCTTCAACATGAACATAGTCCTCCTTCTAGTAGAGTTTTCCCATCTGGTCCAATACAATTTTGTCACTCGTAAAATACTTCTCATCTCAAAGACCCAAAGCATGATCAGGTTGTTGATGACAGGAGAGGGAGAATACCCTGTATGTTTGTTTTTAAGTGGTAATTAAAAATTAATTAAAAAGAGATTATTTAATAAACTATTCATAAGTGAATTAATTCTAAAATATCCAGCACACTTATAAAGCTTATTGCTCATTTTAAACTATGGAATCTCAGAGGGAAGTTTGGAAGGATGGATGAGTGGGAAGGGATCAACCAAAGAACTTGTATGCATATCTGCATAACACAGACAATAGGGTGGTGAGTGGTGAAGGCCTGGGGGGGTGGTGGAAGGGCAACTAGAAGAGGTCAGTGGGGGATATACTAGTGTGTAATATTTTCAACAATAAAAATTTAAAGTAAATAATTAAATAAATAGGCATGATAAAATAACATAAAAGACAAAAATGCATCAAATTGGAAATCTGGATCGGTTAGCTTGGAGAACTAGATTCTGATTTTAAAACTTGAAGATTGATGAACATCCAAGAAGTCTGAAACAGAGGAGGTCCTGATAGATTAGGGCAACATGGGATGAATCATGGTTGTGTCACTAGGGGATGAGAGTGATCCACAGGTCACGTTCCCATCTGCACAGCTGGACTTTTTTCTGGCTCAACACAGCGATTAAATATTCCAAGACAATTAAGTCCCTAAAGGGACAGGATTTTTCTTTGTTTGTTTGGTTGTTTTTAGGGACTCTTTCTCAGATTATTCATGAACAGAGCTGAAGTAATTTTAGAGAAGTCCAGTGGGCTTCTAGGTTTGATAGGCGGCAGAAGAGAAGAATTAGGCCCTCTTTCAAATGTTTAGAGTTCTATTTTGTAGCAGGGCACATGGTGAGAAAGCAAAGACAGAGGCAGCAAAAGACAGGAGAGGGTAGGCAGAATGGAGGAGAGAGGATGGCAAACCACACTTCCACACACTGGAGACACTTTCAGGAGAGTCAGAGAATGAGTCATGAGCCACAGGAATCGCTTCTTTCCAAGGAAACACTCAGGTTAGATGATCTAATAATCAATGACTTCAGCGAACTGTGACCCCAGAAGTCCTACTTTTTCACTTGGGCGGGGGGGGGGGGGGGGGGGGAGGAGTCTCCTCAGCCTGGCCTGGCCTGCGCCCTTTCACAGTCCAGGAGCCCTGGAGGATGTCTTTAGCATTGCTCCCACCACTGCCACTGTGTTCGCCACCCATGAGCCCTGCTTCTGGCTCAGCGGTGCTCCCGCTGTGGGAGCATGCTGACCACTAGGGGCCAGCTCCTGCATTGAGGGTCTGCCCCCTGGTGGTCAGCATGCATCATAATGACCGGTCATTCCACCATTCGGTCATTTGCATATTAGCCTTTTAGCTGTAGATGAGCACCCTAGAATCATAAGAAGTGCAAAATTCACTGTTAACTCATTCTCGAATTGTCCCCACTTGAAATCAAATTGCCCCCCTGTAGGGCATGTGCTGCACCTTGGGAACCACTGGGCTTGACACTTTTCCTCTCTGAGCTTCATTTCTGAATACATATGCATTTCCATGGGAATTGTAATCTCTTCTCTTCCTACCTCACTGGGTTGTCATGAGGAAGTTCTGAGCTAATAAACCTAGAAATGTTTCATCAAGTAAGTGATGTCTAAACAGGAAGGGATTGCTATTTTTAAGCTCATGGGTATCCTTGCAGGTAGCAGGTGCTGATTAGGGGAGGAGGGCATGATTATTTCCTGGGACTGTAGCTATGGAAGCTTTGCAAAGGGTTCTGCAGGCCTCAGAGGGGCAGGCTCCGGCCAACAGCCCTGTAGCAGTGGTCATCCCTGAAGGCACTACTGGGGGCAGGGAGTTAGGGGGGTGCTAAGGGGGTGGCAAGGCCAGAGGGGGAGTAACTGTCAAATCTTCCCACTTAGTACCATTCTTTAAACTATATGTGGCTGTTTTGCAGCTGTACCTGCTCAGGGCGGGACTCCAATCAATTAGAGCAGGGTGGAGCCAGGCCAGGGCAAGCCGGGCAGGCTAGAAGGGCGGGTTTAGCTGTGCCCCTAGAAAGATTCAGCACACTTCAGCTGCAGAGACTGCGCTGCTGCTGTGGGAGGGGGGGAGCAAAAATGAGGGAGGGTCTGACCCTAGGGGGCTGCTCAGGCCTGCCTCCAACCAGATCTGGAGTTGTAGGGAGGAGAGGTGTGCCAGGCCCCAGCAGAGGGTGCCTCAAGGGTGCTGACTGGTGATCACTGGTGTGCTATTGTTGTGGGTGCCCTGGCAGGGGTGGTGGGGGAAGAGATCAGGAGTTGGAGATGAGGGCTGCAGCTACCCCGAGGCTGCGTCTTCTCCCCATTTGGTCAGCCTCCCCATCCCCCTGGGGCTGTGGGGACTGGGGTAGGGTGTTCATCTGTCCCCCTTCAGCTTCAGGGGCTGGGATAGGATGTCCGTGCAGGGGGTTTGGAAGAGCTCCCAGTGGCCGTGGCCACTTCCTCTTCCTTCTTTGCAGTCAAGGCTTCTGCCAGGCACTCTCATACCCTCAGGAACTTGGCTCCAGGTGCCCACCCCCAAACCCCTCACGCCCCTAGCGGGGCATGCAGCCTCCTGTTGGTCTGTTAATATGCAAATTGGTCGTTACTGGAACACCATAACAGACAATTAGCATATTACCTCTTTATAAGTATAGGTTACTAGTAACCATTTCTTAGATGCTTACTGTAAGCCAAGTTAGAAGGACATCAATGCTGCATTGGTCTCTGAACAGCAAACTGCAGTCATGTCCTGCTGAACAACTTCCTTAAGACTTGGGAGAAATGTTTGCTTTCCAGATGCCAGAGCTTAAGTGAGTATCACCTAAGATTTATCTAATACTTCACTCCAGCAACTCTGGGAACCTCTTCATCCTTCATTCCCTGGATCTGAGCCTAGGTCCCTGGCCTTCATCCTATATCGTGGTCTTATTCTGGGAGCCTCTTCAGAAGGGCTGCCCAGTTTCTGAATTCCTTTTCACTCTCAGGATCCTCTGAGGTCACCTTGATCCATGTATTGTGCTCAGCCTCGCCTGACCTCTGCCCTCAGCCCAGGACCTCAGGAGCTTAGTCTTGTTTAGTACAAGGGGAGCTCTGCCAGTGTTGAGGGAGGGAAAGAGACACAGATATATCGGCATATGGTATTACAAAAAAAGCATATGTTGCTATTATTAAATTCACTTCCAAAGTGAATCTCCCTTCAGTCAAGGCTGCACTAGAGCTGATAACCTAATCCAAAATGACACCTCTTAAAAGCCGATTGGGTTTTACAGAGTGTTAATACTTTTATCATTTATTCAGTCAATTCCTGTGACCTGCTGCATAGAATTAAATTTCAGAAATCTCCAGATTTTAACAAAAACATTCTCAGATTTGCTAATAGTAAGTACTCAGAAAGATTCTAGTGCTTCTTACATAATAAATACAACTAAGGATTCCTTACATAAACTCACAACAATAGTGTTTGTAAATTATTTTTGATGAACTGTGATTTACCATAACAATCCATTATTCTAATGATTGCTTTGGTGTTAACAGCTTTTGTTGTTTGACAGCCTGTGATGCTCATTGAAATTAATGAATCCACAAGCCCATAAAGCTAATATTTTATTTGGCTATGTTCTTTCAAGTGAGTAAAATGAGCTGATCTTTCCTTTATCATACATAATTTTGGGCAGTAAACCCAGCTAACTTGTGTTCCTATGTGTGCTTCTCCTGTTTACCTATAAATAGTTCACCTGTGGCAATTCCATGTCCACCTGGTTTTTCTAGGACCTTTGTCTCCAGCTCTGTTGAACATTAGAATGGTGAGAAGCAGGCCCTAACAGTCTTTTTTTTTAAAAAAAAAAAATACATTTCTCTTGATTTCAGTGAGGAAGAGAGAAAGAGAATCATCAATGATGAAAGTTAATCATTGATAAACTGTTTCCTGCACACCCCACATCAGGGATTGGGCCCATAACCCTGGCATGTATCCTGACCTGGAATTGAACCTATCTTCTGGTTCATAGATCAATGCTCAACTATTGAGCCACACCGGGCAGGCCATTTTACCAGTCTTGACAACTGGTCTTGACTAATGGAAAAAAAACATATGGGAAATTCCCATTTGGTTCCATCCGTCTAAATATTTAGCTACCATGCATTTCAACTCCACTACTTACTCATTATATAAACTTATTTTTATTAGTACATACTATTTATTGCATGCTTATTATGTGTCAGTCACTGTCACAATAAACCGTCTATATAGAGAAGAGGGAACAGAGGGAAGAAAACTTGAGTAACTGGTCATAGCAAATGGTGGGCTTGCCAACCAGTACACTAGGCTGTGTCTCAATAATCATTGAGCCAACTTCTTGCCTGGCTATGCTGTGCCAAGGATTACGTTAAGGAGTTTTGTATGCACTTTTAAATCTCATTTAATGATAAAAATAAACATATGTGTATAATCACTTCCATTAATTGAGGGAGAAACCAAGATTCATAGAGATTAAACAACTTAACCTTTTCCCATACATAATTTATTTATCAACATAAGTGTTACTTATAAACATTTATGTTGATATGTTCTTAACTATCACTGTTTCTTCCATCTTTGCCATTGCATCTATCTGAAGAGAAAGGTCTGCAAACTCAAATTTGAATTTTAAAGCCTACCTCCAAAGTGGCAGCTGATCACCAGGGGGGTGGTTCTGTGTGGATCCAGCCCCACCTTCTTTGTTTTTCTCAGTTGTTTATAACAGTAATAATAATAAAAATAAGAACTAAAATTCTGATAGCAAATTGCACCTTCATTGCTATCTTTATGACAACACAGGGAAGAAGAAATGTAATTATTCTGATTTAGAAATAAGGATTTGTGTTTAGTTGATGTTATATAGCTTGGCAAAGTCAAGCATCCAGCAAGAGGTAGAAATGAAGCTATACCACAGACCTTTCACTTCAAATTATGGGCTCTTTCCAATAAACAATGCTACTTTACTTAGTAAACCTCATTATATGTATGACTCATAGAACTATACTCACAATCTTTATCTATTTCTCAAATTCAACTACAGCTCTACTGTCCATTTGCTGACATATCTATCTGAATGTCCTAGCTGAAGGCCTTATTCCCTTGGTTCCTTCACAGTATCTGCAACAGTATCCTGCATGAATTGGGCATTTAACAATCTTTGAATAAATAAAAGAAGGATTTTTAAAGAATATAAAGTCTTATAACTGAGCTAAGTGGTATAATAGGGACCTGGACAATGGAGTTACTGGAAGATATTAAGCTCTCTTCCTCTGCACCCAATTAAGTTCACTGGCATTAGTGCTGCCAAGCTCAGAAGACCAGGGGTGAGAGGCAGCCATTTCCTCTGGTAGCTCGAGACAAAGGGCCTCCACAGAGCCAGCAGCAATGGAAGCAATACCAGCCAGGAGACCCAGACATTCTGGATATCTTATGGATGAATTAAAGAGTCTATGAGGGGATATGGCAGAAGAGAATCTTGAAGGTAAACATCATGTCTTTGTCTTATGGTATCCACAGTAGTAGCAGACCCATCTCTAATGCTTACCAGCAATGTGAGCCTGCACAAACCTCTTAAAGTGTTCAAACCTCAGTTTCCTCATCTATTCAACCATGCAGGCTGGTAGTAGGCTGTTAAATGAAGTACTGTATGATACTAAATAAATACTAGCCATTATTAGATGCATAAGTCATATTCTCTTTGCTTTTAAATGACTGAAAAGTAAGACACTTTCATAATTAAATATTGAACACACTATCTCCCCTAATCCCATGCTTCATTTGGAAGATAAAAGGAAGACAAATCTACCCAAAGCAACTAATGATATGATCATGGCTGTCAGGGTACATGGGGAATGCTGCTGCAAGACGGTTCTATCAGAATGGACAAGGAAATACAACTTGAGAATCGTTAAGGAAATTGAGGAACACAGAAAAGGGTATGTTTTCAGATAGATCTGCTTATTTTATAAAGAGTATATCCAAGTGTTAGTAAGAAACTATCCCCCACCCCCACTCTTATACCATGACTTTCTGCTCAGAAAACTGATTAGATCAAGTCTAAAGCAAGTTTGCAAAGCAGATGAAAGGCCTAGCATTCCTGAATAATAAAAAGTCAAGAGTTGCTTTATGAAGTGCTACTTGACACTTAGCAGTTCTTCTTTTTGTGTAAAGATGAGCTCATTGACAGAATTTGAAACGTCTCTTGATATTTCCCCACGGGTAGGTTCCAAGCTTTATGGGTGGCAACAGTCAAAATGTTTACAGTTAATGTGTGCAGTTTGCAGAAAGGAAAGCAAATAGGAGAGAAAAAAAAAAAACTATTGCAGGAGTGGGAGAAGGGCAGACCAGATTCTAAAGAAAAATAGAACTATATGGACAGGGGAACACTAACAAATGAGCATGTTATTACACGAGGTTTCTTGGCAAGTGCTTCTGAGCAGCTGAATTTAACATCTGCAAGGTTGAATGCATCTCTAAGGGATTCTCATCAAGGCCACCTGTATCTTGGATCATGACAATAAAGAATTATTAAATTTTGTATTCACCAACTTCTTTTGATACAAAACTCAAACCATTTGCTAGAGTCACAAAAGTGACCTCAGGAGGTCATGTCAATCTTTCTTTTGATTCTGGGCAGCCTTCAGATGGCTGGATGTCCAATCTACTCTTCAAAGACCTTTCAGAAGGGAGGAATCACAAGCTTCCATTTCCTAGAGTTATAGAATTAGAAAATTATTTATTTTTTTAGAAGCTAAATCTTTCCTACTGAGGAAGAGCTCTCTTTTGCATAGATGTTATAAGGATGGGTTGTTATTCTTAGGATGCCTTCTAAAGTTTCTGCTATAGCTCTGGCAGAAAGATATACCAAGATTGACATTATCCCTTCCCTAGGGAAAAACTACTCTGCAGGAGCACTTCATAGACTCACAGACATCTAGACTTTAGAGCTAAGAAGAACCATCATGATTTGTAAATCTAATCCCTGATTTTATTATTTTTTAATTTTTATTGATTTATTGATTTATTGATTTTGAGAGAGATAATAACATTGATTTGTTGTTCCACTTATTTATGTTGTTCCATTCATTGGTTGTTTCTTTTATGTGACCTGATTGGAGATTGAACCCACAATCTTGGGGTATCAAGACACTGGTCTATCCAACTGAGCTACCTAGACAGAGCCTTCTGATCCTGGTTTTAAAGAGTGGATAATCCCCCACCAGCATGACCTGTGTAAAAACTGGGACCAGTTTTGAGCAAACCATTAAAGTAGTTGTTTTATTTCCCAATCAAATTCAATCTATCAGCAAATCTAATTAGCTCTACCTTCCAAATACACTTCATTTATATGCCTTCTCTCCAACTCCACTCCTGCCACTCAGTCCAAACTGTTGTCTAGCTTTGCTTATTACAATCGCTCATTCATGCATTTCCGTATTTCCACTCTTGTTCCTCTAAAGGCCCTTCTGTACACACCATCAAAAATAATCTCTTCAAAAAAAAAAAGAAATGAAGTCACATCACTATCCTCCTTTAAGTCTTTCACTTGCTTTTCTTTTCAATAAAGTAATTTAGAAATATCTTACCAAGGCAAAATCAGACTTGGCTATAGATTACTAGTTTTTTTTCACAGCCACTTTAGGCTGTTCTCACTGAAATTCAAAATAAATAAAAAATATATCCATATTCCTTAGAGCAGTGGTTGGCAAACTCATTAGCCAACAGAGCCAATTATCAATAGTACAATGATTGAAATTTATTTTGAGAGCCAAATTTTTTAAACTTAAACTTCTTCCAATGCCACTTCTTCAAAATAAACCTGCCCAGGTCATGGTATTTGTGGAAGAGCCACACCCAAGGGACCAAAGAGCCACATGTGGCTCATGAGCCGCAGTTTGCCAACCATTGCCTTAGAGGAATGGAGATGAAACAATGCTGGATTTGCTGCTCTAAACCTTTCTAGTTGCCTTGACAAAAGTCAGAAGAAAATCTCAGAGTAGGTTCTCTTTCTTAGGAAGCATTTTCCACAGGAGACTCCTTAGGTCTAGAAAAGATTTCAAAGCCTATAGTAAATACACTAAGAGAAGAGCAAATGGGTCCACATAGTCCTAATATGCTGAGTGAGGTATTCAGAATTGCTTATACATATTTTCTAGAAATGGTCCATTTACAGCTTTAACACTGACTCTTTACATAAGCACCATGTGTGAACAGAAGTGGGGATAGGCTTCTGCTTTAAAAGCTAATTTTAATAGTCAACTTTGAACCTCAGGGCAACTAATCAAATATTTTGACACTAAAACTTTTGCTTGCGAATGACTTCTCACAAACTATTAGATTAAAGAGTATCAGATCCAAAGTAACTGAGATACAGAGAAATAATGTGTTTTTAAGCTACCCAGCTAATAATGAGCAGAACCAGAACTAAGCACCGAATCTAACAGGTTTTTGTGTATCTGCTGCCCCATTGGTTTAACCTAGTTTGATCAACAAGGGCAGGCTTCAAAGAGTAGTGGGCTTGGCAGAGCAATGAGAATCTAGACCAGTGGTTATCAAGATAGGAAGTGGCTGGAGATAGGGAGAAGCACAGAGTAGAAAGCACTGGTTGATTCAGAACAATTGATCTTTTCTGTCACCAGAAAGCTTCAATACTAATGCTACTTTAAAAAAAAAACAACCAATTACAGGAGGAGAACCAAGATGGCGGCATAGGTAAACACCTATTGTTCTGCCCTGCGCAACAATTCAAAACTACAACATAACAAAACAAACATCACCCAGAATCACCAGAAAGCTGGCTGAGTGAAAACTCCACAAATAAAAGTAAAGGCGGGAAACTGAGACTCAGAAGAGTGGCAGGAGCGCAGCCTTGAAGACGGAAACAGGTTAGGAGCCATCCTGGTCATGCGCAAGGGCTGTAGGGCTGGAGCAGCAACCCCGGCTGGATTTCGCCAGCGGGGAGGGCAGAGACGTCCCACTGCACGGATTCCCCAGCGCCAGGCAAGGTCCGAGATCCGGGGTACGTGGAGACGTCCCACTGCACAGATTCCCCAGTGCCAGGCGAGGTCCGAGGTCCGGGGGATGCACCCTGGAAGCCGGGCATGGCAGAGGTCTCCTAGTCTGCAAAGAAACCAGGTAGCTGGGAAAAGGAGTTTGCGCGCACAGACGCACGACTTGCTCCCTGGAAACCTGTCTCCTGGTCCCGGAAACCACCTGTTTTACAACCCTGGGCGAGACTTTGAGTGTGCAGACTCATTTGGGGAGAGGCAGAGTTGTCTGGCAAGGGGAAGAGACTAGCTTTCTCTTGGAGGTGCCTGCAACCACTCCCATCCAACAGAGACCCGCGCGTGCACGAACGCCGCATAGGACATAGCTGACATTGAGGCTGCCTGCTCAGCTCAGAGACTCCGCCCATCCAACCTGAAAACAGGCTCCCCTCACAGCCAATTGGCCTGGAGGTCAAACCCTCCTAGGGCTAACAACAACAAGCTGGGTTTAAATTAAAAAATACTGTACAACCCATAAAGGATTGCAGTAAAAGTACCCACCTCAAGTAACTGGGGAGGCTGTGCCACTGACCCTTAGAGGACATCTACCACATAAAGCAGCCACCATGCAGAGATATGGAAAGAAATCAGGTATGAAAGAAATGGAGGAAAAAAGACGACTAGACATAGAGTTCAAAACCACGGTTATAAGGCTTTTCAAGAGGCTCCTAGAAAAGGCCGATGAAATTAATGAGAACTACGAGGAAATAAAAAAGACCAACCAGGAAATGAATGAGACCCTCAGGAAATGAACAAGACCTCTGAGGATATGAATGAGACCCTCACGGATATGAAAAAGGACCAACTAGAAATCAAGCATACACAGACTGAAATAAAAAATATTACACAAAGTCCTAAAAGCAGTCCAGAGGGCCACAAGAACCAAGTCAAAGATTTGAAATACGAAGAACCAAAATCTACTCGGCTGGAAAAGCAAGAAACAAAAATAATTCAGATAATTGAAGATAGTGTAAGGGGCCTCTGGGACAACCTCAAGCATGCCAACATCCGAATTATTGAGGTGCCAGAAAAAGAGAGAGAGCAAGACAATGAAAACCTACTTGAAGAAATAGTGACCAAAAACTTCCCCCACATGGTGAAAGAAACTGACTGAAAAGCCCAAGAAGTACACAGAACCCCAAAATATAGGAATCTAAAGAGGAGCACACCAAGACATATCATAATTAAAATGCCAAGAGCAAAAGATAAAGAGAGAATATTAAAAGCAGCAAGAGAAAAACAGTTGGTTACCTACAGGGGAGCACCCATACGATTGTCAGCAGATTTCTCAACAGAAACGATGCAGGCCAGATGGGAGTGGCAACAAATATTCAAATTAATGAATAGCAAGAATCTACAACCAAGATCACTCTATCCAGCAAAGCTATCATTCAGAATTGAAGATCAGATAAAGTGCTTTGCAGATAAGAAAAAGCCAAAGAAGTTCATCACCACCAAACCAATATTATATGAAGTGCTGAAAGATATTCTTTAAGAAGAGGAAGAAGAAAAAGGTAAAAATACAATTTATGAACAACAAATATACATCTATCAACAAATGAACATAAAAATCAAGTGAATTGATAGGCTGATGAACAGGATAAACTGGTGAATATAACAGAAACATGGACATAGAGAGGGAATGGACTGATAATTCTTGGGGAGAAAAGGGTTGTGGGAAGTACAGCAAGAAACTGGACAAAAATCTTGCAACAATGGGAGAGGACAGTGGGGAGGGGGAGGTGAGGGTGGAGGGTGGGATAGGTACAGGGTGGAGGGGAGATATAGGGGGATAAAAAAGGGGAAACAATGTAATTAATAAACTGAACAATAAAGATTAAAAAAAACAATTACAGTTAGCATTCAATATTATTTTTTACTAATTTCAGGGGTACAGCATAGTGGTTAGATAATCATATACTTTACAAAGTGTTCCTCCTGATATTTTCAGTATCCAACTGGCACCATACATAGTTATTACAATACTAGAGGCCCAGTGCATGAAATTCATGCACAGAGGTATGTGTGTCCCTCAGATCAGCTGGCCTGCACCCTCTCCAATCTGGGACCTCTCCAGGGATGTCCAACTGCCCATTTTGTCCCAATCCCAGGCAGTCAGACATCACTCTCACAATCCAGGACTTCTAGCTACCAACTACTCACTTGCCTGCCTGCCTGATTGCCCCTAACTGTTCCCCTGCTAGCCCGATTGCCTCTAATAGCCCTCCCTGCAGGCCTAGTCCCCTCTCCCCAACTTCCCTCCCCTGCTAGCCTGGTCACCCCTAACTTCCCTCCCTTTCTGGCCTGGTCACCCTTATCTACTCTCCCCTGCTGGCCTCGTCACCCTTAACTGCTCTCTCTTGCTGGCCTGGTTGCCCCCAACTGCCCTCTCCTGCAGGCCTTGACCCTTACAACTGCCCTCCCCTGGAGGCCTGGTTGCCCCCAACTGTCCTCCTCTGCCAATCCAGTCACCCCTTAACTGCCCTCCCCTGCAGATCTGATTGCCCCCAACTGCCCTTTCTTTCAGGCCTGGTCACTCCCAACTGCCCTCTCCTGTTGGCCTGATTGCCCAAAACTGCCCTCTCCTGCTGGCCATCTTGTGGTGGCCATTCTTGTGTCCACATGGGGGCAGCCATCTTTGAACACATGGGAACACCCATCTTGTGTATTGGAGTGATGGTCAATTTGCATATTTCCTCTTTATTATATAGGATTATCTAATCTAATAAAAGAGAAACATGCAAATTACCATACCTTCACTATGTTATCAACCAATCAGGAGCAGGGGGTGTGGCTGGGGGCATGGCCATGGCACACCTGGACACTGGCAGGGAACACTTCCCTTCATGCTGGCGGGGGCGGGGAATGTTTCCCTTCACGCCAGCAGGGAAATGCTTCACAAATTTGCGGGTCATCCTTGATGCTAATCTCTGTATTGTTCCAATTTCAGTATATGTGCTGCCAAAGTGTTAAGGGCCGGTGAGATCCTTCCTTTTCAGTTACGATGTCTGAATTGTGTCCTTTCGCGGTAACTTCAGGATGGTTAGAGGAATTTGATGCCATGGGATCCCTCACGAGGCTCTCATGTTGGATGCTCTGATAATTAGGCTGCGACTGAGCTGCGGAGTTTACCTGTCATGTGGGATATGCAAATGAGTGCCCGGGGCTCCTTGGGTAATGAGCGTAAGGTGGGGCTATGAGTCGAAAGGCCCAGGCGCTTGGTAGGTGGAGCAGGTGGGCTGTGGTGAGCACGGACCACACCTCTGTGCACGTGCTTTTGAGGGCCTAGTGAGCAGGGGAGGCTGGGTCCTTGAGGCATTCGTGGTGCAGGGAGGGTGGGCCAGGACAACACCATACTTTCAAAGCAAATTATTTCCCACTTAAATATCCTCTGATGAGTATCTTTAAAAAAAAGAAGTAAATATTCAGCCATTGTCACACCTTGAAAAGTTAAGGTAATTCCTTAATATCACCTAATATCCACTGTCTCTGTTTCAAATGTCTTTGTTTCAAAGATGCCTTTTACTGTTGATTTGCCCCCTCCAGAGGCTACCCAAGGTCTTATTTCAGCCCTGATGTTGGGCTGCTTCCCCCGACCATAAGTTCCCAAAGCACTTCCAGTCAGTGTTAAAGAGGGCTTCTCCTGTTTTTAAGGCATCGCCATATGCAGTGCCTGCCAGGCCCCTGTGAAAGCACTACTCCTTAGGTCCGGGGTGCTGGGAGCTGAAGCAGAGAGGCTGTGAGGCCCAGCTGAACCAGGATGCTGGCCCCCATCACCACCTCCCAATTAACCTGGCCCAGCCTTCCCTATGCAAACCTGCTCACAGAGAGCGTGAGGTGGTTGTGGCAGCCCAACGGGAGGCTGGCAGGGGGCGTGGCCTCAGCATGTGGGACGGGAGGGCTACACCCTCCCCCAATCCAGAGGGGCTTGATAGGGGACCTCAAGGTGCACTTCCCATCCTGGTGCTGGGTTAGGGGACCTCAGGCTGCACCCCCACCTGGCAAGGCTTGACAGGGGACCCCTCAGGCTGCACCCCTACCCTGGCACCAGGCTGGGGGACCTCAGACCATACCCTCTGCCCCAGCACCAGGCCAGGGGACCTGAGGCTGTGCCCCTCCTGCCTGGCTTTGCTTAACAGGGAACCTCAGGCTGTGCCCCCACTCCAGCAGGGCTTCACATAGGACATGAGCCTGCACCCCTGTGCCAGTGGGGATTGACAGGGGACCTGAGACTGTGCCTTCCTCCTGATGCTGGGCCGGGGGACCTGAGGCTGTGCTCCTCTGCCTGGTGGGGCTTGATGGGGGACCTCAGGCCATGCCCCCTACCCAGTGGGGCTTGTCAGGGGATCTCAGGTCGTGTCTCCCACCTGGTGGGACTTGATGTGGGAACTCAGGCTATGCACGCCCCCATCCTGGTGCTGGGCCAGGGGACCCGAGGACACCACCTACCCTGCGGGGCTTGAAAAGGATTGGACTGGCGGGGTCTAGATCTATCCCAATGCGGGGGTGGGGAGCAGCTGGGTCTGGGTCTCATGTGATTTTGAGGGACATATGAGTGAGTGGGGACTTGACTCTGAGTCCCGTGGTACATGCCAGACTCTGACAGGAGGAAGGTTTTCATATACATTTTACTAATTTTCTTTAATCTCTGATATTTCTATTATAGAGAACTAGTGGCCCGGTGCACGAAATTCGTCCACATTAAAAGGGTAGTGCTATTTGCCCTTTCTCTACAATAAAAGTGTGAGAGATAAAAGGTAATGAGTACAATGTATATGAAAATAATACATAATTTCATTAATAAATAAATAATAACAAAATGATATAACAACAATACGAATCTACAATAAACTGTTGAGTTAATTTTCCTGCATTTAAAATAGGATTGAATGTGTCCCTCACAGAGAGATGAAATCCATAATACTGCATTTGGGTGACTTGTGTTCTTACATTTTGTCTAGTATTATTGTTGAGTACACTGTTGTGTCTGAGTCTTAATGCAATATCTGTTCCCCAACCTTTTTCACCATGTGGAAAAAGAATAGGATATGTCATTGCAGCTAATGTAGGAAACAGGATACTGATTCATTTCACTTTAGTGGCATTTGGATTATTTGGTTCTGGTTTACAATGAATGAGCAAGTTCCTTTCAAAAGGAGGTTCTCCATCTTCGTTTCTGAATATGACAGCAACCTTGGTTACATGGGGAGAATTATATCTACCTGTGTCACTATTACAATCATATTTAATTGCTATAGTTACTTCTATGGGAGCTATAACTTTTGCTGCTGCTTCAGATTGGGCTTCCTTTTCTACCTCATGAAGCATTTTGTACGATTTTGTTAATTCATTTATTTCATGCATGAGGTTGTTGATGTTGATCAGGAGTCTTTCTGAGCAGGCCTGATTTGCTAATCTTTTACGTGTAGCTTCGGCTGTATCCAAAATATAGAGTTGAGCAAACTTCTGAGAAACACCATCAGAAGGATGTAAAGTTCCAGTACGATAATAAACTTGTCCATGTATTCTAAAACAGTATGGCCCATACCTGATGGCAATGCAGCATTTGCATCCATGGAAGCAAAAGCAAAAGAACTATTTATAGATCGAATGTTTGCCATGAAATTTTACTGTCAGAATCTTCGTTGGTCATTAATCTTTTTAAATACGGTGGGTAATCTGGAAAATGTATATCATTTGGACAGACTTTCCCTTTGCTACAACATTGAATAAATTTCCCATCAGATGGTTTTTCATCAGATAAATTTAGTGATAGGCAACATTCACATCTAACAGTCATTTCACCACAACTATGTTCGAGAATTGCATCCTCACATACTCCATTTTTGCTGAGAAGGTAGTTCCTACCACTATTGCTAGTACTTGTTGATGACTGTTCTTTAGACTTATTCTGTCTTTGCCACTGCCTTCTTTCAACTTAAAAGGCACGTTGTTCTTTAGACATTTCCTGTCAAAGATGCTGGTGTTTTTCAGCTTCAGAGCGACGTTTTTCCAATAGCTGCTCTTCAGATACATTCTGTTGCAGGCGTCGCCTTCTTTCAAGATCAGATGCATGTCGCTCTTCAAATTTTCTGTCGATAACGTTATCACCTTTCTGCTACACAGCTCCATTGTATCAACAGTTTTTCTTTGAACATAGTCCCACCTCTATTGCCACGTTCTGAGATAGAGGAGAATGACAGTCTTGACAGTCAGGCCTTTCAGCAGTGTGACTAACGGCTGATTTCGATAGATTCTGTGGGAGTGGGACTTCCTCCTACCTGTTGTCTGTTTCCACAGCTGGGATGCTGAAGCTGGGACTCGGGGGCCTTCCTTCTGGTGGTTGCCTTCCGTTTTTGCTAGCAAGCAGCTGAAGCTGCATGTAAAACATTAGCAATGCCAAGGGCCTTAGTTAGATGTAGCTGTGGTTCGCAAGCGCTGCCCTGCTTGGTCTCCGCACCCGGGGCTGGGTGCTTGATGCCTTCACCACTTCGTCTCTGCTCCTGGGCCTGGCATTCATGCCTCTCGACCCCAGCCCCTTGCTCTGATTGGCTGGTAGCATAGCCAATCAGGAGCCAAGGTACGGTCACATTTGCATCTTACTCTTTTATTAGATAGGAAGAGCAAATAGCAATATTAAGTTATTTCCTCTAATTAATACCCTTTTAATGTGCATGAATTTTGTGTACCAGGCCACTAGTTGAATATATTCTCTATGCTGTACTTTACATCCCATGACTATTTTGTAACCATGAATCTGTACTTCTCAATCCCTTCACTTTTCTTACCCAGTCCCCCAACCCCCTTCCCCTCTGGCTACCATCAGTCTGTTCTCTGTATCTATAAGCCTCTTTCCATTTTGTTTGCTTATTTATATTGTTCATTAGATTCCACATATAAGTGAAATAATATGGTATTTGTCTTTCTCTGACTGATTTATTTATCTTAGCATGAAGGACCATCCATGCTGTCACAAATGGTAAGATTTTCTTCTTTTTTATGGCTGACTAATGTTTCATCATATATATGTGCCACTGCTTTTCCATCCACTCATCTATTGATGGGCATTTGGGTTGCTTCCATTGCTTGGCTATTGTAAATAATGCTGCAATAAACATAGGGGTGCATATTTCTTTTGAATTAGTATTTCATGTTTCTTCAGATATATACTCACAATGAATTACTGAGTCATAAGGCAGTTCTATTTATTTATTTCTGAAGAAACTCCCTACTGTTTTCCACAGTGGCTGGAATAATATGCATTCCCACTAATAGTGCACAAGGGATCCCTTTTCTCCACACCTCACCAACACTTGTTATCGATTTATTAATAATAGCCATTCTGACAAATGTAAGGTGATATTTCATTGTGTTTTAATTTGAATTCCCTGATTATTAGTGATGTTCAACCTCTTTTCATATGTCTATTGGCCAGGTGTATGTCCTCTTTAGAGAAGTGTTTACTCAGCCCTTTGCCCATTTTTAATTGGATTGTTTATTTTTTTGGTGTTGAGTTGCATAAGTTCTTTATAAACTTATACAACTCAACAAATTTTTTATGTTAACCCCTTATTAGATATATCATTGGCCAATATGTTCTCCCACTCAGTGGTTTGTCTTTTCATTTTGTTGACAGGTGTTTTTGTTTTGTTTTGTTTTGTTTTGCTGTGTGAAACTGTTTAATTTGCTGTGTGAAACTGTTTAATTTGATGTAGTCCCATTTATTTTTCTTTTGCTTCCCTTGCCCGAGGAGATATATCAGGAAAAATGCTGCTAAAAGAAATGCCCAAGATTTTACTGCCTGTGCTTTCTTCTAGGATTTTTATGGTTTTGAGAATTATATTTAAGTCTTTATTTTAAATTTATTCTTGTACATATCTGTCCAATTTTCCCAAAACCATTTATTAAATAGATTGTGTTTAATTCATTGTTTGTTCTTGGCTCTTTTGTCAAATACTAATTGACCATATAGGCATGGGTTCATTTCTGGGCTCTCTATTGTGTTCCATTGATCTACATGTCTGTTTTTATGCCAGTACCATGCTGTTTCGATTATTATGGCCTTGCAGTATAGTTTGATTATAAGTAGTATGATTTCTCCAACTTGTTCTTCTTTCTCCAGATTATTGTGGCTATCTGGGGTCTTTAGTGGTTCCATATAAATTTTTTTATTATTTGTTCTAAATATGTGAGATACACTATTGATATTTTGATAGGAATTGTATTAAATCAATAGATTGTTAAAGCTACTCTTTGAGAGGAAAGAAAATGGTAATGTCATAAACAAAACATGAAAAACACTGTTAAGAGGGTAAAAAGACAAGCCATAGAATAGAAGATATTTACAAAACATATATCTGGTAAAGTACCTGTATCTAAAATATATTTTAAAAAAACAACTCAAAAATTCAACAATAAGAAAAAACAAAATTAATAAGCAATTAATAATTAACAAACTTTTTAAAAAATAAAGGATTTGAATAGTCACCTAAGAAAGATATACAGATGGCAGAAGGCATATGAAAAGATGCCTCAACATCATTTGTCATTAAAATGACTAAATCCAGGAAACTGACATACCAAATTCTGGCAAGATGCTGAGCAATATGAAGTCTCATTCACTGCTGCCAAAAATTCAACATTTGGAATAATTTGGTCATTTCTCACAAAATTAACATAGTCTTACCATACAATCCATCACTCATGTTCCTATGTATTTACCTAATTGAGTTGAAACTGTATGTCTACACAAAAATCTACACATTAATATTATTTGTAGTAGTTTTACTTATAATTGCCAAAATTTGAAATAGCTGAAATGTCCTTCAATAGGTTAATGGATAAACAAACTAATACATTCATCCAATGGAATATTATTTGTTAAAAAAAATAAATGAACTCTTAAGCCACAAAAAGACATGGAGGAATCTTAAGTGCATATTGCTTAGCAAGAAAAGCCAGTGTGCAAAGACTACGTACTGTACAATGCTAACAACCAGTATATGACCTTCTGGAAAAGGCAAAGCAACAGAGAAGAGGAAAGATCAGTGATTGCCAAAGGCTCACAGGAAGGAAAGGGATGAAGCATAGAAGATTTTTAGGGTTATGAAGTTATTCTGTATGATATTTTAATGCTTGATACATGGGTATCTGTCAGAACTCAATGAACTTTACAGCACAAAGAAACTTAAATTCTGACAAATTTTTAAAAATCATTTATGAGATCAGAAAAACTCAGAGAAGAACAAAGATAATAACATGAAAACTTAATTGTAATACAAATACATGAAATAACTTTACTGAAAGGAGAGGGGAAAGATGCTAACCTAAGTAACTCTGGAAATAAATTCTATCTGTAGGACTAAAGCAAAATTAACTCACATAGCACTGTACTCCAGTGGATGGAGTTGTTTCCCACAGGGATACGGGTTAACAATTCTGATACTGCTGTATAGGTAGACCGGAACTGAACAATTAAGTTAATGGATGGCAGATGGTGAGAAACAGATTTCTCACTGTGGGAGTGAAAATTATAGATAAGCAAAGGGGAAGCCTAGAATGATCCATGTGGTAATGTATGATTTGGACACATCAATAGGACTCATGTTTAACTTACTGGAGATATAGATTATTACCTGCAGAACTAGAAGCTCAGTACATGAAATTCATGCATAAGGGAGGAGGTGGTCCCCTCAGCCCAGCCGGCACCCTCTCCAATCCAGGACCCTTCAGGGGATGCCCGACTGCCCATTTAGGCCCAATTCCAGAGACTGAGCCTAAACCGGCAGTCAGACATCCCTCTCACAATCTGGAACCGCTGGCACCTAACTGCTCACCTGCCTGTCGGCCTGGTCACCCCTAATTGCCTCTCTTGCCAGCCTGATCACCCCTAACCACCTCTTCCTACTGGCCCGATTGCTCTCCAAATACACCCCACCGACATGGTCACCCCTAACTACCCCCCCGCTGGCCTGGTTACCCCTAACTGCCCCCTCCCACCAGCCTGGTTGCCCCCAACTGCCTCTCCCTGCCACCTGGTCACCCCACACAGCCTGCTGGTCATTGCTATTACTGTGACGGCATCCCAGACAATTTGTATATTCCTCTATTATTAGTATAGATATTTATAAACACATGAGCATATAAAGATTAGTATATACATGTATATTGTTTGTCAGTTGAAAGAACCTAAAATAAGCAAAATGCCAGTAGCAACAGCTCACTTAGCATCTGGCACTTGATTTCTAAAATCATTCTCCAACAAAAGTAGAATGGCTGATTCTAGGACTGGGCAGGAAATATGGAAGGTGAGTGTGGAGCACATTCAAGTGCCAGAAATTAAGGGAGTGGAGAGAGAGAGAGAGAGAGAGAGAGAGAGAGAGAGAGAGAGAGAGATTAAAGTGATACAGTAATCAACAGAAAGAGCTCCTAATGGCCAAAGCTGAACAACTTAAGCAACAAAATAAAGTGACATTGGATTATAACTCAAAATCTAAAATATCCACAATTCCATACTGATTTAATGTGTCATTGAATAAATTAGTAAATGGGAGAAGAGATAAATCTTCCAGGCAGAAGACTTCCAAATAATTATATAGATGCTCTACTCTCAAGGAAGAGAAAACAAACTCCCCACTCCTAAGCATAGTGACTTCCCTCCAAAGAGAACAGTGTGGAAAGAGGGTAAAAAGCAACTTTACTGTGGAGAAACCTGACAGGCACTTCATCAGCCAGGAGATGGAGGTCAGCACCAAGAGTCATACATCATGTTGAGAGTATGTACCTTTGGTGTAATGTGATGAAAACGGTGCTTGGCCTCTGTAATGTTCCTTCCCAAATCCTAGAACCTCAATGTAATTATGAGAAAAACATCAGACAAATTCCAAAAGAGGGACATTGTACCTGATGAATATGCCTCAAAATGGCCAAGGTCATCTAAAACAAGGAAAGTCTGAGAAACTGTCCCAGCCCTGAGGAGCTGAAGAGGACATGACAACCAAATGAAATGTGGTGTCCTCAATGGGATCCTGGAGCAGAAAGAGGACAATAGTTAAAAACTGAGGAAATCTGCATAAACTATGGAGATTAGTTAATAATAATGTACCAATATCAGTCCATTAATTGTAAAAAATAGACCATACTAATATAAGATGTTAATAATAGGGGAACTGGGGCAGGGAGGGGAGCAATATGGAAACTGTACTATCTGCTCAATTTTTCATAAATAGAAAATTCTTCTAAAAAATAAAGACCAACAATGAACAAAATCAACAACACTAATTTGTGTTCAAATGTGCTATTTTTTAGGATCTGCACAAATAAAGCAACACGATTGTGCTGGTTGACTGTTGCTCTTTCTGGTGTCTCACAAAGAAAGGGTCACAGGAGAACTTGCCTACCAGTTATATTGATGTCAACAGATTTCTATTTATGGCAAGATACCCCTCAAAATAGGGCATTTGGAAGTATTTTGAACTTCCAACACAATTAAACACATGCCAATTCTTACATCTGGATGTGAATATTTGAAATCTTTCCCTGGATAGAGATGTTCAAGTTAGGAGGTGAAGCGGAATATAAACAATCCACTGTACTGCCTCCCAAATAGTTCTGGAGTTCCTGGTCTTGTAGCTTCATGGATAGTACTGTCATATTTTGGTGCAAGTTTTATTTGAGGATTCAGATACATAATTAAGAGAAGTTGATTTCCCCCATTCATTCAATACACTGTTTTGAAACCATTGAGGTCAGTATGTATGAGCATAGTGCTGTCTGTAGAGAAATTACAATTCTTTTTTTTAAAAATAAATCTTTATGACCAATTCCCCATCAGCTATGTGTCTCTCATCCCAACACACACACATACACACACACACACACACAATTTTGTTTCTCCCTTATATTCTAAAAATCACCTTTCACTTTTATCTTTAAAAGATTTTAAAAATGATCAGTATCTTTTAGAAGTTGGTGCAGTATTGTTTTAGAAATAGGAAAAAAATATGTAAATGATGCTTTAAAATTATGATACACCTATTCAATGGAATGCTAGCCTTTTTTTTCCAATTCTCATCTGAGGATATTTTTCCATTGATTTTTAGTGAAAGTGGAAGAGACAGAGAAATACAGAGAGAAATATCAATGTGAGAGAAACACATTGATCAGTTCCCTCCAGTGGGAGCCCAGACTAGGGCAACCGAAGTAAGTGCCCTTGATCAGAATCAAACCCCAGACTTTACAGTCCACAAGCTGACACTCTATCCACTGAGCCAAACCGGTTAGGGCCTACATAGCCTTTTTAAATTAAAGATACTGACATAAAAAAATGTCTGAGATAATTAAGTAAAAATATTTGTAGACTAAGTAAACATAATTTTATTTTCTTTAAAAATATTTGTATTGATTTTTAGAAAGAGAGAAAGGAAGAGAGAGTGAGAGAGAAATACCGATATGAAATTAAAACATGGATAGGCCACCTCCCATATGCACTCTCCCTCCCCCACCCCCATCATGATCGAGCCTGCAACCCAGGCATATGTCCTAACCTGGAATCGAACCCACAACCCTTTGATGTAGGGGATGACATTCAACCAACTGAACCACACCAGCCAGGGCTATATAATTTGATTTTATTTTTAAAATGGCATGTTAACTTATTCAGAGCACTCCAAACTGCTTTGTAGAGGGGTGGGTATTATGATAAATAATTTTCACTTTCTTTGATTCCTGTAATGTTGAAACCTATGAATGGAGCATATTAATTTTGTAATTTGAAAATGTCTATGTATTCTTTCTGAATATCATGTGGCCTCATGCAATGAGGTGCTGGTGATGCAGAGGGAGCTGTGCTCTCTTCCCCTTCAAGTTCTGCCAGGACCCACAGTGAGTCCATGAATGACAGAGAATGAAGTCTGAGGCTTCTTCCTTAGTCCAAGGTTATACACTGCCTCCTCAGGTGCTCAGTTATTATCTAGCACTCTGATATAAATGCATTTATAGGAGCTTTCCAGGAACCATAAAACATTTGAACTGTAAAGAACCTTAGAGGCAGTTTCACTGAACCTCCAGTCATTGCTGAAATGCTCTGTTGAATCCCCCCACCTGGAGGTTATCCCCAGGCTGGCTGGGCACAGAGATCGTAGTGCCCCATAACAGCCTTAGTATTCGTAGGAGTTTTATGATAACCCCTTTCCCCCAACCAAATTTCTAAATGTTGCTTAAAATTATAGATGTTCAATGACATCCTAAATAACTATTTTAATACTATGCCTAGCACAATGCATGGCATATAGTAGCTACTCAAGTAATATTTATTGAATGCATACGTTGATTGTTCACTCTGCTCTGTTCTTTCACCTGCGTTCACATCATATATTTGGGCCACTACATCACACAGTTACGTCATACTGAACTAACAAAAAAGCAATGAATCAGAAACCAAGAAACATGAGTTCTGTTTCTGGTTGTGCTATTTATTATCTGTACAAATGTAAGGAAGTCATTTCACACTTTTGAACTAATTTTTTCTACCAGTAAGATGTGGGGAGGACTGAGGAGTGGATTTTAGCAATTAAATTCTGAAAATAAGCTACAGCATCAAGACTTCTGCCATCCAATATGAATAATTGGGCCTAAGCTCAGGATTTTTCAATCTTACTTATTAAATATGATCTTTATGTGTTCTCTTATTTTGTGTACTAAGTCACATCTCCTAACTCTACTACTTTAGCTACCTAATGTCTGGAAATTTGATAACCCAACTGAAAGTAGAATGAACTGAATGTAGATTTGGTTGCCTAAAGAAACCACCTTCAGCATGTTTGTACTATTATAGACTTTCACCCAGAACCGGTCTTTGAAGTTAGAGTTGAGTGGAAACATTTGAGAAACATCTTGAAAGCAGTGGTCTTAAGAACACCCAGAAAAACAAACAAAAAACAACAAATAAAACTCTGCCTAAGGAAACACACACACACACACACACACACACACACACACACACACTTTTTTTTTTTTTTCATATGAACTGGCTGATACCAAAACTTCTTTTGGGGGGAAAAAAAGGCATTCATTGCTCAGAATAAATATAAAAAACAAACAAATAGAGAACGGAAAGCTTTCTTAGGACACACTTGCCAGTGTAGCTGAAGCCATCATCTGATCTAATTTTTCTAAATTAGATTTAAATTGTCAAGTGGTCAGTCCTGGAGAATATTTTCTAGAAAGAAATGACTTTCGCCCGGAACTGGTTTGGCTCAGTGGATAGAGCGTCAGCCTATGGACTGAGAGGTCCCAGGTTCAACTCTAGTCAAGGGCATGTACCTTGGCTGCGGGCACATCCCCAGTAGGGGGTTGCAAGATGCAGCTGATCAATGTTTCTCTCTGATCGATGTTTCTGACTTTCTAGCCCTCTCCCTTCCTCTCTGTGTAAAAAGAAAATTAGAAATGACTTCATTTCTCAACCCAATGTGTCCATAACGCATTTGTTCAACCATTCCGCAGATTAGGTTCTGAGATAGAAGGTGTTTAATGAAGTCAACAGGGGTGTTACCTTTGTCAGTGCAGGTTTACAAGGATGGATTGAAACCTCACCCTCCATGAGGGAAAAGAGTTTTCATATGCTGATGCAGACAGGTAGCCTGCTGTAAAGCTGCTTTGTAAAAAGCAACAACAAAAATCCCAGCCAGTTTGAATTTCCACTTTCAACAGCATTTCAGTTCTCTTCCTTTGGCTGAAAATTGTCTGAAGCTTAAAATAAGCTTGCTAGAAGCTGCCATCTTTGGAAATCTTCTTAACCATTCTCCATTACACTAATCACTGCTCCAAAGCCAGAAAATATCAAGAATTACTACTGTATCAGAAAAATGCAGTAGTCAAGCTATGTGCAACTGGGCCAGGTAATCAGAAACTAAAGCAAAAGCCTGATTCCATTCCTGGAACTAGAAACCTCCCGCTTAACTTCCTTCCTCTGAGAAACGGAATTGAAACAAGGAGGACTGAGTATAATAATAAATGGCAAAGTATTCTGAAAATATCAAGATGTGTAGACAGGAAATAATCTGAAGGAAACGGGTGTTTTTTCACTGACAGGAACCATCTCTTTTCCTGAGATAGTGAAAAAATAGGGAAGGATGATCATAAAGCACTCTTAAGAGGGAAAGCAAAGGCTGGAGCTTTCAAAAGACAGTTAAGTAAGAGCATCTGAAAAGTCAAATGGTGGGGGGGGGGGGGGGGGGGGGCGGGGTAGGGAGGACCATGCAGCATGAAACTGAGACAAAATAACCCAAAATAAATTCTCTGTGTGATTCAGCAGGAAGTACCACAAAGAAGACTGTATAAAGCGAAGCACAATGGGAGGTGTTTGTTAGGCTGCAAAAGCAAACTGAATAAAAGATGAAGGTACTTTTTTAAATTTTGCATTTGATAGGGAAAAGCAGTTTAGAGAAACAGAGTTTGATGGAGGCAAAGAGCCACCCCCATGTTGTTAATGAGTGCAGAACTTTCAGAGGACCTGCAGAAATAGATTCTCGTTATGTACACCATGACGATGCTGCCAAATACCCCTAATAAAGACAGCTCCATGAATCAGCTCATGGGTTGTTTTATTTTTTAACATTATTTATTTATTTATTTTTGTGTGAGAGGTAATAAAATCATGCTCTCTGACTCCAAGTTCTCATTTTCATTATAAAAAAAATAGAGCTTTGCTGTGGATGTTCCTTTGTGTATTAATTAATTGAAGCAAGAGAATATTAAAAACAATCAACTCCGGTTTTTGCAAAGCCTTCCACTTCTGCCCTTGAGATAAGGGATTGTATCTAGATTCCTTCTCAAAATGGCAATCTGTCCTCCAACATTAACTATGAGGTAGGACCTAGGGGACAGAGTTTGAACAGAACTTCTGAGCTATGAGTTAATATCAATATGAAATGTCTTTTTTCCTTTGGTGGTGAGGTTAAGGCTTAAGAGTCTGGCTGGGAAATTTATAGTTGGATTACAATAGCAATGTGAACCAGAAACCTAAGGCATAAATTCAGGTAGCTGGAGAATATTTTTTAGAATAAAAACTCATGTAATTTTGAAAAGAAGCATCTTGTTTCTGATTTTGAATTTAAGGGAAGGAAGAAGGATTCTGAATTGAGGACAGTGACAGAGGCAAATTTACTTTAAATATAGTAAACAAGATAATTGGTAATATTGTGTACATGAAAGTAGAGACCAGCCTTCCTTGAAAATGATTTTTTAAACTATTGCAAGTTATGGGAATTCCACCTATTGGTATATTTTAAATTCTTAATCAGTGGATAGCAACTCATCAAGCACAAGTGTAAAGGAAAACCGGCATCAAGGCTGTTCTTAGCACAAGAAATTAATGTCAAAACCCAATTCAGCTGAAAATAATGAACATGTCTCAATTTTCAACTGGCAAAAAAAAAAATGTGTTTTGTAAGTTTAACTTTTATCATCTTGTATTCTATTCCTAATTTCTAAAAAAAAAAAAAAAATTGAGACCGTGCAACAAATTGTTCGTTTTTTAAACCCCACACTGGAAATGGGCAGATGGAAGGGGCCAGAAGTCAGAGAAGGCCTCCAGCAAAAGCACTTATATAACATATGCCGCCTTCCTATGTGCTGAAGTGATCCACCCACCACAGCTGCAGGAGAAGGACCTGCTGCTCACCGGGAAGCAGAAACCCTGCCCATCCGTTCCCATATTGATTCTCCTCCTCACCCTGCAGAATCCTGGTTAGCATGCTAAGAAGGTATAGAACAGCTGGACTGGCCAGGTGCATCATCAGATCTGAATTCTGTTCCCGGCCCTGCCACTAATTTGCTGAGTGGTTTTGGGTAGGTCATCTTTGAACCTCAGTTACCTCCTCTGAGAAAGCACAATTCTGGTCTAGAAATGACTCACAATCTCTTTGAGTTCTAACATCTTTTGATTTTTTAAAATCTCTTTTGGACAGAAGGCAGTGACAGATCTGATAGTCGTTATGGTCTCCTACAGGCTGTGGACACCACCTTGAGGGAAGTAATGTTTGTCACTGAGTGCTTCCTCTCTGAATTCTTGAGCCTTTCATATGACCCTTTTTCAACAGGGGTTCCATGAGAGAATGAAACTCTCGGGCACTAAGCCACACCTTCTCTATGGTGAATGATTTTCCTCCTATGCATCTAGATTGGTGCAAACTAGTTATGTACCATCCTTAGGAGAACTGAGCAAATAACCACTCAGGTCAATTTTCAGGTTGTGTGATTCAGAAAGGCTGTAAATTGTTACCGTCCCACAGAATCATTACGGAATATTAAAACTAAAAGACTGTACAGATCATTCTATTCCAATGGTTCTCAAAGTGTGTTCCTAGATCAGAAGCAATAGTGACTGGAAATCTGTTCAAATGTAAATTTTTATTCACCCCAGTGCACCAATTCAGAAATTCTGAGAATAGGGCTCAGCAATCTAGTTCAATAAGCCACTCTCTTGTTTGAGAATCACTGCTCTAGTCCTTACACCTTATTTTCAGATGTGGGGAACAGGAGTGCAAGAAAAGTCACTTGCCCAAGATGGTACCTCTGGTGCCTTAATTAGAGCTGAGGTATTATAAACTGAATTATATCCTCTCCTCAAATTTTTATGTGGAAGCCCTAACTCCTACTGGGACTGTATTTGGAGATAGGGCAGGCCTTAAAGATGTAATTAAGGTTAAATGAGGTCATAAAGCTGGGGCCTCATCCAACGGAACTAGTGTCCTTATAAAAAGAGGAAGAGACTCCAGGAATGTGTGCACACAGAGAACAGGCCTTGTGAGGACAGAGACCATCTGCAAGCCAAGGAGAGAGGTCTCAAGAGAAACCAACCCTATGGATACACCGATCTCACACTTTTAGCTTCCAAAACTGAAAAATAAATTTATGTTCTTTAAGCCACCTCAGCTGTGGATTTTTATTGTAGCAGCACTAGCAAATGAATACACCGGGCTTTCTGATTGTCTTGAGAAGAATATTTCACTTTAATTAAGTGGTTTTTAGAGTTCTGGAACAAGCTTCCAAAGGGCAAAGAAGCAAAGGCATCTCTCTAGGATAGCTGTTCTGTCCGCATGGCAGATAGTGATAAGAGGGCCCTCCTGACCACAAACGTGCACACAGGTCAGACTCTGCTCACACGGTTTGAAGGTTAAGTTCTCCAAACTCTGACTTGTGTTATGGTTTTGCCACAGTAACATGAGAGCTCCTTCATAAAAGGGTTCAAAGCAGCCACTAAAGCAGGAGAAGCTAAGAAAGACTGAACAACTCAGGGGAAGCACTGTTTGTCTTTCCAGAAGGAGCACGCGGTAGTATTGGGACAGATCTCTAGGAAGGGCAGTGGCCAAATGCCCTTTGATAGGGCAGCCCTGGAGAAAAGTGCCTTGTATACACTTCACGCTCAATCTGTGGTCTTCCTTTTCTCTTCCCTATTGGGCCACAAAACATACTTTCTCTGGCATTCCACAGCTCAGGTGATGGCGTTTTTAATCTTCTGAATATGCTGCCTGGAACCCTTGAGGTCACCTTTGACTTCTTGATTCCCTCATCTCTCCTCATAATCAGCAGGCAGCTCCAATCCTGCCCGTTTGGCGTCCGAGGTACCCTACAAATCCTTTTGTCTCTTCTGTATCCTGACTGCCACTACTTTGGATGGCAATTCTGTCATCTTTTGCCTGAACTGGCCTTACTGTTTCATATCCTCTTCAAAATATGGTCAGAAGTCTTCCCTCCAAAACACAAATCTCATATAACACTCTTTGGAATCCCAGCTTCCCTCCCAGTTTGACCTTTGACACCCCCCTATCACCTCCACCAGCTGAGCAGCAGCTCACTTCCCCAGTCCTGACCCCACATGTTCCTTCATTCCTCTGGGTCTATATGTAGTAGTCCCAACTCCTTCTGGAAAATGCCTGTTTTTCTGTGGTGTGTGTGTGTGTGTATGTGTGTGTGTGTAATGTCCTATATGGCATAACAACTCTTGTGTTGCCACCACCAATATAAGAATAAGAACCGGAGTATTACCAATCTTCAGAAGCTCTCTCCTCCTACCTCCTCTCCTCCATCTGTCAGAGGTAGCAGATTCCCTTAATTTGCCAGGGTATTTTAGTCTCTCACTTTCCTTTATAGTTTTACTACATTCACATGTACCTATAAATAATATATTGTTTAGTTTTGTTTGTTTATAAAAAAACAAATGTTTGTTTTTGAGGACTTGCTTTTTTACTGTTATATTTATAAGATTTAACAATATCATTGTGGTAACTTTAGATGATTCACTTCATTGTTCTCTATAAATATATATTATGTACACTTTTTTTTTCATTCTATTGTTGATGGGTGTGTGGGTTGTTTCCAGTTGTTAAACACTATTACCATGCTTGAACACATGATCATATACATGTGCATGAGTTTAGAGGCTGTATCTAAGAAAACTATGGGGCCACAGGATATGTGTATGTTCAACTGTACCATATTACCAGGTAATCCCGCTGTTTTCTAAAGTGGCTGCACTAATTGGCAGTTATGATGTACTAACTTTTTCACCTATTGATAAATTTAGTCTGGTGATATTTTGTTTAGGATTTTGTATCTGTATTTAAAGTGAACTTGATAATTTTCCTTTCTTAAATAATCATTGACTGATTCTGTTTTAAAGATTGTACTGGCAAAAAAAAAAAGGTTGTACTGACCTCTTACATTAATTTAGGAGTGTTTCTTCTCTTTACAGTATTTGAAAGGATTTTGTAAGATATCTATCTGTTGCTTACCCTTTTGCTGTTGTTATAGAATTTGCCTATAAAATTATCTAAATCTTGTGTTTTCAGAGGAAATTTTTGAAATGTTGATTCTTTTTGTTTAATAGTTTATAGAGCATTCCAATTTTCTGTTTTATCTTTTATTTTATTTTTTTTATTGAATTTATTGGGGTGATACTGATTAACAAAATTATAGAGGTTTCAGGTGCACAATTCTGCAACATATCATCTATGCACTATATTGTGTGTTCACCACCCCAAGTCAAGTCTTAGTCCATCACCATTTATCCTCCCTATACTCTCCACTTCCATCATTTTCTTCTGGTACTCATCATACTGTTATTCATGTATTCCCTTATCTTTTAAATTCTGACTGCACCAGATATTTGACAATATTATTCTTAATATTGTTTACACATGCCTTTCTTATTTATATCAGTCTTTCAGTCTCTGAGAAACATTATTAGTCTTTGCACTGCAACACAAACTTTATGTATCACATTCTTCTTCTGCTTTTGCACAGAGCCCATCTATTCTGGATCAGCTCTCCACTGTCAATCCTGGATGAAGGATCATACTGCTAACTGAATGTGCTGACCAGCAACATGCTGTTCCTGTTGAGAGTTCTTTGTGATTTTTGCTACTCTTCTTAACCGTTTTCAGAGCCATGGGCTTATACATCCCAAATATAAGTACAGTGGCCCCCAGTTATCCACAGGGGACACATTTCAAGACCCCAGTAGATGCCTGAAACTACACATAGTACCGAACCCTCTATGTACTATATTGTTTCCTATACTTACATATCTATGATAAAGTTTAATTTATAAATTAGGCAGAGTAACAGATTAGCAACAACACCCAATAATGAAATAGAATAGTCAGAACAATATGCTGTAATAAAATAAAGTTATATGAATCTGATTTCCTTCTGATACACCCATCTGATAAACTGAGATGGCTACGCAGTTATGACCAGATGGGAAGAAGTCTTTACCCGAGGTTCTGCTTTCCAGAGCACCCAGGCTAACACATCTTTTCAAATAAGCAGATTTTGGCTTTGTTTTATGAGTCTTTATTTTTATTTTTGCTCTTGTCTTTATCATTTTCTTTTTCTTCCTTTCTCTAGGTTTATTCTGGTTTTTTCTTTTTCTTTTTCTAAGTTCTTTTAGTTTTTCTTTTTCTAAGTTAGATGATTAATTCATTTATTCCAATTATTGTCTTTTTTTAATAGCAGCCCTTAAGGCAGAGGTCTGCAATCGAGAGCCATGGCCAAAACTGCTCCTGACTGTTTTATAAGTAAAGTTTTATTGGAACATGGCCACACTCATTCATTTGTACCTTGTTGGTGGCTTCTTTTGTGCTACAATGGCAAAAATTAGTAGCTGTGAGAGAATTGTGGGGATAAGTAGTAATATTTATGATTTATTCCATTATAGAAAAAGTTTGCCAACCTCTGCTTTTTTTTACAGGCTGTTTTAGAAATTTTACCTTGTCTAACTTAAAGTCTAAAATTAGACCATTACCTTTGCACAACAATAAAAGGACATAAGAATGCTTTATCATCAATCACTACCTTCCTAATTTATATGTTCTGATTGTCCAGAATTTTGTATATAGTTTTTCTTTTACCCCAAACTTACTTATTGTTATTATTTCATATAAACTTGTTCACCATTTTTATTTGTTTTAGTTTTGTTTTCCTTACCTTTTGCTTCTCAGACTTTCTTTCTGGGATCATTTTTATTCCTCATAAAGTATGTACTTTAGTGAAGTACTTCTTTCTGGGATCATTTTTATTCCTCATAAAGTATATCCTTTAGTGAAGTACTGTTGGT
The DNA here is from genome assembly GCA_027563665.1 of Antrozous pallidus. Lineage (NCBI taxonomy): Eukaryota > Metazoa > Chordata > Mammalia > Chiroptera > Vespertilionidae > Antrozous > Antrozous pallidus. Next base: position 38,152,523 of record CM050515.1, read on the forward strand.
AGCAAACTTTCTCAGATTTGTTTTGTATATAAATGTTTTTGTTTAGTCTTCACTCTTAAAAGACCATTTCACTAGATATATTATTTTTAGCACATAAGGCACAAATGTGTGTTATATGTATATGTTTTTCACAGTAGAATTATTTAATTATATTCTTATTAAAGGAATTGTATAGTTATTATATTGAATGTATACATTATATTGTGTTATTTTTGTCTAAGCAGAATAACTAGAAGCCTTGTCATCACTAAGTGAATCATGGACATTAAGAGTCCATTTTAAGTTAAATTAGTAAGAGTCTATTTTATTTTTTAGCTAAGAGTCTATTTCTAATTTGCTACTAAAAATTACTTAATTAAACTGGACTATGCTTCAGTACATCTCCCTAAAATGTGGACTTAGCTAGTGATCTACTTCATAGAAACATCAGCAAATTAAACAACTATAAGAGAATAGATGGAATAAATTTCAGGACAGGTTATTTTGCCTTCTTAACTATATGGGTGTATCCTAAAGTGCTAGGCATCAAGAATACCTTTATGTTAATATTTGAAAGAGAATGAATCAAGTTTCAAGATGTTATTCTTCCAAAAGGCTTAAAGAATATTTGTCTTGAAAAAACTTATTAGCTCCAACGTATTAAAAAATATACAGTAGGATGAAGAGGCTAAAAACGTTAAACCTTTAAAATAGGTTCTTTCAACTCTGCTCATAAAACTGCACTTGTGAGCAGGGCTCCTGAGGAAGCAGCTACCCGAAAATGAAGTGGGGTCCTCTGAATTTACAGAGCACTGATGAGTCTGTATGCATTACATCCATCAAATGTACCTCCTTCACCCAAATAAAGACAAAACCAAAACACATATTAAGTACAAAGATGTACAAGCACATGGACAAGCATTGACATGGATCAGTGTTTCAGCAAAACTTGGCCTAAGCCACTGCCACCTCACCTGGACCCTGCAGTCACCTTCCAACTAGTCTTCCAGCTTCCACTCCTTTCCTACCACATGGAGTCAAGTTCTTAACCATGTCACTCCTTTCTTAAAACCTTCAAAAGGGCCCCAGCTGGTGTTTCTCAGTGGTTAGAGTGTCAGCCCACACATCCAAAGGGTCGCTGGTTCAATTCCTTACCTGCAATCCAGGTATGTTCAAGAGAATATACCTGGATTGCAGGTTCGATCCCTAGCTCCATCTGGGTATGGGTGGGGAAACAACCAATTGATGTTTCTCTCTCTCACTCTCTCTCCCCCTTCCCTCCCTGCATTTCATTTTCCCTAAAAATCAATGGGAAAAAATATCCATGTGTGAGGATTAACAAAAAGAAAATCAAAAGAATATACTCCCAAAGAGTTCTCATCAGAATGACATCCTAACTCCCTACTAGTGAAAGAGTAGAACACCATGGTCAAGGGTGGAGTCCTCGGAGCTACACCACCTGACTCTGGGGTGTTAACACAATGTGAACTTAGGTAAGTTGTGAGTAAAATGGAGGTAATTACAATGCCACCTAATATATAAGGCTGAAATGTAAGTTAAATGAGTTAATACATAAAGCATTTAGAATAGTATGCTCCACTTGATCTATTAACTTGGCTTCAAGGTCCTGTTATATCTGAGGTCATTTTTTTACCTCTAACTTCATCCTCCCCTTGCTCGTTCTACACCAGCCTCTCCTGCCTTTGGGTCTCTCTCTCTCTCTCTCTCTCTCTTACTCTCTCTTTCTTTCTCTCTCTCTCTTTCTCTCTCTCTCTGTCTCCTTTTTTTCTGTGACTTCTCTCTCATACCATTCAGAACTTGACTAAGATATAATCTTATCATTTTGCCTTAAATAACCACCAGACCTCTCCCCTGATTCTGTATTATTTTTCTCCTTAGCCTTTAGAAGTATATGAAGTTACATTTACTCCTTGTTTTTATGTTCATTATCTGTCTCCCTCACCGTAGTGTAAGTTTCAAGAGCACTACATGCCATGGTTCCTATCATATCCTTAGCGCCCACTACAGTGCCTGACACATAGTAGGAACTCAAAAGTATTTCTTCAATACTAGAATAAATAAAATGCTTATTACAGCATATCCTTAGTCATAAATAACCTGTCAATTATTATGATTGTGAGATAATATTAGACCTGGAACTGAATTTAAAAATTACTTAGCTCCATCCATTGTAGAGACAAATAAGCAATAGCCCAAGTTTGCCAAACAAGTGGCACAGCTAAGACTATGACCCCAGTGCTAATTGGGTGAGTATACTTTTTAAGAGCAAATCCTGAGAAAATGAATATTTCACTGGTTTTATTCAAAATTTAATTCTGTGCAACTGTATCCATAAGACTAATGAATGGTACTGATAACCTGGGACTAGAGTGGCTGTGAGTAGCTATTCCTACTGCAGCTACGATCTCCGCCATCCTGCTGGTAGCGTGCCCAGAATTCCAGTTATTAGTCCACTTATATGAATCAAAGCAATGGAGACTGATTTTAAAATAAAACTACCCAGGCACAGTCTTTGTCAATTTTTAATACCCTAGCTCAGATTAATTCACAGATGCAGTAGCAAGATATCAAACAGAACCACAAAGTGAAGGAACACTGGATGGGTCCACTATGGAAGGAAGAGTTAGAGCACAGGAGAGCCAGACTCTCCTATACACTATATTGACTCTGAGCAGCACCATTTGGTATGTGTGTTGGAAGGCCCAGCAGCACCCTCCAGTATGTGTGTATGAAGATATAGTCAGCCAGTGGGATGCAAATTGGGGAGCAAAAAATAGCATTCTGGCAACTGTTCCTGTAAGATTATTCCATAAAGGATTGAGAAAACAAAAATAAAGAAACTTCTCTTTTTGCTTTACTTAGCATCAGTTTGTTTAGGGGAATGATTATAAGGCATGAGGAAGAAGTTTAGGGAGGTTTGATTGGTACAAGAAAGACAATAGCCAATAAAGAGTATACCCCAATAATTTGGGGACAAAGAAATGTTACCCTGAAATGAAGTCAACAAGAATCATCTTCAGATGTTACTCATGAGATTAATTGGTCAGATGGTGACTCCATAAAATGCAACACAAAAACTGACCACCCTGGCTTCTGCCCAGAGTACCTCAAGACTGTACAAGCAGATGGTCCTGAGAGACCCTCAGGGTCTTTGTCTTTAGACACAGGATCACTTCCTTTTGACCGTTTGCACTGCCGTCTTGATTTAGCAACTATTGCCTTTCTAACTCCCAACTTTTGGCTCCATTTCTTAGATTCTGTAAAATAGCTCCTTCTTGGTGTTATATAACCACAAACGTCTCTCTGTGCAACAAACTCTGGAGTCTCCTGCAAGTCTGGGATGCTTATGCTGGGAAGAAATCAGTCTTGTGGTCAGACATTGAGTAAAAAATACACTACCATTTGCCAGATTGTAAGAAACAGATACTGTAATAGCAAAAGGGTTTGATGCTAAAATACATAATGAGAATTTTGAGAACTAGAGATTAAGCATTTACTAAGTTGGCTCCAGCTTCAAGTATATAATGTTTTCTCCAGTTCTTCTGACCAAAATGCCCTGAATAGAACACCTCTCCACACACTAAAATGAGTAAGCATGATTACAAATATCCTTTCAGGAACATGTTTCCATCTGTCATTATCAATTCTTCAATCATCAGTTTAATGAACTTTAAAAACCCTATAAGTAATTTCTCCTGGTAAATATGAAGACCGACTTTCTCGTTTTTATATAAATCTTTTGGAACTTTTATTAGCATAACCCATGACTCTTAGGAAGTGATGTCCCTGGGGGCATTACATTTTTAATTTTTTTAAGAGACAAAATTAAATATCTGATGCTGACCCACTATTGAAACCCAGCTTAGAACTAACTACCTACATAGCTCTTACCTATATATAAAGTAGAAGGGGAAAATCACTAGCACTTGTGCTTGATACATGATCTAAAAACCTACTCTAAGTCAAGGGGGAGGCAATGGCTTGGGAAAGAGGAGGAGGCGGGAGAGAGTTTCTAGGGTTGCAGACCAGACATGCTGAATAACTACAGAAGGCCAGTAAGCAAGGAACAGCTGCTGTTGCTCTGACCTTACATCTCCTTTATCTGGAGCCCTGATGGCCTACATTATTATTCCAGAGCTACACTTTACTTGTACTTATGCTTATGTTCAGAGAAAGACTGGGAAAAAGAGAGCTAGAAATGAGAAAATAGAGACGCCGCCAATAACAAGGAGGAAAAAAAGAGAAAACACAATGTAAAAGCAGGCGAGCAAGGAATAAAGGAAAACATATGCATGAAAAGGAGGAGGAAGAAGAAAGTAGTCTAACAGGTATACACACATCTGAATGAGTGCGCTTCTGGGTTTATTAAAACACTGCAAAATGATTCAGACATTTCAGTGGCAATATTAGATACAGGACCCAAAGTCTAAGTAATACAATAATTGCATCCATTGTAACTTTTGAAAAGGAAGGCTGTAGATCAATCTTAACTTAAACATGGGAAATATGTGGACTCATCACTGCATAGATGTGATGTCCCCCAAACTATAATGAGGCTCTTGGTGAAAGCAAAGAGAGTATATCTGAAACATTCACCTTAATGATTCCCTGTAGGTTAGAAATAGAGAGGAGGCTCATTTGAAGGTGTGGCAAAGGACCTTAGACCTGAAGAGAGAGATCTGAGAATAGATACCTGAAAATTAGGTGAGAGAAGAAAGCTGTGATGAATGGCCCTCTTGATTAGCACATTTACAAGGGAACAATGCTAAACTTGGAAAGCACTCCAGAATGATAAGGATGTTTTTGAGCAGAACTGTGATAACAGCCCACACAAGGGAATCAATAATTCCTCCTAGGTGGACCTAGAGGTAGAGCTTAGCTGAAACATGAGGTATCATATTTCAAATAAACTTATGATTTCTCCATTTTGTTTTATTAGTTTGTGCTATACGTGTTTATTCAGCAAATGCCATGGGCTGTGTTATGTTGGCCATTGGGGATACATCAGAAACAACAATAAAAATCCAGTCTCTGATTTAATCTTGGATACACACACACTCCTTTTAAACTTCATGGAAAATAGTCTTATGAAGAAAAGAAGATTTCTCTACCATGAAACAAAGTTTGTGCAATGTAATCAAGTACCAGATTATTTAATACAGACAACAATAATTAACAATTACTTTCGAGTCATATTCCTTACTAGACTTTTAGCAAAATGTTAAGCAAACAATGTTAATCCATTTTGAATTTTTATCTATTTTTCCATGACCAAATCATAGGTTACTAAAGGGCAAGAGCCAGTGTATATGAAGTCTATTCAAGAAAGGGTTGCAGCAGAGACCAGTTTGGCTCATTGGATAGAGCGTTGGACTGCGGACTGAAGGGTCCCGGGTTCGATTCCAGCAAGGGCATGCACTTGGCTGTGGGCACATACCCAGTAGGGGGCGTGCAAGAGGCAGCTGATCGATGTCTCTCTCTCATCGATGTTTCTGACTTTCTATCCCTCTCGCTTCCTCTCTGTAAAAAATCAAGAAAATATTTTTAAAAAGAAAAGAGAAAGAAAGAAAGGGTTGCAAAATGCCACTCCTAGTGGCCTTAGAGGGCAGTGCACTCCATGGACTAGGATTGTGGGAGTGCAGGAGCCAAAGTTTAACAATCTGAGGGACACTGTTGGTACTTAACAGCCAGAGTTCTCAATAAGGCCTTTAATAGGGCTATAACCCTTCAGTACTAATCAATTTCTATTTTCTAGATGTGTTTGAAATACCTACTTCTTTTTCTATCATCTCAAACCCCTTGGCCTGAGCCAAGGTGAATCATCTTCTGTAGCTATAGAGTAGTTCTCACTCCATGAAGAAGTAGTTTAGTTGCAACATAAGACTCATCTTTCATTTCCATTTCAGGGGCAAGGCCAGTTCCCTGTCAGGTGAAGTTCTCTCTTGCTAATCACCTCAGACCTCTCAAGTCCAGTCTTTACAGATGCACTTGCTTCAGTGCTCTATATTTGTCTTTAAAAAGCCAACCAGATTCTCAAAGTATCAGATATCCAACTGTGATTTTAACCAATTTTTTAAAATCACCCTTATATAATCTATATCTATATATTCTACTTTACCAAACCATGCATACTGAATTAACGTAAGCATATCTTTTGAAATCTTTAGAATTAATTGTATTTAGTACTCGCTTCGGCAGCACATATAGAAATAATTGTATTCATATTACTGAGTTCTCCATTACCTAATAGGTAAAGGCCAGATCATCTTGATTTGCTCCCCAAATAGTTTTCCAGCCTCATCTCTGAATAGTCTTCCATGTACCACCTATACTCTAGCTTTTATAGTTTCCTGAACAAGTCATATACTTTCACACCTTTGGGTTTTACTTTATGATGATCCTTCTGTCCATTTTTCATTGACCAGAACATTATAGAATTTACCCAGTTAAAATAATCCCTTTCTTCAAGCTTTCCCTGACTCCCTATTCAAAATTAACTATTACTTCTAGAGTGCATAACTTTTACCCTTACTTATCACATTTTTGTCCCAACTTATTGTTAGTTATTTAAATGTTTAAATCTCCTACTATATCTATAATTTCAGTTCCATGGGAATAAGATTATGTATTTTGCTCACCTTTAAATCTCTGGCCCCTAGCATGTGCCTTTCACGTAGTAAATATTCAACAAATGCTTGCTAGTTAGATAGCTAGATGGACAAATAACACATAGCATCTCAGTTACCCTACACAAAAATTAACAGAGGATTGCCAAGCCCTTTACCTATTTGCATAATGTAATAATAAATCATAAATGTAATAATAGTAATCATAAATGTCTTACAATCCTTTCATAAAAGTATTAGTTATTATGTAGGTCAATAGAGATGGAAAAAAATACCTCAATTGGCACATATAAGAAACAGAGAGAAACCTCATCAGTCTATTCAGGAGGAAATATCAGAAGAAGATTCAATAGAACCTGTAGGTCCTAAAGGGGGACCAGGGTTAGGGAGAAACAGAGATATAGAAGTAGAAATAAGCTAAGCAACATGAAAATATTAAAGTATATTTCAAAGCCAAATAAAAATCAATTCTGAATGATTCAATGATTCAATAACTAACAATTAATAAAATGGCTTCTCTTTATCTGTGGCTAGGAGTGAAGGCTAAGTTTTCCTCCAAGCCTACATGGTCACATGCCAGCGGAGGATGCTAGTGTCTGCTGTCCTCAGCACTCAACGACCCCATGGAAATAAAGGAGTCATCTACAGTGGTTTCTGGTTTGTGTACAGTACAGATTAGATATTTGAAAAGCACACAGAAATCCTTTCCAAAGTAAATAATATAATAAACATTTCTCAAAGAAAGCATCAGTTTACAAATATCTAGAAACAAAAACTACAAAAATATCAACAGTCATTCAACTAGTCTAGATGGCACAGCCATTGTCATTTCCGTTTGAACAAGCTGACTTCATATAAGTCATTGATATTAGAAACTGAGACATTAGTCCCCATATTCCAAGTGAGTGACATCATGATATGGCTGGGTTTTTATATCTTCACGGTAACACTTACATCAGCCTCACCAACCTTAGGGCACAGAGAGAGAAACTTAGGCAGAGATAAAATAATCCCCACATCAATGAGGTAGGGATGTGGGGATTTATTCATTCATTCAAGCACCATCCTTAGTACTAAGAATTTAGCAAAGAAGACAAAGACAAAATTCTGCCCAGGAGGCACAAACAGGATATGTAAATAAAATATATAGTATGCTATTTTAGATGTTGATAAGTGGCAAAGGTGAAGAAAAGTAGGCATCAGAAAGATACATTTAACATCAGAATCACTTCTCTATTAATAGAAACCTATTATTTAGTTTCATCTAAGATACCGACATCTATAAAATAAGATTGACATAAAAATTATTAAATCAGTGATGAAATCAGTGATGCTTGGCCTCTTTGCTCCTTGATCCTTATCCTTTACATGCCTTTTTTTTAAATGTAGCCTCTCTTGCTCTTATTTCTCTAGGAGATCCAGGGTAAGGTGCTACAGAATTAAACTTGCCAGCGCCTAGTGACCATTCCTTATCTGTCAACCTCAACAGCCATATCACCAGATCAAGATATTATTCCTGCACAATCTAACAATCTAAGAAAAAAATATAGCAACATCTAAACCCACTCCCTCACCCTTAAACAATACATTTGCTTTGGAGATAAATGCCTAAATCCAAAGGAGTATCTTGAATATCAGGAATTCCATGCACCTTGTCATAGGATGAGAGACAAGTCTGGGGAAAAGGGCTTACATCCACCCCATGGACATATACCTAACATGGAGCCAGAGAGAGGTTAAACCTAGTCTCTTTTACTCCAAAACCCCAATAAACTTACTTTTTAATTTTCTTTTGATTTGGGGAGTTTAGTTCTGGGAGCCTCTTCTGGCTTTATATGGTATTTGCCTTCTTATTTGTGTTTTGAAAGCTTCACCAGGACATGGACATGATTGACATGTTCTCAGCACAGTCAGAGACCAGAGCAAAGCCTCAGGATCAGTCAACATACTTGTCATCACCTACAAACAGCTGGCAGTCAGGCATAGATTCTTGTTGTTCATTAAAAGTGTGATTCTGGGCTGCCACCTTCATGGTTTCAGAAAATTAAGCACAAACACATGCACACCTACAAGTCTGCATTTGGCTGAGTTTTCCAGGGAGCAGGTGGGAGAGCTGTTTAAATTTTTCCCAATTAGTTGAATTAGAAATTATAGTAAATAAACACTTTAAGTAAATCTTCTAGTCTCCTCCCCCGAAATGTTTCCCAAATCACTGAGGAGCAGCTGCTTCGGGATCCCAGGTGGCTGTAGCAGCCGGGTCTGAGCATGGATGCTGGGGACCTGCCTAGGGTACTGGGGTATAGGCTCTACCATCAAGATGAGAATTAAATCAAAGCATATATTGTAGCACCGAAGAGAAAATATGCATAGATGAGTCACATGCTGTGTTCATTATACTTCTACAAACATTACCATATTTAATTATCCCAATAGTCATGAGAAATGTCATTAATATCCCCGTTTTAGAGATGAGGAAACTGTCAGGTCTCAGATCTTGTAAATAGCTTGCAAATGATGAATGTAGAATTCAAACCCAGGTCTGTCTTACCTGAAGCTCTCAACTACTTTCTTAATGGAAACCACGTGTGATAATGATATTGACACTGCTGATAATGATCATGGTGACCTGAAAATAATATGTGGTTTCAGAGAAATCATAAAGTTTAAGGTTGACAATAGGAAAGAACTAGAATATTCAATAGAGAAAAAAATTTAGTCTGGCTAGGCAAAATTTATACTAGTAGTTATTTATATGAATTTTATACAATTATGCCTGATTATGACACAATAACATATTTATGTACAAAAATTAATATCAGAATAACTTTAATCTAAACTGCAAAAATATCAACAGTCCTTCAACTAGTGAGAGTTGGGCACACATATATGTGATGGCACAGCCATCCTCATTTCTGTTTTCGCAAGCTGAGTTCATATAAGTCATTGAGGTTAGAAACTGAGACATTATACCCCATATTCCAAGTCTGAGTGACATGATATGAATATAGAGTTCTCTGTACATACGTAATCAGGCTTCATTATTACCCGGGTTCTAATACGCATGTGTGACATTTCCACAGTATTTTATATTTTATAAAGCATGCTCTTGGAGGACCTCCTTAGGGCCAGACATTATCAGATGTTGGTGAAAGAAGTAGTCAATAGTAATAAAATAGAGCTTTGTTCTGGGGGATCTTGGCACCCAATCGTGTCTGCCTGACCCCTCCCAGTGAATTAGTTGTTATTCTATAGATTAGGAAACTGAGCCTGGAATAAATAAAATAGACAACTATATAGTTTAGTTTTCTATCCACAACTAAAATGGTGAAATATATTGCTAATTAGTGAAATAACCAGATTTAGCACCAAAATCTCTTTCTATTGTTTTTTAAAGAAATCAAAAGCACACCCATTCTGTGTCATTTAGGGAAATCTCACTTGAATTTTTCAAATGAAATTTCCTGTGTACTTAGCCTGATTTAGTTTTCAGTGGTTGAGACAAACTTTATAGGTGAAAATGAAGAGCTAATTTGAGTGATGCGACTTAATAAAAAAAACAAGGTGTACCTAGACCCCCTGTATGCTTGTAACTCTTAAATGTTTAACTAGGTAAATATTTACTCTCATCCAGGGAGGGGAAAATTCTTAAGAGTGACTAAATAGCTAACATTATCCAACTTAATTTCATGGAAATCAGTGAGGAGCAAAATGAGAATAATGTTTGAGAGAGGAGGGGCTGAGCCTCAGGCTTGGGCCACTGCCCAGGAGCAGGGCCCCCAGAGGAAAGGGCACTAAATATGTAACAAGAATGAGCTTTCCATTAGGTTCATGCTTTATATCGACAGACATGAAAACGGATCAGAGAAGGTGCAGAGCTAGACCTTTACAGTGGGATGACCTTGCATTGCTGAAAACACAGCAAATTCCCAGGAAGGTAAATTTCCAGTTTTAAAACATAGTTGAAAAGAAATCTCCCAAACCAAGGACAATGAGTTGCTAGTGTTTAGGCTTCTCTAAATCATCTTGACTATCCCTTGATGTGAGTAATCAAATATTGCTGAAGGAAAAGCCAATCAAAATTTACATCAAGAAGCCTTACAACGTAGTCCCTCTGAGAATTGGCTATCAATATGTGTTCTTGTGGCCATGTCCATTCCAGACACCTTTCCACCCACAGAGCTTAGTCTCATTATAGTTCAGCAGGATACTAGGAATCAAGATCACAGAATAGCTATAGGGTATCATCCTTTGTACTTTTCAACTATAAAATGAATGTGCAATGACATTTGGAGTAATGTCAATGTTTACACTGTTTGTTGAGAGAATATTAATAGCTAATACATATTTATTGAGGACTTACTATATGTTGGGCACTCTTCCAAGCACTTTATATGGATTAATTCATATAATCCTCACAACCACCCTTTGAGACGGGCAATATTTTTACTCTCATTTAACACATGAGGGAAAAGGCACAGAAGTTAAAAAATGTCTCCAAGGTCACACATTTTTAATAAGAACATTTTATACTATAGAAGTATGAAAATTTTAAATTGTTATAAATTCATTTGAAGTGACTGATGTTCTAGCTGCCTCAAAATAAGACTAAGTTCCCTGACACTCAGCTGGGGGAGGCAGGGGATGTGAAGGTGTCGTGCTCACCTACATAATTCCATGACTTGTTCAGAGCCAGACATCAGGATGTTGGTCAGTAAATGTTGAATAGATACCCTACTTACTCTGAATTTCATGATATCTATATCCTTGTGACAATTTTAAAGGGTGTTTAAAAAGCTAGCACAATCAGAATTCATTTTGAGGATCAAGTCTATCATTTATTAAACCTCATTCATCTGTCTGCCTGCCCATCTCTCTCTTATACACTGTGATTAATGATACATTGTCATTTACGTTGACATTCTCATTTAAGGACATTGATTGTGAGCCTGATCCTACTCATAAAAATATTCATGCATTCTAGGGAGCACATTTGCTCTGAATCTGATATTTCATCCAAAGCTTCAAACTGGCAGGCAGCTCACAATCCTGCTGCAGTTGTGTTTTGCTTGGCTGGCAGTGTTTAAGAATTTTGTTATTTGAATGAATCTGTAGACCAGTCCCACCTTTCTTTGCAAAAAAAAAAAAAAAAAAAGGAGGGGGTGGCGAGGTCTACTCACACATTTAGTTACCTGCCTGGATCCAAATTTTTTAAGTTGTGAGCTCTGACCTAAATGTACCTAGGGATTTGAAGTCCACGGAAATTAACACCGTGTGTCCATGGAGTTTATAATCTGTGGTTCATGCTTCAGAGTGATAGGAGCCTTTTCAGGCAATCTGGCAATAAATAACTTTATTCCAAGCTATTCCCTCCGTACGCTGTATGCACACCTACTTCTTCTCTTAGAAGAAACTTGGGGTCCCTTCACTACTATTTTTGAGTCAGCTCTGATATATAATCACCATTGATGATTTATAAATGGATGAACTAAAACCCAGAGAAGGACAGACAACTTTACAGGTATCTGGCAGTAGAAATGCCACCAAATAGAGCAAACACTTTAGCTCTCTGAGCTTTGCCTACTTGATTGGTATGTTTCCTGTTATGTTTTTCATCCTAAAATGACTCTTACAAATAAATGAGATTTGTTCAAGACAACACTATGATTTATCCTGGGACACCTCTTTTCTTGCCTGCCAGGACAGAAGAGAGGATGACTTGGTGGGGAACCACTGCTAAGGTTACCAACAACAGCCACGTGTCCTGAATAGTAACAATGAAGGGGGTGATGAGGGGCTTGCCCTCCTCCAGGAGTAGCTGCCCTATTTTGACTTGACCTCTTGGATTCAGCCTTTGGTCCAATATGGAGTTGAGATCAACTGGATCTCTCTTACTGGCCTAGTATTACTTACAGTCTGGACCTGCTCATGGCTTAAAGTGCCGCAGTTCTAATCAATACTTCTTACACTGTGGACACCCATGTGCCATTGATGGAGAACTTTCCATTTCTGAACTCTCTCCGCTTACGCACATTAAAGAACTCAACTGTGAGATTATTGGAGAGTAAATGTCAGGCCCTGTCCCTGGTTTGTTGAGAAGCCTGTACCTTCCAATAAGATCCTTTCCTATTTGCTGCATTGGGAGATATGCAGGTCTTCTTGGCGTTGTCTCTTTTTGCTATAGGAACTGTTCTAAGTTGGTTTCAGGGACTCTGGATCATTTTCTTGGGATATGATGAGTAACATATCAACAAATATGATAACTAATAGTGGAATTTTGCTGCTCAAACACTTTTCTACTTTAGGAAGGCTGTGCCTTAGTTCTCACTTAGATGTAGAATACCTCATCTTATAAAAATCTGAGACTTTCTTTTTCTGATTGTTGTCCCTGATTTTGAATTATTTAAAATGAAGTATTTATGAGCACCAGTCCTGGCTGCAAATAGTGCTTTTCCCAGTGCCTACCATGAGGTTGGCTACCTTCTCCTGTGTAGCTCAAGGCTTCCTCGCCTCTGATCAAAGGTCATAAACAGGTACAGATGCAGTCTCTGTGGCACTACCCCCAGAACATAGACTGCTCTGCCCTGATGCTTCTTCTGCCCACTCAGGGTTCTCCTACAATGTAGTCAACAAACTCATTAGTCAACAGCCAAATATCAACAGTACAACGATTGAAATTTCTTTTGAGAGCCAAAAACCGACTTCTGCGCATGGGCCACGAAGTTTCAATCGCATTGTATGTGGTATTTTGTGGAAGAGCCACACTCAAGGGGCCAAAGAGTCACATGTGGTTCGTGATCCACAGTTGGCCGACCACTGTCCTAGAACCACTACAGTGCTCACTTAGGTTTGCTCCTCTCGACAGTATTCCCAAGTAATCTTATCTTTCACCAATTCAATTCCTATTCCTTCAGAAATTGGTTCTGCTCAGCCGTTAATGATGCTAACCACTAATGGTACCAGCTGAGGTAACAACTTTGCATCTCAGTATTTTGATAGAAGGAATTTCTTGAGTCAGTTCTTTATCCCATAGGAAGACCAAGGAGAAAGACAGCCTCTGTACATGTGTCACACTGACATCGATACCAACCCAGATTTTTATTCTTATACTTTCCTTACAGCTGTGCTGCCTTGCTCATTCCCTGGTCAGTTCCATAGCATAGATTAACATATAAACTGAACTCGGTGGAGAAATTGTTGATGGCTAGTGAGATTCTACACAGACAGCAACAGCTCTATCTCAAGAGTTCTCTCCTGTCTCCATTGCACCTTTAAAGTAACAATAGCAAGCAGATGCCATCCCAAAAGGATGGCTCAGAGGATGGCCTCTTTTGGGGTACTGAGTCCAACAAAAATAGTTCTTAAATAGATAAGACCTGAAATCAATGAGGAGTTCACTATCTACGAAGGTGGAAGGTGAATGAAAAACAAAACACACAGAAAAAAGGGGTCTGGTGCCTCAGTGTCTTCTACCTGTAAGGCTGTGTCCCACCTAAAAGGAAAAGAGCTCAGCATAGTCCTGCAGAGTCAGCAATGTACCCTGAGCCAGAGACAGGAGGAACAGCATGTGAGGAGAGGAGACACAGCTCTTTTGTTTTTGAATATTGCATCACCAGTCTCAGAGCTGATCTGAACTTTGGTTTCTAACAATCAGAAATGACATAAGGAGGGGGGAAATAATCTTGGTACCTCACGAGGCCCATCCCTGTAGTAGGATCAGGGCTAAGGTGCCAGCACTTTCTCTTCCCTTGCTCTGAACTGAAGAGATGCTATGATGGCAAAACTCACTAGGACAAGGGAAACTGCAGTAGCTGGAAATGTCTTTGTCCCTAAAATATCCCACTGACGTCCAAAAAGGGGATGGCTGAGAGAACACTAGTTTGAAGCCCTAAAGATGGGACTTGGCTTGCTGGGCAGAAGTAGTGCCCTGCAGCCTCAGCATTGGCTGGGCTCCCACCACAAAAGTATCTGCTTCATCCAGGTGCAGCCAACAGGAACTTTTCAGAGGCCCTGACTCCCTAAGCAGACATGACAGAAGCAGCAAAATCCTTGGGAGGAAAAGCAGAGCTGTTTACAGGAAAGCTGGTCCCAATTCTCTAGGGGAAAGAAAGAATGGTCTTAAAGAAGTGGAAGGGAGGCAGTGGGAAGGATAGCTTTGAAAGGAAGAGATATGGGATTCAATAAGAAAAGGTGGTCCTATAGGAAATAATTGCTCAGGTTATTTTCTAAGAAGACAAAAAATAACTGAATTTTCTGTTTCAAGCTCAGAATCCAGGAAGCCTAAGTGGCCTCATGGAGAATATTGCATCAACTGATTTACCTTCTCCATCGAGTGTTTTAGTCAAATCACTTGAGAAAAGTGGCCAATTGCTTGAGTCAAGTAATTTCCCAGATAGATGTACTGGGGCTAGACCAACACTGGAGACGATGTAATGACTCTAAGATGAAAGGGAGGACCTGTGGCAGAAAACATCCGAGAGAGGAGAAATGTAGTTCTGTTTCAACAAGATCTACTCACAGTAGGGTTAGTTCCTAGTGCAGGAGAAACACAAAGATAATATCCTACAAAGCATACATTCTCCTCTCTTTGGTGGTATTATTGAAAGTACCATTGCCTCTCCCCATACTTCTGTGAAGTTGTTAAAGCAGGTCCTATCTCCATTTGGTGGGGCAAATGAAACTTCAATTTTCTTAAGTGACTTGTCAAGGTCACAGCCAACTAGGACTAGAAAGAAGAATTTCTGCTTCTAAGTGAAAATTTAAATTACATCATTCCACCCACTGGGTAAATCTTGTATTAAGGGTTCCTTAATCATAGAGCTGATTTAGAAGGATTTATATGGATGTGGAATTATGGGACATGAACTAAAAAGTATTGGTATCTGAAGACCTGGGACTTCCTGGGCCTACACAAGAGACTGGTACAATTCACTTGGAGGGTGCCAAATGTATTAGTAGTAAGGTAAAGGAACAATTAAACTATGAAATAAAATGTCCTTCACAGAAACAAGTAAAAACAGACAATCACAAAACAAGCAAAAGAGGCAAATAAACACAAACATAATAAAGACACATTTAAATACAAGTTCTTTAAAAATAATCATCAGAGTATTTTGTTCTCCAGATAAAATCTTTCTTCTGCAACATTTTCTATCTTCTGGATCAACTCTAAGAAACCCAAGAAATATTTTCCCTTTAAATCAATTTTGAAAAAGGAGTAAAGAATTGTTTTTAAAAACCGCATTTCCCTGAAGTGTCCTCATTCTGCTTAGCATTTAATTTTTAAATATATTTTTATTGATTTCAGGGAGGGAAGGAGAGGGAGAGAGATACAGAAACATCAATGATGAGAGAGAATCATAGATTGCTACTGGGGATAGAGCCTGCAACCTGAGCATGTGTCCTGGCTGGGAATTAAACCCTGACCTCCTGGTTCACAGGTTGACACTCAACTACTGAGCCACACTGGCTGGGCCACATTAGCATTAAAAAAAAAAAAAAGATTCACAGACATCAAACATACTTACTTCAACTACAGGCCTGTCTATCGTCTCACTCTCAAACTTGGCTACAACACATTCCAAATATTTCCAAGTTCACTGTCACCATCACCTCTTCCCCAGTAGCTCAGCAGCTTAAAAGCCCTTAGGACAACCCTGGCCATGGACTATCAGTGCCTAGGAGGTAAGAGCCACCACCCCTAGTCCTGATGCAGTTTTCTGACACAAGCTAATTCCTTTGTGAGTAGGATCTAGCTTCCTTCCCACAGCAACAGTGTCATCTCTCTGACAAGGAGGGGATATTGGGTGCCCAGCTGCTCTGATATGGCTCTTTATTAAAATGAACTCTCTGAAGGCAAGGGAGAGAGTCTGAGAAGGGTGGGACGGGACCTTGGGAGGCTCAGAGTATGGAAATGTTGTGAGTTTTTCTCATTTTATTCACCAAACTAATTCAGCCCAACAGCTCTCCAAAATCATACACTGGGGTATGTGGACCTACCTTCCAGCACTCCGTCCATTACTGTTCAGTGTCACCCTGAGCTGCTGCGCGTGAAGGAAGAAGTCACTCGTGTGTACCCCCTCCCCCTGCCTCCTTGAGAAAAAGCTATCAAAAGCACGACACTGGCATCACGCAGCTGTTACATAAACAGACTCCAGGGAAGGAAGAAGCAAGCAGTAACCTATAAACCACCAAGTGAACGTTCACTGTCATCCCAACCCGGGACAGCCTGCTCTGGAGGGACGTGCGCTCACAGTAGTGCCACAGCTCAGATGCAGGGGTTTGTCCCGCTAACCCTGCAGGGCAGAACCCAAGACGATGGTATTGCTCTCGATTCTTAGCCTGGTGCCTTCTCTTCTTCCTTGAGAGCAGCACATTTAGATAAAGGAGGACAACTTTCTACAGGAAGGGCTAAAAATGAATAGAAACGAATGTCTACTTAGTCCTGTTTCAATGAACTTGGTGGTGGAGAGGCATTTAAAAAGAGAAAGCTGTGGTATGTTAAAGCTTAGAGGCTTTTCTTCCTTTCTTTTTAAATGGACACTATAGTCTAAGGGGGAGCACTGGGAGGGGAAAACATCTCTGCCTGGCTCTCCTGAAGCATGACGCGGTGCCAGCTCCCCGAACTGTCTGGAGATAGAGTAATTGTCACTCTTCTAACTGTAACTTCTTGCTTTCAGATCAGCGGCTGGCGGGTTTATCTGCCTCTGAGCAGCTTCGAAGCCACGTCAGTGACACTGGCTACGTCAGCAAGAGCAGTTGGAAGGGAGGTTGATGCCACAGCCAGCAGCAGTGGGAGGAAAATTTTAGCCTTAAGTAAAATTCTTAGGTCTATTTGTCTGGCTGACTCTTCCTCACTGACTTGAACGACTGCCAGTGACTTCAGAGACCAGAAGATGATGTGTAGTTTTGCACAGCTGTTTTCAGCGTTTGGGTACAGGAGCATTTACTTAACATCATCTGCTCCCACTTCCAAACCCCTTGTGCAGAGCCTGCCCCCTGCCTGGGAGGGGGCGGGCTTCGAATGGATCAAAGGATGCAACAAGGTGAACATCACCACCCAGCAAGTGTCTAAGGCCCCACTACCCATGCCTTATAGTCATGGCTGCGGTGATCCTGGCCTATTTCACACCATCGTTATGTCTCGCTGCTTTCATGTCTGTCACTGTCATAATAAGCACAACACCATAACCACCGATTTGATGAGGATCCTCGACATGATGCTATCCTGTGGTCTATTTTAAAAACCTATGCTTCTGGAATGGCAAACCTGTAAAGTTCCTGAGTTTCAAAGATAGGATTCTATTTCATCATTATATCAACCACCTACTAGTCCAGAACAATGTTATGGTGAGGAGGCATTACATGACTGACATATGATCAAAATGCTTTAAAAGATTTTGTTTTGGGGAAGAAAGAAACCCTAAGATAAAAGTAGGTTGGGGAGTTCAAACTGAAATAACTTCTCAAACCAAGGCATATTAAAAAGTGAGAAAACTCCTGTGCTGGCACAGCCCTGTCTTCCTGAATCCCTGAAGAGCAGCAAGATAAAGACAAAATTTTACGCAGATCAAGACTTAAAGTGATTGGGTTCAAAGAAATGATTTGGTTTTATTCATGGATATGGAAGGAAAGGATCAAAATTCGGAAAGCAGCAGTTTTCCTTTCAGTATATTCTCAAGACTCTAACCTCTGGAATAGTGCTCAATGCCAGGCTCTAGTGGAAATTTAATTTATCAATATGTAATGACAATCATCAGTAACTTGCAGGGGAACCATGGCCAAGACGTTGATTTTTCTGTGCCTCAGTTTGGTCACCTCAGCCTATTTTTCTGTCCAATAGGCCAAAGATGAAGAAGTTAAGCTGCTTCGCAGGGTTACTGAGGAACACACCTAAAAATACTTAAGGTGATTATGAGAAGAAAAAGAAACAGTAATGTCACCTTTGGAGTCTCTTGCCCTATGCTTACTTCTAGCTCTTTCTGGAAGCCATAATTGACATGTGGTACCTCTGCAACAGGGGCCCTTAACATTAGTCCTGGAACCCAGGGGCTATGGATGGGCTTTACCAGTAAAAAGGAGCAAGATGCCCAAGACATAAAAGTTGAAGAACCACTGCTCTGCAGGAAGCCTTAATTACAGGTTTACTTAACAGTCACACTGCCCCATAGAAAAGAAAAGTCAGGGAGGTAGTCACTGAGGCCAAGAGAAACATGTGAGACTGGGATCTCGAGAAAACCACCAGGATTTTGCCTTGATCCTCTGGGTCATCTCTTCAACACTGACCCTATCTATCAGAAAGGATTTTTTTTTCAACCAATAATGCCTAGAAGATCACTGATAATAAGCAGAAGAAATGAGAGACTGAGGAGGGCACAAGGCAGGGAGTACCTGAGCTGCCACCCATCCAATACACCTATTAGACCGAAAGCCTGGGAGCTCCACAGGGCGTTGAGAAAACAGGCAGCTTTGTAACAAAAGGGCTGTGAACAGGGGCGACTGTGGGCCCCATCTTGTGTGCACTGTGAGAGAGGAGGAGGGGGTCTGGGTCTGCAGATCAGATAGATGGCTTAGTCTGTAGTATCGAAAGGGTGGTGGGTCCCACTGTCTCCCAAATGAGATTTAAGTCCCAGCCCTGATAGAGAAACCAGGATTGGAAGAGAAACGAAAAAGAATTGTAAGAATGCACTTTAAGAAAAAGAAGGAATGGTCCAAAAGATGGACAAGAGCTAAGTTGTGATTTTCAGAGACCAGGTCAGAAGGGTACACAAAAAGAAAGGAGGGAGAGTAAGAGAAGAATTTTGTTCTATTTTCGCAGAGTTAGACAGCACATATAAAAGGATCTAACACTTATAGAGCAATTTACAGTTTACAAAACATTATGACAGTCATTATCTCATTTAATTCTTATCACTCTGAAATGCTGGTTATATTTTCTCCATTTTACACGAGGAAATAGAGGCTAAAAAAGAAGGATTAATTGATTTGTTCAAGGTCACCTGGCTGAAATCAGAGCTGAGGTATACCCCAATCCTCCCCCCACACACACACCACCACCACACACACACACTCATCCTGCTTGTCATTCACCTTTGAAAGTCTTTTCATTAACTTCTAAAGGGCAAGGTTGGTGTGGCTACAACAGACACCCCTCACTCCACACACACACACACCCTTCCCCTAAAATCTGGGGCAGAGCAGCGTGCTCCGGTGCCAGGGAGGGGACCTGAGTGACGCTGAGCCACACACCGGGGTTTCCCTGTCCTGCAGGGCTCCAAGGAGCCAGGAGCAGAAGCCAAGGTTCCTCAAATAACGCTCCCGTGGCAGCTGCCGGCTTGGGGCTTAAGGTGCAAGGGACAGCGCTGGGTGAATTTCCTTCCCAGCCATCCCGAACTGGGACCGAGCGTTTGTGCCCGCTCTTGGCGTTCGGATCCCCTGGCTCGCCCCTGCCCCGCAGGTTCCTCCGGAGGCTCCCCAGCCCGCGGGGCCGCCTCTGAGGCAGGGTGCTGGGGTGCAGAGTTAGCGGTGACAGAGTGGGCCGACTCTGGAGCCAGATCTTCCACTTCTGATCCGCTGGGTTAGGGCAACCACGAGCAAGCCCTGGATGGAAGTTTGGGCACCCAAGGTTTCAGGTCAAGTAGCAAGTTGCCAGGAGAGCGTTAGAGGTGGAAGTGAAGATCTGGGATGGGGATGGAGGTAGGGGGGAAAGGGACAGGCAGGAGAAAGAGCCTGTCCCCACGTAGCCCCTCGCAGCCACGCGGGTGAGTGGCTGGTCCGCCTCTGCAGCCCACGGGTGCGGAGAACGCGCCGGGCACCGGGCACCAGGCACCGCGGCGCAGCGCAGCCCCTCCACGCCCGGCTCCGCGCTCCTCCGCACCTGCCCGCCACCTCGCCTCGCCACAGAGACTCACAGTCCGCAGGAACTGGATCTCGTCCTCGCCGCCTTCTCCCACTTCGGCCATGGCTCCCGAGACGTCGGCGCGGCCCCAGCCTCCGGCGCTTCTGCTTCCCCGGCAGCCGCTCTGCGTGCGTGCGCTGGTGGCTGCTGCGCTCTTCTCTGCTCTTCTTCCTCCTCCTCTTCTTCCTGGGCCCCTGGCTCAGCTCAGCAGCGCTGAGCTAATTCCCGACCATATATAGGGAGCTGGGCTAACACTCCACTGCACTGCAGAGCGCCAATGCCAACCAAGCAGCCCGCCCACCTCTCTCACCTCTCACCCCAGCCAAGTGCGCTGCGGCCGTGGGCCCGGTGAACAGTGCAGCGCCCGGCGCTCGGTGAGGGCGGTGCGGGGCGGCGTGGCGCGGGGAACACGAGTGGGGGCCGGCGGACCTCCCCTCACTGCACCGCGCTGCGCCGCACTCTCAGCGGAGGCATGCACCTCGCGGCGAGGAGAGGGTGTCCCTTACCCAGTTCAAATCCACACACAAAGGACAGTTGCTTAGGTCCAGCGCAGCAAGACTGAGCACCAACCCTCTGCCCACTTTGCTCTTGTGATGTGTTTGTGTGTGTGTGTGTGTGTGTGTGTGTGTGTGTGTGTGTGTTGAACTCGAATGCCTTGTTCCAACCTTTTTAGTGCGTTGGAAGGCTGAGAGGGGTGTGCCTGTGGTTTTCTGAGAGGCAGGGAGAAAAGGGTGCAGTGAGGATGTGTATTCATTCATAGGAAAGTTTGCTACTCTGGGGACAGCCCTTTCTGCACCATAAGAGAGACCCTGTCCCTTCAATATCCAAATGGTATATTTCACCAACCCCCTTGATTGTCCATTGCTGCTGGACAGGGTAACTTTTCTCTGTGCCTTAAGAAGCTTCCCGAGCTCCCGTTCCATCCGCAATACAGAGGTCAGATGGCATCAGAATTCTTTCTCTCTGCCTACCTCTCATCTCCTAGACTTATTCAGCATTTTTTGGTGTCAGCTCTGTGGACACTAAAAGGGACAGAGGGAAGTATATACAGTGGGACCCCTTCCACGTCCTTGGGCTGCTGACATCCCACTCAGCCCTAGGTATTTAACTGGGGTTGAAAGCTGTCTGGATTGGTCCTCACCAAAGCTGAGAGTGCAGGGTGCCCCCTTCTGTTTGCTGGCCAGCAAGCTCCAGTGCAAGAGCATTCCAGAGAGGGGTGACTAGAAAGAGATGAGGACTTCAGATGAAGAGAAACCCAGAGGATAGATGGGTGACAATTCTGGCCTGATGGTAGCAGAGGAAACCAAAGCCAACCAATTTCACATTTCCTTTTGGCCCTCTCTCTCTCTCCGTTCTGTCTTAAGACTTCTTTCCTGAGCTCAAGTCCCACGTTTTCCACTAGACATCAGAAATGTGAGGGAAAATATAACGTGTTTTTTTTATATTGTATTCAAATTGCTTCCTTCTAGAGTCTGCACTTTCAGCCTACTTTCTCTCCTGAAACCTGCCAAGAATAAGTCAAACCCTCTGCACATTGTGGCCCTTCACATGTTGGAGGGCGTCTGTCATGCCCACCTCTGTGACCCACCATTCTAGTGTTGTCTTCTCTTGGCTGAAGATTCCTCTTCTCATCACCCATCCCCTGAAACACAGTTTGCAGCACCCCCACCCTCTTTTTCATCTTCCTGCTAAATTGTAGTGCTCTCCTTGTTTTAGACTGTCTGTACATGCAGCTTAAACTTAGATGGGATTTGGAGCAGCTCTAATGGCACTTATCATGTTTGCATTTAACTGGAATTTCTAGGGTTGGTTTTTATCTCTTCCACGTGAACCACTAAAGTCAAGTCTTCCCCATTAGGGTCGTATCCAAGTAGTGAAGTACAAACTTTAAAAGTATTTTTCCTATTGTAATTTATCTTATTAGTTCTGTCTATGTTTGCTTCTTTAAGATTTTTTTAAAATCTAGATTCTCCCATCCAAATTGCTAATTATACCTAAACTATGATATGACATACCTTTGGTGAACCACTAGACACCTTCTTAGCTTAACTTTCATATATTTGTTTATGATTATTTAATAGGTAAATAACCTACCTAAATATATTAGTTTGCAGGGCAAATTTCTTCTTATTCATTGTGATATTACAAATAGATTTTCTTTTTACAAAAGAAAGAGGGAAAGGAGGGCTAGGGTAAGATATAGGTAGGTAGGTAGGTAGGTAGGTAGATAGATTTATTTGAAACTTTGGGCTCTGACATATATTTTGTTATTAGTCCTCCAATCAAGCCTGGGAGAGAATAAACTAGGGTTAAGTTACCTGTCTAAATTTATGTATCTGGTAAACGGCAGAGCTGGCATTCAGACTTGCATTGTCTAAGTCTAATACTTTCCAGTACTTTTCATACTATCTTTGTATCAGGACAGAAAGGTTGAAAATGTCAGATTCAAAACTGAGTCTCTCCCAAAACCAGTTACTCTTTGTAGAGAGCAGAGAACTTGGGCCTTAGTAGCTACTGTATTCTCATCTGAAAAAATCAAGCTTGCCATGGTTTTCTGGAGAAAGCCATCAGCCATTATTAGTCAGGTGCCCACACCTAACCATTCAGTAAGGTGCCCACAGAGTAATAAAATATATTTGGGTATTTTATTTTATTTGAATGTTGGGGTATGTGTAGCTGATGCCAACAGCATCTGGAAAGCACATAGAAAGCACTTAACAACAGTTTTAGGCTTGTGGGACCAGATTAGAATATTCTCATTTTATCTTTTTAACACTGCTGTACCTTTTACATATATAATTTTCAAATACCTGACAAAATCTGAAGCCTAATTATTGAAATAAAATTTGTGTATTTTCGGAGCTCCATTAGCGCAATCGGTTAGCGCGCGGTACTTATAAAATTTGTGTATTTTCCCCTCTGACAGATTCTCAAATGAAATATTGGTCATGAGAGTTTTCTCATATAACAGGGTCTCTTATATGTGTTTTACCAGAAAGATTGATGCAGTTTTAAAATACTGATGAAAAATGGCCATAGTAATTTAGTATCTCATTTGGTATGCTTTGTTAGTCATGGTGGCCAACTGCTCACATGGTATTAATGAGTGTTGTGAGTTCAATTCCAGCAGGACTGGTTAGCTTCACTCTGTGTACTGGCCTAAGAGACTGGTACCTTCATTCTAGATAAGAGCCTTAAAAAAATCTTTGTTGATTTAATCATAGGGAAGGCAGGCTCAAGTCTGGTGACTAACTAAAACCTACACAAAAGCTAAGAGACCACACTGTATAAAGATAACTTCATCAGATTATTGGAGTTACGTTAAACTCTACATAACATTGAATCGGTCTTCAATATCCATTTCAGTGTCACCTCCCAACTACAGGAGTCATTTATTTGCTGAAAATAGGTTTCTTCAGTGAACTGTGTTCATGGCTCTGGTCTGCCTAGGGAAAGTATAAAGGGAAATGACAATAACTGTAGACATGGGGGGCTGACTCTGGGAGCTGTCATCTTTTTTTGATATATTACCATATGCATAAGTACTACCCATATATTTACTGGAGATTTACTTATTTTCCCATTAGTGCTTTTTCTTCAAGTGTTTAAATTGTGACGTTCTTTTATTGGTGGTAAGGCAAGAAAGTATTGCCACGAAATAAGCCCATTAACCAAAATTAGTCCTAAAGGAACACCTTGCCTTTAATTTGGTGCCAGTGAGAAGGGTGGCATACACACTTACAGAATGCTGATGTTAAGAAATGTTTAACATTCATTTCCAAGATAATTGCAATAAGCTACTAAGTTGATATATTCATTTGGTTCAAAGAATTGAAAGCCAAGAGCCTTATTAGTCACATGTCCACACTAGCCATTCAGTGAGGTGCCCACAGAGTGATAAAATTTACCTTTGGACCAAAGAGCCTTGACTTAAATTCCTTTCTTCAGCAGGGAGGGGACCGGTGCAGAAAAATAGCTTTAGTTTTCTGATATCTTCTTTATCAGATATTTAATCTCTCATTGCAACTGCTTAACACAGGCAAGGATCCACAGTTAAGCATACCTCTTGTAGCTGAACACATGAAATGTCTTCTTTTTTTTTCTGTCACCTTAAAATTGGAAGATCAAAATTAATATGCCATTCTGGGGAAAGGCTCCTGAACCCAAACCACTCAAGAAGGGGACATGGGCCCAGAGGGTTTTTGACTCTGAGTCTTAGCAGAGATGGAGGTACACTGGGCACACCTGCAGAAGCTGTGTGTTATCCATTGAGCTGATCCATCTTCAGGACATCTCCAGCTGGAACCGTTTGTTAAAGCAATAGATGAATCCAACCACAGTATCATCGCTCATTTTTATTTGCCTCCAGTCAACCTCTGTTTAACCTCAAACTTGTACTGTGGCTACTGTGTAACATAAACTTTGACTTGAGGCAGATGAGGGTTTGAGTCCTGGGTAACATTATATGACCCGGAGAAAGTGATTTAAACCTCAGAGCCTATTTCATCTTCTAGGAAATGGGGATAAAAATATCTCTTTCTCAAAGTAATGATAAATAACTCAGTAGTTGGAAAATGGTTGCAAGTGTCTTGTAAAAGCGTAAGATCCTGAGGTATTTCTTGCAAATCTTCCCCTTTCCTCCTTTGTATTGGTTTCCAATGCCTGCCCTTCAGCTCTGTTTGTTCCTGTCTCTAAACATTCCATTCTCATTTGACTTTTCATGAGGCCTTTACACACACACACACACACACACACACACACACACACACACACACAAAATAAGACACAATGTCTTTGATTTAAGAAAACAATTTACTGCCCCAGTAAACAAAACATTCTGGGCAGATCTCATGCCTGTTAAGTGAATGGTGAACAACAATGCTGTTTCTGTGTTTGTTTCCTAAGGAGTTTTTCTCTGAGCTGTATTGTGTCTGCATCTTAAATGAAAAATATGTTCCGTTGCTATGTCATATTGAAATTGGAGGCTTCTTCTGGAAGGAGGGGCTGTCATCATCCAACCTCCTCAGGTTTCCCCTGGGCTTTATGAGATTGAGATCTAATGGTTTATGAAACTACACTTAATCAGATAGGACTCACAGGAAACTCAATGCCTTTGATTTCTAATATCTGCATTTTAATTCTTCCTGCAGTTCAGTGGCACAGATTCACTAAAGCTGCTGCCAGCAATAACTTGCTCTGACCTACTACAGTTTTAATAGTTCTGCTGAAATAGGTGGGTAAACAGTGGGAAGGAGACAATGAAGTTTTGTGTCATCTATTTCAGGTGGCAGGGTAAGACCTACATTTCAGTAAGTAAAAAATATAGGTAAGTGAATTTATTCTTGCTTCAGGGTAATGTTTCTATGGCCAACCCCAGGGTTGAATTTGTTCCTACAGCCTGTTCTGAGCAGATCCCATTTCCAGTATCTTTGAGCTAGTGAAATTTCCATAAAAAATGATTCGAGGATGGTTCATTATGAATGTATAAAAATGCAACCAATTTATGAATATTTTTGTATCCTGATATTTTACTGAATTCACTTACCAGTTGTAGTAGTTTTTTGGTGGAATCTTTAGGGTTCTGCATATACAGTATCATGTCGTCTACAAGACAGTTTCACTTCTTCCTTTCCGGTTTCCATTATTTTTGTTTCTTCTTCTCACCTAATTGCTGTGGCTAGAACTTCCAGTACTATGTTGAATAAAGGTGTTCCTGATCTTAAGGAAAATGCTTTTAGTTTTTGCCCATTGAGTAGGACAATGGTTGTGGTTTGTGTCATAAAATAGCTTTTATTACTTTGAAGTATATTTCTTCTATTCCCACTTTGCTGAGAGTTTTAATCATAAACAGGTACTGGATTTTATCAAATGTTGTTGTTTTTTTTGCATTTACCTATATGATTATGTGATTTTTGTCTTTCATTTTGTTTATGTGTTGTAATACATTTCTTGATTTGTAGATATTGTACCAGCCTTGCATCTTGGGAATAAATTCAACTTGGTCATGGTATATGATCTTTTTAATGTATTGCTGGATCTGATTTGCTAATATTTTATTGAGGATTTTAGCATCTATGTTCATCAGGAATATTGGCCTGTAATTCTCTCTCTTTGTACTGTATTTACTAGTTTTGGAATTAGGATAATGTTGGCCTTGTTAAATGAACTTGGGAGGCTTTCCTCCTTTTGAATTTTTTTGAATAGTTTCAGAAGGATAGGTGTTATTTCTTCTTTGAATGTTTGGTAAAACTCCCCTGTGAAGCCATCTGGACCACGGCTTTTGTTTGATAGGAGTTTTTTGGTTACTTATTTAAGTTCACAAATTGTAACCTGTCTATTCAGATTTTCTGATTCTTTCTGATTCAGTTTTAGAAGATTGCAGTTATCCATTTCATCCAGATTGTCCTTTATTTTTTTTACAATCTTTTGTATTGTTTTTGGTGCCAGTTGTCACAATCACATATCTTATTCAAAATCATTAATCACTACCCAAAGCAAGCTAGAGATTCAACACAATTCCTATCAAGATACCAAAAGCATATTTCATATAACTATAACAATTATCCCAGAAATTTGTATAGAACCACAAAGACTTAGAATACCCAAAGCAATAATAATAAAAAAGAACAAATTAGAGGAATCATACTAGTTAATATCTAACTTTACTACAAGGCCATAGGAATCAAAACAGCATGGTACTGGCACATAAGCAGACATGTAAACTTATAGAACAGAATAAAGAGCCCAGAAATAAACCCTTGCCTTTATGGTCAATTAATATTTGATAATGGAGGCACATACATACAATGGCTTAAAGATCATCTATTCTGCCCAGCTCAGTAGTTGAGTGTCTACCCATGAACCAGGAGGTAATGGTTCAGTTCCTGGACAGGGATTGATCCCTAGTGAGGGGCATGCAAGGAGGCAGCCAATCAATGATTCTCTCTCACATTTGATGTTTCTATCTCTCCCTCTTCCTTTCTCTCTGAAATCAATAAAAAACATGTTTTTAAAAAAGAGAGTCTATTCAATAACTGTTTGAAAAATTGAACAGATACATAGGAAAAAAATGAAGCTATGCCACCTTCTTAAACCATACACAATAATAAACTCAAAATGGATTAAAGATTTAATATTAGACTCAAAAGCATAAAAATCCTAAAAGAAAACATAAGCAGTAAAATCTCAGTCATTTCTCATAGTAATATGTTTTTTCTAATATATCTCCTTGGGCAAGGGAAAGAAAAGAAAAAAAAATGAACAAATGGGATTACATCAAATTAAAATGTTTTTGCACAGCAAAGGGAAATGATCAACAAAAAACAATCCAATTAAAAATGGGCCAAGAGCCGAAACCGGTTTGGCTCAGTGGATAGAGTGTCAGCCTGCGGACTGAAAGGTCCCAGATTCGATTCTGGTCAAGGGCATGTACCTTGGCTGCAGGCACATCCCCAGTAGGGGGCGTGCAAGAGGCAGCTGATTGATGTTTCTCATCGATGTTTCTGACTTTCTATCCCTCTCCCTTCCGCTCTGTAAAAAAATCAATAAAATATATTTAAAAAAAAATAAAAGTAAAAATAAATAAATGTATAAAAATGGGCCAAAGATCTGAATAGACACTTCTACAAGTAGGACACATAGATGGCCAATGCATATATGAAATGATCCTCAGTATCACTAATCATCAAAGAAATGCAAATCCAAACCACATCTGTCAGAATGACTACCATCAATAAACTTACAAGCAACAAGTGTTGGGGTGATGTGGAGAAAAGGGAACCCATGTTCACTATTGGTGAGAATGCAGATTGGTGCAGCCATTATGGGAAGCATTACAAAGTTACCTCAGAATATTAAAAATTGAATTGCCTTATCACCCAGCGATTCCACTTCTGAGAATATATTCAAAGAAACTTGGAACATGATTTAGAAAGAATATATGCACCCCTATGTCCATTGCAAAGTTATTTACAATAACAAAGATTTTGAACCATCCCTAGTCTCCATCAGTAGATGACAAAAAAGCTATGGATAAAAAAAGCTATGGTTCATTTACACAAATGAATACTACCCAGCTATAAAAACTGAAGGAATTTTACCTTTTGTGACTGTATGGATGAACCAGGAGAATATTATGCTAAGTGAAATAATGCAGTCAGAGAAAGGCAAATATCATATAATTTCACTTATATGTGGAATCTAATGAACACAATAAACTAACAAAACAGAAACAGATTCATAGATAAAGAGAACAGATTGACAGCTGTCAGATGCGAGGTTGGAGGGGAGGGAGAAAAGATGAATGTATTAAGCAAAAGATATATATCCTATCTTATAAAAGAGTAATATGCAAATTGACCATCACTCGGACATCCCTCAAGGGGTCCCAGATTGGAGAAGGTGCAGGCTGGGCTGAGGGACACATACCTCTTGCACAAATTTCAAACACACACACACACACACACACACACACACACACACACACGGGGTTACATCAGAGGTCCATTTCTATGGCATGACATAAAACCATTTTTGCTCTAAGTTGGAATCTACCTACATAAGCACCTAGGTCACTCACATGGAGCACATACACAATATAGTAATGAAATGAAACAGTAAAAAAACTTTAAAAGAAAGATAACAATTTCTCACCTTTACTTGTGGTAAATAAATAATAAAAAACATAAAGCACATATGTACATACATCAAAATGACAGAACATTTTTATATAAATAGTAGATGAAAGATGGCAACATAACCCTGAAACGATGTACCTCAAGAACTGTATATATATATATACTCCTAGACACAGACAACAGTATGATAATTTCCAGAGAGAAAGGGGGTTGGGAGAGGTAGAAAGAATAAAGGGGAGATAAATGATGATGGAAGGAGACTTAACTTAGAGTGGTGAACACACAGTACAATATATAGATGATGTATTATAGTAACACACACCTGAAACTTAGGTAATTTTATTGACCAATGTCACCCCAATAAATTCAATAAATAAATAAAAATTTTAAATAAAATAATTTAACAAAGTGAAATTTTTTTGTCTCTACAAGGATGCACATTTTTCTGTTGGCATTCAGAGTTCCAGTGTCTTGGGATATAACTTCTGCATTTCAAATTCCTTCCTAACATGTCACTGTTGCTGACAGTTATGACAGAACTCTAATAAGAGTTTGGAAGACACACAGTGCTGCTGGGTGACTCCTGTTGCTCTTATCTAAGATCCAAATAAAAGCCAGAGATTTTAAACTCTACTCACCACATTCAATCTAGAATTGAAGAGAAAATAAGCATTTTAGTCCAGTGGGTCCATAGACAAGTAAAAATCTAGAGAAATTTTTCAGCAGTCCTAGGATGTTACCAGTCTTCTCTGATGCTATTTAAGAACATGAAAAGTACAACTACTAACGATTATGACAATTGTTTTATAGAAGAGAAAACATTTTAGTATTTTCGTAGAAAGAACAAATCTTAGAATTAAAAATAAATCTGACATTATGAATAACTCACTGATTTCTTTCTGTCTCTCTCTCCTTCCCCCTGCTCCCCCCATTGGCTGCAAGGAAGATGGAAATATCATCAGAGAGTTACACTGTTTTGGGAATCATCAATAAAGTTAATCTCTCTGTTCTTAGGTTAGAATACTGTGGGTCTCTGAGATGAACTGAATTAATCAAAGCTGGGATAGAGCCCAGATCTCCTGGCTCCTTGTCTAGCATTTATTTTCTCTGCCTTCTTTGTAATGGAAATTAGGGTAATAGCCCAGAGGAACAGAAAGAAATTGGAGTCTCTTTTTAATCATCAAATACAACTATTTTGTCTTCTATAAAGTCATAATGTTAAATACATTTGCTATGGTCTAATTCTTTAAAAATATACAATACATATAAATTCTTTAATAGCCAGCTGGAGTACTGATTCCCAACTATTTACTAGCTGTTAAAACCAATGAGAACAAACAAAACAAATTCTTGAAGTTAAAATTGTGTCAATCTTAAAGATTCTTTACTTAAAGAATATACATTAAAACAATGTGGTGAGGAGGTTTGAGGATTGGTGAAGCCCACACTTTGGGGTGATTCTAGAATACCCTTTGCAAAACCAAAGGATTGAGTTACTAGATCGAATGGCTTACACATCACTTTTCACATTTTCCATATCCTCCTCTTCTTAGTTTCTATCTCAACATTCTAGTTGCTGGGCTCAAAGTTTAAGAGAAACATCCTAAGTACTACATTTTCATTTTGCTCTTCATTCTACAACTTGAACCTTGCAGTATTTGGCCCAATTGATTAGTTTTGTGGTGGTGAACCTATGACACGTGTGTCAACACTGACATGCTAGCCATTTTCTATGACGAGGCCACATGCGGTTGCATACAGATGAAATATGGTAGCAATCATCTCTGGTAAAACTGCTGAAACTTGATCCTGCTGTTCTGCTTAAAACAAAAGGGTAGTCTTCAGCTATCTGCTTTTGTGAGACAGGACTACGTTCCCATGTCTAGCAAGGTTAGAGACAGGACTACATTCCCACGTCTAGCAAAGTTAGAGACAAGGAGCAGGCTGTGACTTCCCTATCTCAGATACAATTCTGAGAGCTGTTCTTGGAATTTAAAACAATGAAAGCTTATAGTTCAGACCCCTTTAAAAGGATTCCCTGCACCCGGGGTGGCGTGGTCATGAGTGTTGGGTCTCTGATCATCCTGGCCAGTTCAATAAATCCTTGCTTGCTTATTACCAACTTAACTGCCTCCATGGTTATTTGCAACTGGTCGTGGACGTCGCCCCACAACACAGAGAAGTATGGGGCTGCACGCTGAGAAGGATGTTTCATCCTCGGCTACTGCACGGCCAGGTGCAGTAGCCAAAGATGAAACATTTGCTATAGTATAATGTAGACACTTTGTGCCAGAGGTCTGTAAGCCAAGACAACAAAATTCGGGCACAGAGAATCTAGTTCTGGGACTTCCCATTAGGCCATTAGGGAATATTTGACCTCACTTCCCGCAGCAGGGAGCAGCTGAATGCGGAGGGGGATGCATCTCTGGGGGCCCTGTGATCACCATTACCAGCAACCACATAACCATAGCAACCATCATCCAATCTACTGTTCTGGGGTGTTGTGGATTTCTAATTGACCATCATTACTGAGATAAGTAAGTGATGGGGAGGTTGGGAGAGGCAAGGACCTGTGCTATGGGTACTGTTTCCCCACCATTAAAAATAGTGACAGCCATCTTAATTTATATAAGATACGCCATTTTGCAGCATAGTACAGACTCCATTTCACCACTATTACTGTTCTGCATCCTTATTAACCCCTATTTCTGCTTATTAACCCTGCCCTTTCCTAAAAGAAAGATACATGTGCCATCTTGTGGTCAGTTAGGCTTGTTTACCCCTAATTGCCTGCAGGGCTAACAGGCTATCTATAATTCTGTCACTGTGCCCCTGATGGAGAACCCAAAAAATAAAAAAAACAAAGTTAACTAAAGGCAGTGGTAGTAGCAGTAGCCAACCCTTTCAAGAGACATGGACTGAGATGTATGGCATTATAGAAAAAAATGGCAGATCATTTTGCATTTTATGTATTGAAAGGGTAGTAAGCAGAATGTGGAACATAAATAGAAATTTTGAAACCAATCATTCCCAGCTCTTGAAAAAAAGTAAGGATGAAAGGAACGAATACATTTCCAGGCAGCTACTCCTTTACAAGAGCCAATCTAATCCCATCCTTAAATTTATAAAAGGCTCTGCAAGTTGGGGCATTGCTCACTCCATAGCTCAGCATGGAAAAGCACTCAGTGAGGGAGAATTTATTAAAGAAACTCTCCTAAGATATACACCAGTTCTATTTCCCCATATGCAGAATAAAGATGCAATAATTAAGAGAATATCTGAGTTACCACTCAGTAGAAATATCATAAAAGACCAAATAATAAGACTGAACACAAACATATGACATCAATTAAAGAGAGACATCAGTAATTGCAAATATTTTTCAATCTCTCTTGATGAAACTACTGATGTCACATCACATGCTCAGTTGGCCATTATTAGTCGATATTCTGATGGTCTCACAATGAGAGAAGAGTTGATAAAGTTAATATCAGTGCCAACAAGTACATCAAGAAGCAAAATATGTAAGGTTGTTATACAAACATTCCGTGACCTAAGCATTGATATCTCTAAAGTTGTGTCAGTGATGACAGATGGGATACTAAACATGGTGGCGAAAAAAGTCGGATTTGTCAAATTGTTTATGGAAGCTATTGGACATCCCATTGTGCCTTTTCATTGTATTATCCATCAGGAGGTTTAATGTGCCAAGGCAGGATTCACCGACTTAAAGGACTTAATGCCAGTTATTACAAAAATAGTTAATTTAATAGCTGCTAACTCCCTTCACAAGCGAGAATTTTCTGTACTGTTACTGGAGGTTGATTCCACCTACAGTGGACTGCTGATGTACAATCATCTAAGATGGCTGAGCCGAGGCAAAGTTCTTGAGCGCTTTGTGGAGTGCTTTGAAGAAATTAAGGTATTTCTTGAGGATAAGGATTTGGGAAACTTTTCTCAGCTCAATGATAATGAGTGGGTCAACACCCTGATATTTTTTCAGATCTCTCTGTTCATATTAATGAACTGAACTTAAAGTTATAAGGTTTTGGCAAAAGTATTGATGTTATGTTTGGATACATAAAAGCTTTTGAAAGTAAACTTAAAATTTTCAAGCAAGATGGAGAAACGAAAACTTATAAGTATTTTTCTCAAGTAACAAAATATTTTAATAAGACCAGTACAGCTGTACAAAATGAAATGGAACTCTTGCATATAAAGTATCAACATGTTTTAGACTTGTTACTTGACCAGTTCAGTGATAGATTTAATCAATTTAGAAGCCTAGAACAGACCATAGAAATAATTAAGTATCCTGATGTAGTAGTCTACAGTAGTTTGGAATTAAATGGTTTCCAATGGATGCAAATTGATGATTTGGAGATGCAACATGCAGAATTTTAAGACAGCATCTGGGCTCAGGTGACTTAAGGTCAAAGCTTGAGAATCTGGAAAGGTGCCATTTGGAGAATCAAGAGGAGTGCCACTATGAACAGGAAATTTGGAGTGCCTGGAATCAATTACCAGACACTTTTAGCACCCTGAAAAATATAGCAATGGCTTTACTCACAATTTTTCCTCTACGTACTTTTGTGAGACCTTATTCTCAGTATTAAATAATAATCAAAACTAACAAAAGAAACAGATTGACAGATAAAGTTAGTAGCACTTGCTTGGTCTTGAAGTGTACAAAATACCAACCTTCAATTGAAGGTTTAGACAATGAAATTCAACAAAAAAGTCACTAATAGGCTAGTTCACGGCACCCCACACAAGTTAAATAATATCAAGACCAACAAAAGAAACTGACTGACTGATGAACAAAGAAATCACTAAGTAGGTAAGTTAAATAATTAGTTTTTGGTTTATTAAATACAGTTCTATATTACAATTATACATTTTTGTTATTTAAATTATAAATATCGTGAAATTATGTGTGTGTATTTTCTTGAAGTGACACACCACCCAAGTTATGCCTGGTTTTTTGGTGAATTTTGACACCCAAGCTCAAAAGGTTGCCCATCACTGGATTAGTTACTATTTCTTGGAACTACTCCCCATTCTTGAGCTCTATATAATGGTACCATTCTGACTCTCCTACTTCTATGCCTCCTTTGATGGCTCCTCTTCTTCATCCTGACATCAAAATTTGGCTTTCCCCAGTATTCAATCCTTGAACCTTCATGCTCTATTAATTCAAGTGTTTTTCTCTTCTATGATTTCAGCCACAACTATTTTCATGTCCACTTCTTTATTATCAGTTCTTCCAAATTCCAAACTCACTTTTTCTAACTTCATGCTAAATATTTACAACTATGTATGTCACTATTTCTTCAAACAAAATTCATCCCATAATAGGGGACCTCCCACTAATTCCTTTTCTGCACCACCTGGCTTCTTCCTCCTAATATCCCTGTCTCCATCATTGGTCCCATTGTCCTTAGATGAACAATTATTAGAATGAAGGCCTTTTTCTTGCAGTGACACTGGGAAGGGAACCAGCAGAAACAATGAGTCAAGATATAAGGAGCCCCGATCTGGTTGCAAGGTTGGTTGGAGTAACCAGGCCATATATATATATATATATATATATATATATATATATATATATATATATATATATATATAGGGAGGGGGGTGTTGATTTGATTCCCTGTCAAGGCACTTAGTTAGGTTTTCAGATTCAATCCTGGTTGGGGTACATACCAGAAGACAACTTGATTGATCTTTCTTCTTCCTCCACTTCTCTTTCTCCTCCTCCTCCTCCTCCTCCTCCTCCTCCTCCTCCCCCTTCTTCTTCTTCTTCTCCTTCTCCTCCTTCTTCTTCTTCTTCTTCTTCTTCTTCTTCTTCTTCTTCTTCTTCTTCTTCTTCTTCTTCTTCTTCTTCTTCTTCTGTTAATTTCCAGGAAAGTAGCAATACTTTGATTGGGCCCAAGAATTCCCCTGATCCAGATACAGAGACTGCTGCTTAACACAGACATTCAGTTCTGCTGGAATAAAGTACCTTATGCTGGTGGCAAGGCTACTTTCCCCAGATAAAGACTTAAAAAAGAAGAAGAAGAAGACTTAAGGACTTGATGCTTCTCTACCCCTGCTTTGGCCTCCATAACAGAGCTTGCTGCATAAGAAACAAAAGTAATACTTCAAATAAAAAGTTACCTTTAAATCACAGACCAGACCACCTAGATAAAAAATTTTAAATCAAAGACAAGATTCAGAAGTTAATAAGACAAAATGAGATTTTCCAAGGACTCATGGAGGAAGCTGTGACTGTTATCCAATGGCAGGATATCTATTTGGATCAGTAAATTTTGGAGTTTCTTCATTATAGAAACTTATGCTTTGAATCCTTCTTCAACACATATTAGCTTTGTAAACTTTGGTATGACAGCTAACCTTCCTTGCCTCAATTTCTTTATTTGCAAAATGAAAATAAAATTAAATCATTTTAATAAAATGATTGAAGAACAGGAGCAATCAATATCTGGAAAGCTTTTAATGTCTGATTTTCCAGAAGCAGACCCTGAGGCAAGTATTTGGGAGATGATCCCAGGAAATACCTATCAGTGAGGAAATGAGGCAGGGCAGAGAAGGAAGTCTGTAAGAGGTAAGTTATCAACCTACTTATTACTGTGAGGAAGAGAAGCCTAATTTCACAGGGGAACTCTGGAGTTAGTGAGGAACTTTTATTGCATAGTCACCCTCTGAAGGAAAAGAAAGCTAGTCTTTATATTACTGCCTCCAGTCAGTCAGTTATTAAAGCTGGTCTCAGGGTAGTGAATACTTTGGCACTACCACCTGTTCTGTGGCCAGAGAAAACCCTCAGGCAGTTGAAAACTGAGCTGGCATGTATCCCACAGTGGTAGGGCCCAAGGAAATACGTGAGGACATGGTCTACCAGCATGCTCAATAAATATGTTGCTATTATCATTGCCATGAAAGCCAGGCTCCTCTAGCTGAAGCTGGTAGGCAAAAGTGAGGATGATGAACCCAAGGTTTGGGAGCCCATTTCTCTCATCCCAGGTGACATACCCAAGTCACCTCTACAGATTAAGAGGTCCACAGAGAAGTTTATGGAGCACAGTTCATGGTGCATACCATTGAGAGTAATTTGCAAAAGGTAAAAGCCCACTTCCTATCCTCAAGGAACTATAACTTAGTTTTAGAGACACAGTAAGGTGTACAGCAGTGCAAGCTAGGACTTGCTAAGTGTCCAGTGACCAGCAGTTGTTTGGAGGGGTGAGATTGCTACCGACTATGACAGTCAGATGGACTTACAACCACAGAACCAGCTCAAAATAGTCCTATCCTGTGAAATGAGATACTGAGTTGTTTTTTTAGAGACAACAGACCAAACCCAAAAATCATGCAGTGGCATCATGTTGTAGAGGCAAGCATTTTGACCTCCAGCTGCACTCAGACCAAAGTCTTCACCCCAACCCCACCCCCACAGAACCAAAGCACCAGGATATAACCTGAACTTCAACACTGGAATCCTTTCAAAAGTAGAGGGTTCATTGTTCAAGAAGATCTCACATTGCTCCCCCTTTACAATAAATGTCTGAGTTTCAAGGTTCTCCAGTTAAAACTTGCCTCACCACCACTTACACATTCCTGTCCCTCTAACTCCTTAAAAACCCTTAACCTAGTCCAGCAAGTAAGATGGGTTTGAAGCACCATTAGGTCTCCCATCTTCTTGGTTGGCACCTTCTCTATCAATAAACCTTTCCTTACTCCAAACTGAGGTTTTGAGTTTTGGCCTTTGGAAGTATTGGGCACATGGACTGTAGATCAGTAACAGGTTCCACTGAGTCAATAGGATTCAATTCAATCCTATAGAATGATTAGTTTGATTAGAAGAGGAGAGTCAAGGTACAATTTCCAGGAAAGTAGCAATGCTTTGATTGGGCCCAAGAATTCCCCTGATCCAGATACGGAGACTGCTGCTTAACACAGACATTCAGTTCTGCTGGAATAAAGTACCTTATGCTGGTGACAAGGCTACTTTCCCCAGATACCACTTCCAGAGGCAGATCCAGCTTTTGGTCTCTCTCTCTCTCTCCACTATTGCACTGATCTCTCACACAATCTACATATATAAAAGGCTAAGTGACCATCTGATAGGCCGGTAGGTATGGTGAGCACTGACCACCAGAGAGCAGATGCTCAGTGCAGGAGTTGCCAAGCTGCAGTGACTTGGCAGCAGCAGATTGGGTAAAGCACACTGGAATCATAAAGGAGGGAGCCTGATTCCAGGGTGCGTCACCTGAGAACTGCTCTCTTGCAATCTGGGACCGTTGGGGGATGTCAGAGAGCCGGTTTCAGCCTGATCCCCGCAAACCAGGCTGAGGGACCTCACCTGCCAGAGGGACCCCACTCACTGCAGATGCCCTTCAAGCCCAACACCACCCCAGGTGCAGTCGGCTGGGGAGGGACCGCGGGAGGTGGGCTGCAGGATGTGTCTGACCCATCTCACCCAGTCTCACCCTGCCAGCCACTTCCTAATTAATTTTCTTTCAATGTGCATGAATCCATGCACTGGGGCACTAGTAATAATATGATGATGCAGGCATTTTTATCACCATTTTAAAGATGAAGCAATTGATAATAAAGTTTAATGAATTCTCCTGAAGTTTCACAGCTAAACTTGGATTTGCATCCTAGTGTATCTGATTCCAAAGCCAGACCAAATCACTATGCTTTAATATTTCTAGTTTGAGCAAAGAGAAGAAAAAGAACTCTTAGTTACTTTCAATTTGTGGATTGATCCATAGCACCTGTATGTATAGGTTGTTTAATCTCCCTCAACACAGCTAAGGTGACTCCTTCTAAGACTACATCAATCCAACTGCTACAAACTTATGGACAACAAACTGAGACAGGAAACGAAGAATAGATTTAAATTCATTTGAGTGAGTGCTTTCTGGCTTTGAGCTACAGATGGTGCATTTATGGCATTTTTGGATCTCTAAAAGTGGAAGAATTCCTTGAGATCTGAGTTCAACCCTGTCTGTACAAAAATTGCAAGGCTTATTCAGCTAGTATTTAACATTCCATCTGTTACCTTTTGGCAATTGTTTTTGTGATTTTTTTTCTTTAATCAAAAACTCCTTACATGAAGTTTCCTTTTGCCATAACAGATGTGTTAAAGATACCATCATTTATTCATTCATTCATTCATTCATTCCTAACAAGGCAGGTTAAAAAAAAGTAGTGCAGGTAAAGTATTATTCTTCATTACAAGTAGGAAAATGGAGATGACCAATAATGATCCTTCTATTTGGAAGATATAGATATAGGTTTCAGAGAGGAAGGGAGAGGAAGAGATAGAAACATCAATGATGAGATAGGACCATCAATTGGCAGCCTCCTGCTTGCCTTAAACTGGGTATCAGGCCTGCAACCAGGCACACGCCATGACCTGCAATTGAACCCTGATCTTCTTGTTCATACCTTGTTGCTCAACCACAGAGCTCCTCTGGCTGGGCTGGTCTTTTTCCTTTGACAACTCCCTCTTCCTGACCCAGTCATCATCCCCAAAGGAAAAGGCTCTGCAAGATTCTGGAGTAGATCACAAGGCAGGGCAGATGCAGGCTCTGCTCAGCTTTGTTCAAATGATGGCTTTCTAATCCCTGAGGCCCAAGGTCTTCTCCAGTTTTTCAGCAGATAACTCCATGATTAGGCATTGAAAATCCTTGGGTGAAATCATACCACAATGAAAGAAATCAAATATAAAAAGATAGCAGCCCTAGCCCTAACTGGTTTTGCTCAGTGGATAGAGTATTGGCCTGCAGACTGAATGGTCCCAGGTTTGATTCCAGTCAAGGGCATGTACTGGTTACGGGCACATCCCCAGTAGAGGGTGTGCAGGATGCGGATGATGGATGTTTCTCTCTCAACGATATTTCTAACTCTCTCCCTTCTCTGTAAAAAAAAAAAAAAAAAAATCAATGAAATTTATTAAAAATAAAATGTATCAGTGGAGGACATCTCCCCAAATATTTCAGGAATATTTAGGATATTCTGGGCTCAGCAAGGCACTGAGCTAAAACCACCTCTGTGTTTGGACATGTCATTTCAAATTTAGAATTTCATGAAGCTAGCAGAAGCTTGGAACATTAATGTTGAAAATTTAAGCTAACTCTCTAAGGGGCAATACTCTTAATTGCCTGGAGGTGACATTGTGTTTCTCTAGAAGGATATACACAGCGATACTTCCCTAAACTTTAATGGTGGTGATGATAATAACAGCAGTAATAGCAGTAGCAGGGAACATTTACCTTGTGCCAGGTACTATCCATTTTTATGTGTATTAAATCATTTATTTCTACTATGGTTCTCTGCAGACAGTAATATTATTCTTGTCTACATCATAAGATGTGGCAATGAATTCAAGTTACTTGCCTGAGGTCACATAGTTAATAAATGGTGGGATTTAAATTCAGACAG
This sequence comes from Antrozous pallidus, assembly GCA_027563665.1. Taxonomy (NCBI): domain Eukaryota; kingdom Metazoa; phylum Chordata; class Mammalia; order Chiroptera; family Vespertilionidae; genus Antrozous; species Antrozous pallidus. Next base: position 38,192,128 of record CM050515.1, read on the forward strand.
TCTGTATTAGTTATCCATTGCTGTATAACAAATTACTCCAAAACTCAGTGACTTGAATCTGAGTGCAGCTTAGCTGAGTCCTCTGAGTCTCACAGGCTACATTCAAGGGGTCAGCAAGGGCTGGTCATATGAAGGTCTTATTTGACAAGGATCCATTTCCAACATCTCATGTTGTGGAGAGCGCCCTCGGGGAACAAAGTTCCCTGAGAGGGCGGACCAAAGGCCCGTCTGCTCTCTGCCCCCCAGGAGAATGATTACCTTCAATTGTAGTTTAGCAAACAATACTGCCTTCCAGCACATAATATTGTAAATAGCCAAAGGGTCTATGGGATAATGGGAAAAGATTTAGGTGGCGCCTTGGATGGACATATAGCCTAAGGAAGTTAGTTAAGATAAGGGGTTTATTGGGGAAACTTGTAACAGAGGAATGTAGCTTTGTTGTTTGGGGAACAAGGAATTGTGTAATACCTAACCAGAACTGTTTAAAAGAGTGGAGTGAAATAAACTCGGGGTGCAGTCCTAAAGAGGGCTTTGCGGACCTCCTGATCCCATATCTTTTGTTTCTCCTTTCCATCTTTCTATCTCTACCTTTCCATAAGCCTCACCCCCCTTTCAGGGACTGCTCGACTGATGCCAGCTGGCCCCGGCATCATGTGTTTATTGACAGGGTTCAGTTCTTTGTGAATCGTTGCACTGAGGATCTCACCTCCTCTGTTGGCTAAAGGCTGCCTTCAGTTCTCATCTCTCCAACCTCTCCATGGGGAAGCTTAGAGCATGACAGTCAGCTTCATTAGAGACAGAATGAGACAAAGAGAGAGATAAAGAGAGATAGAGATAGATAGATGATAGATAGATAGATAGATAGATAGATAGATAGATAGATAGATGGATGGAAGTCATAGTCTTTTGAAAGCTAATCTCAGAAATGATAGCCCATTGGGCCTTATTCTATTCATTAAAAGTAATTCACTAGTTCCAACCCACATCCAAGGAAAGCAGATAATACAAAAGTCATGAATATCAGATGACATGTTCATTGGAAGTCACCTTAAAGGATGCTTCCCATACAGCCTGACTATAGAGTGAAAGCCTTGACTAAGAGAGGACCTCTGTCACACAATTTCCCTGTTTAAATTCAGAAGAACCAAACCTATCAATATAGATTGTAGGGATGGTGAGGCTAGCTCCAGCCAGAATCTAAATAAAGTTAGTAGTTTCAGGATACTTGAGCCTCTAAAGTTATATTTTTCTATCTGGCAAACTCTGACACCTATGCCATTTAGCTCAGAATAAAGAAAATGAAGAGTTGTGAATAATGATCATTTCCCTAATTCCTACTTTCAAGTTAGTGATGGGAGCAGTTTAATTCAGGAACAGTCACTCTTCCTCTTCCTCCCTCTTCCAGTTCTTTTTGTTGTTGTTTTTAATCCTCATCTGAGGATATTTTTCCATTCATCTTTTAGAGAGAGTGGAAGAGAGATAAAGACAGAAACACAGATGTGATAGAAATACATAAATTGGTTGCCTCCTGCAAGCACCCTGAGCAGGGCCTGGGCCCAGGAGGACCCTAAAAACAAGATAAGTGCCCTTAATGGGAATTGAATCTGGGACCCTTTAGTCCACAGGCCGACATTCTATCCACTGAGCAAAACCAGCTACAGCCCTCTCCCAGTTCTCTGTATTTCTCTCTGTAATTCTGTAAGTATGTATGTATGCACATCTCTGTGGCAATTTCTCTGCTTTTATTCTGTGTATCTCTTTCATCCCCTCCCTGTCCTCTCACCATCACCACACACATCCCATCTTCCTATTCTGGATTTTTCTTTATTCTTTGACCTTGGTTGTTTTCACTAGTACTTTATTTGTTTGTTTGTTTGTTTGTTTATCTATTTATTTAATCCTCACCTGAGGATATTTTTTCATTGATTTTTAGTGATAGTGGAAAGTAAGTGTGCGGGAAGGGAGGAAGAGTGGGAGAAACATTGTTGTGAGAGAGATACATCAATTGGTTGCTTCTCAAACATGTACTGACTAAGGCTGGGAGATGAACTGGACACCCAGATTCATGCCGTTGATCTTGAATCAAACCCAAAACCCTGTGATTTGCAGTCCAATTATCTAGTCACTAAGCATTCCAGTCAGGATGTTTTTATATTTTAATTTCTAAGAGGAAGAAGTCAATCAAACAAATTCATGAAAAAGTAATCATGATCAGTTTTATGTGCAACTTGGCTAGGTGATTATACTCAGTTGTTTCATCAAACACTAATCCAGGTGTCATTATGATGGTGTTTTGTAGATGTGATTAAGATCTACAGTCTGAGGACTTTAGATAAAAGATTATCCTGGATAATCTGAGCAGTCCTGATCCAATCAGTTGAAAGTAAGATTTTCTTGTAGAAGAAATTTTGCCTGTGGATGGTGACATCAGCTCCTGCCCCAGAGGTTCCAGCTTTCTTGTCCTGACAGCTTGCCCTGTGAATTTAGGACTTGCCAATCCTGCAGTCTTATAAGGCAAGTTCTTTCAATAAATTTGTATGTGTGTGTGTATGTGTGTGTAATGTACATATGTGGGTACATATCTAGAGCTAGATTTAGTGGGATCTTGGGAAATTAATGTTGAAAATTTAGGTCTAACTCCCTGAGAGGCAGCAATTAGTCTTAATTGTCAGGGGGTGACATTGTGGTTTAGATATAGATATATAAATAAATACACTACCTAACGACTCTTTCTCTGGCAGATTCCTGAATTACAGATGACATGCTTTCAATAAAATAAAATAAAGAGTTGAATAACTGCAAGAAATGAGTTTTCAGAGGTACTTCTTTTTCCCAGAGTAGAATTCTGGATGTCCCTTAAATTATGTCCTTCTGGCCCCCTCCACTTCGGATTGAGCTAGTCCTTGATGACATCCTCTTCAGACTTATTCAGCCATCAGATATTCTCTTTCCCATCAAATCTTACTTGTCATATTTTCATTCTCCCAGGGAACAACTTGCTAATAAACTTTTCTATTATTCTGTTTTACTCATATTTATGTTTATAACTGTCTTATTTATGCCTATTTAATGTATTTAAAAGATGACTACTAAGTTTACATTTATTTCTTTATTTTTAAATATATTTTTATTGATTTCAGAGAGGAAGGGAGAGAGAGATAGAAACATCAATGATGAGAATCATTGATCGGCTGCCTCCTGCACGCTCCCTACTGGGAATAGAACCTGCAACCCAGAAATATGCCCTTGACCAGAATCAAACCCAGGACCCTTCAGTCCACAGGCTGATGCTTTCCATTGAGCCAAACTGGCTAGGGCTAAGTTTACACTTAAATAGAAGTATTCAATGTCTTAACCCAAAAATAAGACTAATGATCAGGTTTATGGCACCCCAAGGGGCAGTGAAAGGGAGATACTTTGAGATAGGAGTACCTTTTTATGCTTCTCAAATCCTACTGCTCAGGTAGCTGCCTAAATGGCCCTCCCAGTCACGCTACACTTCTGTATCTGTGTCAATGTGGCCATAGGCTTACTTTAAGCCTTGCAAAGTGTCTGTGCCCAAACTCAACACAAAGATCACTGGTCTCAAAATGTGGTCTGAGGACTTACTTCTAGAAGTCCCTAAAACACTTTGCGGGGGAGTAGTAGATCCTCCTTTTCTAGCCACATATCTGTGGTGAAACTATATATTTTCACATACTTCAATCAAAACAACATATCCCAACAGATTATAAGTGAAGGAGCAGTTGTAAGAATCATGCTGTATTTTATGAAGTCATTCATTAAAGATATCTTTCAATTGTAAAACTATGCAGTTCTTCTCATTAACTTGGGGAAAATGCAATTATTTTTTTTCATAAAACATGTTATAGGCAATGAATTTATTATTGTTATTTGAAAATAAATATTTTAAAATTTATCTGCTTTAATTTTGAGTATGATAAATATCGTTAGATGTAACACAATAAACAAAAGCTTTGTGTCCCCAATTTTTAAGCTTGAAAAACTGCTGCTGTAAATCACTGATTATATTTCTACTGCGTCAGGAAGCACAGTGGGCCCCTAGGGATGACTGGCTTCATTCGGGAATTAGGAGCAAATTAGAGTGACATGGAGCCTTGAGTGTGTCCCTTTTGCTAATGTCCAAATCTACAACAGAAGCCCTGTTTCATTTTCCTTCTTTACCTTCTGCAGAGTCCAACAGGGCTGTGATCACACTATATACATTCTAAAATATATATTGATTTTTGTCCATTTTCAATTGTGTAAAATGTATTCATTTAGAATTAGGAGATACCAGCCATATAGCTCAAGAAGTTTAATGTAACCTCAAGAGCTAAAACCTGAGCACTTGGAGAGACCCCCCTCTCAGTTTATTGCAACTGCTATGTGAATCCAATGGTAGGGGAAGGAGACAGGAAAAAGACCCAGTAACCACTCACAAAGAGCTGGTCTCTCCAGCCTAGAGATATTCCCCAGTCCATGGAGTCACGAAGTCCAGGAGATTCTGAAGTTTTCCTTTGGCTAGAGAAACTGGTCGGATATATGCCTATTTTTACAGCATGGAGTCTTAGATGAACTGTAGATGAGTAACATGATATAAATCCCAAGGTGTGCTACTTGTACACATGTTCCATTTTAGTACAGAGGTTAAGTCCAGATTTGAATGTACTTACAGGTGCTGATTCTAAGCTCGCCTTCTTGGCTGTGGGATCTTGAGCAAATATCTTACACTCTATCTGCCTCAGTTTCTTTATGTGTAAAATAGGAATAATAGTAATACTGCCTGAAAAGATTGCAATGAAAATCAAATGCTCTAATGTATGCCAAGTGCTTAGCACAGGAGCCTGGCCCAGCAAAGAAAAAGTATTTACTACTATGACCATTATATATCTAATTAAAGGCCTGACGCATGAAAATGTGTGCAAGAGTAGGCCTTCTTTCTCCAGGCTGCCAGCACCGGCTTCCCTCTGGCAACTGTCCCTTCTTCAGCTGCCTGCAGGCACCCAGGACCCTGCAGGCACCCAGAGGGCTGGCTTCCCTCTGGCCCTGGCTTCGTCAGGAGGGACATCCAGAATGACGTCTGAAAGATGTCTGGTGTAATTAGCATATCACCCTTTTATTAGTATAGATATTTTTTTGTGTTAGGCAAAGGGGCTGGAAAGATGGACTTTCTGTTCTTATTTGATAGTTAATATTTAATAATATGCTAAGCACTAGAGAGACAAATTGATTTCCACAACGCCTACTGAGAATGGGAAGGGAAAAAAATAGATCTCATCTTACTTGGATCAAAAGCCCAAAGATTGAGGAAAAGAGAAGGCAAAGGAGGAGGAAGGGGACAGCCACTCGTTTACAAAAGAAAATGTCCTTCCTCTTTGACCATCTGTTGTGTGAGTTTGCCACGATCCCCTTCAAGCCAACAGAGTCCAATTTTTCTTTTAGCAGGAGCTTCTAAGGGCGCAGAAAGGACATGGTGTTGACTGGGCAGCATGTTTGTTTGGTCCCAGGGCTGCTGGTTAAGTCTCAGGGCAGAGTTGGTTTTCAGGTCTGGAGCCAGGAAAACACACTCCTCAAATGCCCACAATATTTGCAGTATGACATTGGGCTTGGATGCACTCTGCTGAGTGCAGTCACCATCTGATTTGTTTCCCAAGAAAGATTGTCTTCATGAGATATTATTAGGGATGAATGCTGGGAGCAGCGGTGTGCACCAGGGATAGCAGCCACCTAACTTCAAAGGATCCTCCCCTCAAAGGCCCCTGCAAAGGAGCTGTGTCCTCAGCCTGCCCCTAAAAGATCTGTCAGCAGGGAGGGGACTGTGACTTGCATTGGAGAATCAAAGGGCTGATTTCCGGCAACAATACACTGTGTGGAGATGGGCAATGGGGACTGCTTTCATAATCTGCTAAAGGAATAGGAAGCAGCATGAATTCAGACTGAATGGCTGGCTCTGCCGTGTGTTTCAATTAAAACCAAAGTAAACAAGAAAATACCCACTCCTGCACCAGTGATGTATTTGGCTCCACAAGAGGCAAACTAACGCAGGGGTTGGAGCAAGAGGATGCAGAAAACGAAATCAACCAATCTTCTTGTTTCAGAAGAGGGCACAAAAATAATAGAGAAGTTGGAAAGTAGCAATACTAGATAATGTCTGAAAAGAAGCTAAAAAGAATGCATATTATTTAAAAGAAATGTAAAAGATGAAGGAAAAGATCTAACAAAACTGTATGTTTAACAAGCTGTTTTCATTACTAGTGGACGGAGGCGATGGAAGTGGTTCCTAGTCGACCATTAGCAGTTAGGTTACACCAGGAGAACTCTGGTACTGTAGGAACAGTGAGGAGGGGAAATTTTCAGTATATGTTCAGAGGTACTCCCCGCTCCGCATTTTGGGGCTCACTCCACATTCCCAGTTACCTTTCTGAGATTTGCACATGCACATAATTAGGTTAGGCCGCCCTCTGGTGGCACGGGGTTACTCTAGCTTCTAATAAAGCTTGCCTGTCCTCTGCTATCATTCTGATTTGAGTTCAATATTCTGGTAAGTAGTGTTTTCATATGTAGCAAATACAACCCTCACCATTTTTACAAAATGAAGAACAGGGAACACCTAATTATAGTTTCTATTTAATTACTTGTAAAGAATTCAGAAAGCACTTTGAGATCTTGAAAAACCTAAGTGATACTCATTGTAATATACTATCAAAGGAGGTGCTATTAATAGGGATTCTATGGTACTGAGATTGATACAATGTCTTATAAATAAGTGTTCACTGTTGATGGCAATCAAAACTTTCTGTTCAACATTCATAAACCTACTTGAAATAAAACTGGGGAATAAAAGGCCAACAAATATTGACAATATCTAAGAGAGAAGAATAAATTTTAATAATTGGGATTCAATAATTGTCTAAGCAACACATTTAATCAACAAACATGATTCTAGTCACGATATTGTTGCTATCTACCTCTGCGTTCTTGGATTTCATTAGCTGCTCCAATAGTCTTAAAATAAATTTCCTATTGATTTCTTAAAATATCTCTGATATTACTAACAACCCAAATATTAGCCAACTTAATATTAACTCAATATAAATATTCTCCAGGAGACTGTAGTCACCATAGACCTAATAATATGTGTATCCACTTTATAAAGGCAACGAAAAAGAATGAATGCACGAGGAAGGCTTCCGTGATTTTCAAAGTTAATATGTTATGTCAAGGAGAGAGCCTGACATGTTGTCTCAAGCTCAGATTATGGAGACAGAGGCTGTGATGACTGCAGCTTTGGTCATAGGGCAACCCAGTATATATATATATATATATATATATATATATATATATATATATATATGCCTGAAGCTATGAATGGGATAAGACTCTGTCGGGGCTGGGGCAGATAGCTCAATAGATGTCCACTGCATGGCAAACTCATATTATTCTTTTAAAAAAGTGAATAATCTCTTGCTTTGACCCTTGATAAGTATGTATCTATGTTGCTGCTATTTTTGATAGTTAATAAGGAAGTGGATTTTTTATCTCATTGAATAAGGTAGTAAAACTTGAGCTATATATATTGTTTGTTAATATATTCTAACTTATGCCACAAAAAAAGGTTTTATGGTTCTGTAAAGACTTATTACAACAAATGTGGCACAATAAAAAAAATCTCAGATAAAAATACATCTGAGTCTATAATGTTTGCTATAAAACTCCATAATGTTTTTAAAGTCCATTTTTAATAGAAGAGTTTGAGGCAGGAACAAAGATTATTGATGAAGTATTCTCTTACTATGTTTTTTCCTAAAAGGTTTATGTTTCCAGTGTCTTATGTTAGCTATTTCCTCTAAAATTACAGGGAGCAGAATTTTTAGTTTATGTCAATTTTATTAATTAGGGGGAAAATTTTAAGGGCTTTCTCAATAAAACAAAAAAATTCCTGAAAGAGTTCACATGGTTCTTGTTTGATCTACTCATCCATCCATTGTTATATCTGTTGTGGGGTGACTTCCACGACCAGTTGCAAATGACCACAGAGGCGATTAAGTTGGTAATAAGCAGGCAAGGATTTATTGAATACTGGCCAGGACGGTTGTGGGGGGCACCATGCAAACACCCACGGCCGCACCGCCCTGCGTTTGGCAAACAGCCTTCAAGGCCGCATCTGGGGAAAGGGTGTCAAAAGATTATTATGAATGACCCTATTGCTCGCTCTTTATCTTCTAACTATGTTTTCTGCTAAACATGGGAATGTGGTCCTATCTTTGTAAAAACAGGTGTCTTATCTACATAATTGGTGCCGAGGTTACTCCTCTAGTCTTCAAGGTTACAAGCTAGGAACTAAAGCAATAATTCTTTTGTTTGAAGCAAGCAGGGGTGGACCGAGGCCAAAGTTTCAAACAGCAGTTTTACTCTAAATGTTTTTATGACCTTATTTCAACATCTATTGACTAAATCTAAATATTTTTTATGTATCTTTATAAGGGTAGCAAAGGTGAATAAGCCTAAGTATTCCTGTATTTAAAAAGCTTGCAATATAGTGAGACCAGTCAGACAACTATATGTTTAAATATAGAAAATAAGCTGAAATGGATGCTTTAAAAATTCTTAGTATTGAAATTTTAGAACATAAGGGACTTTAGAAATTATGTACACTCTAGAGAATACTTGGTATCCAGGATCATTTCTTAATACTCCTGAAATATATTAGCAGTGTTTAGAGATTACCCTGTAATATATGTACATAAATGAAAACCACCCATTTTGCATTTGCACTGGAAATAAATTCCTTCTCTTATTAAGCAAACAAAATCTTCACTTAATTTAATCTTTACTTTCTAAAGCTTACAATTTGTAAAAACTTTTCTTCATGGTAGATATTCTCACAATAGACCCATTTTCCCCTGGGTTGTCTGGCTTTCAGGGGAGAGCCTGAAACTCCCTGTGTGCTGGTTCGCCTCCTCTACAAAAAAACTAATTTTGTGTTGTCCTTAACGTGATGTCAAAATGGGTCAGATCTAGTTGAAGTGTAACAGGCCACTTCATCTCACGGTAGCTAGTATATGCCTGCTAACAAATTATATATGAGTATGTGCTTCTGCGGCACCTGTGGCACACACATGACTTGTGTTATACTTGAAGTCAACTGAAGCCCCAGCTCCCGCTGCTGCAGCCATTGTCCTGCCCCGAGAGGTAGTATCATGGAAGGGAGAGGGGTCCAAGCAGGCTAAGGAAATGGCTAGTTAAGGAAATGGCTTTTTTGCCAGCTAGATCTGAAGTACAGAATCTGGGCATGTGGGCAAAGCTGGCCCTAGCCCTGGGATGGAGGGCCTAGGCTAAGAAGATAATTAAAAGAGGGTGTCCTATACGAGGGTAGGCCAGAAAACAAGGGAAAGTTAAAAATTTAACATTAAAGTGCAAGTCAAGATACATAGTGAAATTGTGTCAATAAGAAACTGACATGGATAGAAAGCAGATTTCAGAGGTGGAATCTAGAAAGGGAACTCAAAGCAATTTTAGGTCTTCCAGGGGTGAGCTCAGAGAGGAAGAGGAAGCTCTTAAGAGGACCAGTTTCAGCACCTTTACTAAATCAATGTTTACAATGTACCATGCCCTGGGCTGAACACTGATTATAAATGATGAAAACCATGCCCAGATCTCAGAGTTCCCACATCCTTCTTTGGGAGGTGGATGCAGGCCATCTACCTATCACATTGTGTGGGCAGCACAATGACACAGAAACACATGGGAGCTACAGAAGACCTCTGAGGGAAGTGGGAATTGGACAGATGAATGGAATGGGAAAGGACTTTCTAGATGGAAGAGAAACATCAGGAGAAGACCCAGTACGACATGGACAGGAGCCACTGCAATTCTGCATTGTTAGATTGTCAAGTGTTAATCACTGTTAAGTCAGACTTTTCCTTTCCTGTACTTGAGACATTATATTTAGGACCTACATTTATTAATCTTAACAGTTATATTATTTGTTTTGCCCTTTCATATTAGTCTTAGGATATTCTCAAAATATCAAAGGTCTAGATTCATTATTTTCTGGGGCTATAGATCATCTGAAAATTTGATGAATCTTCTTTTTCTAGCTTCCTTTTAAACCTCAATTTTAAAAATAAAATGTTTGAACAGTATAGTGTCAAGTCCAGAGCCCTTCAGTTGTCTCTAGAGATCTTCTGCCAAATTGGCATTGATCTAGCAACCAACAGCCTACACATATCAATGTTAAATTAGCTAACATTCCACAGTAATGAGAAATAGTATGATGACCTACAGCTAGGAATGGCAGGTTAGATAACTTGGAAAGTACCTAGGCATATACATGCACCTGCCAAAGTGGGGGCTAGGCATATGAAGACAGAGCCACATGTCAATTCTGGATGGAATCCAGTCCAACAGGCAGCACAGCAATGTCTGAAAACTGTGGTAACAGACAACAAACAAGTAGTCAACTGGGAAAGGCAGAGAATGAGGATTTCATAACCTAATGGAATTATTCCAAAATGGAAGTAGGGCAGAGTGATAGAGCAGATATTTGGAAATCCAAGGCGATATTAAGAATCAAGAGAATAGTCTATGATCTGGAAGAACCTTAGCTACTAGTCAATTTCATGGGCAGAATTCCAATTCCAAGGGAAAATATAGTAAGGTGAAAATATGGTCCAGGTGGTTAAAGCAAACCAGGAATGTAATGAAGCATAGAAAGCCAGTAAGTACTGGAAGTAGTTATTACAACTTGAATATCAAGTGAGAACTTGGTTTCAGAAGCAAGAAGATAGCTTAGAAATGCAACAAGTGACCTGGGCAGGACCACTTGACAGCCTCTTACCTGGAAAGAGTAAGGCTGAGCATGTATGTGGGGAATGAGTGGTCCCAGCTTTAGGGAGAGAAGGAATCTAGAGGCCAGGGATCTGTATGTCAAAAGTAGTAAGTAGCTCATATTTGTATAACCAGTTTTTATAGAAATATGTGCTACTTAGTACTTATTGTAAGATGTGGTCACATGCCTTGGTCAGTTGGAGATGCCTCTATTATTTTCCTGAGCCATCCATCTTACAACCATTCTTCTCACAAAAAGGAATGAGATTCTGTTGAAGTGGGATAAATCTGGGTAAATGGTATTCTTAAATCTTTTGTACTTTTTTTCTAAATGTTTCTGTAGATCTAATATTATACCAAGTAATGGATACAAGACACTGGGGTGGAGGGGCAGGTGAGGGCATGTGCTGGGGGGAGGCCAGGGGGAGGTCAATGGGGGGAAAAAAGAAACATATACTACTATTTGTAGTACTTTAAACAACAAAATAAACAAACAATAAAAAAGAATAAAGGAAAAAATAAAATTTTGCCAAGTAAAAGTTAAAAGAAAAAAATAAAACACATTATGTAGTGAAGGAGTGTAGTGTAGTGTCTGTCTAGGTGGCTCCCAAAAGGCTAGTGTCCAGGTGAGAAGGGTTAAGTACCAGGTGGAGGCAGGAGCAGACAGAAGGAAGTTGGAGGCAGTCACAAGCAAAGTTGCCCGTACATAGCAACTCTGCAGATATGATGCAGGAGCTCAGAGGACTCGGAGTTTTCAAGTTAAGAAGACTCACAGTTGGAAACATCTACTTACTGATTCTGGTAGAGAGTTACTGAGGAGATTTCAAAACAAATCTGTAAGTCCAGAAAAGAATAATACTGATACCAAATTTTTGGACTGGAACCCGGATTCTTTGTCCGCCAGAAACGAAGAATGAATCCACAGACAGGAAAGTGATATAGCAAAGGTGGAGATTTATTGAAGAACAAGTACAGACTCCCATGTGGGGAGGGGGATAAGGTTCTCACAGAATGGACTCCCAAGTAGGGAGGGGGAGAAGGGTCCCACTGGGTTCTTTTTCCCCAAGGCTTATATAGGCTGCAGAATTTGGTGCCTTGATACCCCCTCAGATTGGTCACTATTCCCTTAGACTGGTTACTATAGTAACTCCTGGGCTCAAAGGTTGAACTTCACGTGAGATAGCTAGGTTCTCCCCCACCTCCTTCCTTCTGAATGAAGGGCTTCCTTCTCTTTATTTTGTAAATGTGACCTGTCTTGGCTACTTTCAGTTCCTTGTCTTATGGAAATATACCTGTTTCTGCCTCCTTGTCTTATGGAGATGTCATTGCACCTGGCTTTTCTGTTATGGAAGTGTACCTGTTCTTAAAAATCCCTAAGCTTGCTTTTGTGTCCCCCTAAAATTCTTGCTTCAATATGGACTGAGTCTAGAATCACTGAACACTTAACAGACAAGTAAAATGTGGTGGGTGTAAGGTTTTTATCTGAGAAGTAACATTAAATCTGACCAAAGCCAATAAAATTTTTAAATTTAAAAAATTTTTAAAATATATATATATATATATATTGCAGTATAACTTAGATTTAATAGTACTACATATGTTTTCCTTTTTCTCCCCCATTGTCCTCCCCCCAGCACCTGCCCCCCCGACCTGCGCCCCCCACCCCCCGTGTCTTGCATCCATTGGTTATGCTCCTATGCTTGCATACAAGTCCTTCAGTTGATCTCCCACAGCACCCGCCCTCCACCCTCCCCAGCCTTCCCCCTGTAGCTTGACAGCCTGTTCACTGCCTCCCTGCCTCTATATCAATCACTCTCCCCTGTTTCTTTTCTTCAAAAATACTTTGCATCTGCATACTAGAAATAAATGTATAAGAACAAAAATGTTTGAGTCTCAGTTTCAATGTTCAACTGTTCTGAGTCCCAGTACCAATGTCAGATAGTTCTTTATGTGTATGTACATGTCAGCAATAGTATCCAAATGGTGGACACATGGTGGCAATGCAAGTTCCATCCTCTCTGGTTTGGTCCTGGGCCGTCTGCATCAATGTACAGCTGCCGACTGCTAGCATGGCAAGGTGTCATCGGTGTCCCCCATCTCTGGACCATCCTCATGGCTGGAATAGACCTGTCAGTTCCTCCCTGTCTCAGGAACCCACATCGTCTTGGAGTTGTTCTCTGAAAATACACAGACACATTCTTGACCAAGAGTTAACAAAGAGATCCTCTCTGCAAATTAGACTTGGGATTCTTTTTATTTTTGCCTAAATGATTTTCCTTTGGCTTATTTTGACACCATGTGTGTTTTTCATGGGTGTCCTGCTTTTGGTATTACAAATGGAAGTTTACTTTTCTGGAGTAGGAATTTTCTAGATGTATTTTACTTACAGGATATTTTTCCTTACATGATATTACCCCACTATCCCCCCCCCCCCTTTTTTGATTAATGGGGACTATTGGAAACTTTATATTGCAGTCTTGGTAATTTTAAATTTTAATTTTTTCACACAAATATGACTGCTTTAGGTTCTTTGGGTGTTAGGCAATTTTACAGTGAGATGAACTACTAATAGATATTTTAGTTTTAGGAACAGCTTTTTGTCCAGTATACTTAAATTTTCTTGAGTATTCACTTATTTCACTTGGCCAATTTAAATTAATCTGAAAACTTGATTACTATTTTATTGTCAATTTTAATATTCAAATAAAAATCTTAGTTTACCCTGTAAATATTAGTGGAAAGGATTATTTGCATTCTTGAGTAGGCCCTGAGCGTTCCTGGTACTAGACTGAATTTAGATATAGAACAGCTGTTGCTGGCCAAGTCTCTGTCTGTAACCTGCATCTCAATCTGAGCTGTGCATAGGAGGTGAAGCAGCCGTGGGGGTAGGAGACCTCCCTCAGAAGGGGTGAGAGTTCAGGCCCCTGCAAGGTTAGTGGGTGAGGGTCTGTGCCCCACCTCTGTTGACCTTTTAGTTCTCTTCTGTTGGCCCCTCTGCGACTGTGCCTGTCTTAGGTTGTTCCTTCCCTGAGGAATCTTACCCATCTCTGGCTAACCAGCCATCCTCCAGCAAAGCCAATAAATTGACCAAGACAAGCAGGGTACCAGCAAAAGTTTATTAAATGCTCTCTGGTGAGGTCCCAGGGTCCGAAAACACAGGCCAGGGGATTCACCTCCATCTTTGCTTGGCAGGGTTTCTTTTATGCTGCTGTTGGCATGTTCTGAGGGAGTTTGTGGCAGGTGATTTATGCGCAGGAAATTCTTATAACTCCAACCTGGCCACCCTTGATAAGTCAGAGTGGTTTCTTATCCAGCAGGATGTCAGCACAGCTCTGGTGGGGGGTGGGGGAGAGAGAGAGAAGGGGGATGTTATTGTTTAACTCAGCTGATGGGATGGGGAAGTCCCTATCTTGCCAGCCCCAAACCATACATCCTCAGCCAGTGGGATGGGAGAAGTCCCTGTTTTTCCAGCCCCAGACCTTACAGTGGGGTGTTTTGTTTTGTTTTATTTGTATGCATGTTTGTTAAAGAGTTACAGAAGAAATGCTTACAGAATATCTGAGAAAAACCTAGCAACACCCAGAGAAATGGAGTTACACTTTATTATTATGTGCAGGCACAGAGGGAGATGTCTCCCAAATTTCTGAGCAAAAACATAGAGGAAGCTTTCCCTATTTATATCTTTCCTCCCCTTTTGTCTCTTAAATAAGGGTTTTTATGTCATATGACCAGACTACAAGGTCAGACAGCCAAGTTTATCTTCCCTGTTATTCAAGCAGCTAGAAAGCAAAGTTAAGGGGCCATCTGAAAATAACAGAGCTGACTCAAAGGCAAGGAAGCATCTAGTAGCAGAGAATTTCAAACAGTAGTTTTTACAAAAATAGGGGTTAGCCTTCTCAAAAGTATCCAATTAAATGTAATTGTGGTCCAGCTGATAAATTTCCATTCATGTAAAAAACCAGAAAAAAATTGCATCAATCCCCAGTGAAGATGAAAACATAAAGATTGAGTGCTGTAAGGTAAAAGACAAGCCCCTCTCAGAGGGAGAGTGTTGTGGGGGAAGAGATCAACCAAAGAACTTGTATGCATATATGTATAACCCATGGACACAGACAATAGAGTGGTGAAGGCCTGGAATGGGAGAGTCAGGCAGAGGGGGAGGTGGAGGCAGGTTAGAAGGAGTCAAAGGGGAAAGAAAGAGGACACGTGTAATACTTTTAACAATAAAGATTTTTTAAATTCTAAGAAAAAACAACAATAAACAACCAAGAAATCAACCCCCACAATTGTGAGATAAGCTCTCCAAATAGAGCAGGTGCTGGCTGGGCTGCCCATTCTTCTCTGACTTACCTCTCCGAGAGTCTGCCTCGGCCACGTTCTGTGGCTTTACCTTTCACTCAGGTGACCGGGCTCAGTCAGAAAGGCCCCCTCGTGACCAGAGCGTGCTGGTACCCTCTTGCCTGCACTTTCACATCCTACGTGTCAAGCCTCCACCCTCTCTGCTTTTCCTACCAAGCTTCTTCAATGGTGGTCTAATGTATTCTTCATTCACAGTTCTTCCTTCTGGTAGGTCACCCACCAAATGAGGAACTCACGAGGCCAGAGTGGTGAGGGAGTATGAATTTATTCCATCATCCGCATACCGGGTGGCTGAGTCTGAATGGCTCCAGCATCCAGTGACAGGAGTCAGTGGCTTTTAAAGGACTTTTGGTGGGCTTTTTTTCTGGGCAGAGACTTCTTTATGCATACCCAGAGGGGAGATAATAGAAAGTGGTCATCTCCAATGAAATGTGGTCTCAGGAAAGGGAATGTCCATCACGAAACCTGAAAGGTCAGTTCCCGGATGAGGGGTATCAATTCAATTGCTCAATCAAACCTGACACCTTCCTGCCTTAGTTCACCATGCAGACTTGCACCATGTGGATGGGGCCATGTGGATGAAAGGACAGGTATAGCCTCTGAGCAGAAGCATTGCTGGTTTCTGCTGCTGCTTTTGTCCTCCACTCTCTGCCAGAACCCGTACCCTAACAAATGGCTGCTTCCAGCCTGCTCTAGGGACCAAACCCTGGACCTACGTTCGGACAAGTTCATGTCATCTTTGTAATTCCCGGCATTTGGCTAGGAATAGCCTGGAGACAAAATTCTGCTGGTGAGAGACGTCTGCAGAGGGCTTTGGGGAAACCCAGGAAACAATGGTCCCTTCCTTAGGACACTGTGATGACCGTATGCCAGCCTTGGAGCTGCCTTAGCCACCTTCTCCCAATCTCAGAGTTAAGATGACACTATGACAACCCACCAGAGCCTCAGGGGCACGGCCAAGCCACGGACTCAGATAAGCCTGAAGCCTCTGCACTTCAGTTAAGGAAGTGATACATTTCCTTATCAGCAGGTCACTGGAGCTGGGAAGACATAGAAGGCCAGTGGAGTGACTGGCTGTGGGATGAGAGGGAAACCCACTGGGCATAAGCTTAATGATGGACAAGTCATGCCTGGGCTCATAGACAGGGCGTGGGGGTGACTTAAGTAGACCGGGGCCACTTGTTGCCTCCCTAACTAAGAAAAGCAAAGCAAAGCAAAAGTGAAAGAAAGAACTTCCTTGGGATTTCATGTGCGTTTTCTTAGCCCGCGTACTAGGGTTATAAGTAACACAGGCTCTGTACTCATATGTACAAAGAAGCTGTAGTTAATTTTCTATAATCCTCCAACCTCACTAGCTACCAGGAAAACTTGCTAATTAACTTACTAATTAAAGTTTCTGTCTCTTAGGGTTTAAACAGTCTCCTTTTAGTTAAGCAATCAGTTCATTCAAAGTTCACTTTCCCAGTGGGGCTGGTATAAATTGTGCATTTTGGATGTCTCGGTCTCTGGGGTAAATTCTCAGCCTTCCAGGATGCTGCTCTAACTCTCCTCTGCATCCCAAGAGGTACGTACACAAGGCACCTAACTGGGTCTTTGCAGTGGGTGTTCTCTGGGGCCTTGCTGGTCTCTGCTATAGTAGGCCATGTCCGATCTGCACCCGTAACTGCTAATCATTGTGGTGAGATGGTATCTGTCCCTAAAATCAGTGGTCCCAGGTACTTGGTCCCTCCAAAGGCCCCTCTTACAGGAGCCTCTTTATCTTACTGGTGCCCAGGACAGGCAGGTATCTCTGCACGAGCCCGGAGCACTGCCACAGGCTCACCTGTTCAGCCCATTGCCTCCTCTCCATCACTCTGACCCATGTTGGATTTGAAGCCAAGCAGCACACCAAGGTTCCCCAAGAGGCTTAGCCTCCTCCAGACCTCTTCCAAGAAAGCAGCCCTGAGCCCCAGGAATGCGGATGCCTCAGTACCAGCCTTATGCTCTCACACCTTCACTCACTCAAGGCTTAGGCTCCAGAGTAGGAGAAAATCCCTCTGGACATACCATACTTTCTTCTCTTCATAAACCTGAAGGTGTTGGAAAATTCAGGCTTATCACTTCTCTGTCTTATCTTACAGGCCTCCACAGCTTAAGGTTCTAGGATTAAGACCACCAGGAATCTGTGAACAAAACAAAAGAGGCATGGGACAAATCTGACAAGCTCAGGGGCCACATGATAGGCCTGGCAAGCTCAGTAACACTCAGTAACTGTGTGTACACAGGCTGGTCTGGCTACAAATTCCTAACTGAACAGATCATGGCAGTCATCACATCCCAGTCCTATAGCTTCCTTAGCAAAGGCCAGTCCTCACCTAAGTGAGTTCTGCCCACTATTCCTATGCATCTACAGTAACATACCTTTGAAATGTCAGAGTCATTTTATTTACAAGACCGTTCAAAGGCATAACTAAGAGTACCAGAGCACAGGGCCACAGAACCCTCATTGTTCTCTTGTTGCCTGTTACTATCTCTGTATGCTGTGAATGTTCAATGTTGACTATCCTGTACCCACCAGTGTAAAAGGTGTGTTTCTCCGCTTCACTTTCTCTCCTCTCCTTCATCTGCCACCAGTAGACTCCATGTATCTTCCTTATACTTTCTCCTTTGATTCTAAATGTATAAAATAAGCCGTAAAACTGACATTCTCTGGAGAACTTTCTTAATCTGTTGAGGTCTTGCTTCCAGAATATCCTCAAAATTTGGGTTAAATAAACTCTTATAAAACTTTTCTGTAGGTTTTGACACTCTTTTATCAACACATTGATCTGCAAAATAAGGGAGATTTGATAAATAGAAATACCTCTTCTAGCTCCTAAAGCTTTGCTTTTAAGAGTTTTTAATTTACTAAATTACTTAAGCAAAACCCCCCACAAAACTTTAGGTTTGAAATTAAAATTACCTCTTTTTTTAAAAAATGTAGTATTAACCTTGTACTCATGTGGGACAATGAGCCCCAAGGTTACTTAGAGATAGGAGGTCACAGAGTATTTTAGACTTAAATTTTAAAAATGACAATAAATTAATTATATCTACTTGTCTAGAAAAGATATGTAATTATATACTATTAATATTATTATGTTATACCATATACATGTATTTAGCCATAGTCAATATTAGGGATTGAATTGGGACACTTGGGGGTGGCATCCCCCTAGCTACCCAAAAAGACAGCACCAATAAAACAACATTTTCTCCCCTCCTCCATAGCCCCATTGCCAACCTCATAAATGCAGGCGCTTTGGGCTTTTTGATCACTGATACATCCTTTCTAAATTATTTGATGAACAGTTAAAATTAGACTTGGAGATTTCTCCACTGTTACACTAAGGAATAAAATTGAAAATGCTATATGATAATCTTTGAAAAAATACTATTTAAATGAAGAGGGGTCTATAAATTTGTCCCATTGAATCTCAAATTAAAATAAGGAAGGCCATATTTATTGGGGAATTGTCATGGGATAGATACAATATCAAAGCACACACTAAACTGAAAGGTAGGGGAAAATTGCCCACTTTTCAGTATGGAAGACGAAATCAGTATTTCAATGATGAATATTTATGCTAATTCATGAGTCTATCCCCTAATTCCTTAACCCAGGGTCTTTCCTTTCTTTTCTTTTCTTTTTTTTTTTTAACTGCAACCAATAATAATAAATACATTTTATTTTCTGTGATGTACTTCATTTTGTTTGTTTGTTTTTAAATGCTGGTAATGACCCACTAAATTAATGTCATAGCCCTCTAGTAGGTTATGATCTATAGCTTAAAAAATACATACAGCCTTTATTTTTTTAAGTTTATTTTCTATTGATGACATTATTACAGGTGTTTTCTCTTTTTCTGCTACAACCTGGAAATGGCCCAAGTGCCCATCAGTAGATGAGTGAATGAAAAAGCTGCGGTACATTTATACAATGCCTAGGAAAATGTTTCTCAAATGTGACCCAAAGACACCCCCAACTCCACATGCACACTATTTCATAACCTCCTGGGATTCTTGTTTTAAAATGCAGGTTATGAGGCCTTCATTTCTTTCCTCAACTCTGAAAGTGAATACATATGCCTATGGCAATGGCTCCCAATCGCTATTCTCATTCTGGCATGAATGACTGCAAGTCATGGCTTTTAAAGAGTAAGGATGGACCAAAGAGAGAAGCCTAGGCTCAATGCTGAAGGAGGCTTGGGAAGCATCAGTCCCAAAGGGTAGGCGAGAGGAAAGCTGCGGGACAAGAGAAGAAAAGCAGGGCAAGGGGCGGGGATTGAGCCTTGCTGGATTAGCAAATACAGAACAGAACAGCCAAACAAGGTCCAGTTGGGCCACTCTGTGTAGGTGCTGACCAAAGGCAGAGCCTGAGCGTGAGGCCTGGGATTTCAATTGAAATAAGCTCCCTGGGAGATTTTTATGTAAATAAAGATGTAGAGACATTGCTGGCCATTAGTTATGCATTCACCCTCCAGTAAGATTAACATTTGCAGCTTCAGGTATGCAATAAGTGTGTAGCACGCAGCTATCCACCAAAGGGAGCTTTAATTACTTCACTGTCAGGAGATGTGTTTGCCTCTTCAGTGCAGTTTCCCATGTGCTCCCTGCCACAGTTTCAACAGAATATTTCTCCTTCTGCAGGAGCCCCAGTAATTGTCACAGCTGTTAACTGACACTCAGATCCACTTGTCATGAGCAGATGACTCAGATCCGTAGTTCACATGGCACAAAGGAGGGCAAACATGTGAGACTAAAGTGGGATTTCTGAATGGGGTAGCTTTGAGGGTAGATTTTCTCAGCCAGGATATATAAAATATCCCATCACCCTAGAAACCAAATTCAGAAGGCTAATATGTTCATTTTTTAATGAAGAAAATATAACTATCAGGAAGATGGATGCACCCTCTCCCTGCAGGCAATTTTCCCAGGAACATTGCTTGGTGATGATGGCATTATAATAAGTGCCCATTAATGTTGGGATAAATGAATCTCCCTCTTCCCTAGGGACACAGTTGTCTCTTGCTCAGTAGGTCCCACTCCCTCAGTGAGGCACTTTCTATCCTGGAGAATCTCTAAATCTAATGTTTCTTCCTCATTTTTACCTAACAAAGTTTTCAAAATTTTTCTCCTATTTGTTCATAAAGGAAAACAGCCCTAGTAGGTTTTGTTCAGCCGATTAGAGAATCGGCTCTTGGACTGAAGGGTCTAGGGTTTGATTCTGGTCAAGGGGACATACCTGGGTTGCAGGGGGGTTGCATGTGTGAGGCAACCAATTGATGTGTCTCTCCCACTGTCTCACATCGATGTTTCTGTCTCTCCCTCTCCTTTCCACTCATTCTAAAAATCAATGGAAAAAAATATATCCTCAGATGAGTATTGACAACAACAACAAAATCAATAAAAACATATTTAATAAATCAATAAAATAAAAAGTTCTTTTTAAAAAATAAGAAAACTCATTTCAGCAAAACGCATTATATAAAAGACACCCTCCCAGAGAAAACTGCTATTAACAACCTGGAGATTCTTCCAGACTCTTCCGTTTTCATCAATTGTTGTTTTGATCTCTTCTGAGCATAGTAGCCCCTGCTCCCACTCCCACCACCAACCAGGGGTATATCCTAGTATGGGTGAGGAATTGAGGGCAGGGCAGAGGCGGCAAGCAGAGCACACAACTCCACACCTTCTCAGGGTGGCATTCATGTGCTGACTATGATGGTAGCACCCTGAGTGGGCAGCACTGTTGTACACAAACACAGAGGCAAACCCTCTGGAAGTCTGCCACAAATGCCCCATGAACTGCCTCTGCTAAGGGAAACAGAAC
This sequence comes from Antrozous pallidus, assembly GCA_027563665.1. Lineage (NCBI taxonomy): Eukaryota > Metazoa > Chordata > Mammalia > Chiroptera > Vespertilionidae > Antrozous > Antrozous pallidus. The sequence goes on from CM050515.1 coordinate 38,213,171, forward strand.
TGGTCAATAGGGAGTGAGATGGTAATTATTACTAATATTTATGAACCATTTATCCTATGCTAATCAATGTTTCAATACTTCGTGAGTGCTTATTTTGTTCCAAGCATTTTTTCACACACCAGAAACAGAAATAAAATAAAACAAATTGGGTGTGGGGAAAGGTGGAGGAAAGCATGGGGGGATAGATGGTGATGGATGGAGATTTGACTTGGGGTGGTGAACACACATTACAGTGTGCACATGATGTGTAGTAGAATTGTGTGCCTGTAACCTTTATAATTTTGTTAACCAGTGTCACCTCAATAAAGTCAATAAAAAGGAAAAACAAAATGAAACCCTGTTCTCATCAAAATTCCATTTTCATGTAGAGGTAAACAATGTTTTAAACAAGTAAAATAAGTAGTATGTATTAAATGGTGATGAATGCTATGGAGAATAATAAGGCAGGAATAGGGGGTAGACTGGAGGAGAGTATAATTTTAAATCCAATGCTTAGGAGAAGCATTGTATTGGAGAAGGTGGCATTTGACTAAGCACCAGAAGGAGGTCAAAGAGTGAACCAGTCGGCATCTGAGGAGGGGGCATTCCTTTAAGAGGAAATAGCAAGTGACAAGGCCCTGAGCAGACAGAATGGCTGGATTGGAGTCTGGAAGCAAGGAGAATGGAGGAGTCCAGCGTGGAGGCTGACTGGTGTAGGGAAGGGCCAGTTTGTGTTAGGCCTTGTTTATAGGCACCATAATGACTTTAGCTTTTACTCCAAAGTGAAAAGGAAAGCCCTTGGGAGAGGGAAGTAGAAAGTGACATATTTTGATTTCTTTTTCACAAGACCCCTCCAGCTTGCTGTGCTGAGAGCACACTGCTGGGGCCCAGGATAGATGGGAACTTGTAATACTCCAGGGGAGAGGACAGTGGCTTGGAAGTGAGTGGTAAGGTTTGGGTATGTTTCAAAGATACCCCAATTACAGATTGGAAATGGGGTCCAGAGAAAGAGGGGAATCAAGGCTGATAGGGCAACTGGAAGGGTAAAATTGCCATTTCTTGCAACAAGGAAAACTGTAGGAGAAGCAGGTAATGAGAGGAAAAGCAGGTGTTCAGTTTAGATATGTTAAACTTGAGGCACCTATTAGATGTAAACGTGGACAACTGTTCTATAGGCATATATATACAGGTCAGCTTGTTAGAAGGAAATCACCTAAGAAGAAAATATGTAGAAAAGAAAAAGGTCTAAGGCCTATCTCTGAATCACAGCACTTAGAGATCAGGGAGATAAAGCAAAATAAGGTTATGAAACTGAGCATGAGAACCCAGTGAAGTAGGAGGAAATAGAGGAATAGGAAGTCAAAGTGAGAGAGAGAAGAAAAGGGTCTTAAATGCTGCAGATAGTGAAGGGAGACCAATGGGGTTGGCATTGAGGAAATTATTAATGGCTTCAACAACAGCCATTTCAATGGAGCCATTGAAGAATGAAAGCTTAATGGGAGTTGTTTCAAGATAGCATTTGAGAAGAGGAATTGAAAATATAATAGATAATCCTTTCTGCAAGGTTTGTTCTGAAGGGAAAGGAAGAATGAATGGATTAAAAGAATGCCAACTTGCTCTAAGTGCTTTTTATTAATTAATTCATTAATCCTTGTAACAGCCCTATAAAGTAGGAACTAGACTCACTCATAAATAAGAAAGAGATATGCCTAGTCAAGTAAGACTCATGGGAACACTCTTCACTGGCCAGGCATGGAAGCAAGAAGCACACGGTTAATAGATCTACTTCAGATCCCAACGGTTGGTTCTTGTGTATCTTTATGAATTGCCTTATTTGTCTTAACTCAATGACTAAGGCTCCCTGTCTCTCTTTCTCTCTGATGGTCAGACCATATGACAGGAGACAGGAGTTCCATTTATATCTAACGGGTCACATAGATTTCCCACAAGGTAGCATACTTCTATTTCTAGCTCAATAGCTTTTTTATACATAGGATCACTACACAAAAACATTGTGTGAAAAGGGTCTCAAAGTCTGGGACCCTTCTTAAGGAATGAAAGAGGCTATTTTAATCAAGTTAAAAGAAAATTGAAATATTTAGCATTTCAGTCATTCATGTTTGCATGAATCAGCTCTCTGATTCTAATCTGAGAAGAGGTTTCTGTGTATAACTCAACATACCAATTAATAAAAGTATTCTTTTACTGTCACTATTCATTGCTTTTTCTCGATCCCATTGTCACAATTTTACTTTGATGTGCCAATGCAAGTAATGACAGCTGATTGTGTTGACAATCATTCCAGTTTCAAATACTTTAATCAAAATTGTGTGCAACCATGCATATCTGCCAAATGTGAAAGCAATCTTTCTTATGTCTTCTCCATTTCAAGTATCAATTATGACTTTAGCATGTCTTTATCAGAAAAGGAAATATCTGCTTTTCTGTTTTTGGAAGAACACATGAGGAAAGATAGTACTTAATGCCTTAAAGCAGCGTAACAAAAATCTAACACTAAGAGCCCAATTCATATTCTAGTTTTGAGACTTCTACCCAAATCAATCTCATTTCAGTTTGGAAATTTTTTTCTGTTCTGCAAAAACACATTAAAAATTATAGAAACCCCATTATTGTTTTAAAAAGACAGCATTCACATCAGTTATTCAGTAAATGATGTGAAGACACAAGCAAAATAGTTTTATCTAATGGATGTTATTGTTGCACCAATAGTTTTATTGCATGACACTTATCATCAGCAGCAAGATAGATTGTATATCCATAATCCAAAATTCAACTAATTTGTTTTGGCGATCCAGCTGAAAGAAGAAAGTGAAAATGTAAACCATTTTTAAATTTATTTATACCACAAATATTTATTGAATACCTGGTATATGTCAGTCACGGTACCAGTAACTAAGAATACAAAACTAGGGTGAATGGGTGCTTTAAAGATATATAGCATTCTTGTTAAGTGTACCTGGGCAAGGGAAAATTCTATAACAACAACAAAAAAATTCTTATCTGGTGGACTCATTCTGACACCAGAATATTGATTACCTTTGCAATTTTGGGATAGGCTGAAATGATTCAGAGACTATCTATAATAAAAAACAAGAATAATATACTAATTAGACCAGACAGCCAAAAGACCTTCCAGACATCATTCTAGACAAAGCCACAGCAGCAGGAGCCTGGCAGAGGTGGTTAGGGGCGATCAGGCAGTCAGACAAGCAGTTAGGGATGATGAGGCAGGCAGGCACACTTAGGGGATATTAGGCAGGCAGGAGAGTGGTTAGGAATGATAAGGCAGGCAGGCAGATTGGTTAGGGGTGATCTGGCAGGCAGGTGAGCAGTTAGAAGCAGTCAGGCAGGCAGGCAGAGGTTGATAGGGGCAATCAGGCAGGCAGGTGAGCAGTTAGGGGTAATCAGGCAGGCAGCAGAGTGGGTAGATATGATCAGGCAGGGAGGCAGGCAAGCAGTTAGGAGCCAGTGGTCCCAGATTGCACAGGGATCAGGCCTAAACCATCAGTCAGACATCTCTCTAGGGATCTCATATTGTGAGCGGGTGCAGGCTGGGCTGAGGGACACTCCTTCCCCCAAGCACGAATTTTGTGCACTGACCTCTAGTCTATGATAATACTTAAGAGATTATTTCTAATTATTTTAAAGTTAACCAAAGGATTGAGAATGCCTGAACTCACATTGATGAACAAGAACAATAATTTAACATGCAGGTAACTTAAATATAACTAAATGACAGATTGATAAACAGATAGAAATAGAATAAATAAAATGCTATATCCTGGTATTTGTGAATCAATTTCCAATCCAACTTTACTACAAATTAGTGAATTATTTCTCTTCAGCTCCAGATTCTTTTTCTCTTCCCTGAGATTCTACTGGGAGTGATTCTTGTTCCATTCTGGGCTGGCCATAAATGGCTGCTTCCTTGTATCAAGGCACTTGTTGCCAATTTCAAAGAATACATTCTGATTAAGAGATGTACATGTTGATACGTTATGCGAGGTCCTCACTAGTTTTATTTCTTAGGAGATTCCCTGTGTTAAGTCAGCATGGTAAAATGCTTGCCAATATATACTTATTAATTGAATGTCCCTGAGGTATTTGCAGAAAAAAATAGCATGTGTGCTGCATTGGAGTTGGAATAGACATTACAGATGCCACAATTCTTCTTTCATCTCTTAACCTTTAGACACCCTTCTGTTTAGACATCATTCAAATTCTAGGAGCTCAAGTTTTATAGGGGTTATACACTTATAATGGAGTTATATACATAATTTTGTGAGATTAAAGAAGATGGGGTAATTAATTGATCTAGGAGTTGGGGGTTTACAAAGGCTTCACAGAGGAGCTAACTCTTGAGAAAAGACTTCAGTGTTTGCCAGAGAAAGAAGTGAGGGGGCTTTCAGGTAAAAAGGAAAGACATGGAAGGGATAAACTTTCATTATGTTTAATTCAGTGATTCTTTTTAAGAAATTATAATCCAGTCTACTCTGGTCTGCTACAGAAGCCCTGGAAAATGATGAGACTGATCTTCAACTTTATGCATCTATTTTATATCACAAAGACCATCTCTCCTGATAAGCTTTTCAATTCCTTTTTACATCAAAAAGGCAAGATTCTTTAAAGAAAAGAAACGGGGGGAGGAGGAAATAGATACAGAGGCAAAGAAGCATTGAACAGACTGTCAATCTATAGCGGGAAGGCAGGAGAGGTTGCTGGGGAGGGCTGCAAGAGATTAACCGAAGGACTTGCATGCATGCATAAAAGTATAACCAACGGATACAAGACGGGGGGGGGGGGCGGGACAGGTGAGAGCATGTGCTGGGGGGTAGGGGAGGGGCCAGGGGGAGGTCAATGGGGGAAAAAGGAGACATATGTATTACTATATGTAATACCTTAAACAATAAAAAAGAAAGAAAACATAAAAAAAATGTAACTGTTTAGCTTCCTCCTTCAGTCAGAACATTTGCTTTAGCTCTCCAAGGCAACAATTTCTCATTTTAAAAGGTTCAAGATAGTTCTGGCTGCTGTGGCTCAGTTGGTTGGGCATCATCCCAGACACCGAAAAGTTACTGGTTCAATTCCCACTGAGTGCACATGTTGGGGTTTCCAGTTTGATCTCAAGTAGATGGCCTGAGAGAAGCAGCAGATCACTGTTTCTCTCCCTCTCTCTTCATCTCTATCTCAAATCAATGAAAACATATACTTTGATAAAAGGTCCCCCATAAAACCTTAATGACTGATGATAACTGATAGAGTACTCTTTCTAGAAATAGTAATATTTTAACAGGTTGACCCTAAATGCAAAAAAGTTTACTGAAAACTAATGAATCCTTATCTTTGGAATTGCTGGAATTTGGGCAGATTGTATTTTAGAGCAGTAATATCTATTAATACAGTGTAAAGAGCCTGGCCATTGTTCTAAGTGGTTAGAGCACAGCACTGTGCACCAAAGGGTCACAGGTTTGATTCTCAGTCAAGACCATGTACCTGGTCAGGAGGCAACCAACAGATGTATCTCTTTCACATCCATGTTTCTATCTCTCTCCACACCCTTCCTCTCCCCCTCACCCACTCTCTCTGAAAATCAAAGGTCAATGGGAGGGAAAAGGGTACATGTAATACTTTTTTTAAATAAAGATTTTTAAAAATATATAGGTAAAAAAAGAAAAATATCCTCAGATGAGGATTGACAAAAAAATTAAAACAAACAAACAAAAAAAACTGTGTGGAAAAAACTGTGTGAAATATTATCCTTTCTTTGAGTAATCAGGCGTTAATATTGTCTATTAGCCATGGTAATCTTTGTTCCATTTGCCCTTTATAATTAAGATTCTATTTTTCTCAGTCCATGATGAACTGATTTCATTGGAAGCTGGGATGCCTTTTTGAGCCTTCATTAGTTTTAAAACTAGGAAGAGGAATTGCTATTTTAAAAAAGTACCAAGAAGCATTTATACTCATTTAGCTTAACAAGATTCCATTAAGTGTTTTTCTTTTCTAATAAAGCTTTTAAAAAGGTAATTTGCCTAACTTTTAAAAAATTTCTATGAAAAACCTTTCATCACTGTTCTGGTCCCCCTCCTCATCCCTAGTAAGTAAAAATGTAGCAATAATACATTAATTAAATGTTTTAATCAGATTCTGCATTACAATTAAGTATTTCAACTATCCCTCAGATGTACTTGAGAAAAGGAAAAAGAGTTACTTATAAATTTTAGAAAAGATTGAAAGCTCTTTCTATGGTTGTCAAGGGGCCACTATTGATGTCTGAGAGAAAATTCCACCCCGAATTTGGGCCATCTTTATCTTCCCGAGACAGTCTCCAGACTTGGGTTCTTTGTGCAAGGAATCTTGTGGAGTTGGGTTGTTCATAGGCATGATGACTATTTTTGTCTTTTTTGACTTTGGAACTGTAAGGTGTCCCAGTTTCCATTACCTGGAATTAAGCCTCAGGGTGAGGCAGAAGGTGCGTGGAAGACAGTCACTATCAACCAGAGAAAGGCGAGACATGGTCTTTACTGTGAAGGACTAGGATGGAGTGCAGGAGGTTGAAGAGCTAACCAGCAAAACTTGGAGCCACACGGTGAGTCTGGGATGACAGCCAGTTTTTAAGCCTGCTACTTCTTTCTTTTTCTTTTTTTTCTTTTTTTTTTAATCATTATTGTTCAGTTTATTAATTACATTGTTTCCCCTTTTTATCCCCCTATAGCTCCCCTCCACCCTGTACCTATCCCACCCTCCACCCTCACCTCCCCTCCCCACTGTCCTCTCCCATTGTTGCAAGATTTCTGTCCAGTCTCTTGCTGCACTTCTCACAACTCTTTTCTCCCCAAGAATTGTCAGTCCATTCCCTCTCTATGTCCATGTCTCTGTTATATTCACCAGTCTATCCTGATCAACAGCCTATCAATTCACTTGATTTTTATGTTCATTTGTTGATAGATGTGTATTTGTTGTTCATAATTTTCATCTTTACCTTTTTCTTCTTCTTCTTCTTAAAGAATATCTTTCAGCATTTCATATAATGTTGGTTTGGTGGTGATGAACTCCTTTAGCTTTTTCTTATCTGCGAAGCACTTCATCTGACCTTCAATTCTGAATGATAGCTTTGCTGGATAGAGTAATCTTGGTTGTAGATTCTTGCTGTTCATCACTTTGAATATTTCTTGCCACTCACGTCTGGCCTGCATCGTTTCTGTTGAGAAATCCGCTGACAATCATATGGGTGCTCCCTTATAGGTAACCAACTGTTTTTCTCTTGCTGCTTTTAATATTCTCTCCTTGTCTTTTGCTCTTGGCATTTTAATTATGATGTGCCTTGGTGTGGTCCTCTTAGGGTTCCTATATATTGGGGTTCGGTGCACTTCTTGGACTCCTACGTCATTTTCTTTCACCAGGTGTGGGAAGTTTTCAGTCACTATTTCTTCAAATAGGTTTTCATTGTCTTGGCCTCTCTCTTTTTCTGGCACCCCTATAATTCGGATGTTGGTATGCTTGAGGTTGTCCCAGAGGCCCCTTACACTATCTTCAATTTTTGGATTCTTTTGGTTTCTTGCTTTTTCAGCTGAGTGGATTTTACCTCTTTGTATTTCAAATCTTGAACTTGGTTCTTGGGGTGCTCCAGAGCACTTTTAGGTCTTTGCATAATATTTTTTGTTTCAGTCAGTGTATGCTTAATTTCTGGTTGGTCCTTTTTCATATCCTTGAGAGTCTCCTTTATATCCTTGAGAGTCTCCTTCATTTCCTTGTAGGACTCATTCATTTCCACGTTGGTCTTGATCATTTCCTTGCAGGTCTCGTTTATATCCTTGAGGGTCTTGTTCATTTCCTTGTAGGACTCATTCATTTCCTTTGTGGTCTTGCTTATTTCCTTATAGGCCTCGACCTTTTGTTGGAGCCTCTTGAAAAACCCTATAACCAGGGTTTTGAATTCCATGTCCAGTCATTTTTTTTCCTCCATTTCTTTCACATCTGATTTCTTTCCATGTCGCTGCATGGTGGCTGCTTCCCTGAGTTGTTCAATTAGCTTTGTGTGGTAGACTTCCTACTAGGGACAGTGGCTCAGCCTCCCCAGTTACCTGAAGTGGATATGGGCTGCACAGTCTTGTTGAAGTTAAGCTCAGTTAATTGTTGTTAGCACTTGGAGGGTTGACCTCCAGGCCAATTGTCTGTGAAGCTCAGCTGTGCTCAGGTTGGATGGGCGGAGTCTCCGGGCCAAGCAGACAGTGTTAGCTCTGCCCTATGCGGCCCCAGGGACTCTGTGCCAGGGGCAATGGCCGCCAGCACCTCTGAGAGAGAGCCGCTGCTGAGCTCCACCAGCTGCCAGGGAATTCAGACTCTCCCCAAATGACTTTGCATGCGCAATGTCTCACCCAGGGTCGTAAAACAAAGCAGACTGGTGGTTTTCCGAATGAGAGACAAGTCACAGAGAGCTCTCTGCGCCATCACGCAGCCGAGCTGTTCGCGCGCAAGCTGCCTTCTCCACAAGCCGGCAGACCCTGCAGCACCCGAGCTTCGACGTGCCCTCCCACTGTCCAGTTTTCACCCCGTATGATAGTGGGTTCCCTGGACTTCGCCCAAAACTGGAGAATCAGTCCAGTGGGATGTCTTTGTCTCCCCGTTTGAGAAAACTGGCGGGTTTTCAGCCGCCCGCCCTCTCCGCGGCGCACACTTCAAACCTCTCTCCGTGCGAATCTTTCAACGCTGTTCGCTGCTGCTCCTCCGAGTCACAGTGTCTTATCTTCATTTTTATTTGTGGAATTTTCACTCGGCGAGCTTTCTGGTGATTCTGGAAGGTGCTTGTTCTTTCATTAAGTTGTAGTATTAAAATTGCTGATTATGACGGCAAGATAGGTGTTTTACCTTTGCCACCATCTTAGTTCTCCCTGCTACTTCTTTCTTATGAGGCCCAGTGGATATAAAAAGCCCTCTGTTTAACTTCTCTTTAGGTCCATTCAGTAGTGTTCTTGAGTTGAAATGTCTTGTTGTTTTTGTATCTGGAGAGATTCTAATCACCTCACTCTTAGTTTCTTGCCTCCTCATGTGACACCTGCCAATTAGACAGCATTCTAATTCACAGCTGTCATCCACAGCTATGTGACAGCAAAGCTTAGATGGTAAAAGTTAGGATATATTTTTCCTCAAACTATAATGTGGGCAGGACTAAGCAAGAATAACTACTGTCTTCTCTGTAATGTTCTCTGGGCTGGTTAACTGGGGGCTGGAGGACCAAGCTTCAAGATTTCTCACTCACATGGCTGGAAAGTTGGTCCATGGGCCCAGCATTTTGGTGCTTTCCATGGGCACCTTGGGTTTTCTCAAAGCATGGTGGCCGATTCCAAGGGAATCAGGCAGAAGCTGTGAGGCCTTTTCTAACAGCTTCAGAAGCCATTCAGTGTCACTTCCACTGAATTCTATTTATGGAAACAGTCAGATGTACAACCACATTCAAGGAGGAAAGGACTTGGACTTGAGAAGGGAGTGGCCAGTTCTAGCAAGAGCTCTCTGTGGTCCTCTCTGGACATGTGCTCTGCCGCAGAGAGGTACCTGATGCTGTGTGTTCTCTCTGTCCAAGTCCAGCCAGCCTTCAGTTCCATGGCTCCTCCATGGGACCTTCTGAATATGCTATAGCCCTCACCAAACCTTTCTTTATCTGCCAAGTGCCTAATGGAAACTTAGTGTCTGAATTACTCTTCTACATTTAAATTAGTTTGTAGATTAGTTCTCTTATCTTTAAAATTAAGCACTGTGGAATAATTTCTCAGGTTCCTTGAGCACTAAACTCTGTATCTCTCTTAGTATTAAGAAGATTATACATAGAGTATATACTATGTACTTTGAAGAACATTCTATGCAACAACTGGCTTATATTAATGTTATGAAAGGCAGAAGAAGACAAAAGAACTGTTCCATCTACACGAGAATGAAAGAGAAATGACAACTAAATGCAATGTGGATGGGACCCTTGATATAGGGAAATGCTATAAAGAACACTATTGGCACAACTGACAAAATTTAAATACTATCTAAATAATAGGCATTAGGCATTATGCAATTATGTATTGAATTTAAATTCATCTATATTTTTGAATTCCAATACTTAGAGTGGCATGAATGATATTGCAATAATCATAAAAATCAACAATTATTTGTATTCCAAATAAATAGCCCTCCACCAGTAGCAGCAAGACATGGTCAGGTTAGGCAAATAAATGGAACATATTTAACCAAATATTCTCCTTCAAATAGTGAGGCCCTTTAGTGACTCCTGGAGCAACTAAACTTAGTGTCTCTCTGCTTTCATCTTTTATTTTAATATGTTATTTTTTATTAATTTGAGAGAGAGAGAAAGGAAGATGGAGAGAGAAGAGAAGAGAAGAGAAGAGAAGAGAAGAGAAGAGAAGAGAAGAGAAGAGGGATTTGTTGTTCCACTTTGTTACACACACCCTGGTTGTTTCTTGTATATGCCCTGACTGGAGATCTAACCCACACACTTGGGCTCTCAGGAGGATGCTCTAACCAATTGAGCCTCTCTGCTTTCATCTGACTTCACAGCAGGTGAGTCTCTCACCCTTGCAAACAGCCTAGAATTGAAGAAAGTGCTTGGCTACTGTTTTAGCACTGACTGCTCACACTGCTGCCTGCACCATCTTTTCTGTCTCCCTTGTGATTCAGGACTTTGCCCATGTTTGGTCTGTCCCATTGGGATCTACTTTATTGTCTGCCCAGTTCTAAAGCTGCACAGGTACCCCCTCTTAATTAAAAGTCCTTTCCTTTTCTCTAGAGAGTCTACATCTGTTGGATTCCACACTATGGTAACTCGTGAGTCCTAGACTCTGATTGTCCTGTTTTTCTAAGTATTGGCATCAGATTTAAAGAAATAATTCAGATTTTTCACCCTCACCTACTGCCAAATAGCAAGAAATTCTAATCTTGAACTCGTGTCTATCATAAATATTAAGTAAAACTTAAATATTAAGGGGCCCTTATTTCATGGCTGAAGTGACCCTTGCATTTTTCAATCTATATTCCACAACCTTCCTCCTCCCCACCTGACCCTCAGACTGATTCACCCATCATGCCACCTCCCAGCCTCTTCCCACCCATCCACATTCCTCTCCCTCCCTCTGTCTCTGAGCTTTATGAAGACAAATCAGGCTTCTTTCCCTCATTTCCCCCCTGTTCCTCTTGTCATCTGGAGCAATGATCTGTTCTTTGAGCCATAAACAGAGAGTGATGAAGAGCAAAAAGATAAACTAGCAAACACAAGATTCACTTTTCTCAATGGAAGATGAAACATGTATATGTTAATCTTTTATTTTAACTCCCATGAAAAAAGGTAATTGTAAAACACCTCATAAAAGATATGAATGAAAGTTACCACCATATCAAGGTGCCAAAAAGATTATATATCTTTTATTCTTCATGAAGTCAAGTGGTTTTTAGAGGAAACCATAGGAATGTATTGATATTGGGCATCTCATTGACCTAGAAAAGTTGGCTCATTTGACTTTATGAAGAAAAAAACCATGTTTGCTGTGACTTTTGCTTCTTGGCAGATTCTCAGTGATGGTTTCAACAGGCCTATACTACACTTGGGCTAACAGAAGAAAAAACCTGTTTGGTAGTTGCTTTTCTAGAAAAAAGCTATTGATTGTAAACACCTCTCCTTCATCCCTCCCAAGAGTATAGGAAACTCAGACATCAAGAACCCAAAACCTAGGTCTTTCCTCTGTATGTTTTATTGTGAAATATTGAATAAACATATTATAAAAACATATGTGTAGTATTTAAAGAATAGTCAACACTCATTGACTATCAAAATATACAACAGAAAAAAAATATGCTCCATAAGTCTCCTGTACCCTATGCTGTCTCTCCTTCAAACAACTAACCACTATTATGGATTTTGTGATAATTATTCCCTTGCTTCTCTTAATAGATTTTATTATCTGCATATGTACTTTAAAATAAATTATTCAGTGTAATCTACTTTGAACTTTGTATGTCTCAAATTAGAATGTATACATTCTTTTGTGACCTGCATCTTTGGGGATTCATCCATGTTCTTCAGTATAATTGAAGATTATTTATTCTGTTGTATATCACAAATTATTTCTTCATCTACTATTGATGAAAATTTTGGCTGCCTTCAGTGTTTTTCTATTATTAACAATGCTGTGTAAAAATTATTATCCTTCTCTCTTGGGATACCTTTGCAAGAGTTTTTTTAGAGTATAGTAGTAATAACATTACTGTTTTTTTTTGGATGAGTACATGTTCTATTTTGCCATTTACAGTTTTCTAAAGTGGTATTGCCAAAGTGATTGTTTTCTCCAAAGTGTTTCCCATGGTTTTGCCAATTTATATCCCACTAACAGTGTATAAGATTTTTGTTGCTGCATATAAATTATTATGCCATTCCTAACATAGTCTAAGTGAAATTTTTATTTTTCAATGACTCCAGTAATATAAAAGGCAGCAAAATTTTCAACTACAGAGACTGTTATAGGTGGTCTTACAGAGGAGAAATTATATTTTAGAGTTTTCAAGAATCTAATGTTATTATTATCATTATTTTTATCATAAATGATCCTGGTGTCCTAAAAATAATACAGGGATTCTTAGAGTACAGATCTTTCCCAGATTTTAAAAATATCATGAGACAAAAATTTTATCATCCTATCTAATAAAAGAGTAACATGCAAATGTGACTGTACCTTGGCTCCTGATTGGCTATGCTACCAGCCAATCAAGAGCAGGGGGTGGGGCCGAGGGGCAGGGTCGAGTGGCTCGAGGGCTGGGCCCCAGGGGTGGAGACGAAGCAGTAGCAGCGGTGAGCACTGTGGCACCCAGGCCGCCCGAGCTTGGAGGCGGCTGGGGGGGCGGGGTGTGATGAGCGTGGGAGGCGAACAGGGGGTAGGGCAAGCCGCCAGGGTGCAGGAATGGAGGTGAGCGGCCAGTCCCTGGGGCCAGGTGATCACAGGCAGCTGGAGCTGAGCTGAGCAGGGAGATGGTTGAGTGTGCGAGGCTTTAGGCCTTGGGCAGGCTGGGGGTGAGCCATCAGTTGGACATCCCCTAAGTGCTCCCAGTATGTGAGAGGGCACAGGTTGGACTGAGGGACCCCCCCCCCCCATGCATGAATTTCGTGCACCGGGCTACTAGTGATGATATAATTTTCTTTTTTAGTGATAAAGCCATTCATTACATTTTTATCCTGGTATAGACTTAGATTAAAAATTGTACATACCATTGTTACTTGTGAACAACTCTCTCTTAATTCAGGAAAATTTTATTTTATTCTATTAGTTTTGATTGACAGCCTAGTCTTAATATTATGAAAAGTTATACAAAATGCAAAATAAATAGATCTCCTCTAAATCTCAAAAGATTAATTTTTTGCATATTTGCATGTAAAACAATGAATGCAAGATCTTTAAAACTCACTAAATCTCTATTATTGATCTTCCTAGTATACAGTCTAATGACTGAAAACTAATTTTCCTTAATCAGAAAACAGAGTTAATTCTTCACACTGCAAATATGTATCTTGCCATGACATGATATTTGGAGAGAACTAAAATAGCATAATGACACAAACCCTTCTGACTTGTGAAATCTCTAACAAAAAGGTTAAACCTGTATTTTGCAGCCATGCAAATTAGCATAGACTTCCTCTACAGCCTCTGGTAGCAGAAGGAAACAGGAGCAGTTCTCCACAAAACTAAGCCTCTGAGAATAAAAAGTCAGAACAAAACAGTAAAAGGAGCCTTCAGTTCTCTTTTCCTAAGCTTAGAGTTCCCTGGTTCATCATTTCAAGTATATTGCTAGATATAGGGAGGGCCAAAGCGCTGATTGTTTTTATACTCATTTTTTTAAAAAAAATTGAGGTGCTTAAAATGCTCTTGTTATCTTGAGATACATACATTCATAAATATATCATTCTTTTATTTGCTAGTATGACATGAATGAAACTGTAGCAAGAAGGAGAGTATTTGGGTATGTATTCACAGCAAATGGTTCACTTTCATTGATTATATACTAGTACTGTGGAAAGATAAACCAAGAAAATAAAATACATGACCCATACCTTTAAAAGTTTGTATCTATGGGGACCCACAACTTCAAAATATGTTACATACCTTAGAAAGACCAAAATATACTTTACTAATTAGTCATACATATCTAAGGGCTAATAGAGTTACTTGAGAAGCCAAGAAAAATATATTTAATTATATATATGTATATATCAACTCTGGCTTTGTCATTGAAAAAGAAAAATATTTCCGCCCTTTCTCTTCTGGTCCCAGGCACTCCAGGAGCCTTGGGCTTCAGTGTAGACATGGTCAAGCCCAAAACCACATTACACACACCAGTCCTCAAAATGGTACAGAAATGGCACTAAGAAACCCCAATCACAAAGATTTGAATTGTTTTAGGAGGAAAACCTCAAGTTTCTGGGGACAGACAGTTAGACAGTATGAACAAAACACGGAATGTCACCAGGGCGATTTAGACTCCCTGACTTTCATACTGTTGTTTATGCAGTTTGGACCCTCCCCTGATCTTCCCTTCCCTAGCATTTCACTAGTCATGTGATAGACACCCTTAGGGAAGGAAAAAGGGGCAGGCGAATAGCCTCATATGACTGCCATCCAAGCCCTTGCATGACCATTCCCTTAAGCATTAAGCCCTAAGGACAATGAGGTTATGGCGTACATCAAATAATCTTAAGAACAATTCTTTGGGTCTGCTGACCACAGAGTCATAATTTTGGTCAAACTATAGATTACATTTAGGCTTCAGTTGTGTTTCAGCTCTAAGGCCAAAAAAACAGCAAAATCACATGGAGCAATGCCATGATTGACATCAGAACCAGATACAATGACTAATGACCTTCTACCCTGGCAACAACCAATCAGTGGAGACCATTACCATGAGGGAACACAACTGGAAAACTGATAAATATTGTATTGAAATCCTCCTCTGAGATCTCCAGATAAAAACCCTCAAGCAAAAGAAGCACACTAGTGCCTTTCCCCTTTCTTCATCCACCAGGCACTTTACCTTTGCCTTTCTTTCTCCTCAGCACCAACGGCCCTTCTTTTGCTTCTATCACTTGTTTCTTGAGCCCACACAGCCCAACTGGCTCACTTCTTCCTACCCCTATTACTTTCTAAGTAAGCTTTCTCCTTCGATTTGAGCTCCTTAACTCTGAATTCTTTATCTGCCACACTCAAGTACCATGGTCACTGAACTGAGACCCAGTCTAATTTCACCAGTAACACCTGATGCTGTTTCTCCACTAACACATACATTTTGCCAGGAAGCACAACAAGAAGGGCCTGAAGAAGATACAGGCCAAGAACACCAAGACCATGAATGTACTTCTGAGGCTATCAAATCCCACATAAAGCCCAAGGAGGTCAACCCCAGGATTTCAAAGGGCAGTAACTGCAAGCTCAATTGACTTATCTATATTGCTCACCTCGAGCATGGGAAAAGTGCTCATGCCCACATCACTAGGCTTTGCTGGCCAAAGTTTAAGGCCAAGGCTCAAACCAAGGCCCAGGCTGTGTCTGTGACTCAGCTCTGACTCAGGCTCCCAAATGTTGTTCAGGCCCCCATGAAGACTCCAGAATAGAAGTCTGTCTGCTGATGTGATGTGAGGATGGAAGGATTGATGTGATCCCTAGGCTGCATGGGGCTAGTATTCTTCTGTGCTCTTTGTACAAATAAACCTGAGGCTGAATCCTTCAAAAAAAAAAAAAAATTCCATTTACAATAGCATTTGCCTAGGAGATAAGGAAACTAAATGCTGTATCAGCAAAATTGGATCTAACCAGCTAAACTGTTGAAAGACTATGGCCTCATCAATTGATTTTCACAAAGAGACAAAAACAATTCATGGAGAAAGGATCAGTTTTTCAACAAATGGTTCTGGAGCAATTAGACACCATAGGCAAGAAAACAAATTTCAACATAAACCTCAGACCTTATACAAAAATTAACTCCAAATGGATTATAGATTTAAATGTAAACTGTAATATTATAAAACTTTTAGAAGAAAGATAGGAGCCGAGACCGGTTTGGCTCATTGGATAGAGTGGCGGACTGCGGGGTCCCGGGTTCGATTCCGGCAGGGGCATGTACCTTGGCTGCGGGCACATCCCCGGTGGGGGGCGTGCAAGAGGCAGCTGATCAATGTCTCTCTCTCATCGATGTTTCTGACTTTCTATCCCTCTCCCTTCCGCTCTGTAAAAGATCAATAAAATATATTTTAAAAAAGAAGAAGAAGAAGAAGAAGAAAGATAGGAGAAAATCTTAGGGACTTAGAACTTAGTGATGAATTCTAGATGGCTATTCCATCATGGCCAGAACCTAGAGTCTGTGCTACTTCTCCCTTTTCTCCTGTCTGATGATAATAACCAATATTCCCATGACAGGGCTGAGTAAGCTTGCCTGGAGATGACCCTCTGGCAGGAAATAGCTCTAAACTCTAGACAACAAAACACATGAGCATTCAGGAGGTACTGGAGAGTGAATAAAGGCAGGCATAAATTGGAGGGAGCTGACACTGTGAAGAAAAAAATGGCAGCAGGTGATTCCCTAATTTTATTTTATTTTTTATATGTGTAGAGCATGATGTCACAAGAAGATAAGAGTATATTGCCACCCAGGAGAAGTTATCCCAAGTTACTGTTGGATGTGTTATATACAGAGGAGCCATTGATTCCCCCCTTTTTATCACCATCAGCCTGAGGTGGGGGGCAATGAAACACCAGGAGAAAACCTGTAGTCTTTCTGAGCTAAAAAACTGGAAGACAGTGTTTGGGACAAAGTTCCAAGATAAAAAGTAAAGAACCAGAGTTGGAGAGCCTCACATTGTGTGTCTATATGCTACCCCAGCCGTAGGCTAACCACTAAACCCTGCATGCTCAGGGCAGTCTGCAAGCAGCCCAGGAAAGAGTATCAGAACTGAATTGAGCCTGGCCAGTACGGCTCAGTGGTTGAGCATTGACCTATGACCCAGGAGGTCACAGTTCAACTCCCAACTGGGGCATATACCTGGGTTGCAGGCTCAATGCCCACTGTGGGGAGTGCAGGAGGCAGTTAATCAATGATTCTCTCTCATGATTTCTCTCTCTCTCTCTCTCTCTCTCTCTCTCTCTCTCTCTCTGTCTCTGTCTCTCTCTCTCTCTCTCCCCCTTCCTTTATGAAATCAATAAAAATATATTTTACAAAAAAAACCCTGGACTGCACCAAGAGTAGACATTTGCAGTTTGAACTTAACATTTGGGCAATGTCAGGGCTACTCTTCACTGATTACCTTTTCTCTTAAGAATGGAACACAATTTCCTGGTTCTTAGTATGCTGAGCCATTATGAATTTTGAATTTTCAGTATTATGAATGTTATCCAGAACCTAGGAAATAAATCATGATACCACATGACTTAGAAAAGCACCTTTCAACAGCCCCTCACATTCTGTTACATGATTCTTAATCTGATCTTTACGATTCAGATTCAAAGCCTAGAACAACTCTTCCCAAGTAATGAAACCTGGATCAATTCTGGTGGAAACCATTCTGAACAACATGGTAAGTCTTCCTTCCCCAAACTGGAGTTTTTCTTTATACCTTCCTCCCCTGTCCCCAACCTTCCTTTTCAAATAACTCTAGAGTGAGGCAATAAAGAGCTTCAGTACAGTACTCTACACCGTGACAGCTATAAAGCAGCACAGCCTGGATTCAAACCTAGGCAGTCTGTCTTGGGGGTCTAAGCTCTTAGGCACCTGACTATACTCCTTTCTGTGAATAGGAAACAGGCACAGAGGTGGCTTTTATTTTTTAAAAATATATTTTATTGATTTTTTACAGAGAGGAAGGGAGAGGAATAGAGAGATAGAAACATTGATGAGAGAAAAACATCGATCAGCTGCCTCCTGCACACTTCCCACTGGGTATGTGCCCGCAACCAAGATACATGCCCTTGACCAGAATCGAACCTGGGACCCTTGAGTCTGCAGGCTGATGCTCTAACCACTGAGCCAAACCTGTCAGGGCAGGTGGCTTTTATCGCTTCCCACGGGAACAATTGAGAAACAGAAGAGAATATTTTGGTACAGGTAAGGGGCAGAATCTTGCGGAGGGTTTTTGGTTGTTTTTTTCCCCTAGTTCAAGCCACATTGATTGTGTAAAAGCAAGTGCCCTGGAAAGGGCATAAGGAATCAGGATAAACCCATCCATTATCCAGAAAATATGAGGCAGTCCCAGATTTCTCCCAACCTTTCCTTCCTTCTGTTTTTTAACCCCAAAGTTATATGGAAATTGGTGGCTGGAGAAGTGGCTGTTTCTGAGAAGCTCACGATGAAGGCTGAAAGGGTGCATTTCACCTGCCCTTGCCATTCATGTGATGCTGGGTCAGGCCCCTTTCTATTAGCCAGGTCCTGAACCTGATCATCTCCACTAAACTCTGCTGGCAAGAGAGTTCCTGGTGCATTAATTTTCTTAGTTCTTTTACTGAAGACTCTAAAATGTTAGGGGAAGAAATCACTTGACATATGTAATTCTTTCAATAATAAAGATTTTTTTTATCACTTGAACGGTCTGCCTTTTTGTGTTTTTTGTATTTTGAAACAAGGAGACTAGCTCTGAAGTGCTTCATGAGGCACTTTAAAGAAAAGCTTCGATTTATGACATTTCAAGACAGTGGAAGACTGAAAAGCCCCGTTTTCAAGGTGGCATTTTCTTGAGTGCACACAAGAAAACACACGTGCACCTGTTATTGTTCGAACTGGTCTCTTTGGCACTTGATGTTTAGAAAAAAATCCCAATCATTTCACCTGGGTGTCAAGTTCAGAAATGGCCAGTCTTATTTCAAATTCTAGAACTGCTTGCTACAGTGTGTCTGGCAACCCCCAAAGGCCTGCCCCATATATATTACCTGGAAGTCTCTTATGCACCTCCAACGTTTCCTTGTGGACATCTATTTGGTTGGAGGGCTTAACTGCCAGGAGGGCTGAATTCAACTCCTAAGCATTACATCAAACTTCTTTTATTGCCTATTCCCTACCCCTCCTGTCTCCATTCCCAGTTCCTCATCAGTTTTGGCTGAAGAAAGTAATTCCCCCATCATTTATGAGCGTGCGGTTCACCCCCTACTACTGGGCCCTGGGTTGTCTCTTTCCTCACGCCAATGATGAATGTCTCTTTGCAGACTGTTCCAGTGTCTGGCTTCATGGTCACGATCTTCATTAGGCTGCTGGGTTGTGTGCTTTTCCAACTGCAGCACAAACCTGACCTTCTGGTGGATGCCTTCCCTGTCGTAATGAGCAGGGACACCTGGAAGAGGCTGAGGGATATTTCATTTCCCTTATGCTAGAGATAGAAGAGGTTCTACCCTACTAGTCAGGAGTGGCACGAGGGTTTTACACCACTCCCCAATGGAGGGGGTGCTGTGCGTGGCTTTGCTCCATGTGGGTGATGGGCCAGGAAAGTAGTGGAAACCTTGACTCAGAGCTGCAACTCTGACATATGACCTCTGCATTTCATCCTCTTCCCTTGCTTTCCCTCTCAAATGTCTCCCTTTCATATAAAGCATACGTTTGACCAGAGTTCCTGTTGGTCTGTGAATCCTAGGGCCTCTCTAGGCACTCACAGTCTCCACCCTGTGCTGTTGAGAAAAGTGAAATAAGAAAAACTCTCCATACTTAAAAGTAGAGAAAAAATTATTTCTCAATTTGTTAGATACTCTACTTACTCTGGGGTGGGCACAAAGGTCATTCAATTGAGGAGCTATTAGGTAGATATAAGACTTGCTTCTGTCTGATATTTTAACAACACATTATACTCCCTAAAACTTTTTTATATATAATGCTATATCTTAGAGATCTGGGATGTCCTGAAAAAAAAAAAATGACCTTTTTCATGTACAGTTATTCTTCTAAATTGAGAAGAAAATTGCCCTAAAAATTAAGTGCCATATAAAAAGCACTGTGTAAAATCAGAAAATACTTTAGACATGGCCAAACACAATTTTGCATGTACCTGCAATTCAAGTGCTAATTAAAATGCCATCTCTCCCACAATACCTCTTCTGATCCCTCCTGCCTCGCCTGCCCTCTTCTCACTGTTCCCTGCACCCTCTTTGGGCTTCCCTTAGTGGCCTGTCTGTTGTTACCTTGTAGTGTCCTTACTGTGCGTCCTGACTGTAGGTCTTCTGGTCACTTTATTCTGCATCATCCTGTGTGGCCCCTAGCATAGTATCTATACAAAGCAGGTACCTAGTAAAAGAAGGAATGATTCCTTGGAGAGTTCATATTTCTTTTCTACAGCATCTGGAAAGTGACAATTAGAACCATGAGCCTAGACCCTATGTTGTAAAAGCTACTCTTACTCTAGCCAGTTTTGCTCAGTGGGTAGAGCATCGGCCCACATGTTGAAGGGTCCCGGGTTTGATTTTGGTCAAGGGCATGTACCTCGGTTGCAGGTTCAATCCCCAGACCTGGTCAGGGCGTGTGTGGAAGACAACCAATTGATATGTCTCCCTCACATTGATGTTTCTTTCTCCCATCCCCCTCTTGCCCCTCCCCCAACAAACACACACCACACACTCCACTCTCTCTAAAAAGTAATGGGAAAAATATCTTCAGGTAAGGATTAACAAAAAGAGCGCCCTCTTTGCCCGTACAGCTATAGGTTACTGAAGCTCAGTGGTAAAGGCACCTTTCCTTGGTAGCTACTTCTTACCCAGGCTCTTGCTTTCTGATGATCTCTTCTCCTTTCAAAACCATTCCTGATACAGGTTTTTTTTTTTTTTTCACTTGGATACCAATGTTGGGGTCAAAAAGACACAGTGCATGTTTTCTTTGACTGGAGACATGATGCTCTCCCATGTTTTAGGGTTTTCTTGAGGATGTTCTGGGAGGAAGAGGGTGAATTGTCCCAGAACAAGGCTTTTAAAAAGTGAAAACTGATCAACACCACCCTCTGGTGGCCAAATGCATCAAAGTAAAGTGTGCTTTATTCAAAAGGCAAGGGTGTGATCAACAAATTGAAAAAAGAAACATGGATCACTTGTCACCCCTGGACAAGTCTCTTTATGAGCTCTAACAAATCAAATCAGTGTTCATTCATTGAACAAATATTGATCCTCTTTCTTGAGGCAGAAAGTGTTCTAGGCATTGGGATTATAGCAAAACAGACAAAAATGTCTCCACATATTCTAGAGGGTAGAGGCAAATAATAAACAAATGATTAAAATATAGAAATATCAGATTACATTAGGAGATATAAAAAAAGTTAGGTGGGGAGGAGGAAAGGAGTACCTAGTAGCAGCATTTGCAAAGCTCACTGGAGACATTGGCATTAAATTCAAGACCTGAATGAGATGAAAGTCACATGGATACCAAGGCAGGCAGTATGGCCGATAGGGAAACAGCAAGTACATGGCCTTGAGGGGGGAGTGTGCCTGGTACGTTTAGGTTCTTTAGCTGATTCACTGCTCACTCCTCTGTGATGGTCCCTTCATTAAAGTCTCTTCACTGAAATCTGAGTTGAATTCTGGTTCTTGCCACGACCATGGCTGATATACTATCCCTGGGCCAGAAATATTCCTTAAATCAGAGGCTCACTGGCCAAGAAATGTATGTACATACCAAGTATCATTTCCTGAGCCCTTCCAATCTCTGGTCACACAATCGCTCATAAGCTTATGGAGCTCAGACTCTCCTCCATCTCCCAGCATTTCTTGCAGACTCATCCCAGACAAGAATAGGATATTGACTAGAGAAAATACAGACTAGGTGGCCCCTACTGGCAGTCAGTGATCAGTGGAGATTTGAAACCATGAAGCTGTGCTGGAAGCTGGGTGGCAGAAGCACAGTGGGCTTTTCTGCCACCCAGAGAACCTTCTTCCAAGTAGGAACCTGGTCTAGAGGTGCCCGGCTGGCATTCTCAAGTCTCGGAAGCAGAAGTGGGTCACTGCTTTAAATGAGCAGTGCCGAGTTGGACATCTGACTTCCAACATCTGGGAGCTTATCACCGCCAAATAGTCATCATTTTCTGAGAGATTGTAAGACACCTAGCACAACAAAGGGCACATGGTGAGTATTCAAATAAGTTGAGTTACATTTCTCTTAGATGAAAGTTTGCCTCCATCCAGTAGTTAATCTTCACTCTGTCATAAAGCCATAGAAAAATGACTGCCTCCTTCATATTTTAATCTCTAAAATTGAACAGATTTCTGTTCTCCAAATGAGCATTTCCAAGCTGTCACATGACATGGCTTCCCGATCTTGTATTATCTAATTTACCCATCCCTTGACACCCACTGTGATGAATAGAATACTACAGATGAGGTCTGACTGGTCAAGGACAGTAACACTATTCTCCTTTTATTCTGGCCACTATGAGTTTCTTAGTGATTCCTAAGATTTCATTAGCCATTTTGGAAGCTGTACCACACAAAGATAGGAATTTGGAGTAAACCAAGATCACTAACCCCTTTGAACATAAATTATTCTTACTTTATATCTCCTTGGTTTTGTATTTGTACAGATTGAAAAACAATATGAAATGCGGGACTTCCCACATGCTCTGATAAATTTCATTTTGTTGGTTTGGTTGTTTGTTCCATCATCATTCAAAACCCTGAACTCTATGAAGCAATGGACTAGCCTATTTGGTGACCAGACATACTATTAACTGCTACAGTAAAATTGCTGAACTCTGTGTGCAGAGAAGCTTGGGTGTGAAATATTTGGCTGGCCTTGTAATAATTGGTGACTTCAGGCAGCTAGTTAGCTCTACCTTTTAAGTGGTTAATAACACTGTCCCCCAGGAGTGAGTTACAATGGCTGCGAATCCTTTATTCTGAAGTGTAATTTCTTTGGGACTTGAATTCAATTAAGTGGAGTAGATACTCTCCTTATATCTTCTCACCAATCTTAAAACTTAATTACATGTTTACTGTTTTGGACTGCCCCCCCCCCTTTTTTTTATCATGGTAAAGATCAATTTCCTTGATAGAGAAGACTGATGTGAAATAGGACTCTTATCTCTTAACATTATACCACATACCCTAAAAAGTGGACTATTCCTTTCATTTTTATTCCAAAGAAAGCATTGAAAATGTCTTTTAAAAATGCACTTTATATTACCTTTCTGAAAACTTCAGTGTTGTCCTGAAAAAGGCACTGGTCCCAGCCTTTTTGTTATCTGGTTTATACCAGCTACATACTCTCTCTAGGCCTGAGGTTGATTTCTGGGTGCTTTCTAAGATCACTCATTCTGATATTCTTTGCTTCTATGAATTAGTCCATTCAGGTCCTTACATGAGTGAGAAACAGCTTTCTTCCTAACTTCCTCCAAGCCTGTCAGGCCTCAGCCCTTTCCCTGAACTGAGCCCTTTCCTGCCCTTTCCTCTTTTCCCAGGGATCCCTCTGGAAGCCTGGAAGTGCTTCCATTACTTTTCCTTGTCAGGAGTTTTAGACAGTGATAATAATAATTCTTATCTTCTTGAGAAGAAATAGTGTATTTTAAGAATGAGTTAGGAAGTTCATTGTGCCAAGCACTGCACAATGAATACACAGGGATGCAGAGAAAAGGAGGGGTGGCAATCTAAGAAATAACCAATAAATCATGTCCTCAGAGACTCTCAATTTTGTAGCAGATCCCAGAACTCAACATCAAGGATAGTGGTAGCCATGA
Source organism: Antrozous pallidus (assembly GCA_027563665.1). Taxonomy (NCBI): domain Eukaryota; kingdom Metazoa; phylum Chordata; class Mammalia; order Chiroptera; family Vespertilionidae; genus Antrozous; species Antrozous pallidus. Next base: position 38,236,887 of record CM050515.1, read on the forward strand.
AGTCTCTCTGAAGTAAAACTCCTGGCTTAATGAGGGCTCAGAATTATCAATAGCCATACTTATAGATCACTACTATATTGCAGCCACTATGTTAGACACTTTCATAAGGTCTCCATGTCACAGCTAGTTAATGGGAGAGTCAAGGCTCAAAGCCACCTCTTGGCTTCTCCAGGACACCTGCCTTTCATTTTCAGATGTAATAGACTCTTGAAGTCATCTTCAAATCCAATATTAGTGTGCGAATTAGTAGAACTGAATCAGTAATTGTAATCGGTTACTTTTCCAGTATCTATTTTTCCCTCTTATCTGTAAGCCATTTACAGTTGCTATAGAGATCCAATATCATTTCCATTCACTGTCATTAATTTTACTTTGGAGGAAGAGGAGAGATGAGCCAAGATGGTGGCATAGGTAAGCACCTATCTTGCTGGCCCACACAACAATTTCAAAACTACAACTTAATGACAGAACGAACATCATCCAGAATCACCAGAAAGCTGGCTGAGTGAAATTCCACAAATAAAAGTAAAGATAAGACACTGACTCAGAGGACCGGCGGAGGGTAAGTTGAGAATATGTGCAAAGTCAGAGGTTTGGAGCCATGCACGTGTGAGCAGATAGGGCAGGCAGCTGGATACCCTGCTGATTTTCTCAAACAGGAGGGGAGACAAAGGCATCCCACTGCACCGATTCCCCAGTTCTGGGTGAGGTCCAGGGAACCCACACCCATATGGGGTGAAACTGGATAGTAAGGTGGAAGCACACTGAACCCTGGGCGCTGCAGAGGTCCCCAAGCTTGCAGAGAGGGCGCATAAACTTGGGAACCACAGAAGTGAGCGAGTGTGCAGAGAGGACTTGTGACTTGCTCTCTCATTTGGGAGAAAAAAAAGAAGGGAAACCACCGGACTGCATTGTTTTACAACCCTAGGTGAGACTTTGGGTGTGCAGACTCATTTGGGGAGAGGCTAAATTGTCCAGACGTGGGTAGAGCTTGGTGGCAGCTTTCTCTCAGAGGCACATGCAGCCATTATCACCAGGCACAGAGACCCAGGTGCCACACAGGGCAGAGCTGATGGGAAATCAAGGCTTCCTGCTCAGCCCGGAGACTTTATCCATCCAACCTGAGCACAACTGATCCTCACAGCCAATTGGCCTGGAGGTCAAACCCTCCTAGTGCTAACAACAATAATCTAGGCTTACCTTCAATAAGACTGTGCAACCCAAAAATGGCTGCACCAAGAGTATCCACCTCAGGTAACTGAGGAGGCTGAGCCACAGTCCCTTAGAGGACATCTACCACACAAAGCTAATCAACCATCTCAGGGAAGCAGCCAAAATGCAGAGACATGGAAAGAAATCACATGTGAAAGAAATGGAGTGAAAAAAAACAACGATTGGATATAGAGTTCAAAACCATGGTTATAAGTTTTTTCAGAATCTGGTGATTCTGAAAAGGCCAATGAACTTAAAGAGACCCTCGAGGATATGAAAAAGGACCAACTAGAAATTAAGCATACACTGACTGAAATAAAAAAAATATTATGCAAAGACATAAAAGCAGTCTAGAGGACCGTAAAAACCAAGCCAAAGATTTGAAATACAAAGTAGCAAAATTCACTCAGCCAGAAAAGCAAGAAGCCAAAAGAATCCAAAAAATTGAAGATAGTGTAAGGAGCTTCTGGGACAACCTCAAGCATACCAACATCAGAATTATAGGGGTGCCAGAAAAAGAGAGAGAGCAAGATAATGAAAACCTATTTGAAGAAATGGTGACCGAAAACTTCCCACACCTGGTGAAAGAAATTGACTTAAAAGTCCAAGAAGCACACAGAACCCAAACTATAGGAATCCAAAGAGGACCACACCAAGACACATCATAATTAAAATACCAAGAGCAAAAGACAAAGAGAGAATATTAAAAGCAGCAAGAGAAAAACAGTTACCTATAAGGGAGCACTCATACGATTGTCAGCAGATTTCTCAACAGAAACTGTGCAGGCCAGATGGTAGTGGCAAGAAATATTCAACATTATGAATAGCAAGAATCTACAACCAAGATTACTCTATCCAGCAAAGCTATCATTCAGAATTGAAGGTCAGATAAAGTGCTTTGCAGATTAAAAAACAAAAAAAAAAGCACTAAAGGAGTTTATCACTGCCAAACCAATATTATTTGAAATGCTGAAAGGTATTCTTTAGGAAGAGGAAGAAGAAAAAGGTAAAAATAAAAATTATAAACAACAAATATACATCTATCAACAAATGAATCTAAAAATCAAGTGAATTAAAAATCTGATGAACAGGTGAATATAACAGAATCATGGGCATAGAGGGAATGGACTGAAATCCTTGGGGAGAAAAGAGGTTTGGGAGGTGCAGCAAGAGACTCGACAAAAATCATACACCTATGGAAGAGGACAGTGGGGGGGAGGTAAGGGCAGAGGATGGGATGGGTACCAGGTGAAGGGGAGCTATAGGAGGGAAAAAAAGGGGAACAATGTAATTAATAAACTGAACAATAAAGATTAAAATATTAAAAAAATAAGAAAATGAAAGGAGAAAAAAAATTTACTTTGGAGCTTAATTTTACTTTAGTTTACTGAGACCCATTGAAATTAAAAATTAAGTGCTTTCTTACGGCATTAACAGGGAGACCTGAATTTTCTAGGGTAAGCCTGAGGATATATTAAGGCCATTGTCACTACAGGTGGGTGAAGGGGTTGAATCCAAGGAGTAACAGGGAAATTTAAGTCATCATTGGAATAGTAAATCTATTGAGAACAGCTTTGCCTGGGATGGCATTTGGGGAGCCCTTGTGAAAGCTTTACTTTTCACAAAAAGCTATGCCACTTTCATGTTACAGCTTCTTTTAATATAACATAATTGGGCTTGGTAGGAACTCAGCCCATTACAGGGTGGGATTGTCCCCTGCCAGTTGACAACCTGCAAAGCCCAGATGAAAGGGTCATGATAGGTCTTTATCCCACACTCCATAAATTCTCACCAGTTAGGATTTCATCAATTCCTTTGAAATCCTTGCCTTTACACCATGGTCAGCACCCCCTGTATGTGGGTGTTAGCTTAAAAGAATAATATGAAGATTGTTTCTTCCCTATGAGGGTTGGCTCAGTGCTTTTGCATTCTGAGGGCCCTATGGTCCTTGAGCTCGAGAGCCACTGACTCTGTGGGAGGGACCTTGGGAGCAAGAGACCATGGGGGCAGACGCTGCTGCTTGGACTCACTCCAGCAGGTAGAAGGGTTCCCTGCTGCTGTCCTTATGGGTCTCAGCTGACAGAGCTGCCCTAGTGTGGGGTTGTCTGCCCCTTGCCAGCAATCTATAGGAGCTGGACCCCCAGCTTGGACTTTGATATTCATTTTTCTTCTGGGAGGTTTGTTAGAAGGTTGGTGAAACCTAGATTTTGCCTGAGGCTTTTTTTAGACCCTGGATTTCTGAGACCCACTGAGCTAAGCCACAGAAGAGTGAAAGGAATAATGGCAAGTGGCTTTCTTTTTGTAAGAACGACACAAAGAGATTCTTGGGAGAATTACAATTCAGGGGATGGAGAGACAGGGTCCAGGTAAGGGCAGATAGAGCATGGCAGATGACAAAAGTCCAAGAGGATCTAACAGAAAAGCGAAAGAATTCCATGGCTATGGATCCTTCCTTTGGCTAGAATTTCCTGCAGCAAATGTAGATGATTAGGAGATGCCCTACCTTCTAAACCTGTTTAACCTGGAACTACATTTACAGTCAGCTTTAAACAAAACCACATGACAGTGTGAACCCTCTACAGTTCACAGTTAGTTTGTAATATGGAAATAAGGGGTGAATCTGAGATTAGGTGCTGGAAGATCCACCTTCCTCTCCAGGCATGGTCTATGGTTTGAGTACCTCTGGTTTGGAACAATCCTGAACCAATACAAGCCTGGAGCCCAGCCATGACTTCCTATATAATGGGAAACTTACCCTCTCCCCAAGGTTTTGTCCCACAAGGAAGATCACCATTGGCCAATCCTACAAGAGGAAATTCATTTCAATAAAATGTTATGTCCCTCCTATCTGTCTTACTGTATATGAAGAAAAATAAGTACAGAAATATTGAGTTTTATGTAATTCCTACCTTGAAAAAGTTTATCTATTAGCAAGGAAAAGAGAAAGTATGAAGTCACTGTAATGCAAAGAAGCCTGGGGGAAGTATCATTAAGAGGACACAGAGTGCCTAGGAGACTCAAAGGAAACAGATTACATCTAGAAGAGGAAGGAGCTAATGGGGAGGTGTCATTTGATATAAGCAGTGACAGAGAGACAGGATTTCAACCCAAGACGGTGGTTAAGGAAGGGAAGGTGAGGGATAGTGATCCAAATACTCCCCCAGGCTTTTAAATAAACTAAGTGCTCAGGGAGAGGCTAGAGCAACCCTGATCCTTTGAATATTCAAAGAAAATTCTTCCAATGGAGAGAATCTTAACAGTAGCTTACTTGATTAGTAATTGTTCAAGAGACATTATTAATTATTCACTTACATTTGCTATGCAAGAAACAGTTCAAAAACAGCTGTGGCTAGTGTTGCTCAGTTGGTTGGGCTTCGTACACCAATAGGTTGCCGGTTCAATTCTGGTCAGGGCACTTGCCCAGGTTGCAGGTTTGATCTTCAGTGGGAGGCATGCAGGAGGCAGCCAATGATGTGTTGCTCTCACATAAATGTTTCTCTTCTTTTCCTTCCCTCTCTCTCCAAAAAAAAAAAAAATCAATTAAAAAGGTGTTTTTTAAAAAGAGTTCAAAATAGAATCAATAAACTTTTGTCTCCAATGGATTAGACCTTGACAGGATGGTGGGAGGAGAATGTATCAAATAATCCTAAGGGACCTGTGATGGTTCACATACTGGCCCCCGTACACAAAAAGAGCAGGGAGAGACTGGAGAGAAAGATACAGCACTGGAGATTGGTAGGTGGCAGGGTAATAAGAAAGGGAACATCCCTATGAGGTTTATTTTGAATGGCTCTAAGACAAGTAGATCTCCACACCTGCCCACCAGAATCTTTCAAGTTTATATAGAGGCCTTAATTGGGTTCAGTCACATATACCAACTGCACCTTACCTTCTCAAGGTTGTGTCCTTGGGGCATCTTCCAGTGTGGGGCGGGGGCAGGAAGAATGCACAATCCAAGGTCATGATTGCTCCATCCAGCTCGCAGGTCCATCGGTGATCACATCATCTGGGCGATCCTCCAACACCCTCCCACTTTGATCATTCTAAATTCGTAAACATTCCAGGCCACTGATTCCCAGAGATAATCAAACCAAAGTGGAAAAAAAATTAGTAAAGAAAATAAAAAATAAAGGACATTTTGTGAGTCTGTGAAAAAGGAATCCAGTTACTTCCATTATACCAGAGTCTAAACCTTAATCATCCATTAGAATCACCCGGGGATATTAAAAATATTGGTGCTTGGGCCCCAACCCAGGTATTTTGATTTTATTTAAGGGAAGTGTTAATTTTGAAAAGCACCTTCCACCTCCTCACCCCAGCTGATTCCAGTATGCAGCCAAGATTACAAACCACTGCTCTAAAATCATTTAGAGAAACTGCCAGACTATGGAAAAATAACACATAACACCGAGGTGAGGAGAGCTATTTCCAAACTGGGAAAATAAGTGAGAAGAGGCAGGGAGACAGCTCTATGTGGGAAGACAGAGTTCACCTCAGTATGAAGCTACCATCCTAATTATTTCTTCATAATACAGCTGCTTTGACATTTTCCCACTGGGTCTACATTTGCTCCTACCTATTGATAAGAATGGTCAGCATACTGAGTACCTTCTATTGCGAGGAAAGACTATAGAGATCAGGGGAAAACTGACAACTTATCTTTTCCAGATGTAGGAGGCAGAATAGTGCCCTCCCATCAGATAGCCATATCCTAATCTCTGAAAGGTGTCAAAATGTACTGCATATGAGACTTTGTAGATATAATTAAGGATCTTGAGGAGAGATTATGCTGTATTTTCCAAGTGGACTCAATGTAGTAATCACAAAGGTTGTTACAAATGAAGGAAGAAATAATGAGAGTCAGCGTTGGAGGGTATATGAATGACAGAAGCAGAAGCCGAAGCAATGGCTTTGAAGATGGAAAGAGACCATGAGCCAAAAATTGCAGGTAGCCTCCAGAAAGTGCTAAGTATTTTACACACATTATTTTACTTAATCCTCATAACAATCTTATATCAAAGGTCTGTCTACTGACCCATTTTATGGAAGAGGAACCAGAGACTCTGAGGGTTAAGATTTATATTTCTTAAAATCCAAAATGTCAGTAATTAAAAGGTTCACCATTATATTATGTGCCACTAGGAAGAACAGACACTGCTAATTAAACTGACACTTCTCATCAACACACACTATTTCTAATTCTAATTTAAAAATCACAAAATGAACAAGATACAAATTTCCATATGCTAGCCCTTAAACTGTTTTGTAGAAAAATCAAATATTAAATTCTTCAAAGTATATCCTACTTGAAATTTTTATTTTTGTTTGGAGCCCTTGAAGCTGTGCTACACAATACAGTAGCCACTAGGTACATATGCCTAGTCCAAAATGAGATGTGAGATAAATCTAAAGGACATTTGTTCTCAAAAACTTAAGATAAAAAGTAGTTAAATACCTCACTAGTGACTTTCTATATGGATCACACACTAACGTGACAATATTTTGTATTTGTTGTGTTAACTAAGAGAGAACATTAACATTAATCTTACCTGTTTCTTTTTATCTTTTTTTAATGTGAGTTCTAAAGAATTTTAAAATATTCATGTGGCATTCATTGCATTGCTATGGGACTGCACTTTCTTAAAATATGTAAGTAATCTGCCTGTTGGGTAAAGCAACATAATTCTGGAGTTAATAAGCTATTTGGTGTTGTTTTTCACAGGGAAAAAGGTGATGTCCACAAAACCTACAAAATCAAGGCAGGGTAAGGGGAGTCTGTTGGAAGTGGAAGGAGTAGGGACAAAATGCCTTGGCATTAAGTACCCATTTTGAAATTTGCCATTTTTAACTTTTTTATTGCAGTGAAATGTATATAATACAAATTTTACTATGTTAACAATTTTAAGCATCCAATTCAGTGGCATTAGATATATTTACAATTTTGTGCAATCATCACTTCCCATCTCTAGAACTTTTCGTCTTCCAAAAAAATGCTACCCACTAAATAATTCATTCTCTCCTGCTCCCAGCCTCTGGCAACCACTTTTGGTTTCTATGAATCTGACTACTCCAGATACTTCATACAAAGTGAAATTATTTTGTAATAATAAAAAGTTTTATTCACTCCTTTTTTAAATACTCACTTGAGGAGATTTTTTTTCCCATTGGTTTTTAGAGAGAATGGGAAGAAGAGGGAGAGACAGAAAGAAACACCAATGTGAGAGAGACACACATGGATTGGTTGCATCCTGCATGCTCCTGACAAGGGCTGGGAGCTTGCAACCAAGATGTATCCTTGACTGGAATTGAAACCTGGACCCTTCAGTTCACAGGCCAATGCTCTATGCACTAAGCCAAATTGGCTAGGGCTTCACTGCTTTTTAAGAATAAATAATCTTCCATTATATGTACATGCTACACTTTGTGTATCCATTCATCTGTTTATAGATGAATATATCACTTTACATTTGCAATGGTACTTGTAACTTTTCTACTTTTGTAAAATATTTGTTGATTTCAGAGAGAGATATTGACAGAGAGAGAGAGAGAGAGAGAGAGAGAGAGAGAGAGAATGAAAGAGGACAAAACATTGATTTGTTGTTCCACTTATTTTTGCATTCATTGGTTGCTTCTTGTATGTCCCCTGAGCAGAGATCAAACCTACAACCTTGGCATATCAGAACGGTGTCCTAACCACCTGAGCCACCCAGCCGTGGCCTAATTGTTCTACTTTTGATAAAGGGCTTTACCTTTGATTTACCTCATATTTTTTGTAGTATTTACTGAAAGACTTATGGCATAGGTGGCATAAGGGTGCTCAAGTGATTCCTCTGAATAAAATGTACTTCTCAAAGCTACTTACAAATTAGGAGCACACATTTTCTGCCACGATGTCAACAGGCTTTGACAAGTTAGAGGAAACTTTGTTAACAAATGATTTGGTACCAAGTCACATAGACAAGTCAGTCCTACTGAGATGCTGAATTCTCATGCTGGAATTTAAGACCAGGGACCCGGCATCATTCCACTGCAGTAGTTATCCATTGCCTCCTGCCTACTGCCTTGAGATAAGTAGAAATTCTGTAAGGTTACATGGCGTGGTTCTAGTGAATCTGTGCAAAACAACCAGAAACCGGGAACCAAACTTTTCCTACAGTGTCCTCTATTTATAAAGCTTAACACTTGGCCACTTGGCCAAGGAAAATTTTCTAAGGGTCATTACTCATTTTTAAAGAGCATGCAAAGAGGGTAAATTTGGAGCTCAAAGATCTATAGTTGACATAAAAAGTAACTGAGGACAAGGGTCAACTGAATTAGACCAGGTACACAGGAAGGTTGTTCGCTGAGGTGACATTTGTGTTGAGGACTAAAGAATGAGAATTAGTTAGGCAAGTGGGAGTCAAGTAAAAGGCATTCCAAGAAGATAGAAGAGCAAAGGAAAAGGCCTTGTGGCAAGAAACCACTGGCTTTCCTCAGACTGGGGCTGGGAGGAAAAAAGAGGAAAGGGGGAAGGGAGGTTGAAGAGGAAGGGAGGCATTTCTAGTCAACAGCCAGAGTACATTAAGCACAGCTCACATCCCTGCAGCAAACAGAGGTGCTGAGAGAAAGAATAAGTAGCTCTAGGATTCCAGAAAGAGAAAGAGAAAACTGTAAATCTCCTTGAGATACTTCTGCATTGACCATGTGATATTACACGGCTGTGTTAGATTAGGTTAAAGTTAAACTATAGCCCAGCTTCAGCTGGTATTCTGATAATGAATGCAGCTAGCTGTATCTAATCAGAAAGCCTATACACATGGCACTTCCCATATCTGTCCCCAGTCAGCACTAGAAGTTTGGGTAATAAAATTAATTTCAAAAATGAGTTTTATCTATGAAAGTAATGGCTAGTTAACATGTGTAAATGTTAGGAATTTGGTTTTTACTGGTTAAAATAAAGGTTTGCAATTTTGTGAACTGGCCAAAATATTTTTAATCCACTCCCTACTGGATTCTTACTCTCCTGTAAGAACAGAGAGAATAAGAATCCAGTGAGGCATATAGATGTTACCTTCCATATGGAACCTAAAGCTTGATTCCAAATTAGTCCTAAGTCCAGACATTGAAAATTGCTCTTTCCCTGCTCCTGACTAGAGGGTAACAGAATCCTGCTTGTGGAATATTGTCATTCAAGCTATGGTCAAAGCATCTGAAAAACAAACAAACAAACAAAGAAAAAAACAGAGGGCATCATCGGAAAGATGCAAATCAAAACAACAATGCAGTACCATCTCATACCTGGCAGAATAAGTCAACAAATGATAAGTTCTAGCAAGGATGTGGAGAAAAGGAACCCTCATGCATTGCTGGTGGGAATGCAGACTGGTACAGCCACTGTGGAGAACAGTATGTGGTTTCCTCAGAAAACTAAAAATGGAACTCCCATTTGACTCAATGATTCCACTTCTAGGAATATATTCCAAGAAACTAGAAACACCAATAAGAAAGGATATATGCACCTACATGCTCATAGCAGCATAGTTTATAATAGCTAAGATTTGGAAACAGCCTAAGTGCTCATCAGCAAATGAGTGGATTAAAAACCTGTGGTACATCTACACAATGAAATACTATGCTGTGGTAAAAAAGAAGGAATTCTTATCATTTGCAACAGCCTGAATGGAACTGGAGAGCATTAGGCTAAGTGAAATAAGTCAGTCAGAGAAAGGTAAATATCACATGATCTCACTCATTTGTAGAATATAAGGAACAACATAAACTGATGAGCAAAAACAACCAGAGACAGAGAAGCATAGATCAGATGGTCAAATCTCAGAGGGATGGTAGGGGAGGACGGGAATAAGGGGGAGAGATCAACCAGGATTTGTATGCAGGCATATAAGCCTAACCAATGGGCACAGACACCAGCGGGGTGAGGGCATGAGTGGGAGGGTGGGGGATCAATTTGGGCATAAGGACACATATGTAATACCTTAATTAATAAAGAAAAAATAAAACAAATTGAAAAAAAATGATGTTAACTGAAAATATTGTTATTTAATAATACCAGTGTTAATTATGTGATTTTTTTTTCATTTTAATAAAAAAAATGCTTTGCCAGCCAAAAAAAAGGGGGGGGGGCAAAAACTTCATCTAATTTACAGTATAGGTTGTATTAACCTGCTTGCTAATAAATGTTTGTTTAGTAAGTGTATGTGTGTTGTAATTTGGTCTGAAAGTTCCTTTATTTAAAATCTGGTAGTAAAATGGGGAGAAATACTCACCTTCAGGCCCCTCAAACATTTTGATGACTAAGGTTTTTTTTTTGTTAAAAAGAACTTAAGAGAGCTTGCACCACCAAATTGATGTATATCGATTTGTGACACATTCCTAGTGACAAAAAACTAGCAGCAGTCACTTAACAGAGTAATTGGAGGAAAGCAAATTTCTCTACATATAGAAGTCTAGATTTTTTTTCAATTGCAGTTTACATTCAATAATACTTTGTATTAGTTTCAGGTGAACTGCATAGTGGTTAGACAATCATATACCTCCCCATATTGACAGTACAGATTGGTAGTTACAAAATAGTCGTGGAGATGTAAACTAAAGCATAGGGAATATAGTCAATAACATTGTAACAACTGAAGGAGTCTAGATTTCAAATCTCAACCATGAGTGGCTGCATAAGAGCATGAATATTTCCTGATATTAGCAATAAGGTCTGAAACATAAGGGAAACTTCATCCCAGAACTGTATGAAGAGTTCTACAGCACAAGGACAGTAAAGATCTAGATAAGAGGCTCTAACACCCTTTAGACAAGGCTTTCATCACAAGAGGAATTGACACCTGGGAGGGCTGTGCAGCAGTGTAGGGAGGTGAAGATTTCCAACCCATTCCAAGGTGTTTTCTCTGTCTTCCCTCTGTGGCTCCTAGAGTTTGTGTGCAAAGATCAAAAGGACCAGCTATCAAGACATGAAGACAAATATTATCTTAATACTCCCTTCTAATCTACTGAATAAGTGAGAATATATTTGTGAAAATTTGTGTAGCATGATTCATTTTTATAAATGTTTCTACAAGATCCTTTCTAATCATGTTTTATAGTAATTTTTTTTACCAATGAGGGAAGACAACATTGTGTGTGGAAAAAGTTTAATTCCACACATAATGGAAATTATGGAATTAGAATTAAGGATTAAGTGGAAATTATAGAATTAGAATTCATATTCTTTTGCTGGATCACCTGTAGGAGAAGGCCAGTAAAATGATAACTGGACCTTGAGCAAAGAGTTCTTAGGATATTAAAAAGTTAAAAGGAGGGAAACTTGTGGAGGCTTTAAGAATGTGCCTTGAAGACAAATTCAGGGAAGGTAAACCCACGACCCCCAGCTATGCATGGATTTTTCATACTTATCCTTCTTCCCTAAATGCAGGAGGAGTTGTTAGACACATATGTTCCTGGAGATAGGACTCATCTAAAGGTCAACTTTGGCTCAATGATTCCTGATGGCCTTGGTGAATCTTCTCTGGACTGTTTGGCAGTCTAGAACACTTCCAGCCAACCTTTCTTGCCTCATTCCCTCAGTTGTGGTCAATTTGGCATCATAGCCAGATTATTCTCTCCCAGCCTTTTCTGGCTTCCTTCTTATTATCACTCATAGGCATGTCATCTAATAACATTTTTTTCATGTTTAATCACATCTAGTGTCTGCTTCTCAGAGGACCTGAAAGTGCAATTCTTTCTACCATTTTTTTCTTAAAATATTTTAAGTACGAAAATAGTAATAATTAATTCACAGCCACTTCCTTCTCTCTTAGTCCTTGAGAATCACTAAAATCTTTGTTGAAAATGTGTTTATTTTAGAAGGAGGTGTATAATACCTTTGGTGATCTTCATCTGAAGTTTATTAAAATCCAAAAGGTGTCCCTTTTTTAGAAACAATATAATCCACTTAGATAACAAATTTTATTTTTTAGAAACTTCATTGGGTATCTTTAGAGATTTAAAATGCCCTCCAGATATAGGACAACCACATCATTATTTTCATAAAACACATCTCCACAGCAGTAACTAAGTTTAGTTTATATACTTGTACCAAATTAGTTATGAATGAGACCTCAGGGACCTTTTGTTCTAACTTATCCCTCCCCCTTTTTCTTTCAGGAGGGAATATTTAAGTCTAGATAAGTAAAAGAGCTTGCCCACATGTTGTTGGGTCAGGCATAGCTGCCCGAATGCTTAACACCATGCCTAGGGCACCTCTTCACGCTGCTTCCAGTTGAAGGAGTCTCTGGGTGATGGACCAGCACTTAAGGGAAGATTTGCTCCATATTTAGAGTGGACACTGCAAAGTCAGGGGAAGTAGAAATAAGAGAAAACTTATTTGTACATACTATGAGAACCTGAATTCTTGTTTAATCTCAAACTGCTGCTTGGCCTTGGGTAATTCCTGTGACATCTCAGGGTTGTAGCTTCAACGGAAAAATCTTGGTGTTAAACACAGTAATCTTCAAAGGTCCTTTCCACTTTCACACTTGAGGTCTTTCCTTGCCAGAAATCATGGGGAAAAGTGCTGCCAAATGATTAAGTACAGAGGATAGCCAAGGAATGAAGCCAAAAACTATTTGACTCTTTCTCCTTAAGATAAATGTGTAAATTTCCAAGAAAATTAAACCACAGTGATAGCTATGCTACATACTATCCCAGGATACACAGTACACAATGAAAACAGTATCTACAAATAATCCAAGTAAGTAATGTTAAACTACAAAGAATATTTTGCTCTTCTCTTCTTTACATAACACATTGCCCAATTAATTGCATCTGAAGGTAATTTATTATAAGTAATATATTAGTTCACTAGCCTCTTCAAATGTCAAATCTAACTACAGTTAACACTTGTAAGAATGGCACTGCAGCTATGTGGTTTGAAATTTAAGGGGTGGTTTTGTTTAGGTTAATAGAGAAAATTTTAAATATTTCACCTGTAATTTTAGGTTCTGTGTTATGTTTTGATTGCAATATATGCTATCTTTTCTTGTCTCCAGAGATAAGAAAAGATAGATTGTTTATTAAAAATTTGAAAAAATACTGCTTCTCACACAGTGGTGCTGGGTTGTAGTCTATGCCCTATAGCTGATCTGTCAATTCTCACCCTTTTCTACACACTCTCTCTGGCCCTGGTGGTTGACTTGTATGGGCTTCATAAACAGAGCTCCCCAATTTCAGTTGGGTTCAGTCAGTGTGGAACACCAGCAACAGATAAGAGGGAGAGAGAAGGATCCCTTTGAGGTTACCTACAGCTGGCTGTGTCCCAAGGATAGAGGAACTCAGGCCTGTTCCTCCAGGGTTCTGGCAACTTAGGTCTCTGTGGCATAAATGTGTGGAGAAGAGAGATCTATTGGACTGAGATCTTAGTTGAATTTTGTCAGAGCACTTCTGATGCAATGGACGGGAAAACTGGAGAAGAAGTAAAGGTGAGGAGAAATAATTTTGGTGGTGAAAGAAAACTAGGAAAAGAGTTCCTTGGGGAGAAGTTTTGAGAAAATTGTTTTGTTTTTAGGCTAGAGACCTGAGAAAGTTTAAAGGCTGAGGAAATGTGAGTATAATGGGACCAGTGATAGATAAGCATAGACCGTATCAAAAGCCTGAGATGGGGGCAGATTTGACTTGATCAGTTTGGGCTTTTAAGGAAGTAAATTGTGGTGATCATGTTCATGGACACACCTTCAAGCATGTGTGTGTGTGTGTGTGTGTGTGTGTGTGTGTGTGTGTGTGTAAGAATTGATCCAGTTATTTTCTGGAAATTTCTATTCTTTCTGTGACATAATACTCTGGAGTCAAGGAGTTAGAAGAACCTTCAGGAGTAGAGTTTTAGGATCTGAGGAGAATGGAAATTCCATTCTCAATTCTGTCCAAGGAAAAGCCAAGAGGAGTCATTGTTGGTGCTGCAGGCTCAGCTGAGGCTGGAGGTTCTGAATCTCAGTGACTACAGGTGAAAGGACTGCTCTCAACAGCACAGGTGTAGAGAAATTTCAATGGGTTCCAGCTTTGTGGGTATTACCTGGTGGTTGCAAGGCAAGCATACAAAGTTGGAGGTGCTGAAGAATTGACAATGAGGTCCAGACTTAGTAATAAAGGAAAGTGTGGTAACTTCAGAAAAGTGGGGATAATAGTCTCAGGGGAGCTTGGTGAAAATTAAATATAATCAACATACAAATCTTTATAAGGAAGTATGTAGGCAGGGCCTGTAATTTCACTCTACTTACAACTTAGCCTGCCACAGGATGCTGACTGAAGATCTGAGACATAAACAAAAATTTTTATTATTCACAGCATAAGCCAGAGCTTCATGCTCGTTTAATTTGGTTCTGTATGTCCCCCAAGTCCTATGAAGACAACACAAGGCCTAAGATACTCAAATACACATTGGGTTGACTTTCAAGAAAAAGACACTAAATTTGGGGGTTTACCACTTTCTAATAAGCAGAAGCAAGCTTGCTCTTTGCCCAGAGAAAGATATTACCTCTCCTTCAAGATTACTTGCTGCAAATACAACTCTGAAAAATGGTCAGCCTAGGGTGTCAGAGCCTTGTATTCTTGGCATACCCAGAAAGAACATGCAGGGATACTCAAACATCATGGCATATTGCCTCTTCCAATAAGTATAGTATATGGCAGATACTAGGTTTCCAAAAAATATTATCCATAGTTAACGATCATGTTTCTTATTAATAATTAAGTTGAAATCTCGTTAACATTCAGGAGCTATAAATGAAAGAGTCAAAAATTCACAGTCAGGAGTAATATGTATATAATTTCACCAGCAATAAGAGGTTTGATATTAAGTTTCAACAAAATGAAAACTCTGGAGTGTTTGACACATTTGTAGATAAAATGCAAAGAAAAAATATAAGTTTTTGAATATATTTGTTAGAGAAAATTATTCTTTCTGACACTGTAGTGTGAAATATAAAAGTAGAACACATGCTGAAGTGCCTAAAGTAAGCCATAAAGTAACCACACTTCTGAAAGCATAACGGGTGAGTGTGATGTGCAGAGAAAAACTAAAACTGTGGCTGAGAAGGTTAATTTTTATCTTAAACTATTTACCTAAAAGTTCAAATGGGAACAGATAAAACTGGGGGGAAATTTCAGGGTGGTTCTAAAGTCAAGGAATGGACTAATAATCTTTGCTAGACAACTAAAATAAGATCTTTTGTTTTCATATGATTTCCCTTACATATGGAATCTAATGAAAAAATAAAATTAACACAGAAATTAGAAACAGACTTATAGATACAGAGAATGGACTGACAGCTGTTGAAGGAGAGGGGAACTGGGAGCTGGGTGAAAAGAGTAAAGGGAGTAAGCAAAAAACAAAACAAAACAAAACAAAACAAAACAAAAACCTCAACAACTCCTAGACATAGACAACAGAAAGATGATTTGATTACCAGAAGGAAAGGGGGGCTTGTGGGGTAGAAAAGGGGAAAGGGGGACCAATGATGACAGAAGGAGATTTGTTTTTGGGTGGTGAACCCACAATATAATATGCAGATGACAGATTATAGACTTGTATCCCTGAGACCTATATAATTTTATTAACCAATGTCAATCCAATAAATTCAATAAATAAAAATATTGATTTCAGAGAGGAAGGGAAATGGAGAGAGATATAGAAACATCAGTGATAGAGAGAATAATTGATCAGCTGTCTCTTGCATGTCCCACACTGGGGTATCAAGCTAAAAATCTGGGCATATACCCTGACCAGGAATTGAACTGCGACCTTCATAGGTCAGCCCTCAACTACTGAACCACACTGGTAAGGCAAAACACAACTTTTAACCCATACTTCAACTCCTTTTCCTTGGAGCTTTTCCCCAACTTTATAAGATGATAGGAATCCTCTGCACTCTGATCTTGGTAGAGTCTTTACTTTTTCTTGTTTCTTATTCTTTGATGTCAAAATCTTTAAGATTGATTAGGTGTTTCCAAAGGAAAAGAGTTTTCTTACCATTTAATCCTATCTAATAAAAGAGCAATACGCAAATTTGACCTTTTCTGCACTACCAGCCAATCAGGAGTGGGGGAGGGGCCGAACAGTGTGAGGCAGGGGCGGGGGCGGGGGCGGGGGCGGGGGGGGGGGGGAGAGTCGGGCAGGGCAGCGATGGCAGCTCCCCCATGGATTGCAGCAGGCTGGGGGCATGGCCAGGCAGCAATCAGTCCTGATCTCCAGGCGACTGCTTTGCTGGGTACCACAGGTGGGGGGCAAAAAGGCCTCGCCAAGCGACGTTTTCACCCCAGGCCTCTGCCAGGCTGGGCTGGGCTGGGGGTATGACCAGGCAGTGATCAGCTGGCTGGGGTTCCCTGTCCGAGGTCCCTTGCCCAAGGACGGAAGGCCTGCCAAATGCTTTTGGCCTTGGGCAGGCCAGGGGTGAGGGGTCAGTAGGACATCCCCTGAGGGCTCCCAGTATATGTGAAGGGGCAGGTTGGGCTGAGGAACCATCCAACCCCAGTGCACAAATTTTGTGCACCGGGCCCCTAATATTCAATAAAACCATATCCTTTATGTGTTCTCTATTAATCTTAATTAAAGGTGTATTTTCTCAGGCTCTCTCTATAAGAACATGGGTTCTAGAGGGTACTGGAAAATGCTATTGTTAATACCATGAGCTCAACCCTTCCCCAACCATCCCTTCATCCCCAACACATATTCAGTGTTTAAGCCCTAGTATAATCCATAATTACTGATCTGAAGTTATTCAGGGTTTTTCTTTCTAGTTATAATTGAAAAACATTAAAAAGAAAACTAAACTAAATCATGAAAACGGCATAGAACTGAGCTAATTCCACCCAAATGAATCAAATTATGGCCTAACTGTCCTCTTAGGTTTATCATTTTGGTTAATAGGGTTTTTTTTGCCCAAGTGATTTTATTTCAGATTAGCCAGTTGGGGGCACCTTCAGAATCTGGTTTGTGAAGGATTTGGGACAGCTGACTTAAATTTCAACTGGATTTGCTAGCTCAGCTAGAGCACTGATTGTTGGTGTGGTTAAATAAATACCGTAGGCCGTAGGGCCGAGGGTGTAGTTTTGCCAGGTTTATCTCTAGGCAGATCCCAGTTTCCTGCAGGCTCAAAATTAAAATACAGCATCTTCATGTAGGCATTATTATAAAGATGAAGGGAAAAGAAGAGGGAGTAACCCAACTATATCAAACTAAAAACTTTTGTTTAGTGGTAAAAGTTCAATGGTGGGACCTTTATATAATTACAGATGATATACAATATTATATTAGTCTCAGGTGCCCATCATCGTACTTTGACATTTATATAATTTACAAAGTGATCACCCCAATAAATCTAGCACCCATCTGACAATGCTGGGCCTTTTTAATCTCCTACATACACAAAATGAAAGAGGTTTATTTTTAAGAAGTTTAAATTTACTATTAAGTTTATGTAACTAGTATGTTTATGTGGGGCTTTTTAAAATGTATAAGCTTCCCCAACCATTTCTTCCAAGAACGCTTAAAATTAGCATGAACGCTTAAAATTAGCTTAATCCTTTACATTTGTCAGATAAGCCAATTAGTTTACTGGGGTAAATAATTGAAAACAAGGTACTTCATCCCCCACTCTTGCCATTTTTTAATGTAAATATATTTCATATGGTCAAGATAAAGTGTCTTTATCCTGTCAGTAGTTTAAGTAATCAGAATGAACTAATTGCAGAATACTGCCCTGAACCAATAATATGCAAGTCTTTAAAATAAATCACGAAAGTGCAGAGGGCCCAGCAGCATCCATTATGGAAAATCAGGGCTCCTTGCCTTACTCCAGGAGCAGGCAGCCACGCTCCAGGTTCAGCCAAGAGCTGCAGGAACTGAATAACTTCTTTAAGAGCAACCATTACTCGTCCCATACGGGAATTCTGGACCTGGCGAGCAGTTTGAACCACGAGCTGGACCAAGTGCAGTTATGGTTCAGGAACCGGCAGGCCAAAGAGACTAGGTTACTGCAACAGTCCAGGCAGCAAGGACCGGAAGCCAGCACTGCACCCCAGCAACCAGGATCCCGCCTGCCTCAGTCTCTGCCTGGGCTTCAGCCTATGCCTCTGCTTGAGCCTCCTCATTGGCCTCTGCTTCCTTTTGAGCTTCAGACTTCGCCTGCACCGGTGCCTCGGCCCCTGCCTGCACCTGTGCCTTGGCCTCTCCCTGCACCTGTGCTTTGGCCACCGCCTGCACCTGTGCCTTGGCCCCTGCCTGCACCTGTGCCTTGGCCTCTCCCTGCACCTGTGCCTTGGCCCCTGCCTGCACCTGTGCCTTGGCCTCTCCCTGCACCTGTGCTTTGGCCACCGCCTGCACCTGTGCCTTGGCCTCTCCCTGCACCTGTGCTTTGGCCACCGCCTGCACCTGTGCCTCGTCCCCAGCCTCCGTTTGAGCCTTGGCCTATCCCTGCACCTGTGCCTCGGCCCTCACCCCCATTTGAGCCTGGGGCTCCTCCTGCACCTGTGCCTCGGCCCCAGCCTCCATTTGAGCCTTGGCCTCTGCCTGCACCTGTGCCTCAGCCCCAGCCTCCATTTGAGCCTTGGCCTCTGCCTGCACCTGTGCCTCAGCCCCCGCCTCCATTTGAGCCTTGGCCTCTGCCTGCACCTGTGCCTTGGTGTCAGCTTCCATTTGAGCCTCGGCCTCCGCCTGCACCAAGGCCTGCGCCTACAGGCCCTATGTCTCCGGAATACTCTGAGGACTCCGAATTCTCTGAGGACTCCGAGTTCTTGGAAGACCCTTAGGACCCCGAGTCAGTGAATGACTCTGAGGACCCCGAGTTCTCAGAAGACCTTGTGTTCCCCGCAGACCCTAGGTCTCCGAAGACCCTGTGTTCCCTGAGGGCCCCATGTTCCCCCAGAGGATCCTGTGCTCGCCGCGGACCCTGTGTTCTCCGAGGGCCCAGGTTTCTGCAGCGCCCCTCCTCCCTGTCCTTTCCCAGTCTTCCCAGCAGCAGAATCTATTGTGTTCAACCACAGCCAGGCCTGGTGAGGTTCTGTGCAGGGCACTCAGAATATAGTCCAGGCTGCACCAGCCCCAGATCCAGCTGAGGCCCCAGTCTGGCTGCAGGACCCTACAGCAGACTCTATTGTGACCCCTGATTTCACAGAGCTTCGCTTACCCTAAGACCTTTTGGAGGGACCCTCCTCCTCCACTACCTGCGTCCTAAGAAAGGAATGACTTTATGGATTAGAAGGATTCGGCCCCTGGCTTTTTAAGGGATTGTGTCCCCTCAAACTACTTTAGAGGTGTCTGGCCTGCTTGGTGCGCTCAGGTGGGTGTGGAAGATGGTGACTGTAAGTTACTCTCCTGCAGTGTGAAGGAGCCTCCATTTACCCAACATTCGGAGGTGGCATTGCTGTGCTTACTGTGAGGCCACGCCGAGTCATGCAGCTCTAATGTCCCCGCCGTATTATTTAGGGTGCACGTAACATTTTCGCGGGTTTTCAGGCCTAGGGGCAGAGTTGCTGCTCATGCTGGGTGTCCACTTTAGTGGTGCTGCCCGCAAACTTTCCAAAGGACCTAGACCAGTCTCGCAGGCCATTTAATTTCAATTGCATTAAATCCATAAATGTTTCTGGCGGGAACTGACATCTTTCTACACTACTGGGCTTTATAAACTAAGTGAATTATTCCTTCACTTCTTTGTTTACAACGAGTCTTCATGAAGTGTTATTTTAATCATCGAAGTCTTAGGTATATATTTGTGTAGGTTTACTTCCAATACATTTTTTACTGTCTGGCATTTTAGGTG
The DNA here is from genome assembly GCA_027563665.1 of Antrozous pallidus. Taxonomy (NCBI): domain Eukaryota; kingdom Metazoa; phylum Chordata; class Mammalia; order Chiroptera; family Vespertilionidae; genus Antrozous; species Antrozous pallidus. The sequence goes on from CM050515.1 coordinate 38,256,890, forward strand.
GTATTTTAAAATCTGTCCTGTTTATAGGATTCAATTGACATATTTTATCAGTTTGGTGCTATTATTTAAGCCAGGGACTTGACTCAAATTGTTAAAATTCTGTAACTTTCTTAGACATTGTTTGAGGCTTGATAATTTTTAATTTAATAGAGTGCATGGGTATCTTGTAAAATGAATAAATCAAATAAAACTTGAAGGAAAAAAAGGCAATGCTAAAGGTGAAGACTATCTCCTGTCAGGTAATCTCCTCCCCCTCTCTCATATTCTAGAACTGTGTAAGACTTGGGAATTCATGTCATGTGCCCTCTGGCAAGGTGCCAATGAGTCTCTGTTCCAGCATCTGGAGCCAGATGAATGTCCTGGGAGAAAAAAAATCCAGCAGAGGCATCTGATCGCCTTAATCTTACTTTCACTCCAGGTGTGAATGTGTTTTAAAAAATCATCTGAGACATAGTACAAAAAAATTGCATTTTTGTTAATGATCCCATTTAGTGAAACAGATGGCCTGTCAAGAATTCAGGAATACACAGACCCTTTTCACTATAACAGTAAACTGCTGGCTTAGAGGTGGCAGTGCCTGTAAACAGTGCGGATGGAAGGAAAGATCAGATCCCCATTAGGTGTGCCTTCCTCTTGCTCCTGTTTTCCCTTTTCCACGGGGAATCGTAAGTTCCAGCTCTGTAGTTAGCATTGTCTTCTTCCTCACATGACTCCAGTATCCAGGTATTAGATGCTTTGTGTTAAATAAGAAATCCATCCAAAAATCTGAAAGTAGGAGTGATGTCTGTTGGTGAGTAAATTGAGTTACCTTGAGGTGAAGCTGAGTCACTGAAGCAGTAAACCCAATTAAAAGGAGAGCCATCTGGAGGAACTTTAATTTGCTTTCTGATCTCTAAAAGCGGGATTAGCACTGAAGAGAAAAAATCCAAAGACCCTTGGCCCATTAGCATTTTAGCAATTGTTTGGGGTACTGTGATATGGTGGATAGAGCCCAGTCTCATTTCTTCTCTGCCTTTTCTCAAATTTTCTGAGCTATAAAAAGTTGATATAAAATTAAATGATGTAATTAATCTTGAAGCACTCATGACTTTGCCCCCCACAGGACATTTGAAAATATCTGGAGATTTATTTTTTCACATTGGGTGGTAGGTGTACTCCTGTCATCTTGTGGGTATTGGCCAGGGAAGCTTCTTGAAGTCCTACAATGCACTTGGCAGGTTCCTCATCCGCTACCAAAGACTTAACTGGCCTCAACTATCAATAGTGTGAGGCTCTCTCCTGATGGCCTGGTTGCCCCAAACTGCTCTCCCCTGCAGGCCTGGTCCCCCCTCCCTCAATAGCTCTCCCCTTCAGACCTGGTTCCCCCCAACTGCCCTCCCCTGCATGGCTGGTCCCTCTCAACTGTCCTCTCCTGCAGGCCTCGGTCCCCCCTCCCCGACAACTGTCTTCCCCTGCAGGTCTGCTTGCCCCCCAACTACCCTCCCCTGCAGGCTTGATCACCCACACCTGCCCTCCCCTGCCTGCCATCTTGTGTCCATATGGGGGTGGCTATCTTTGACCACATGAAGGTGGCCATCTTGTGTGTTGGAGTGAGGGTCAATTTGCATATTACCTCTTTATTATATAGGATTAGGCAAGCAGATGAAAGAATGATTGCATTATTATTTAGTGGCTAACACTAAATTATTTGAACTAAGACTAATGGCTAACACTAAAAAGAAAAGGTTAACTGTTCATTGATTTTTTTCTTTTTTTAGAGAGGAAGGGAGAGAGATAGAGAGTTAGAAACATCGATGAGAGAGAAACATCGATCAGCTGCCTCCCGCACACCCCCCACCGGGGATGTGCCTGCAACCAAGGTTCATGCCTTTGACCAGAATCGAACCCAGGACCCTTCAGTTCGCAGGCCAGCAATCTGTCCACTGAGCCACACCGGTTTCGGCGAAAAGGTTAACTGTTTAATAGCTATCTCTTCTTTTTTTTTTTTCTCATTAAACTTTGTTATTTTAATGGGTCTCAAAATTCTATGACAGATTTTTGGTCATGTTGTTTCCATTTAAAAAGTACTGATTTTAAAAACTAATAACTTAAAAACTGCCACTCACACAAAAGAACCAAATGGTCCACAAAACATTCTCCTTTCCTTCTGAAGGTTTTACGATGCATTGTAATCATTAACCAGTCTTTTACTATTAAATTTAAATGACCAATTGAGACAAACAGTTCTGAGACGTTCTTCCACCACTGATTAAGACTAGAGTGGCAGGTTTTGGGAAAATTCATTTAGCCTTCTGCGCTCTCTGGGCAGACTTGGTGACTGCCAGCTCCAGCTGCTTCCTTGTCCACTGCTTTGATGACACCCACAGCAACTATCTGTCTCAGGTCACGAACGGCGAAACGGCCCAGAGGAGGGTAGTCAGAGAAGCTCTCCACACACCTGGGCTTTCCAGGAATCATGTCAACAATGGCAGCATCACCAAATCTCAAAAACTTGGGCCCATCTTCCAGCTTTTTCCCAGAATGACGATCCATCTTCTCCTTCAGCTCAGCAGATTTGCAAGCAATGTGAGCAGTGTGACCATCCAGCACAGGTGCACATCCAGCACTGATCTGGCCTGGGTGGTTCAGGATGATCACCTGAGCTGTGAAGCCAGCTGCTTCCACTGGCGGGTCATTTTTGCTGTCACCAGCCACATTGCCACGGCGAACATCTTTGACAGACACATTCTTGACATTGAAGCCCACATTGTCCCAGGAAGAGCTTCACTCAAAGCTTCATGGTGCATTTCAACAGACTTTACTTCAGTTGTAACATTGACCAGAGCAAAGGTGACCACCAGCCGGGCTTCAGAACACCAGTCTCCACTCGGCCCACAGGGACAGTACCAATACCACCAATTTTGTAGACATCCTGGAGGAGCAGACGCAGGGGCTTGTCAGTTGGACAAGCTGGTGGCAGGATGCAATCCAGAGCTTCAAGCAGTGTGGTTCCACTGGCATTGCCATCTTTACGGGTGACCTTCCATCCCTTGAACCAAGGCATATTGGCACTTGGCTCCCGCATGTTGTCACCATTCCAACGAGAAATTGGCACAAATGCTACTGTGTCAGGGTTGTAGCCAATTTTCCTAATGTAGGTGCTGACTTCTTTAACAATTTCCTCGTATCTTTTCTGGCTGTAGGGTGGCTCAGTGGAATCCATTTTGTTAACACCAACAATCAGCTGTTTCACACCCAGTGTGTAGGCCAGAAGGGCATGCTCCTGGGTCTGTCCATTCTTGAAGATGCCTGCTTCAAATTCACCAACACCAGCAGCAACAATCAGGACAGCACAGTCAGCCTGAGATGTGCCTGTAATCATGTTTTTGATGAAGTCTCTGTGCCCTGGGGCATCAATGATGGTCACATAATACTTGCTGGTCTCGAATTTCCACAAATAGATATCAATGGTGATACCTCATTCCCGTTCCGCTTTCAGTTTATCCAAGACCCAGGCATACTTGAAGGAACCCTTCCCCATCTCAGCAGCCCCCTTCTCAAATTTATCGATGGTTCTTTTGTCGATCCCACCACATTTGTAGATCAGATGGCCAGTAGTGGTAGACTTGCCGGAATCTACGTGTCCAATGACGATGATGTTGATGTGAGTCTTTTCCTTTCCCATCTTGGGTTTGAGTTAATGGTGATTTTCACGACACCTGTGTTCTGGCGGCAAACCTGTTGCAAAAAGGCAGCTATCTCTTCCTCTATTCTTTTTTAAAATATCTTTTTTCCTATATTTTGAAGATATTCTCTTTTCAAAATATATATACCTTTTTTTTATTTCAGAGAGGAAGGAAGAGGGAAAGATAGAAACATCAATTATGAGAGAGAATCATTGATCTAGTGCCTCCTGCATGTCCTACACTGGGGATGGAGCCCACAACCCAGCATGTTCCCTGACCAAGAATCAGTTCATGATCTCCTGATTCATTCAACCATGAGCCACACTAGCTGGGCTTAGATTCTTTTTTAAAAATATGTTTTTATTGATTATTTTGAGAGAGAGAGAGAGAAAAGGAGAGGGAGAGATAGAAACTTCAAATGGGCCGAAACCGGTTTGGCTCAGTGGATAGAACGTCGGCCTGTGGACTGAAAGGTCCCGGGGTTCGATTCCGGTCAAGGGCATGTATGTTGGTTGTAGGCACATCCCCAGTAGTGGGTGTGCAGGAGGCAGCTGATCAATGTATCTCTCTCATTGATGTTTCTAACTTTCTATCTCTCTCCCTTCCTCTCTGTAAAAAATCAATAAAAAAAAAAAAGATTCAAGTGGGAGTCCACAACCTGGGCTTGTGCCCTGACCAGAATTAAACTGATACCTTCTTGATACATGGGACAACACTCAACCAACTGAGCCCCACTGCCCGGGCTCTTCTTAAATTCTTGAAGAGGGGAAGACATAAATGAGCATGGTATGACTTAGAATAATAAATTCTCACTATCTACACAAATCCAGGAAATTCTGGAGTCTATTTTTGGGGAGGAATACTAATATTATCGGCCATTCTTAGAGATAGGACTTAAAGTACAGAGGGAAATAGTTTTAAAATTGTTAATATCTAAGATATGATTCACCAAAATGCTTTGTTCTACTGGCATTGTATACACATAAGATGCTTCCTGGTAATCACAGGCCTTATGTATGCACATGAACACAGACACCTAATGCTTGGCTCACAGAGTGTTTGGGAACCAGTCCTTCATCTACAGTGAATCTCACCTTCCCTTCTAAACACACATTCACTCAATCACTTATTCACTCACACTGTTACACACAGATTCCTGATCCATTTTGGTTCAGGAAGGGTACACAGACAGGTAACTTACTATTCAGGTTAATGTAACAGTGTACCTGACTAGTTATGTATAGATGGTATCTTTTCATTTGAATCATTTAAAATATACTAGCACAGCTCCTTAACTTATATTAGATATTAATTATGAATCTCTTTGAGAGTCTAATAAATGGTCCTAGCAATTGGCTCAGTGGTAAAAGTACTTGCCCACAGACTGAAGGGTTTCAGGTTTAGTTCTGGTGAAGGGCATATACCTGTGATGCAGCCTTGATCCCCAACCCTGGTCTGGGTGTGTGTGGAAGGCAACCAATCAATGTATCTCTCTCATATCAATGTTTCTCTGTGTTTCTCTCTCTCTCCCTCCCTTCCTCTCTTTTAAAAATCAATAGAAAAAATATACTCAGGTGAGGATTAACAACAAAAAGCTATGGACCATCTTTCCAGAAAAATGAACATTAGGGTAGAGGCACAATATTTTTCAGGCTCATAATTTCAGGAAATTAATAGATACTTCTGAATAAGAACCTTAAAGGTCACATCTTAAAAACCTCTGGAAGAGGAATTGTGGGAATAAGACATTTATGAAGTGAATAATCATTCCATAATCAATGCACTGATGTTTATATTTAGAACATGAAGTAACTCAAATGTCTATGAGGTTCAGTAAGAAAACCTAAATGTGTGACTCAGGGAGAACCTAATATAACAGGGAACGCTAGGGATGTAGAGGCCAGGTGTTCTAATGCCCCTTGAAAAAGCAGCAGCTACTCAGTCTCAACCACTTGTTGGCATGTAGGTTCAGTACTGTCAGAATTTAGATTTTTACAGAAATGCAAAAATTTGGGTTTAATACATTTTATGATTTGTAGCAGTCTAAGTAAGCAAAAAAAAGAGAGAGAGAGAGAGAGAGAAAACAAAACAAAAAAACATGACTAGACTTCCCTCAAAACTTTATAAAAATATTTAAATGTATAAAGAATTATACAGTGAATATTCAAATATTCACCACCTAGTTTCTTCAGGAAGCATATGGTTATTTGCTTTATCACATAGTATCTATCTTTTATTGATCTCTTTACCCATCCACTGGTCCTTTTTAATTTTTATGCATTTCAATGTGAATTGGAAACATTAGTACACTTCTTTTGAAACACTTCTGATTGCCCATTTTCAAAAAAATCTCTAGTTTCATCTATTTCTATACATTTACCTATATTTCTATACATTTCATCTATTTCTTATATATATGTGAGTGATCATTTATATATGTGAGTGATCATGTATATGTGTGTTTTTAAAATTAAGCTTGTGGAGGAACCAAGATGACGGCATAGGCAAAACACCTATCTTACTGTCATATACAGCAATTTTAAAACTACAATTTAATGAAAGAACAAACACCTTCCAGAATCACCAGAAAGCTGGCCGAGTGAAAATTCCACAAATAAAAGTGAAGATAAGACACTGTGACTCAGAGGAGCAGCTGAGGACAGCGTTGAAGATTCGCGTGGAGAGAGGAAGTCTACCACACAAAGCTAATTGACCAACTCAGGGAAGCAGCCACCATGCAGAGACATGGAAAGAAATCAGATGTGAAAGAAATGGAGGAAAAAAAATGACTGGACATGGAATTCAAAACCATGGTTATAGGGCTTCTCAAGAGGCTCCAACAAAAGGTCGAGGCCTATAAGGAAATAAGTAAGACTGACAAGGAAATGAATGAGTCCTACAAGGAAATGAACTAGACCCTCAAGGATATGAACAAGATCTGCAAGGAAATGATCAAGACCAATGTGGAAATGAATGAGTCCTACAAGGAAATGAAGGAGACCCTCAAGGATATAAAGGAGACTCTCAAAGATATGAAAAAGGACCAACCAGAAATTAAGCATACACTGACTGAAATAAAAAATATTATACAAAGACCAAAAAGTGCTCTGGAGCACCCCATGAACCAAGTTAAAGATTTGAAATACAAAGAGGTAAAATCCACTCAGCTGAAAAAGCAAGAAACCAAAAGAATCCAAAAAATTGAAGATAGTGTAAGGGGCCTCTGGGACAACCTCAAGCATACCAACATCCGAATTACAGGGGTGTCAGAAAAAGAGAGAGAGCAAGACAATGAAAACCTATTTGAAGAAATAGTGACCGAAAACTTCCCACACCTGGTGAAAGAAAATGACTTAAAAACCCAAGAAGTACACAGAACCCCAATATATAGGAACCCTAAGAGGACCACACAAAGGCACATCATAATTAAAATGCCAAGAGCAAAAGACAAGGAGAGAATATTAAAAGCAGCAAGAGAAAAACAGTTAGTTACCTATAAGGGAGCACCCATACGATTGTCAGCGGATTTCTCAATAAAATTAAGCTTGTTATTTTTATACATTCTGTGGTATGAAGTGATTAACTAGTAATGCCTTTGCATTGCTGTGGGGAGGACCAATGCTTGATGGTGTTTCACAGGAATCGTCATGTGTTGTGGTTGAAATGGGTGACATGGGGAATTGTTTGAAAGTTTAGAGTCCAATTATAGCCCAGATCTAAATCTGGGACTTATTCCTTCTTCCTAGAGTTGCAGAATAAAAGCAACCATTTCATGGCCACAAAGAGAATGCAAGGTGCTGTATGGGAGGAAGACAATTTAGAAAAACTCAGCTACCACTGACCTCATGCCAAAGTGCTGAGGCTAAGGAGACAGAGAGGGATATGGAGCTGAAGGCTCACACAATCAGATAAGCTGTTACTATGGTAATTAGTGGCAAATATCCTACTGATTACATTGAATAAAAAGCAATATCTTCATTAATTAGCAAAACACACACAATAATAATTAGTAAAATGTGTATAATTACACACTGATGTCGAACAGAGTACTAAGAGCTTTGCCACATTTTAATATTTTTAATAACAGAAAAACCAAATTATGAGGTAGGTGGAAAACAGGTTTCAAGAGATCTTGTACTAGGTGTGGTGGTTAATAATGAGGATTTTTTTCAATAGATGGAGTTACACATATGTTATTACATATGTGATTTGATATATAATGATATTTTGTTGTATTGACACCAAGCTTTAAAACTTCATATGTCAAATTTTCTGAAGGTGTTAACATCATAGATATTTTTACACTTAAAAAATGTCAAATTTTATGTGAAAAAAAAGAGCATTTGCAGGAAGTTTCAATTCATTACTTTATTTTGAAGAAAAGTGCTGGTGAATACTTCAGGAAGCTTATGGTGAACATGCTCCATCTCAAAATACTTGTGAATGTTGGTTTAAATGCTTTCAAAGTGATGATTTTGATGTGAAAGACAAAGACATCGAGGTCAACCGAAAAAATTTTGAAGACCAACAGTTACAATCATTATTGGATGAAGATGCGTGTTAAACCCAAAAGCAACTTGCAGAAGGATTAAACGTTGTTCAGCAAACAATTTCCAATTGTTTACAAGCAATGGGAAAGATTTTAAAGGAAGAAAAATGGGTGCCATAGCGACTCTACGAAAGACAAAGGGAAACCTGAAAAGTCATCAGTAAAATGTTGTTTCAACGGCATGACAGAAAGTCTTTTTTGCATCAAATTGTGACTGGCGATGAAAAGTGGATTTATTTTGAGAATCTCAAATGCACAAAATCATGGGTTGATCCAGATCAACCATAAAAATCAACTGCAAGGCCAAATCGCTTTGGAAAGAAGACAATGCCCTTTGTTTGGTGGGATCAGGAAGGTGTGGTGTATTATGAATTTCTAAAACCAGGTGAAAATGTTAATACTGATCACTACTGTCAACAAATAATCAACTTGCACCACGCTTTGCGAGTGAAACAACCACAATATGCCAGAAGACACAGCAAAGTAATTTTGCTTCATGATTATGTACCATCACACACTTCAAAAGCAGTTAAAGACACATTAAAAGATCTTGCCTGGGAAGTATTAACCCACCCACTGTATTCAACAGACCTTGCTCTTTCAGATTACCACTTGGCAAGGTCTGGTGAATACAGTGGGTGGGTTAATACTTCCCAGGCAAGATCTCACATTTATAATGCCTTAGTTCAAGGATGAGTGATGAGGGAACACTAGGTACCCAGGTTGAAACTTTGCAGATCTCCAACAGAGGGGATATTCCAGCTGTCTTAGTCTGAAATTAACAATACTGAACTTAATTCACTGGAAGGAAAGTTCTGCTCTCTGTGAGTCAAGTGAAGAAACAACAGGCAATTCATATTTGTGAACTGTTAAATGAAAATTTGAACAATGTACTTTTTGCTTATCAAATGTTGAAGTTAAAAATAGATAATGAATGCTGTTGAGGATGAAGTGCAAGAGTATTCATAGTGCAAGAGTATTGATTTGCATATACTTTCAGAAGAAATTTGGCAGTTTGATAATAGTGGTTAAAGTACACATATATACCCACATTATACATACATGTTTTATATGTATATACACATACGTGTGTACATATATATACATAAGTAAAATATTTTAAGGCTTCACATGGTCAACAATGCCCTGTGTAATCTGGTCCTGCCTACCTCTCCAGACTCATGTTTCAGCCTCTCCTTTGAGCTCTGAATCTATAAACACTGGCTTCTCTCGGTTCGCCAATACACCTTATGTTCCCTCCTGTCAGGGAGCATAAGATTAGTTATCCTGCCTGGATGGTTGTCTATCTCTCTTTTGGCTAATCAATTCCTGATCATCTCTCAGATCTCAGTTGAAGTCATCTTCTCAGGAAGCCTTCTCAGACCATTACTCCACCTCCCCTTACCTCTTAAGGTGAGCAGGTTCCCTTATCTTCTGTTTTTAGTAACTGCATTTCTTTCCTTGTAGTACTTAGCCTAGCAAGTACTGAAATTCTCCTTTGTGTGATTATATTACTCGCCTGTCTTCCTTCATGCTCTGTACGCTCAAGAAGAGCAGGTTTGTGTTCGCTTTCCTGACTCCAGTGCCAGGACAAGGTCCTGGTGTTTAGAAGGTGCTCAAGAAATACTGATTAGGTAAATGAATGGTGAGATTACAGTCCGTTTTTATTTCCTTTTTGCTTTCTTGTAGTTTTCAAATGACAATGATCATGTGATACTTTCATAATAAAAAGAAAATCCAAAGAAAAGCCTTTTCTTTCCTGTGAGGCTGCAGCTGTCCTCTGCAGATCCTTCTGTCTTTGGCACTGATCCCTCTTGCTACTTCTGTTCTGTGCTAGTTTACTCCCCGGCGTATGACTATGCTGCATTGTCTGAAGTTCTTCCCCAGGTGGGGTAATTCTTTCCTGCCCATCATCTTAGCTGATTTGCCACAAAGCAGGTGACTTGGAATCCTGCTGTAATCTCTCTCCTGCCCTCAAGGGTGCACCCTGGTGGCTTTGATGGCTCTTGAACAAAGCTGCATACCAAGACTGCGTGCCAGCTAATGAAGAGCCAGTGTGATTTCACTGCGTGTCTGAGGATATATTTCTGGGCATGAAACCCTCACACATCATCCCACTCTACTCCCCCATATTCCAGAAAACTATAGTCATTATGACTTCTGTTGAGTCAAATCTCAACTTTTTTTAGGGAATTGATGTGAGTAAATTAATGGTTTCAGCTTCAGATCCAAGTTCTTGCTATATTCTTACAAACTGACCGCATAAATGCAATTATGGTTGTAGCTAAGTGAGAGTAATTTCTCCATATGGTGCTTCAGGTGGCATTTAAGATATTTTTAATATTTCTGTAGGCGAGCTAAAAAAAAATCTTGTCAGTCTGCAAACATTTTACCAGCCTCCACAATGTTCACCTACATATTGAAACGTTACAAGGAGAACTCATCATTTCAAATCCCCTTCAAAATTAGTTGGGAAATAAATAATATGGACGGTGCATCAGAAGAGACTGAGCCCACTCAATCTGAAGCAGTACCATTCTGGTGGTTTCAGTAATTTCAACTGTTATGTAAGTCCTGTTTTTTTCACGGACCGGTTTATCTTTTCTCAGACTGTGAACCCACGTTAAGTGACATTGTCACAGCACAAAGCCTTGTTTATCGAATTAGATCCCTAGATGTGCTGCAGAGATTGACATTCTGATGTCATTGAGTATTTTCAGGAAATGTGTGGGTGCTGAGTAGCTGTAGATCAACAGAATAGCATCTATATTAGGATGAATGTGGCAGCAGGCAAGTTGCATTTATCCGGTGTGGGAAGGAAAAGCTGATTACACAGCTGAGGGCAAATGAGGTGGCAACATCTTGGAGATTAGGTTTGCTCCCAGTGTCCTACATTTCACAGGGATGTGATCATTGGTTTCATGTTTAATGTCTCCCATGGATAGCCTTTCTCTTCCCATTGTCTTGTGGTTGAAATAAATCTAACAAAAATCTATCTCAGAGAAAGATGCACGTATAAATTTACCTCAGTCAGAACAGAGAATATAAAAATTGGGGGTCCTGTGGTGGGTGTTCTGGGATAACTTTCTCATCCCCAATCTGTGACAGATGAGGGCAGTGAGGTCCAGATTGGTTGTTGAGGTGATTTAGGCCATGAAACTAGTGAGTATAATGAAATGGTGGGCCCTTTCTAGAATTATTTGTTATGCTGTTATATCCTGTCAGAGCACAGTCCCTTTCTGTGGGAGGGCAAAGGGCATTCTCCAGGGAGTGATGGCTGGGGTGCTCTTCCTGTCTGTGTTCTCTTCACACCTCCCAGAATTCACTTGCAGTATCTAGTCCCCATTTTCATTGTAGCTGTTCCCTCCTTGACATCGATATATGGGTTCCACAGATGCCTGCTCCCTGAAATCAGCTCTTGGGTAAAAGAAAATCCTTGCTCCTGACTGGGCACATAATGGGAATGTGGGGCCCTGAGGCAATAGATGATGTCGCCTGCCACATCCCATCTCTTTATCCCCATCTGGACTGGAGTTCTTCCAAAAGGACCAAAATGTTTGTGTTTTATGTGTGTCTGGTTTCTCTTCTTCTTTTTTGAACCTCCTTTGATTTTCTAGGTCACACATTGATATTGCCCACCCCAGGAAGGACAGAGGTTCAATTAAAGCAGATCACTTGTTTTATGCAAGGCATTTGGGAGGTGAAAGGGTAAAGAGCAACCAATCCTCTACCCTGAGTTGTTTTTAATCCAGAAGCACAAACATGTACATCTGCAGCTCTTTACGGAGGGCAAGGGGAGAAGAGAAGTACAAACAACACACTACAGAAGCACCGAGTTGGAAATCAATTCTGACAGGGAATGAGGGATGGTTTCAGGAGGAAGTGGCTTGTAAGCTGGAACTTAATGGTGGGAAAACTTATCTCATTCTTTGAAAGGAAGCACTTAGTGGTTAAATTATGACATCTGTGGCTTTCATTGACTGTAGAAGTGTACAACAGTAGGACTGGGAAGCTTTAGGTATATGTTAGAATCTATTTGAATCTAGAGCCTGGCTTATGTTTCTCTTTCTCTGTTTTTTTTTTTTTTGCAGGAAAAGGATGGCGTAATCTTTTGAAATTAATTATCCCCCGAGTCTAGTACATCAAATATCTAAATATCAGATATTTATTAACTGTTTATTAAATGAGGAGCATATACAACCCTAAATGTCCATATCATTAACTCTTAATTAGTGTATACCTTTGCATTGAGCTATATATAACCTTTAACTTATTTATATTTTGTCTTTATAATAGCCTCTTTGGGGAATATTTTTCTTCTTCTTTCTTTTTGAACCACCTCCTACACACTCCTACCTCCCAATTTTAGAACAAGTACATTATTCCAAGTTTAATTAAAGGTCAGAATAGGATTTATGAATCTCTTTAGAAAGCTTTGAAACAATGCTAGAATAAGATTTTGGGTTATATTCTCTTTTTTATTCCTAGGACTAAACTCTTATGGCCATGATATTTTGTTGGTTTACTTTCAAAGATTCCTACTTCAATTAAAACCCAGTTAGACTCAAGCCCAGAAAAAAATGTGCCTCCTTCCCATCAATATAAAATCACACCTCCCATTTATGAACAAACTAACTAACATGTCAGAGGTGCTGCTTCCCTCCTGGAAGTGCTTCAGAAGCTGCAGTTTCAAGAAGGCAATAGTGTGGGAATTGGGTCCTTCTAGCCTTGTTTTTCAAATAAAAATAGCAGCAATAAAAATAAAACCCAAAACAAAAGTTCAAATAAATGAGTTGTGTTAGTGCTTCTTCTAATTCATAATAATAAGTTTTAAACAGAACTGTTAACCTAGTATTGACTCAACTCTTAACTATGTGACTCTGGAAGAATTACTTGACTGATCTCTCTCAGCCCTCAGTTTTCTTATTGATAAGGTAAAATTTACACATTGGAGGTGACAACTATAGATAAAAAGCCTAACTGGCTAATATTGTGGGTAAGAATAAATCAGAATTCCCATAAGCTATTATTTCTAGGGGGAAAAAAAAGCTTTTTTAAGTTCTTTAGTGTATGTGTTTTAATAGATTTTTAAAAAGAATGAGGGGGAGATGGAGAAAAACATCAATGAGTTGCCTCAGGCAAGCAGCCCCCCAGGAATCGAACCCTTCACCTTTTGATGTATTGGCTGAGGCTCTAACCAGCTGAGCCTCACCAGACAGGGTGAAAAATACTTTTTTTTGAGAGAGAGAAAAATCACTTTAAAATAACTTACCAAAGTGTTTCTCACTTATTTAAATCAGAATATGTTCAGGATAGTCTCTTTAGTACCAGATGAATGATAAACTTTGCATTTATCAGAAAGCAGATTAAAAGCAATGCTCTTTCTTGTCTACCCATTTGAAATAGAAAGGAATGCCATCCAAATCACAGACCAAATCACAATGTCATTAAGGCCTCAAATCCTCTTATGAAACATTTGAAGATAGTTCGTTCATTTCAGGAATGGTTTGACATTTGGAGGAAAACAGTTTACCTTGGATCAAGGTGTATACTGATTCATCAGCACAGAAATAGTGGCAACATGATCTGGAAGTCCGCGGGTTTCCAGCAAGCAGGTAGTCTCAGCTTTGATGCCCAGGCCTCATGACATGGGGACTCAGTCTTTCTTTCCCAGATACCCCAAACCCTGGCTCATTGTTATGTCCAAACCAATTTAGCTCTTAACTCCAAATAGTCAAGGTAAATTTCCCTGCCAGCAGCTAAAGAGTTATTTGGAGGTGGAATTGGGGGTGTGAGAGAGACTAACATGAATTTGGGATTACATGTGGATTCCATTTCTTGAGTTTTCCTCTTTGGCTGTTTGAGCACTTATAATCGAGAATGGCCAGCTTGTGTGTACCGGGGCAGTAGCGCTGACTTGTCCCCTGGAGCTGCACAGCCAAGATGGGTCCTGGAGGCCTGCGAACCTGGAGAATCACGGGAGTCAAGGACCTGCCTCCTTCTCCCTTCCCGCTGCGCGGGGAGCCGGTTGGGAGAGAGCACTCAGAGTGTGCCCGGACCCCGGAGACTGGCTAAGTCCAGGGCTGTCACCTTTGACCTAACCTACCAACCACCGCCTCCAACCCAGCAGCCAGAACTCACTCTGCCCTTAACCTCAAGGCGCCCTCAGTTGCCGAATGGGCTCCGTCGCCACCCGCCCCGATTGCTGCCCGCCCACCCAGGGCGCCGCTGCACGTTGTCATTGGTTGGCAGCACTGCCGATCAGTCCAAAGCTCACCTCCCCCAAACAGCTTGTCGGGCCGGCGCGTGCTAGGGAGGCGGGACCTCGGGGCTGGGGGCGGGGATAGGGCGGGGCCTCCACGGAAGCCGGTGCAGCGGCCGCCTTAGCTTCTGGCTCTGGACTCCAGCGCAGCATCCTCGCTGCCGCCCCTAGGGCTGCTGCACCTGGTCAGGTAAGAGACACTGGAGTGCCTTGCTGGCGGCCTTCCCCGCCCCCGACCGAAGGCTGCCTGCTCCGCCTCCCGGGGCTTCAGGGCTCTCGCAAATAGGCACCCAATCTGTTTTGACCCGCTACTATGTCTCTCCCCTTCCATGTCCGATCCTTCAGCTCCCCAACAGAGCGGTTTTAAAGTGCGTTGGTGGGGACCCCAGGGTGACCCGAATGCTCTTCACTACGAAACTGTCGTTCACTCTCAGGTCCCAGCCCTCTTGACTCGCCAGTGCAGTCTCATTCCCAGCTTGGCAGGCACAGGAAGGTGGATGGGGAGAAGGACAGGCGGGGGAGGGAGGGATGCAGCGCTCTGTTTCGAAGCTGGATGTGTTTAGTTCAGAGGGGGAGCACCTTAGTGGGTTTGGTTTGGGGACAGAAGCTGCTTCATGATTATGACTGACAATGTATAGAAAGCATCTGTTGCTGCTTTGTGCTTATATTTATAGGTTGATATTCATCATCATCATCATCACCGTCATCATCACCTCCACCACCATCCTTTCTTTTCCTCATCAGAGCTCCTCAAGTTCTGCAGAGTCAGAATCTGTCCAGGCATGTAAGTGCCGATCCCTCAAATAATAAGTAATGCCCTTGCCCTCTGAGGCCAGAGCCAAGTCCTCATTTAACTAAAGGACAAGTAGCTGGCAGCAGAGTATAAATTGGGGGAATTTCATATCTCCATTTCCAGTTGAGATTGCCATGAAAAGAAAGAAAAAAGCACCCTTGGTTTTAATCATCCTCCTTGCTGCTTGCTGACTTTTGGGGAGTTTGACACTGGCACTCACACATTCCTGATGGACTGAATGCTGAGGCCAGGGCCTGAGGTGAAGATCTGTGCAATATGAGTGCTTCAGTCTTGGAGAGGTGAATGTCCAGACCTTAGGAGGATTAGGTCAAGTAGCTTAGCATCTGACTTTCCTCCACCGTGGTTCAGTTGTACTAAAGCATGATCCATGTTTGCATACAGAATGTGTGTCATCATGTGCTATGCCACCTAGGAGGGTTTAAGTTCTTGGGAGAGAGAATTTACATTGTGTTACCTACAGCAGGTAGCATCTTATGGGCAGACCATTTGGATTCAATATCCCTTGCTCAGCTGTTCTTAGGACATGTTATAAGATCATTTGGATCTCAGACTTAACCTGTTTCCAGGAGGGAAAACAGTAAAGCTGAGAGTTGCACACCAGATTGTCATTGTGAAGGTATTGCTTTGCACATGTTATAAAAGCCCTGGCAGGTGTGGCTCAATTGGTTGGAGCATTGTTGACATACCAAAAATGTTATGAAGGTTCCAGGTCTTTGACCCTGGCTGGGTAGCTTAGTTGGTGAAAGCATTGCCCCGAGATGCAAGGTTGCAGGTTGGATCCTCAGGGCACATACAAGAAGAAACCAAGAATGCATAAGTAAGTGGAACAACAAAGACTGGAATGTCTGTCTCTCTGTCTCTTTGTCTCTCTCTCTCTCCATACACACACACACACACACACACACACACACACACACACACGTGTGCTTACTTCTCTCTCCTAAAAAAAAAGTCTCAGGTCTTGTTGGTCAGAGATATCTAATCACTAGTCTATTTTTTCTCAACTATGTTTATAGCCCATGAATAAAATGCCTTTAGATATACTCTAGGAGCTAAGGAACGGTGGCTCCACTGGAGGGAAGCAATAGATAACAATTGTGAGGCAGTATATCATAAGGCTGAACTCATAAACCTGTCTCATGGGTTCAAATCCTGGACTAACCACTTACTAGCTGAGTGTTTTGTCAAGTCACTTACTCTCTTAAACTTTAGTTTCTGGTTTGTAAAATCATGATAATATCTGACTCATAGTGGAAATTGTAATGAGATAATATAATTAAAATGCTGAGTAGTTCTTGGCACACAGTAAGTGGGAAATGAATGGTAACTATTATTAATATTAATAATACTTTCCAACAAGGATAATGAAGGGCACTATTCTAGCCCTAAAATGTATATTTTTACCATTATCTTTACCCCTTTTTAGTTATTAAAGCTGATGCTAATGAGGAATGGCAGTCATAAGGTTCCTCATAAGCCTCGGTCTTAGAGGGGTGGCACTTATTAAAGCCACCCGTGTTTGACGGACATTTCTCTCATCAGCTTGCACAGATGCTTTGCATGCTCTCCACAGATGCATTGAAGATGCAGCTCTAGAGAAGGTTTCTGGGCTTCTGGGCCTGTCCTAGCTGTTTCTTTCTCCTTGGCTCTTCAGTGCACTGACTTGGTAAATTGTGCTTTTTTACACACTGGTGAATGCATTGGCTTCTGCCCAGGAGAAGCAAAACTGCTTTTCTTCTAATGTCCCTGGGAATTGAAGAAACTCTAACTTTCCAGCATGGAAGAACTTGTGTCTTAGAATATTTTTCTTCTTGAAGAATAAGATATTTGTCTTTGCCTGTGCAGAAAACAGCAAGTGATTACCAAATATCTATGTGCTTAAATTTTCTCATTTAGAAAGAGAGGTTAAAAGTCTTATCTGCTCTTTGTGGATACTTTGACATTTAGAGTATATTGCCTATTGTATTAGTTAGGGTCCATTCTGTGTATGGGATGGAAAGCTAGCAGAAAAAGAATTCTAAGCAAAAATGAGCATTCGGGGCTAACATAACTGAGTTATTAGCAAGCTACAATGTCTTGGTAAGGAAGCTGGTCTACCCTCAGTGGGTCCTGATATTTAGATGCTTTTGTGGTTGGTTGTTGATGTTTGGTCTCGTTGTCTCTATCTCTTTCAATTCTGTCTTTTATGTTGGCTTTTCTTTCTCTGCCTTGGCTTTATTCTTTTCGATCACAGACCTTGTCCTCTCAGTTCCTTCATGAATTCACATCCATCTAGCTCTGTCCCCTAAAGATAGCTCCCTTCTCTGGCTCCAAAGTAAATCTCAGGAAAGAACTGTGATCAGTCCTTGGTTTCAGGATTAATCCTGTTCTGACCAGGGATTGGGTGCTATAGTTACTATCATTATCTGGCCTTCCTCCTTTTCTAGGACTAAAATTGGTAGATCTTAAGAAAGGGGAATGGGAGGAATGGGAGAAGATTGGAATTGGATGTGATTATGGCAAGCACTCTTGACAGAATTCAGAAACACTTCTCTCCTGCCTCACATACTGTGACTCAGAGTCCAGTTTTGTTCAAGCTTTGGACTTGTGCATGTCATGCCAGGCAAAGTGTTCTAGATGATCTTGCCTTTAATGTTTTTCTTTTAAAAACTTGTATAATTATAAAAATTCATCACAGATATTTAACAATATTCAGAGATCCCACTGTTGGCAGATCATGTTTGGGGGTTACTCAGAATCTCTTGTTGGGCCTTAGTTTTCACAGGAGTCATTATTTTTGGATGCACACAGTCTCTGTCTTAAAAACCAGCTTTGTTTTCAGCAGGTCTCAGCCTGTGTGTTGACAGAGTTACAGACATTAATCTAATTTGCTTGATCTTGTAGAGATGCTAAACCATGGGAATTGTATCCTCCATGAAGCAAATATGAGCTTGCACCAACAGGCTGGCCTTGTGAGGGAATTGAAACATCCCTGTGTTTAGTGTCTGTGTAGAAGAGCTGACAAAGCAGTTATCTGTGTGCCTGTAATATGATAATTATAAAAGTAGGAAGATGGAAAGGGCTACGAACTTCTGCACCTTATCAACATGTAAAAGGCAAAGTTCTGCAAAGTGGACCATCCCCTCCCACCGGGTTTCTCAAGTTCTCTGGCTTGATGTAAAGCATGTCCCTGAGTAATCTGTATTTTTGTATTTCTTTAGGCTTTGAATATATCAGGCCAGAATATATATATATATATGAAGCTAGCAGAGGGGAAAGAGTTGATCTTCCCTTTGGGCCATCTCACCATACCTCTTTATTAAAATTATTAATACATCTTCATTCACCTTTGCAGGAATTGGGCTACTAGCCAATTTTTATTCTTGCTTTTTTAAAGCAATTCATCTATTTCCTGAGCTTAATAAAAACTAACCTGTATTGTGTTCCATCTTATGAGGTCTATGATTGTTTCTCCTTTCTAAAGAGTCATAGATCATTGTTAAAGACCAACATCTTTCAAATTAAATACTTTCTTACCTTGGTCTTCTGAGTCACAGACTATTGAAGGGAATATTTTGGAGGTAAGCAGAACTTTATTTTTATAACAAGAGAAGAGCAAACAAGTTTATTATCATGTGTATCACACTTACATATGAGAGTACCCAGACATGAGTAACTCCAAGGGGTGGGAGACAACTTGGGCTTAAATACCAACTTAGGCCAAAGGAAAAAGAGTTTGGGGCTTCTGGCTAGAGAGGCAAGTTATGGGAAGGTAACCAGAAAAGAACAATAAACAAGGGTTGTTTAGTAAGGTTTCTTATGGAGATTTAAGTTTTCTTCTCCATTCATAAGAGTTATTAAGAGTTTTCCTCTATTTGGCATAAGAGGAGATATTTTTTATAAATGGAAATGGCTTTATAAACATGTTTCCTTTGCAAAAGGAAAACTTGTGCACTGTTTTTAGAACTTTTCCTACATCTGTTGGTTCTCAATGGCCTTTAACACAGAATAACCCATATACCAAGAGGCATATTTTGTGTTAGTGTATTTTCATACCCCGCATTCTGCCCTTTGAAATGTCATTTTCCCTCTTAGGAAGTTTCCTGTATCAAAGGCCAAGCTGGTAGCTATAGAGATATTGGGGTTAGGGTTGGCAAGATAGGAGATTTTCAAAGGAGGAGAGAAAACAAACATAGATTGGAATAAGAGTGAGAAAGCAAAAAATGACAAATTTAAATGTATTGCTTATCTTGATGAACCAGTCTCTCAGTCCTGAGACTAAGATAGTTCAGTTAAACAGGTGTATCTCACTTCTGGGGACATGGTATAGGAAGGAGTCAGATGTGCACCTAAGTTAGGACTCTATAGTGTAAAAAAAAAAACAAAAACAACTAAATTCAACTTAATAAATCTGGAGGTCTGACTAGGTTTATTCAATGATTCATTAATTTGGCAGCATCTCATCTAGCAAATAGAAAGACCTCTGAGTAGCTGTACAAAATGGAAGAATTTTATAGGCAGATGAAGGCAGGTCAAAAAAGTTATTCTAGTAGAGTAAATTTTCTCAGAGAAAGTCACCTTCCTTTTTCGGGGGAGGCAGGAGTCTATCAGGGAGATTACCTTACTGTGCTTCCCAGGTCATTCCATACTGACTGGTTAAGATTATATTATTGGTAGAGGCTTAAACTGCAGTTAGATTAAGCATTATGTCTTGGTTTGGTGACACCACTTAGCACAAGTGACTCCATTTGGTACCTGTTAATTTTCTAACAATAGTGTGAACAATTAGGCATTTAATAGAGGGGAGGGGTTTACAGAAACAAATGCAAATGGTTAAAATACTGTATTTCCAGATTTTGAGTCCAGAGCACAATCAGTAAAAATTTCTAGATGCGTCAGAGCATCCTTAGAGATTGAATGAGAAGAGTCCATGGCAATAGTTTGAATGTCTCTGGTGAAAGCATTGCATATTCAGATGAACTCTCAGAGTGGCCTGTAAACAACAGGAATGCAGGGTAGCAGGACTTTTTAATCTTCATATTGGTGATTAGGATATGGACAAGAAGCAAATGCAGCCAGAAAGTTGATTGGGGAGGATAAATAAGACTTTAAAGTAGGGCAGAAAATAACATCTTGTTGCTACTCTGAAGGTACTGGCAGCAATATCCCATTAGAAGTGCTTTAGTGTGCCTGTGAAAGCCGCACAGAGAACATGAGATGACCTGAAGACCAATACTTAAAAATCATCTAACCGAGCAGTGTGTGAGTGCTCTAGCTAGGCTTGCCCTGTTTTTGCCCACATGAGTATTTGTCCATACTCATCCAGGCTCAGATGCTTTCTCCAATGATTTATTTTATGAGAGAGCTTAGAACCTACTTACTAGGAAAAGCTAATCCCAGTGATCCACTTTCCATGGTGATTTTGGGAAATCACTGTTTCCAAAACCTTGATATTTGCACAAGTGAAGTTCCAATGAAATTCTCTGAAACAATGGCATTATCTATATATGCGAGAAAACCATCTAAGTAGCTAGCACATAGATGATAATGGCACTTTCCCATGCTCCCCAAGAGCTCTTTCTAGTATCTCAGCCTAAGTATTACAGAACAGCTTGTCTGTTCTTTGATGTTATAAAAATTGCTGAGCAAGGATGGGGAAAGTATTTTGTAATAACAGTTGCTATCTTAGCATCTAATAATCTTTATCCTCTGAGAATTTCAACAGGGTGGATATTATGTTAAACTGGAGGCTTGGTGCCCAAAATTCATGCGGGGGGGGGGGGGTTGCAGCATGTCCCTCAGCCCAGCCTGCACCCTCTCCAGTTTGGAACCCCTCAAGGGATGTCTGACTGCCCATTTAGGCCTGATCCTAGGACTTTAAAGTAGGGCAGAAAATAACATCCTAGGATCAGGCCTAAATGGGCAGTCAGACATCCCTGTCACAATCCAGGACTGCTGGCTCACCTGCCTTCTTGGTTGCTCCTAACCACTTCTGCCTGCCAGCCTGATCACCCCCTAACCACTCCCCTGCCAGCCTGGTTGATGCCTAACTGCTTCCCTGCCAGCCTATTTGCCCTAACTGCCCTCTCCTGCAGGCCTGGTCGCACCCAACTTCCATCCTCTGCCGGCCTGGTCACCCCTTACTGCCCTCCCCTGCAGGCTTGATCACCTCCTTGCAGGCCTGGTCCCCCACAACTGCCCTCCACTGCTGGCTATCTTGTGGCTGCCATCTTGTGTCCACATGGGGGCAGGATCTTTGACCACATAGGGGCAGCCATATTGTGTGTTGGAGTGACAGTCAATTTTCATATTACTTTTTTATTAGATAGGCTGTGTTTGGTCCCCAGAAGGCAGTAACTAAAATCTTTGTTCCCATTTCCAAAGAGTGCATTGCTGCTTTGATCTGAAAGCTTACTGAAAGCTCTATGGTCTTGGCTCTGTCAGTACTAATAAAGCTGACTTGTCACGATTACACTCTGGAGTCCATATAACTTGATGTTCTATTCTGAGAACAATGCCCTCTAAGTCTGTTCCAAGGGCAAGCAGTGAGTGTGAGTGGTATGTTTCCTCTGTGTCCATCCTGTGCTTAATACAGGAGATTTAAGCACCTTCCCTTGGTTTCCTGAAATGTCAGTAGGTACCTCTGTGCAGTATGTAGATGGTACTATACTTCTAGTATAGAAGAACAAATGTGCTTGCTTAAGAGTATGGCTATAAATGAGATCCAGGTGGCATTTACCTGCTGGGCTTACAATCCACCTCCTGTCTAGTAAGCCACCAAGAATATTCCTGGATTTAAAATTTTTTAAACTTTCAAAGCAGGATTAAACCATAAATATAGTTTACTATTCTGGTTATGGATGTAGTGCAAAGCAAGAGTGGGATGTGTTTTTGTGGTTTTTTTTAGGTATTAAAATGATTATCCTTTCTCTTTTTAAATAAAGATAGCCACTTTAGAAAGTTTTCTAAGCCTGGCTCATATTTAGAAAGCTTTGCACATAATTTTTTAAAAGCCCACAGGTTTGCAGAAAACAGAATTCGTTTACAGAATTGGCATCTGTCCTGTTCCCATTTGCAAATGTCCCTGAATCCTTTTATGTCTGTTTCTTCTGTAGCATCTTCTACTTATAGGAGACCAGCTGGGCTTTTGAATCCACTCTTTTCTACCCAACCAACTCCCCAATATTATAAATAGGACATATAATGCATAATATGGGGCACCGGCCTTGTGTCAAGGTCACTTTTTGATTTCTCATAAGCTGGTCCTGATTTCTTTTAAGTTCTGAAAATATAGGTTAATTTTAACTTTCATGATTATTTGAAGAACTCCATGATACTCTAATGTCATAAGATAAACTGTGGTAGATTGAAAAAAATAAACTTACTGTTTTTTCAAGCAGCAATATTTCTTATTCCGTAATTCTTGTACCCAAATTATTCTCCAGGTAGGTGACAAGATATTTATCTAGTTGTACAGTGGAGAAAACGGAGATGAGGAGATAAAAAGTGATTTGCCCAAGGCCACTCACGGTCAGTGGCACAGCCAAGAATAGATCCAGGTCAGGTCACCAGACTCCCAGGCTTTGTTCATTACATCATTTAACTTCTCTTCAGGAAGTAACAGCCCTGGGAACCACAAAAAAAAAATGAAAGGATAGTCAACACTCAGATGCAGTATTTGGGGCTTGGTATTTTTACTTTTTTTTATTTTTGGGAAGTTATATCAATAGCTGCCAAATTGCTGCAGTGTTGACTAGA
Organism: Antrozous pallidus; assembly: GCA_027563665.1. Taxonomy (NCBI): domain Eukaryota; kingdom Metazoa; phylum Chordata; class Mammalia; order Chiroptera; family Vespertilionidae; genus Antrozous; species Antrozous pallidus. Next base: position 38,279,917 of record CM050515.1, read on the forward strand.
TTTAGGATCTTAACCAATGCAAAATTTGTTAAGAAAAACAAAATTCTGTATGGATAGTTAATAATTCTGTATTGTACACTTAAGATTTGTTAATAGGGTAGGGCTCATACTGAGTGTTCTTTCAAAACAAAAAACTTAAAAAGATAAATAAAATATTATAGTCACTAGCTGGGCAAATGACAAAGCAAAAGAGAGACGTAGGTAAAGACTCCAAAGGGGTTGCCTAGGGCACTTGTTCTTGAACCACATCTGAGAAGGAAGAAATGCACAGGAAAGGGAAGAAGGGGACTATGTCTCCAACTACGCATAGAGAGGCATGGCATGGACCCAGGAGAATAGCATCAGGAAAAGTAAGGTCATGAATAAGAAAAGGATTTGACAAAAGTTGCTAAGCCAGTTTTTCTGAAAGAGGGGTTTTAACTTTACAATCATGAATGACGTACAGATTCTGCTGTTTGAAAAAGATAAGGTTAAATTCAGAGAGAGGAAGCAGAACCACTCAATTCTTGTTTTGCTTCTGCCTCTTCCATTCAAGGGTAGCAGTTGAGAATCTCCATCTATACACACAGACACCATATTTTCTGGCATATAAGACGACTTTTTAACTCAGGAAAATCTTCTCAAAAAGTCGGGGGGTCGTCTTATATACGCCGGGTGTCGTATTATAGGGTAGTTGCTGAAACTTTCGAGCAGGACTGAAGAGTCAGGTGATGAACAGGAGGATTTTGAAGGCTTTTAAAGGGAAACTGCCATGCCAGCAAAACCTGTAAAAATACCATAGCTTGCAGTTATGATGGGCGTTGCCAACTCGCCAGGGACTTGCCTGGCACTTGCTCTCTCTCTCTATTGTTTGTTATCTTCCTCCTATCATCACCAGTTCCAGTTTGGTTGACAGCTTAGAAAACAAACAGCATGGCAGCTCCCATGGGTTTATTGTCTTATCCTCCTTTCAGCTTTAGAGTGAATTAGGAAAAGTTTGATCCACTTGCACTGTTTTATGTTTACGTGTTTGATGACAAACAGCCTTATGTTTATAAGTTACAGTTTTCCTGCTAAGTACCTGTATGTCATAAGCATTTGAATTAAAATTACCATATTGAAATCAAATTTGATGTTTTTTTAATTTTTATTTGGTGTGCGTTGGAAGAGGGGTAGTCTTATACGGTGAGTATATCCCAAACTCTATATTTTAACTGGAAAAGTTGGGGGTCATCTTATATGCCCAGTCATCTTATATGCCGGAAAATACTATATATATATATATATATATATATATATTATAAACCATGTTCATTTCTGTCTCAAGTATCTTCCCTCTGGGAAGGCAGAAGATTTACCTGCAATCCTCTTAGGGTCACACCACTCCCCAGAGTTGTGCCACGGAGGCCCCTGACCACACAGGTTACTCTGTAGCACCCAGGGTTTCTGCTCACATGGCTCTCTTAGTTGTCCAGGTCATTCTTGGTCCACAGAAACCTTTTGGTGATAATTACCAATGATTCCTTCTACCTAGTGTGCCACACACAGCTCTGGGGTCTTGTGGCCTTTCTGGAGGCACTGCCAGGCAGCAGGGTCTGGCTCCCCACTCCTCCAAGATTCATAGGCCTCCTTCTCTCCCTGCCCAACAGCCCTGGAGTGTTATTGCTCTATGTTTCTTAAAGATTCTTCGTGTTCATAAATCTTATCCCTTTATCTCTTCTTTAAGAAATTCCCTAAGATCTATTAAGAATTAAAAAAAAACAAAATCCAGAAATATTCTCCCGCTATTCCTCTTTTCCCCTTGTTACCTACCTCCCCTGATGCACTGCACACCAATTTCAAAGCACCTGCCTCATTGGGGATCTAGCAAATGGGAAATTAAAAGAAAGAGATAAATATCTGACCTTACTTTCCTTTAGAAGTACAGTAATTTTTGGATATCTGTCTTGATCACATCCATTTTCCTTTTTCTGAAAATGACCCCAGATACCAGTATGGGTGCCATATACCCAGCACCATATCCCTGGCTCAGGCTACCTAAAGCAGGGACATCTCCTGGGGTCAGAGTTTAGGTTGAAGGACTGAAGTGACTAAGAGTCTCTGGAGTTAAGTCAGAGTAAGTGAAGGTCTCAGGGAGACAACATAGGAGGCCTCGCCAGAGGCCACTGGCAGGTTCTCTTTACTGTTCTTCCTGCTTTTGGCTTTTCAACTCTTACTCTATTTCATGAAATTGCCCATGGATTTCATGAAATCAGATATACTTCTTTTTTGTTAAGGTAGACATAATCAGTTTCAGTTGCTTGCATCCAGGAGTAATTTAAGAATGGTCTTCAACATTGCAAAGGCAGAAAAAGCATGGTGAAAAGGAAGCTGAAACTCAAGATAGGTAATGAGATAGTAAGATAGGATCTAGCTATTTAACATGTATTTGTCTAATGATTTAAAGTGACTGTTGCAAGAATTTTATTTGTGAAACTGGAATGTTTGGCATTTTTTGAGAAGTTGTTTTTAGCTGTGGACACTGTTTTGTCAGTGACACACTAGAGAACAGTGTGATGATATGCAGAGTTTTGAGGTTTGAAACACTTCCATTTGAGGGCTTGCTGAGGAGACTGGGGTGCTTTTGTCATGATAAGAAGATGTCTCAGGAAACAGAATTAACTTTCAGGTGTTCAAAGGACTATTGGCCATTGCTGACATGTACACATAAAGAACTATTTGACATTGAAACTGGGACTCAGAACAGTTGGACATTGAAACTAAGACTCAAACAGTTTTTGTTCTTGTATGTTTATTTCTAGTATGCAGATGCACGATATTTTTGAAGAAAAGAAACAGGGGAGAGTGATTGATATAGAGGCAGGGAAGCATTGAACAGGCTGTCAAGCTACAGGGGGAAGGCCGGGGAGAGTGGGGGGTGCGTGCTGGGGGAGATCAACTGAAGGACTTGTATGCATGCATATGAGCATAACCAATGAATGAAAGACACTGGAGCGGGGGAGGGGGGCAGGTGGGGACATGTGCTGGGGGTTAGGGGAGGCTGGGGGGAGAATAATGGGGGGGGGGAAAGGAAAACATATGTACTACTATTAGATCTAAGTTATACTACAAAAACATTATATATATCTATATCTATATATCTATATATCTATATCTATATCTATCTATCTATATATCTCTCTATATATCTATATCTATATCTATATCTATATCTATATCTATATCTATATCTATATCTATATCTATATCTATATCTATATCTATATATATATATATATATATATATATATGGACTGTTGGTCAGGAGAGGAATTGGATTTTGTCATTGAAGCTCTGGAAGTAAGAACAAGCACCAGGGGTAATGGAAATAGACTTGGTTCAGAATAAGGGACATTTTTTTTACATTCAAGGCTGTCTGGAATGCCATGAGGTTTCCTAGAGAATGCTTTGCCATGGAAGAGTTCAAGATGAGACTGGGTGGTCCTTCATGAAGGTTACAATGAAGGAGAGAGCCCTGCTTTAGGAGGGAGATAGGATGGGATGAATGAATTCTAGGTTTTCTTTAAATCTAAAATTCCAATATTTTCTCTGAATATCGTTAACTCCTACCTAGAAAAATGCCAACTCCCATTTTGACAGACTGCAATAGGAGTTAAAGCATTTCACAAATATATTTTTACAAAAATGTTTTTTTTTAATTTATAAGATGAAAAGGAACCATAGGCTACAAATGTTTATTGAGAGAAGATAATTCCAAAAAGTACAGAAAGTAAATAATTTATTTTATATCCTATAAATTAAAGAAAGAAATTGATGATAATTAAAGGTTTTATATCCAGGTGACTCACTGAATTAAAAAAAAAAAACTTTCTTCAATGATATATAACCATACAAAATCCAGGGAATACAAAATTACACCTAGAGTTCTAGACTTCATGACTAAATAGATTTATTGAGTTATTATACCTAGAATTCTAAGCTACATGAAACTGAAAATGTTTGTTGAGTTATTTTAAGAAATAAATCAGAATCCCAATTCCCTCCCCGCCTCACAAACCTTTATAATGGGAAATTGTTACTATGGCATCTTCCATAAAACCTAAGAAGCTCAAAGACTTGAGCCACCATTCCCCAAATGTCTTGTGTAAATAAGCTAGTCCTTTTAACAACTATGCAACCATTTGTGTATTTTAGATTATTTTTCTTAACTAGAGGGTAATAACTGGATTGATTTAGTTTGTTATTTACCACAGCAAGCAGATGTCAACATTCAATAAGAATGCCTTAAACACAAAGGGACAAGGAAAGCCACTTAGTTTGAAATCTGGTCTTAAAGACCATCAGACAAAGTCTGACAACCCGAAGCTTTTCATAATCTCTTTCATAATCTCTTATCTTTGTGTAAAACCCTTTAAAATGTAAACATGCATTTAGCCATTTATCTCTCTATTCAATTTATTTGAGTGGGTTGCATTTATAAAAAACGTGCAAGAGGATCCAGTCTCTTCTGCTTTGCAAATTGGGTTCTCAAGTCATTTTAAAGACACCATTGGCAACATAAGTATAAAAGTTACTTTCTCTTTTAGAGGAAAGGAAAGAAATATAATCATAAATGTAGAGTCTAATGTAAAGCCCTTTAGAAATCATTTCTGGAAATTAAAAATTACAAATAAGGCACAAAGAAGAAATTAGCAATGATGTATATTCAAGGAATAATTAACTACATTTTGTCATATTCTTTCTCTCTATTTTTAGGGAACAAATTTTTTTAAAAATCGCATTACGTTTATTATCAAGAATTAAAATAAGGTAGAAAGCTACAAAATACAATTTTTAAAAATCAACTCAAATAGTGATACAATCCTCATTGTTAACCTTAGGTGGACATCATTTCAGAAATTATCTATCTATTGATGGATGTTTAGATAGAAATAACTTTAAAAACTTTTAAAATTGAATAGAGATGCTATTTATAACAAAGATAAGTAAAATTTTAAAGCAATTTAAAAACTTAATTGAAACTAAAGAATAATCAAACTTCAAATAGCTACTTAATTTAAGGTATGTTATTTCTTTAAAAAAATCTATGACTAAAGTGTCATAAAATGTTAAGAGGTTGGAGTTATTGCCATTAATTACATTTCTGATTTTATGACTATTTTTTTCTTTAGATAATATAAATTGATTTAAAAAACACCCTTTTTTAAGGGTAAAACTTTTGAAACTTTCTCCCCTCTTTCTCTTCTACCTCCTGGGTATTATTAGATATATGATTTGTTCTTGTTCAAGTTATAGTATTCCATTTGTCTCTGTGAATTTAATTTTAAGACTTATTTAATAGTAGCTCTATGTTTAAGTTAATTTAATGTGTACAGACTCTGGATGGGATATCCTTGCACTTTATTTTAAGTTATTTTACCTATAATTAGATAAATTTTAACCCACTAATTTGACACAGTCATTCATAATCCCTAATACTTAGGATCTCTGAAACTGTTTAAGCCACTTTTCAGTCATTCACTAAAAATTTTTTGAGTGCCTATTTGGTGTAGGCATTACTGACTTTTAAAATTTTACTATTGAATAACACCTAGTCCCTATCTTCTAGAAGCGAGAGCAACCAAAATATGTGAAATTCCTACTGGATTAGCTCCATGAGAGCTGTTTTTTTTAGCTTCAGTGCCCATCCTAAAGCACAGTGTTTCATAAGCCTTCAATTAATACTTGTTTAATTGAATGGACCATTATGTGCCATGAGCTGTGGTGAATGCATTAAAAGTTATGTCTAATTTTATCTTGACAATAAACCAATTAGGTAGGCATTTAAGTCTCCATTTTATAGGAGAGGAAGCTTACTTCAGTAATATCCCGGAGTTATACAACAGAATTTGATTGTAAAACTCATTTTTGTTTCATTACACCTGGCCTGGGTCACTTATGTTGTGGGTAATAGAGGAAAGAAGCACATGGACTGCTGATTATAATACAGAGGGGTGAGTACTATAATAATGTGTATACAGTCTGAAGGTTGAGAGTCTCCTTGGGGTTGAATCTCTACTATTTATTTGCCATATGACTTTGAGCAAGCTCTTTCACTTCTCCAAGCCTCAGTTTTCTATCTATCAAATGGGATTAATAGTAGAAGGGATTATGTGGAGTAAATTCAGGTAAAATATTTATTATAATGGCTGCCCCAAGTGCTCAAGAAATAGGTGCCATTAATATTGTTTTACAAAGTGCTCTGGATACTCAAAGGAAGGGATAGTTTTACACCCTGGATTTCCTGGGGAGGAGACATTTGGGCTTGGGCTCTCCTGTGAGCACAGGAATGCATCAGGTGAGAAGTAGATGAAGTCAAAAGGAAGAGAAACATGAAACACAGGACAAGAGATCCTGCTGAGACCCACAGCATTTGCAACTGCTAGCACATCCTTCCTCCTGTACTTCTCGAAAGTGTGCACACAGGAGTATCTGTATTTAGAGAGGCTGACTTGCAAATGGCCGTCGTATCTTACTGGACCATCTTCCCACTGAGAGGGTGAATCAGTCAGTGTCTGTACAGCTCTGAGGAAACGTGGCAGGGCAGATTTAGGCCTATTGGTCCAGGAGGCCAGGGGCCATCCCAGGCCAGAGTAAGAGCACCTGCCGGTCCTAAGAAGCCTGCAGCCTGCCTGCTCTGGATCACTTTCTCAACCTTTTTTTTTTTCTTCCCATTTTTCCTCTTCTTTAGACTTTTCCTTAATTGCCCACCCCCACCCATGAATTGATAATACCATAAACAGACTGCTTAGCTGGTTATGTACTATATGCATGAAAGGAGTAAGATTTTCAACCCCCTCCCAAGAACCAACTCGATGAAACAAACTCCAGAGGGCCTTCTCAGCTGAGCTGCCGGTCTGCAGCTGATCTGAAGCCTGAGGCTCTGTCTTTGTGCTACAAACTGCCACTTTTTATTCTGCTTTTGGTGCACTTCCACCGTGATTCTTTCCAGAAGAATAATCTGGCTACTGCCTTAACCTTGCAACTGCTCTCTCTCTCTCTCTCTCTCTCTCTCTCTCTCTCTCTCTCTCTCTCTCTCTCTTCCTCTCTGCTTCCTCGCCTGCCCTTTCACGGTTGATTTTCCATATAACAGCCTGAGTGACCTTTTATAATGTAAGCAGGGCACGTTTCCCCCAGCTTAAAACTATCAAATAGCTTCACAATGGACTTAGAATAAAATCTGGACTCTATATGATGCCCACCCCACCCCCCACCCAGATCTACCTGATGGAGTTCTTGCCTATCACTCTGATCTCTCCAGGTACAAGCCTCTGTGCAGGTGAGGGTGCTCCCATGGACAGACACAGCCATCAGCAGAAAGCCTCAGGGGTTTGCAATGGGGGCTCTTGGTGTGAGGAGATAACTGCCAAGTGCATAAGGGTGGACAACGATGGCAGTGATTGCAGTACCAAAGGGCACAGGGAGGGTGGTTTTCTGTTTGGGAAAATTAGAAAAGGCTTCTCTGGAAAAGTGACAGTGATGGTGCTAGGATGAAAGATGTTATGAGTTAACCATGTGAAGGAGGATGGCAGTCACATTCTGTGCAGAGGGATTGGCATCTGCAGAGCCACCTTGGGAGGAAGTGGCCTGCCCGTCAACCACCAACAGGCTGCTGGGGCCCTGGCCTGGTAGGACATGACACCGGAAAATTAGGTTGGGGCCCCTTCCCAGAGGGCTTGTCAGGCCATCCTAAGAGCTGAAATCTGTCTTAAGAGCAAGATTGCCACTGCATGTGACTAGTGAGGAGGTGACAAAATCATATTTTTGTTTTAAAAAGATTGTGTTGGTTGCAGTGTGAACAACAAATAAAGGAGCATAGGTCAGTCATGAAGGTACTCTGGTGGTTAGGTGGCCACCTGGTACTGATTTGCCCAGGACTTTGCTGGTTTTAGCCCTGAAAGGCCCACGTGCTAGAAACTCCTTCATTGTGGCATGCCAGTCGCCGGGTCAGCCTGTGCTACGCCACCATTCAGCTGGAGGTAATGGCTGTCTCATGGGAGATGCAGGATCTTTTCTGTCCCAGGTTCACATCAGAAGAAACAGGTCCAGCATCGTAATGCTCTGTTTGTTAAAGCCCCTTGGAATTGGCTGCCCCCAAATACATAAGCAATACAGGACACATACACACATGCATACACACACACACATGCACGTACACACACATGCATACACATACGCACACACATGCGCACACTCCTAATGTACAAACTGCTTCAGGTAAGCCTTGATTTTTTTTTCTACACAGTCCTGGGGCATCACATTTTTGACGTCTCAAAGCCTGGAGCCTGCCCAAGTAAATGTAGACCTAGGTAAGAGGGTGGATTAAATCATTGCCTCACCTTGTACTTCTGTTCACTGGCCTACTGGTCCCTGGCCCACTCTTTTTCCCCAGCTTCCTGGTTCCAGTCTTGCGCTCTGCTGCTCTTCTGAGTCTCAGTGTCCCACCTTTACTTTTATTTGTGGAGTTTTCACTCAGCCAGCTGTCCGATGATTTTGGGTGATGTTTGTTTTGTTGTTTTGTTGTAGTTTTTGAATTGTTGCGTGGGGCAGAACAATAGGTGTTTACCTATGCCGCCATCTTGGTTCTCTTCCACTCTTAGATTTTAAAGCTGCCTTCCCTGCCCTCTTTTCTAACTCTTCCCACTTTTGCCCAGGTCCCCAAAGGTAGAAGACTTATGTCACTAAACCAACATAAAGAATTGAAGAAGGATTACTGCTACTCTACTCTCACTACAAATAGCTAATTGGTCCCACTATGTGTACCAGACACTATTTGAAACACTTTGCATATATATTTATTAATACTTATATTAATGAATGGATCACTTATTGGGCATACTTTTATTGAGCACCTATGACTTTCCAGGCAACCTGTCAAGCACAGAACACAACAGAGAACAAAGCTTCTCCTTTCAGGGTAACATTCTACAATGCAGGGAAGAGGCTGAGTACCAGGGAAGTATAATGTGGCAGCTGATAAGTTCCATGGACACAGGTGCATTGGGTGAGGGCTGGAGAATGACATCGGCCATAGACATGCTTTTGTGTTGAGTCACCAAGAAAGTATTTCAATGAGGCATCATCTGAGCATAGATTGAGTCATAAAGATGCTGGGGCAGTTCAGGCAAAGGGAATCATAAAAATATGTATTTTCATTTTATGTTGAAATCCTGAAATCACAGCTTTTATGTTTCTTTGAGGTACGGGTCAAGGTTTCATAAATCTACTTTTTCCACATCTTGTTTAATATCTGGGAGTATTTTTTATTAAATCTCTTATATTCACTTTTCACATTTCCTGCTTCCATTTTAATTTGATCCTTATTCGGAAATTTGGTATCAATCTAGTCTTTTACTCTCTTATATGACTGCGTGTATTTTTATATTTTGCACTCCCGGGCACATGTGTAATGATTGAGATGATTATGATTTTTTTGGTCTATTTTAATTGTGTTTGTTGGAAAGTGAAACTGGAGTCATCATTAATCATTAGTATGGGCTACATTATGGAATGCCTGAATTTTCAGGCAGAGATATGGTGGATTTACACCTTCAGAGAATGACACTTTGGTCCACTCTTTACTGAAAAGCTTGCATCTTTAAGGCATGTGCTGCAGAGAAAGCAAAGATGATGATGATGACCATCCTCCTCCTGGAGAGATCTTGATAAAAGGGGAAAAATACATCACAAAAAGGTTAATGGCAGACACATTAGGATTTTGTCAATGCTGGAAGACCCATGACCATTTCAGTACCTCTTCTTAAGTGAAGCTGGAATTCTCTAAATTGGCTCCATAGCCTATCATTCAATTTGATAGGGTAATCCTGAGAATTAAAATACTTCTGGGATGGCCAAATCATTTTAGTCAAAAGCTAAATGATTCATATCTGGTCATATTTTAAAAGTGAATTTTCTTATGGACAAGAAAGAGCATGTGTTATAAGTGAGAAGAAAGGAAGCACAAAGAGGTTGGTTAGAACAGCCAGAGATAAATCATCTAGAATAATGTGGATAAAATATCTGACATATAGTTAGCCCTTGTGTGGAGAAATAGGGACCACCTTCCTTCTTGAGTGTTTAGTATATTTTTATTGATTTCAGAGAAGAAGGAAGAAGGAGAGAGAGATAAAAAGATCAGTGATTAGAAAGAATCATTGGTCTGCTACCTCCTGCATGCCCTATACTGGGGATCGAGCCCAAAATCCAGGCACGGCAATTGAACCGTGATCTCCTGGTTCATAGCTCGAAGCTCAATCACTGAGCCACACCAGACAGAAAGGGAATTAGTGTTTACATGGAAAATATGCCTTTTGCTTTGGTGGCACTGCACCCAGGTATTCCTCTCAAACCTCCCTCAGCCAAATCTCCTATGCTCATCTTGTTTTCTACAATCTTATATAAAAAAAGGCTAGGTGGTATCATGCCCTCATGCAATGCTGTCACAAGATGGCTGCATGCACAGCAGAGGCAGAGCCTGTGCAGTGAGGCCTGGAGGTCCAGTGCAGCGTAAAGGAGGTGGGTCCTGGTGGAGGAAATAGGTTGCAGCAGGGGTGGGCAATTGTGGGTGATCAGGCTGGCAGGGAGGCCACTTGGGGGCAATCAGGCTGGCAGGGGAGGGCAGTTGGGGGCCATCAGGCTGGCAGGGGATGGCAGTTGGGGGTGATCAGGCAGGCAGGCAAGTGGTTAGGAACCAGTGGTCCCAGATTGTGAGAGGAATGTTTCAGATTGGAGAGGGTGCAGGCTGAGTGGCGGGATGCCCTCCAACATAAGCACAAATTTTGTGCACTGGGCCTCTAGCTTTCAGATAAATTGCTTATTTAAATGTGACTGTGTATGTGAGATTCCTTCAAAAAACATAGGCATTGTGGAATTTTGAGGCATCATAGCCTCCGTTCAATTCTGACAATAATAAATAATCCAGCTGGGCAGAGCCTCTCATTTGAGGGAGTTGACATACACAGGTGGAAATCTCTTGATGCTTTTGACTTCCATGGAAGAGCATTACTAAGTGTATGTGGCAGAAGGAGGATTAGGTAAATTCAGAATAACTATGCTTTGATGTGCATTAACTTTGACCTCACTGGAACCATCTCTGGCTGTTTGTGCCCAGTTCCCAGGCTGCACACACACAGCCAGCATTGTGTGAGCTGTTCTCAGGCAAGTGTTCTTGACTTTTAATGATTTACTTCATTTAAAAACAAAGGAAAGGGGAATGGATATGGAGAATAGGGGCCACCTGCCTTCATGAATTTCTTATTAAGGAGTAATAAAAGGAGAAAATAGGTGGTAAACACACTTAGAAGACCAAGGGGATTTTCTCCTAGACTTCAATTCCCTCCCAGAAATAACCTAGAACTTCTCCATGATTGAGACCCTGGACATTAATGAATAGTTCTTGGAAAGGAATTTCATTTTATTCATTAAAGCAAACATGTGGTAGGAAAAGGTCTATCTGTCTGAAAGTGTCCCTTAGTGTCCTGGGCTCCTTATTTACCCTGTGGGCCAGCATCCATTTGAAACAGAATTCCTGATGCAATCAAACCATTACCCTTTGTTTTAGGAAACACTGCAGTGTGGAAATGGATATATTTCTGATTACCCAACTATTCTGTAAGTCTGTATATGGAGGAATCAATCATATACAGGGATCTTGTCATTAATAACATTCATGCAGTGTGGGAGTTCAGAATATGAAAAACTCTGTGATATTTGCTCATTTGATTCTATGCTCCCAATAATCTGGTGGCTACTATTGGGCTAGATGCCTTTAAATATCAGTGAATCAAATTTTGGATGTTACAGAATTAAATGATCCAAGTAACTGAATCAAGAAAATGTTAATGATTATTGGGGTCTACTGCTTTTATTTGAAATGAAAATGTAATCATGTGGGATAGTATTAAAAGAGGAAAGATGCTTTGCTTTTCCATGAGAAATATATGCTATAACATATGCAGAAAATAATACCTCTTAGGATGGAAGTGGTTATGAAGGCCACTTCATCCAAGCACCCAGTCATTCACAGAGGTAAAATCAACAGGTCCTGGGAATGGACTGGAACCTGAGAAGGGGGAGGCATTAAGGAGGACTGATAAGTTTATAGAACTGGATAATGATTGAATTTCCTTAGAATCTCTATCAATGTGCAGTGATATCAAGTCCTCCAAAGAAACCCATTTCATTTGGATAATGGGAATGTAGCCATATTTATCACTGAGTTTTTTTTGGGAAGGTAGCCATATTTATCATTGAGTTTCTTCTCATCACTTCTGTATCACTTGCTTCTTTTTTCTACCATATATAAACTTAGTAACCCAGCATTCACTTATTTATGGGTTCCAGTGAGGCCACATTAATAATAATATCATAGCATGATGAACCTTCCTTTCTTCCAGTTTACATAGGACTTCATCCACTTCAAAAAACCTCCCCTGTTGTTTTCTCGAGCCTTCTATGCTCAGCAGTCAGACTCATCTCACTGTGCTCCAGCCTTGTCCCCCTACATCTTGGCCTGGCCTCTGCCACCAGTGCCCTCCATGAAAACACTGCTGAGCACAGTAGGCTTCTGTAATGGGCTTTCTGAGTTTTTAGGGACCTGAAGAAGATGGTGCATGGGGAAGAATGGCCCCTTTTCCAATGCCTGCTCACCTGGGCCCTGAAGCAGCACTGATTGGTCATAGTGTTACAAAATCTTTTATGAACACAAAGAAATTTCCAGCCTGCTTTCTTCTGTTTGGTTCACGTACTGTCCCTTTTTCTTTGTTGTTCTCTCTCCTCCTCCTCCTCCTCTCTCCTCTCTCCTCTCTCTCTCCTCCTCTCTCCTCCTCTCTCCTCCTGTCCATTACCCACAATTTGCCCTTTATCTCTTTCAGGATTCCCGTAACTAGATAGGTCTTCTTCCTTTTTCTGTCCCTCCAATACAAAATCTTCTCCCTGTGCATTTGCTCATGTAATAAGTTCATGAAGGGTTCCTCGTCCATCAGTTTCACAAAGAGGTGGACTGGATATTGCAGCCCAGGCACAGGTAGGTCACTCCATTCCATACCAGCTTTAGATTGGTCAGCTGCTCCATCATTTTCCTGTGGGATATATATGATGTTGTTCTTTCATCAGAAGACCTCTGGGAAAAACATCTTTGTACTTATTGTAGTATTTAAGTGATATCACTTCCCACTCCCATCCTATTTTCTTCTTCCTCAAAGTGACATTCTTTAATTCTCCATCCTTCAAATTTTCTCTGGCCTTATTGAAATAATTTTCTTTCTCTTTAACTTTTTTTTTCTTTTTAAAAATTCTTTCTGATAAGCTAGAGTATTGAGAGGCAGTCTTCAAGCCCCACTTATTTGAATGTGCTGTGCTGAGAGGATGGTTAATGTTGGGTTTAGACTAACCTTGTATTGAAGCCTAACTCTGCCACTTTCTCCTTGTGAATTTTATTTATTACTAGGGGCCCGGTGCACGAAATTTGTCCACTGGGGGTGGGTGGTCCCTCAGCCCAACCTGCCCTCTCTCACATACTGGGAGCCCTCAGGGGCTGTCCTACTGACGACCTACCCCCAGCCCAAGGCTGAAAGCCTCTGGCCGAGGCTTTCTTCCTTGGACAGGGGACCTCGGCCAGAGGACCCAGCCAGCAATCACTCTGCAATCAGGCTGATTGCTGGCTGGCTCCACCCCAGCCCTGGCCTTGGGCAGCAGCCATCTTGGTTGGGTGTTAATTTGCATATCACTCCTGATTGGCTTGTGGGTGTAGCTTGTGGGCATGGCTTATTGGGTGTAGTGAAGGTATGGTCAATTTGCATATTACTCTCTTATTAGATGGGATGATATATAAAATGAAAATGACAACCTTAAGAGGCAGAAGACAATTGCTAGAGTGAAATGAGACAAGTATAGAATTTCTAACTTAATGTCAACCCACATAATCATTGTTAGTCTCCTTCTCCTTCTTCCCTTTTGTGTCTCATCATTTGGTGACAAGGTGCATAGCATTCTACAGCTGGCTGTAGTTCATTACTGCAGGAAGATACACATAACTCTCCTTCAGCATGTATTATGTCTTTCCTCATCTTTTCCTTAGTCTTCCAGGTCACTCAGCACCAATGGCCTTTCTATGAAGTTCATCATGGAACCTCGAGTCAGTATGTGGATTGATCAATTAGTCATAAATCCACATGTTCCACCTCTTTGTACCTTAGTAATGGTGTCAAATTTTCATTAATACTGTAAAGCCTGTGAACCCCTTAGATGTAAAACATCTCTTACTTGAATCATTGTTTTATACACTACACATGGCCATACATTATGATGACAGCTAGTGATTTCTAATTGCATTTGTGAATGTGTTCATTGTGTAGATTTTACTGAAACAACTTAGGGTACTTATGGTATCTTGGTGTCATTTTGGCTCTGGGAAGGCAATTGAGGCTGGAGAAAAGAAATGAGTAAATGTTGTGTTCTGTCTCCCAATATCCAATTTAAGAAAACCCCATAGTTAATTTTTCCTCTGTTAATAATTACATTTAAAGAACCATTAGTGGACCTGAGTTTCCATGCCCTGTAGTTCTTTCATTATAAAATAAAATAGGTAATGCCCCAGAATATGCTTTTTAAAAGAATGACTTGAATGCTATAAATTTATTTGGCTCACATAGTCCTCCAGTGCAGCCAAATAGATGTTTCTCCTGATGGCAGGAGGCCCTTTAAGAGGGATTTTCTTAGTAAATCCTTATCTCTTGATCCATATATGATCTCTCCCCCATAGGAAAATTGATTCATCATGCAAGTACATGTTCATTTTAGAGAACATTATCACTTAACCTGATTATAAAAAGAAATAACAGTGTACTCCCAAGTGATGCATGATTTGCTTTACAACTTGTGAGACAGAAGTTTGTGCCAATTGCAACTTTTTATAGAAGTTTATAAAAAGTTATGGAACCATAGGCCTTAAGTTTTCTTCTCATTCTGCATTTTAACAACTATTGTGGACATACTTGCTGTACTTTCGTATATATTTACTTTCATTTCAAACTGCCTTTGCAACTTGCTACAGACCTTGTAAAATCTTCCTGCTAGCAGAAATGTTCTCAGAGTCCTTTAGTTCCCCAGGGTTCCCTTGTGTGCTGGTAAGAGAGAGAGATCCACACTCTTTCTGTTAGGAATGAGAACAACAGCCATTTGTCTCAAAATTCAGTTAAAATTTTTTTGTATCTTGTTATTTCTTCAATCTATGTAGAGTGTTAATAATCTCAAATTCACAAGTGTTCTTATTAATTGTTTTATGTTTTCCAAAGGATTTTCCCTCTTTAGATGTGTTTTCTATCCCAGGAACATGGGAAATTTCTAGAAGCAGTGTGAGGTTGCTATAACAAATTATCTAGGGCAACCATCTAAACCTCAAAGTACTGGCTGCTTCATCAGTTTCATAAATGCATACTTATCTTTACCTTTACTCTTTCCAACCTGCCGTTCAAATAGCTGCAATTTTTTACTTCTAATACAGTAATACACTTTTTATGTTTGTGTCTTTCAATTGAGGTTAGTTAACAGATTGTTGAGAATGAACTTGTGGAATCATCTGGAAATACTGCTAAACTTAGATGGGAAAGGAATAAAAAAAAAACCTGTTAGACATGTTCTATGCAACATTTGCAGATATAGGAAGAGTGGACATGATATTTTTGCATAAAGTGGTGAAATTTGTGAGTAGCAATCAAATGGAATTCTCAGAGAAGCTCAGTTTATTAATTGGAAGATGTGTATTAAGCCCAAGAGAGTCCTGTTTTTGTTTTGTTTTGTTTTGTTTTTGTTTTTGTTAAGTCAAGCCTTTGGGTCTGGCTATGGTGGTGGTGACATAGAAGGTGTCAGCCTTAGAACTGTTGAAATTAGGAAAAAGATAATTACCCTCTGTGGTTGAGACTTTCATTATCTTACATTCAGTTCTAGCGGGAATGTTGTAAACATTGCATGCTGTCTTCCTTCCTGCCATAATTTATATTCTGGCTGAGAGGCATAGCAGGTCATGGTGTTACTTTCTTAATCACCTTAATCTGTTAACTGTTATTTTCTAAAAAGAAGAGAAATAATCCTTATGTGGACATGTTAGAAGTCTCCTAAAGATCTCCCATCACAATTCATTATTTTTCCCTGAAGTTTTAAGAAATATAATATTTTGTAACTACTACATGCAGACTTTTAAGACATTCAGGCTTGGATTCAAGGTTCAATTTTGTTACTTAATAATTTGGAACTTTGGGCAAGTTACTTAACTTTTCTAAGTTTACATGGTTCTCATGGGTAAAATGCGACAATTATTGGAACTCATCTCATAGGAATATGAGAATTAAATGAATGAGGCGTATAAAGCACTTAGCCTAGGGCCTAGCCCTGCTTAAGAACTCATGAAATTTTGACAAGTATCCTCTTCCTCGTCCCTCTTCTTCCCCCTTTTTCCTTTCCTCCCCCTCTTCTTCCTCTTTCCCTTCCTCTCCTTTCTTCTCAACCACATATTACCACACCTCTTATCTTTAATGTTTATGGATTTTTACTGATTATCCCTAGATTATCTTCCTGTTTTTTAATTAGTCAACTAAGGAAAATGAGACTGTTGGAAAATGCTGGTGGTTATAGCTATCTTTGCGGAAATAGCCATGAACTCTGAATTAGAATACAGTGTGGGGTTGCCTTGTCCCTTTCTTGGGAGAGCCTTCCGTTTAACCATATAGCATTACTGGAATTGTGCAAAATACATCTCAAAATAACTAACTCTTCAAGCATATTCTATGGAATGGCATTAGAGTAAGATGAAGAAGGGTATTCCTTGATTCCCCTGGTAAATGTAAGAGTTTGTGAAACCCTGATACCATTATGTCTTCCACAGCAAAGCAAAGAGGAAGCAGACACACCTTACAACACCAATATTTATAAATTATGGTCCCTGTAGGCTCTGAATATTTGCTCAGATATAGAACTCTTCTAAAGTCATATTTAAGTGAGAAACTTTTACCAAAGAGTAGGATTTGAGCCCACTTGCTTCACTCTATGTAGTACTACATTGCATTAAAGTTCTATCCAACAACTTATTTTCATGGCATTTTGTTTCTGTAGTCTTTTTATTTTTGTGGAGAGCAGCTACAGTGTTTAGACAGGTTTAAGCCTTGGACTAATGAGAGGGCACAGTCTTCTCATGGCAAAGCCATGTGCAGGTCCCAGCTTGGAGGGTATAGCCCTCCCAGCACAATTACAGCCAAAGGCTATAGCTGTAAGCTTGATCTTATGGTCCAAACCTGTGGTCCCAGGTGGCTAAGTAATATAGGCTGTGGGAGGTGCAGCAAGTGCTGCCAAAATAAAGCTTTATGGAGTTCATGTAATCAAGTAGATTTGAAACTCGCAAGAACATTGTAAACATCTTGACCACGTCCTTGTTTTGCCTGATGGGGTCTGACTATAAAATAATGACCCAGCTTACAGGCTGGGGCTCTGTCTCTCCATTCGAGAACAGTGTCCCACAGGGCCCCAGCTATATTCTCTTATCTGTTTTCTTTAATCCTTCACCCACTCCCCCTCAGGTTCACCACTGAACACAGTTCAATTTTATTTTATTTACTTCTTTTTTTAAAAACTATTTTTATTGATTTCAGAGAGAGGGAGAGGGAGATAGAAACATCAATGATCAGAAAACATCATTGATCTTCTGCTTCCTACATGCCCCACACTGGGGATCAAGCCTACAACCTGGGCATGTGCCCTGACAGGGAATCAAATCATGACCTCTGATTCATAGGTCAATGTTCAACCTTTGAGCCATGCTGGATGGGCTATTTTTTGGTTTGTTTGTTAAATAGTTGTCAGCTGTAGTGGGATAGTAGAAAGAGTGCAAAACCAAGAGTCTGGAAACTGGGATTGGAGTCCATTTTATTGATCACTAGTTGTGTAACCATGGACAAGTTACTCTGAACTTTCTGATGTCCTTTAACCTATATGTGTGCAGTGACAATGACAACAACTGCCATGTCTATCTCACAGAATGGTTGTAGACTCAAATACAAATTCAAGCCACACAACCCAAAATAATTATATAAAATAAGCTTTGGCTTCTGTTTTATTTTTGTAGAGATTTGCCAGTATGTGTTGGTGATTTCATAGACAAGTCAGAGTTCAAAGATAGAAATGTTGTTTCTAAAAATAAATTGGCATAGTGCTTTCTTTCTTGTAACATTGTAAGAATGCAAAGAAAATCATACAATTATAGTCTTTATGAAGAAAACTAATCATTGAGATGATAAATATGTCAATTCATTTTCACTGCTTTCTATTGCATAATCATCTTTCTCCTTTACTTAACCTTTGTCTTTGAGCATGAAATAACCATCTTTCTTGTCAAGGCTGATCCTTCCCATGTGTCCTTTAGCCCATGTCTTCTTCCTCTGGTGCCTTCCTTCATCTGTCGTCCCATATTTTATCACAGCTTTCACTTGAATCACTAACATCTCCCTCTTTACTACCTCTGCCTTCTCAACTTAAAAACATGCTGGAGTTTCCTTTGTCTTAAGAAATAAAACAAAAGTAATAACAAAGACAAAGCCTTGATAGCTGTACAGGGTATTACTCTTACTTCCTTCTCTAACCATCAGCTTTCTGTTTTCCCTTTGCAATGTATTTTGGTGTTTTATTCCTCCATTGAAATTACTATCTAAGATTTTGCCTATAATCTCTTTTTCTAATAGTTTCTTTTTCAAACTCTTTGAAGACTTGAAGATGTTTTTACTGAGCTCCTGGTTCTTGATGCCAGTCTCTTCCTACTCCATTCTATTTTGATATTACTGCTAACTTCATCTTCCTTAGTTTAGTACTCAAAATACTACTTCTCTGATTAAAACACATTGAATGCTTCCCATTTGTCTATGAAGTTAGTGTTAACTTTCTAGCTGGATTCAAATCTTTCCATAATGTGTTATCACTATCTCTTGATTTAAGTCTCCTGACATGTAACTAAAAAGCAAAGTGAGTAATTTTCCTTTTTAGCAAATCTTGCAATCTAAAATTATGCTCCTCCTTCTGGAATTCCCTTTTTAAATGGCTACCTGTCCAAATATTACCCTTTAGTGGGGAGCTACTTCAAGTGCTTTCTTCTTCCTGAAGGATTTTCTTGATTCTATACACACAATGTGGTCTCTCCTTTCTTTGACTTTTATTGATCTGTTCTTTGATATCTTGTTAAATGGGCCTATTTCTACTTTGTATTGTAGTAATTTAGCTATTACTCTTATACTCTTATAGTATGTAGATTGTTCAAAGAGAAAGTCCTCTAGGGGGAGAAGGGCTAGAATGCTACTGCAGCTCTACCTTTGTTTTTATATCTTCTATTTGAAGAACAGTAGCACTGCACTCTATTCTAGGGTGAGTGGTAAGGAGACAAACAGGCACTCACTCCTTCAAAATCAAGCATAAGAGGCATGATTCAAAGATACCTAGATCTGAATGAGTAATTGAAGGGAGCAGTAACTGATACCCAGAGGAAATAGCTGTAGCTGGGGAAAGGCTACCCAAGAGGAGCTGGGACATGCCTATTGGAAAAACATGGCCTAAGAAGGATGGAACCAGGAAATATATAGTCTGATCCTCTTCCATTCTGCCCTCCATCTGCTGCTAGTATTTACCAATGGCTAAATCCAGAAGTCAGAGTGCAGTGGAACTTATTGATTGAATCCATAAAAGTTGGTCTCATGATGCTTAGAGTTGTGTATAGAAGGGTGTAGCCTGAATCTGACTGGACAATGGACAATTTGCAGTTTAATAATGGAAGTTATAATAATCTATCTTAGCAGTATTGGGCTCACATGGAGTCATAGGGCATGACTGTGCCAATGGATGAACGAGTAAAGCTTTGCACTGATTGTCTTTTAGGGCCAAAATCAATTAGAAAATCTACAGTAAGCAGACAGAATGACTCCAACTAATTCTTGGATCTTATCTTAGGCATTGGTGAAATATGTTATGAGCATTGACTAGCATCTACTAAAAGGCGATAATTTCCCATTATAATGAGATACAATAGACCTTTCCCTTTTGGGTAGAGTGTCATATACTTGCTTATTACAAAAGAGTCAGGGAAGAAGTCACCATTAGCAGTGTTGTCTTGTAGAGAATATCAGCCTGCACTCTGTCAGAGGAAATGAAAGACATGAAGATTTCTTAGGATACAAAGTGCTCCTACGTTGAGCAAAGAGGGTCACTTCGTAGACCAAATTAAGATGTATAATTTCATATGTGCAGCCTGTGAAGTTGCTGTCTTTTAGTTCAAGCAGAATGAGGCAATGTTGCTTGAAATAGTCCTGTGAACTCAGCATGAAATTGCAGGGCTGATGTGTTTAACTCCACCCCATATTGCTTTCCTTGTTATTCTTCTTGTTGTTCCTTCTAAGATTTAACAGTCCTTTTCCCTTTGGTTTCTCAGATGGAAAATGTGTGTGATGATTCATCATGGCACTCTGACTTGCTAATGGACTGTCACAGGCAAGAGTGTGCCTTGCTTCAAAGCCTTCTTTTGACATGATGTGCAGTAAAGTGTGAGGTTCAAGTCCGTTTGCTCAGGATATATGTTTATCTTCTTCAAAAAGGAGGAGTTTTGTGATCTTTGGTCATCGAGTAGGTGTCACCAAATAATATTTTGAATTATTGAATTGAAAACTTAGAGATTAAATTTCTCATTTCACAAAGGACATGAAATTTGAAAGAAGAAAGAACATGAGATACATGTACCTAGATACAGTCACTGGCAAGGATGCGAGGCCTAATTATGACAGTCTTTTCTTGGATTGAGAGAGAGAGTTGGGAATACCCATGGATAGTTATTCTATGCTACAGATGGAGGCAGCTCTATAAATATTTATTGATGATAGTGGAGGATGTGCACCACAACTTTGTAAAAATAAGTCCAAACTATGGAAGAGAATGGGAAACTGTTTGTGTTTCTTTGCAGTAATCTGTCTTAAATCGTTTAGACTTTGGCTGTCCCCAATTGTAGCAAAGCAAACTCTAAAATTCCTCCTATGATCAGAAAACATGAAAATTTTAAAATAAGTTTCCTCTGACATACTTTATTGTTGCCAAATTCAGGTAAGTTGGATTGCCTTTGTGCTACTGAGGTATCAATACCTGTGGTGTTGTGCATTCAGAGGAGAAACTTCTTTTCCAATGACAACTCCTTATAATTAAAAAAATTCACTTCAGTTGTCAACCCCTACCTTTCACTACTTATAAGGTCTTCTGCTTGAACTTTATGTTAAAGGATAAGGCCTAGAGAAAGAGGTACTAGGAGTATTTTCTCTATTTGCTTATATGATCATTGGAAACTCAGAAATTATAAACACATGGCACCTGGATTTGGACTCCCCAGAAACTTTTAGAAGAGTATTTTACCTTAGAAGCAAAGTAAAACATTTTTTTTCATTATAGCTTTTTAAAATTTTTTTATTAAGGTATTACATAAGTGTCCTCATCACCCATTATACCTTCCGATCCACTCTCCCCCGTCACCACTTATGCCCTCACCCCCCTGGTTTCCATGTCCATTGATTAGGCTTATATGCATGCATACAAGTCCTTTGGTTGATCTCTTCCCCTTACCCCCACCCTACCCTACCATCCCTCTGAGGTTTGACAGTCAATGCTTCTCTGTCTCTGGCTCTGTTTTTGTTCATCAGTTTATGTTGTTCATTATATTCCATAAATGAGTGAGATCATGTGATACTTATCTTTCTTTGACTGGCTTATTTCTCTTTATCATAATGCTCTCCAGTTCCATCCATGCTCTAGTTTTCCTCCTTTTTCTTCTTCTTCCTCTTCTTAAAGAACTAGAGGCCCAGTGCACAAAATTCGTGCACAGGGGGCTGGAGGGGGGGCCTGTCCCTCAGTCAGCCTGCACTCTCTCCAATCTGGGACCCCCTTGAGGGATGTCCGGCGACCCGGTAGGATCGGGCCTAAATGGGCACTTGGACATCCTTTTCTCAATCTAGGACTGATGGCTCCAAACTGCTCACCTGCCTGCCTCCCTGATTGCCCCTGCTGCTTCTGCCTGCCAGCTTGATAATCCCCTAACCACTACCCTGCTAGCCTAATGATGTCTAACTGCTCCCCTGCCAGCCTGTTTGCCCCCAACTTCCCTCCTCTGCTGGCCTGGTCACCCCTAACTGCCCTCTCCGGATGGCCTGATTGCCCAAAACAGCCCTCCCTTGCAGGCCTGCTCCCTCCCAACTGCCCTCCCCTGCTAGCCATCTGGTAGTGGCTATCTTGTGTCCACATGGGGGCAGCCCTCTTGTGTGTTGGAGTGATGGTCAATCTACATATTACTCTTTCTATAGATAGGATAGAGGCCTGGTGCATGAGTGGATACTGGTTGGTTTGCCCTGAAGGGTGTCCTGGATCAGAGTGGGGATTCCCTTGAAGTGTGGGGTGACCTAGGGGAGGAGCCTGTAGTGGATTGCAGGCCAGCCATGCCCCCCAGCATTCCAAGTGGAGGTCCTGCGATCTGGGATTAATTTATGTTCTACAATTGAAACTTTGTAGCCAGGAGCAGAGCCAAGCCTTCTGCCCACTTCGTGGTGACAGCCATTTCTGTTTGAAACTTTGTAGCCTAGAGTGGAGGCCTAGGTGCTATGGCTGCAGAAGCTTGGCTTCCTCCATCGCCCTGGCAACCCTAACCTCTGCTTTCTTCAGCTCCGTGGCTGCTTCCATTTCTGTTGGGATTATGTATCTTCTATAATTGAAACTTTGTAGCATTCAGTGGAGGCCTAGGCCAGCAAGGGCAGGAAGAAAGCTTGGCTTCCTCCATTGCTGGGGAAACCCAAGCCTCCCTCCTGCTCTCAGTGGCCATAGCCATCTTGGTTGGGGTTTATTTGCATAATTTGCTCCTGATTGGCTGATGGGTGTGGCTGTGGGCATGGCTTGATTGGAGGTATGGTCAATTTGCATAGTACTCTTTTATTATATAGGATACGTTTCAGCATTTCATATAATATTGGTTTGGTGTTGATGAACTCCTTTAGCTTCTTCTTATCTGTGAAGCTCTTTATCTGATCTTCCATTCTGAATGATAGCTTCACTGGGTAGAGTAATCTTGGTTGTAGGTTCTTGCTATTCATCACTTTGAAAATTTCTTGCTACTCCCATCTGGCCTGCATAGTTTCTGTTGAGAAATCAGCTGACAGTCGGATGGGTGCTTCCTTGTAGGTAATTAAGTGTTTTTCTCTTGCTGCTTTTAATATTCTCTCTTTGTCCTTTGCTCTTGGCATTTTATTTATTTTTTTTTATTTTTTTTAAATATATTTTATTGATTTTTTACAGAGTGGAAAGGAGAGGGATAGAAAGTCAGAAACATCGATGAAAGAGAGACATCGATCAGCTGCCTCTTGCACGCCCCCTACTGGGATGTGCCCGCAGCCAAGGTACATGCCCTTGCCGGAATCGAACCCGGGACCCTTCAGTCCGCAGTCCGACGCTCTATCCACTGAGCCAAACCGGTCTCGGCTGCTCTTGGCATTTTAATTATGATGTGTCTTGGTGTGGTCCTCTTTGGATTCCTTTTGTTTGGGGTTCTGTGTGCTTCCTGGACTTTTAAGTCTATTTCTTTCACCAGGTGGGAGAAGTTTTCTGTCATTATTTCTTCAAATATGTTTTCAGTGTCTTGCTCTCTCTCTTCTTCTGGCACCCCCATAATTTTGATGTTGGTACACTTGAAGTTGTCCCAGAGGCCCCTTACACTATCCTCAAATTTTTGGATTCTTTTTTCTTTTCCTGTTGAGTGTTTTTGGCCTCTTGGTATTTCAAATATTTGACTTGATTCTTGTGTTCCTCTAGTCTGCTGTTGGGTCTTTGTATAATATTTTTTATTTCAGTCAGTGTATGTTTAATTTCTAGTTGTTCCTTTTTCATATCCTTGAAGTTCTCGCTCATATCCTCGAGGATCTCACTAAACTTATTGGCCTTTTCTAGGAACCTCTTGAAAAACCTTATAACCGTGGTTTTGAACTCTAAATCCAGTCATTTGTTTTCCTCCATTTCTTTCGTTTGTGCTCTTTTTCTTTCTCTCCGTATTTTCGCTGCTTCCCTGAGTTAGTAGGGCAGCTTTGTGTGCTAGGTGTCTCAGCCTCCCCTATTACCTGAGGTGGACACTCTTGGTGCACCCCTTTGTGGACTGTGTGTACAGCCTTTTGTTGCAGATAAGTCTTGATTGTTGTTGGTATCACTGGGAGGAATTGACCTCCACACCAACTGGCTGTGAGGAGCAGCTGTGCTTATGCTGGGAGACAGCTTCATGCGACAAGACTTGCAAATTTGCCAAAGCCTCTTGCTCAGCTTGGATGGGGTGGAGTTTCAGGGTGGAGCCCACAGACTTGGCTTCCAGTCAGCCCTGCTCCACGAGGTCACTGGGTCCTAGCATCCATGGGCAATCTTTGCACACACCTCTGTGAGAAAGGCGCCCTCAAGTATCACCTGCCGCCAGACAGTCCAGTCTCCCCCAGTGAATCCAGAATCCCAGATTTTTGCCTGGCACCGGGGTTCTGTGCAGTCAAAACTAAATTGGCAGTCGGACATCTCTCTCACAATCCAACTTCTTGCCTGCCTGCCAGCCTGATCCTTAACTGGCTGCTAACCACTTGCCTGCCGGCCAGCCTGATCCTTGCTGGCATGATCCCCCTAATGGCTAACCCCTGCGGCCTGATCCCCCTAACTGTTCTCCCCTATTGGCCTGATCCCACTAACTGCTCTTTCCTGTTGGCCTGATTCCCCTAACTGATCTCCCCTTATGATCCCTAACCACCTCTGCCTTGGCCCTGCTACTATGACTTTGTTTGGAAGGACATCTGGTCTAATTAGCATATTACCCTTTTAATATTATAGATAGAGACCTGGTGCATGGGTCGGGGCTGGCTGGTCTGCCCTGAAGGGGGTCCCAGGTCAGGGTGGGTGTCTGTCCCCTTGGGGGGCAGGTCTGGTCTGGGTGAGGGACCTGGTGGTTTGCAGGCTGGCCATGCTTCAATCGGGGTGGGGGTCCCTGCTGGGGGGTGGTGCCACCCTGGGCAAGAGGCCTGGGACAGTTTACAGGCCAGCCCCACCCCTGATTGAGGTGGGGGAAGTCTTTGCTGGGGGCATGCCAACTTGGGCAAGTGGCTGGGGTAGTTTGCAGGCTGGCCATGCCCCTGATTGGGGTGAGGGTCCCACTAGGGATTGTGGCTGGCTTGGGTGAGGGGCTGAGGGCTGTTTGCAGGCTGGGGGGTCTCTGCTGGGTGTGGGACAAGCCTGGGCGAGGGGCTAAGGGCTGTTTGCAGACTGGCCATGCCCCCATCAGGGTGAGGGTCCCTGCTGGGGGGCATGGCCAGCCTGGGAGAGGGGTCTAGGGTCATTTGCAGGCTGGCGATGCCCCCAGCTTTGTCAGGATGGACGTCTGGAATATGTCTGGCCTAATTAGCATATTACCCTTTTATTAGTATAGATATACTATGGTTTGATCTCTGGTTGAAATGGTCAACATCATGATTGTGACTATCACTATTTTTATACTATTCCTCTACAAATGAAAATGTAGCAATAGAAAAAGTTCATGGTCTTTAAGAAGGGTTATAGATAAAGCTGAAGCTAAGGATTTAAGGATCTAACTGGGGATGTGATCCTATTATTGTTAGGGAAAGGAGAAGAAAGACTTGCTTGTATTATGGAAGTCCTATGGTTTAATCTAACACTAGCTCCTGAGCAATGGGTCCTAGTCTCAGTTTTGTTTCAATGAGTAAAACATTTCAGAGCTAGATTTTACAGACTTATAAGAAATCATAAGAAGAAGTTAGGTCATTGAACTGTTTTACTTCTTTATTTTTTGGCTACAAAATATGAGAATTCCTTTACTACCTATTTCTTTCTCAGCCTCACTTAAATTTTCTTTTTACTCCACTTATTCCTTAAATATCTATGTTTCCAAGACTGTTCTAAAACTTTTGCTGTTCTTGTTCTACATACTCTCTTTGAGAATTTCCTCCATTAACTTTAACTTTATATTGTATGCATTCCAACAATCTTTGTGTTTAGACCATTTACATAATGTAATTATTTATATGTTTAAATTAAGGTTTACCATTTTATTATTTATTTATGATTGTTGCCTCTTGTTCTTCCTTTTCTTAATTTAGCCTTGTCTTCTTTTTAGTTTATTAAACATTTTAATTATTTCATTTGAATCTCTCAATTTATTGATTATATCTCTATTTTTTAGTCAGTTGCTCTAGGAATTGCAATGTATATGCCTAACTCTTCACAGTGCAGTTAGAATTAAAGTACTATTATGCGTTACCACCATATAGTCCCTCTTCCCACTTCCTTTTATGTTGTATTTGTCTTGTGTATTATATGTACATACATTGCACTTCCATCAAACAATATTATATTTTTGTATCCAACTGTCAAACATCTTTTATTTTTTTAAAAAAATCTTTATTGTTGAGAGTATTACAGATGTCCCTCTTTCCTTCCCCTCTTCCTCCCCGCTTCCATCCAGTTCCAGCCCTGCTCCAGGCCTTCACCACCCTATTGTCTGTGTCTATAGGTAATGCATACATGCATATAAGATTTTTGGTTAATCTCTTCTCTCCCCATCACTCCTCTTCCCTCTGAGAATCGTCAGTCTGTTCTGTTTCCATGCCTCTGATTCTATTGTATTCACCAGTTTGTTCTGTTCATTAGATTGCTTATTCATTTATTTTGATTTTTAGATTCAATTGTTGATAGATATATATTTATTGCCATCTTATTGTTCATGTTATTTATCTTTTATTTTCTTCTTTCTCTTCCTCAAGAATAGCATTCAACATTTCATGTAATACTGGTTTAATGGTGATGAACTCCTTTAGCTTTTTCTTGTCTGTGAAACTCTCTATCTGACCTTCAAGTCTAAATGATAGCTTTTCTGGGTAGAGTAATCTTGGTTGTAGATCCTTGCTAGTCATCACTTTGAATATTTCTTGCCATTCCCTTCTGGCCTGCAAAGTTTATGTTGAGAAATCAGCTGACAGTCCCTTGTAGGTAACTAACTGCTTTTCTCTTGATGCTTTTAAGATTATCTCTTTGTCTTCTGCTCTTGGCACTTTAATTATGATGTGTTTTGGTGTGGGCCTCTTTGGGTTTCTTTTGTTTGGGACTCTCTTCACTTTCTGGACTTGTAAGTCTATTTTTTTTTCACCAGGTAGAGGAAGTTTTCTGTCGTTATTTATTCAAATAGGTTTTAAATATATTGCTCTCTCTCTTCTTCCTTTGGCATCCCCATACTGTGATGTTGATATGCTTGAAGTTGTCCCAGAGGCTTCTTATAATATCTTCATATTTTTGAATTATTTTTTTCTTTTTGCTCTTCTGATTGGATGTTTTTTGCTTCCTTATATTTCAAATCATTGATTTGATTCTTAGACTCTTCTCCTCTACTATTGAATCCCTGTAAATTATTCTTTATTTCAGTTAGTGTGTGCTTAATTTCTGACCATTCCTTTTCTATGTCTTTGACATTCTCACTAAGATCTTTGAAAGTCTCACTAAGTCCCTTGAAGCTCTCATTAAGACTCTTGAGTAACCTTATAATCATAGTTTTGAACTCTGTAACCAGTAGTTTGCTTTCTTCCATTTCTTTCATTTGTGACATGTTTGTCTTCACATTTTGGCTGCTTCACTATTTTTGTTTCTATGTATTTGATAGAGCTATGTCTTCTGGAGTTGGTAGAATGGCCTTGTGTAGTAGGTGTCCTATAGGGCTCAACCTCCCCAGTCACCTGAGCTGGGCACTCTAGGTGCACCCCTGTGTGGATTTTGTACATAGTCTTGTTGTTTAGTTGAGACTTAATTGCTGTTAGTGTCACTGGGAGAAATTGACCTCCAGGCCAATTGGCTGTGAGGACCAGCTGCAACTATAGTGGGAGAGCTGCTATGCAGGAACACTTCTATGGAACAAGACTTGGTTCAGTGGGGCTTTTGTGCTCACTGAATCTGCTCCTTGAGTGTGTCACTTGTGGATGTGTAGAACTATAATCGGGTATGGTCTCAAGCTCTTCTCTGGGTGCACTGGCTCTAGAGTCTACAAGGAGATACAAAGTCAGCCACTGCCTGGGCTACTTGGCAGGAGCTACAAAGAGATCTGCAGATGCCTGCTATTTGTATCTAGTCTGGATGTGCCCATCTATGAAGCAAGGTAGGCTGGTGCTGGTGCTGGATCTGGGGCTTTAATTGATATACTAGTGGCCTGGTGCCTGAAATTTGTGCACATTAAAAGGGTATTAATTAGAGGAAATAATTTAATATTGCTATTTGCTCTTTCTCTATAATAGAAGTATCAGAGACTAAAGAAAATTAGTAAAATGTATATTAAAACCTTCCTTCTGTCAGAGTCTGGGGTGCACCATGGGACCCAAAGTCAAGTCCCCACTCACTCACATGTGCCTCAATATCACGTGAGACCAAGCCCTAGCCCCCTCCCCCCGCATTGGGGTAGATCCAGATCCTTCCAGTCCCACCCTTGTCAAGCCCCACAGGGCAAGGGTGTCCTTGGGCCCCCTGGCCCAGCACCAGGACAGAAGGCATGGCCTGAGATCCCCCATCAAGTCCCACCAGATGGAAGACACAACCTGAGATCTCCTGTCAAGTCCCGCTGGGTAGGGGGCATGGTCTGAGGTCACCAGTTAAGTGCACCAGGCAGAGAAGCACAGCCTCAGGTCCCCCATCAATCCCCAATGGCACATGAGCACAGGCTCAGGTCCCCTGTGAAGCCCCACTGGGTGGGGGCACAGCCTGAGGTCCCCTGTCAAGCCCAGCCAGGCAGGAGGGGCACAGCCCCAGGTCCCCTAGCCTGGTGCTGGGGCGGAGGGTATGGTCTGAGGTCCCCCAGCATGGTGCCGGGGTGGGGGTGAGGCTTGAGGTCCCCTGTCAAGTCCTGCCAGGTGGGAGCACAGCCTGAGGTTCTCTGTCAAGCCCTGCCAGAATGGGAGTGTGGCCTACAGTCCCCTGTCAAGCCGCACCAGGTGGGAGGCACAGCCTGAGGTCCCCTAGCCTGAAGCTGGGATGGGGAGAGCAGCCTGAGTTACCCTAGCCCAGCACCAGGGCAGGAAGCACACCTTGAGGTTCCCTGTCAAGCCCTACCAGGTGGGGGACGTGGCCTGTGATCCCCTATCAAGCCCTGCCCAGCATGGGAGCAGCCGGAGATCCCCTGGCCCAGCACCAGGATAGGAAGTACACTTTGAGGTCCCCCATCAAGCCCCACTGGGTGGACGACATGGCCTGAGGTCCCCTGGCCTGGTTCCGGGTGGGGGTCGAGCCCTGAAGTCTCCTGTCAAGCCCCTCTGGATTAGGGGAGGGTGTAGGCCTCCCATGCTGTGTGCCGTGTCCACACCCCCCACCTGCCTCCTAACCCGCTGCCACGACCACCTCACACTCTCCGTGAGCAGGTATGCATAGGGAAGGCTGGGCCACGATAATTGGGAGAGGGGTGATGGGGCCTCAGCATCCTGAGTGAGCTGGGCCTCACAGCCTCTCTGCTTCAGCTCCCAGCATCCCGGACCTAAGGAGTAGTGCTTTCACAGAGGCCTGGCAGGCACTGGATATGGTGATGCCTTAAAAACAGAAGAAGCCCCCTTTAACTCTGGCTGGAAGTGCGTTGGGAACTTATGGTTGGAGGAAGCAGCCCAACATCAGGGCTGAAATAAGACCTTGGGTAGCCTCCAGAAGGGGCAAACCAACAAGTTTAAGGCATCTTTGGAACAAAGACATTTGAATGTGCAGTGGATATTAGGTGATATTAAGGAATTACCTTAACTTTTCAAGGTATGACAATGGCTGAATATTTACTTCTTTTTTAAAGATACTCATCAGAGGATATATAAGTGGGAAACAACTTTCTTTGAAAGTATGGTGTTGTCCTGGTCCAGCCCTCCCTGTACCACGGACGCCCCAAGGATCGAGCCTCTCCCACTAGGTGGGCCCTCAAAAGCGCCGTGCGCAGAGGCGTGGTCCATGCTTCGTTCCCCGCCCCCACTGGTGTGAAGCACTTCATTCCCCACCAGCGCAAGGCGCCAGAGTGAAAGGAAGTGTTTGTTTGTGAAAGGAAGTGTCCCCCCCCCCCCAATTCAGGCGTGCCATGGCTACGCCCCAGCCATGCCACTGCTCCTGATTGGCTGGTAGCATAGCAAAGGTTCAGTAATTTGCATGTTTCTCTTTTATTAGATACTAGGGCTCCGGTGCATGAAATTTGTGCACGGGGAGTGCGGGGTGGCGCAGACGTTGCACCTGCCAGCCCTTTCTCTCAGTGGCTGCAGCCATCTTGGTTGGGGTTTATTTGGTCATGATTGGCTTGTGGGCGTGGCTTGTGGGCATGACCTGTGATCGTAGTGGAGGTACAGTCAATTTGCTTATTACTCTTTTATTAGATATAACTATTTGGGGCATGCTACCACCAGCTGCAGCTTGTTTGAGATATTTTAGTAAAGTCTGACAGATCATTTATGTGGAAAAGCTGCAACCAGCTTGGGTAGGGCTGTAAATTGGCTTGGACATGATCTCAGGGAATCACCAGGAAGAAGCAAACAATGTTCTGCAAGTTGATGGGGACTCAGGTATGGCTTCCAGTCAGCCCTGTGACAGGAAAGGTCTCAGCATAGGAACAATGACCCCTGAAAGCACCTCTACATGGTAGAAAGTCTTCCCTGAGTGCCTGCTGTGATGCCAGACAATCTGTTTTCTTCCCATATGTGTCTGGAACCCCATTGCCTTTTGGCACTGGCCACAAGTGGCAGCAAGTCCTGGTAAGTTTGTGTCTGGTCCTTTAAGAGGGACACCGTGGTTTCTGGCAGCCTCTGTGTCCCTCAGCCACAATCCCTGCTGGTTTTTCCATCCCAATGTTATGGGGACTTCTCTTCCCAGTTCTGGTACCCTGGGTGGAGTGTCTGTTGTGGGTCTGGGCTCCTTGCTCCTCGTGGTGGCCTCTGCAGAGACAATTTCCCTCTGGATTAAAAAAGTGGCCCACATTCCAGCCCATTCTGTGCATCTCATCCTCCTACTATCTCAATGTACTTATTTTTTACTTCTCTAGTTCTAGGACTTCCATTCAGCCAGCTTTCAGGAGGTTCTGGATGAAGATTGTTTTATATTTTAGTTGTAATTTTGATGTGATTGTAGGAGGCAGTGAGTACCTGCATTTAACTATGCCACCATCTTGGTTCTCCGCCCCAAACATCTTTTCAAAAACTCAAGAAAGGAGGAATATTATATTACATAGATAGTTATCATTTCCTTTGCTTTTTCTTCATTCTTGATGTTACAAATTTCTTCCTGTAACATTTTCGTTGTTTGAAGAGCTTTCTTTAGAAATTTGTTTAGAGCAAGTCTGTTTACAAATAATTTTCTTACTTGCCTTTATCTGAGATCGCCTTTATTTCACCCTTATCACTGAAGAATATTTTTATTTGATATAAAATCCTGGGATAACAGGTTTTTTCTTTCAGTACTTTAAAAATGTCATCCTACTTCTTTTTCCAAGAGTACTCTGAGCCCACCTGGCACTTCTGGTTGATCAGATGTCTGCATTTTTTTTTAACCTTCATTTTATCACTCTTCTTTGAGGAGTTGCAATTATAAAACTCTTCCTCCTTTTACTCTTCCTCCACTTAAAATGTACCTTTTAGAGATTTTTACTCTTTGGAACCAGTTAGAAAAGATCTGAGAAAAATCATTTACTGAAGATATCAATGGTTAATAAATGATTATTGTGTTTCCCTGCCCAGGGAAATTTTCTTTAAGCATGGAAGCCTTAAATGAAGAAACTAAGTACTGTACTACAGAATTCTAAGCTCCATGCTTGTGTGTAAAGATGTTAGCCACAGAGATATTCCTGGGATACCTCAAATTACAGGAGAGAGCAGCCATCTTTACTGATTATGTGATGTTTTAGTCACTTGGATGGAGAAGACATTTGAAAACCCATATAGGGCTAGCATTGGCTTTCAGATTTTTGCTTTTCCTTTATTCCATTTGGCCTTAAGTGGGAAAGAAAAAAAAAACTTGATTAAAACTACCAAATCACTTATTTAAATTTTAAAATTAAAATTTTTCACGTTTAGTTCTTTTGGCGAAATATGAATTGTGTTTAGAAGAGAATCCAAATTTGTGGCTGAATACCTTTCCCCCATTCTACTTTAAGTTAAATAGATAATGTCAAATCTTAGAAGGTGCTTTTTGGAGAGTAAAAAGGCTTGTCTTATTTTTGCAAAGTGATATTCCAAAAATAGGTTATTAAAATGCCTCTGTTTTCCAAGGATCTCAAAGTCCCCTTTCCTCAGGATTTATGGGAGATACATAGAAGAACATAAACTGAAGCCTAGTGAAATTGAGAGATCTTCTCTAAGGTATATAGTGAGTTCCCATGTCGGGAGAAGGAACGTTTTTTCTTGGGACTAAAGTTAGAATGCTCTCCCATCTCTCAGCTGTAGAGAAGCTCTGGTGGTCCAGGGAGGGGTGGGAGTGGGGAAGAGGTTGCAGCCAATCTCCTGGCTAATGCCTGGATTGGTTGAGGTCAGCCAGAGAGGAAGGCTAAGTCATGGGGATGCTTTGATTTATGTTGGTGTGTGATTTATCCACTCTGTTAGACAAGCTACTTTCTCCCCCTGTTCCTCAGGCAGTCTCACTGCTGGAGATGACAGTCAGCTGCTCTCTGCATAGCCACCATCACATGCCCCAGCATTGGAGCCTGGGAAGCCTGACCACAGACCAACATCTCTGAGGCATGAATAATTAGGCAGGCATAATGGAAGGCACTCACTGCTCCCTCCGATTGCAGAAGCCCATTACTGAACTCTGCTACATCAGCTTCTATCTTCCACGGGGGGAAGTCCGAGGATTTTCATACAAGGGCACTGTAACCCTAGACAGATCCAATAAGGCATTTCAGAACTGCTATCAAGTCAGGGAGGGGTCAGACATCATCAGCCTCAGTCTGCAGCCGGATGAACATCCAGGGGACATATTTTTCAAGCAGATTCCCACAAAGGACATTCTAACTGAGCTGTACAAACTCACAGCAGAGAGGGAGAGACTGCTGGCCAATCTCCTAAGCTCAGACCACATCCTGGGGATCACGATGGGGAACCAGGAGGGGAAGCTGTCGGAGCTCTCCGTGAGTCTGGCCCCTGAGGACGACTGTTTTCACAGTGCTGGTGACTTGCAGGGAGAGCCCTTCGCGGGCTGTCTCAATAAGAGAAGCAGCCAGAGGAGCAAAAAGCCCCGGAGGTTTGGGGGAGGGAGAGAGAGTGTGGAGGCGCTTCCACAGAAGAGGACAAGAAGAAAAAGGCATGGGGGCCAGGAATCTGCTCCTCAGATGGGGAAGGACCATATCTGTTCCAGCAACTCCCTTCCTCTTTCTCAAGAGGGGCCTAATCGTGGGCTTCTAGAGGAGAGAGACAACTTGCTCCCACACAGGGCCCATTCCTCTTCCCTGCAAAGAGAAAGCTGCCCCCCGGAGATCGCCAGGACACTGGACCCTGACTCTGGCTTTGGGAGCTTCAGGCTCACTTCTGAGGATGCTGAGCTTGTAAGAGGAGGGTCGCCCCCTGACAGCAGCTCCGTGGAGCCAGGGGACAGTGGTGCTGGGGGGCTACCAAGGGCACCTCACAGGCTGGCACATCATCAGGCAGGTTTCTCTGGAAGTCTCAAGTACCCTGAGAAGCATCCACCTACAGAGAGGAGCCGAAGGGAGAAGTTTGCTGAGCGGACTCACAGGAAGAAACCTGTTTCCAAAGTGGTGGCCAAAGTCCAGGACCTGTCTGCTCAGGTGCAGAGAGTAGTTCAAATGCATCCTGAGGGCGAAGGAAGGCTTGCTGTTCACCTAGCAGCCCAAGCTGAGTTCATTCCCAGCGCAGACTTGCTCACCCTCCCAGCAGCCAAGGCTGGGGCTCCTGGTTCCAAGCAGCAGGGCAAGGAGCAGCGCGGGGACGGGTCTTGGCAGTCATCGGCCAGGGAATGTCCTCCAGCCAGCACCGAGGGGGCTGTGAACAAGGTCCTCCTGAAGGTGATAGAGAGTGAAAAGTTAGTTGAAGCCACTGAGGGGAAGAGGCTGGGCTTCCCCGTCAGCAGGACGGCCCCCCCAGACACTGGAAACAAGAGGAGAGCTGGGCAGCGGTCTCTGAGCGGCCACAAGACCTTGTTTCTGGATCTGCCCTGCAGTGCCCGCCCCGACTCCTTACAGGGCGGAGGTGGTGAGATGCCACCCCCACCAGCTCTGAGCATGGTATTTAATAATTCATCCTCTCAGTCTGGCACACACACACGGATGTCACCTGTTCCCTCATCTCTATCTCCAAGGCTCCCCAGCCCTCCACAGCATCACAGACTCCTCCGGCTGCCTGACGAGAGGGAAGCCACTCTTGATGACTCTCCTGGGAGAAAGAGTGGTACCTTCTCTGGGTCCACCTCTGCTGACACCTTGGAGCCATCATCCTCTGCAAAGGTCACGGAGACCAAGGGAGCCAGCTCCGCCTTCCTCAGAGCAGACCAACCTCGGTTGGTGCCTGGGGAACCTTTGGAAAAGATCTTGGGGCCCGGGAGGATCACAGCTCAGCCTCAGCACCAGTCACCTCCAGGTTAGTCCCTGTTTAAGATGCTTTACATAGTTTTTTTGGGGGGGTGATTCACAAATTGCTTGTGCTCTTCAGGGACAGGTTAGTGAGCAATGAACCAACATTCCTGGGCCTGTTAGTCAATTTTCCTTGTAGCAAGAAAACTGGGTGTGGTATAGGGCAGCGCTGAGATTGAGAGGATGGTATTTACTTACGGGAGTCAGGGTTATAATTGCTTCCAGAAGCAATACTTTGTAAATGTCTTTATTTTATTTTATTTTGGTTGGCATACGCTAAGGCTGCCTCCATGGTTGCTTACCACAGGACTCAAAGGAACAGGAATGAACGAGCAGGGAGAAGTAGCAACTTGTCGCCGCCTTTGATGCAAACCCTGGGTATAATCGGCTCCTTGGCCTGAATTTTGCTGGCAGTGCTGCTGAGTGGCTTCAGTTTGTTGGATTCTCTGGGGAGAAGAGCAAAAGCGCACTGTGTCTGTTGTTAGAAGTTTTTGTTGTTTGTCTTCCTTTTCAGTAATCACCTTTGTAACATCATTATTTCATGACAAAAACTTTTTTTGTTTTTACCAGAGGAGAGATGAATTCAGTTTAATTTGAAGAGAATTCGCTCAGATTTTTTTTTTTAATTTCTCTCTTCTTTTAATTTCCTAGAGGAGCACAAAGCAATGTTTGCTCTGAAGTTATAACTTATTTATGGGTTTCTAGCACTCCTGGTGCAACGTCATTTCTTAGGCAAAAGGTGCTACAGAGACAATCTGGCTCATGTGCTTAATGTGATTTAAAATTTCACAAGAACATAATCTGGGGCTTCTGTAAACGGGTCCAATGAGACCGAAAACGGCGATGTGTAAGAAGCACCACTCCTTCATCCATTACATTTTCCAGACCAGTGTGGCCAGATGCGCAGGGTCTTGTGTGCCGCCGTGCAGCTAACTGGTTCCTTTTCAGCGGTGCTTTCGCAGCATATGGTCGATGCTTTGTCTAGGGAATAGTTTGTAACATAATATATGGCCTCTCATAGGTTAGAGCAAACATAATGGCAATTTTTTTTTTAGATAAAATATTTATGTAGTAAAGAAACACTTCAAAAGCTTTCTGACTATTTTGAGGAGTTCTTGACATTTTTATAAATGTTTCTAAATCATTGGTCCAGGGGCTGGCTCTTAAACAATGTGGTAAATGGTTTCATCTTGTTTTTGCAATATATTTGATAACACTTGCTTATTTCAAAATATAATCAAGCTGTGTCATCAAGAAAGCCATAGAATTGTAGATTTTATAAGCATGTATCCTGAAACCCTAGTGATGAAAATTCTTTCTCCCTATGCATACTTTGAAATACTTGGAACATAAGCTCTCTCACAACTATTAGGTGAGAGACTCTTGGAGACATGAGTACAGAATGGCTAGCTTCACTCTGAAGGTTCTTTTTAGAAATCACCAAATTCTAGGATTCTGTGTGTTCCTCATTCAGAAAGTGTACATACATTAGGGATCCATAAACCTTTCCCCCTGACTTAGAGTTAGCTTTTTATTTTGTTGTTCTTTTTCTATATAAAAGATATTACAAAAGCTCTGCTCTACGTGGGTCAAAGCAGGCACCCAGAGGACATTCAGCTTCTAGGTGACTATGAGCCCACTGAAGGGCAAGCTCAACAGATGATCACTTCCTTCCTTGGCTTTGCCATACAACTGCTCAAACCACTCCCTCTATTTTGGTCCCAAGTCTTCTATTGGGATCTTGAGCCAGTCATTAAAATCATAGTGATTCCTTGGCAGGGACACCCCCTGTGCTTCCAACTTTATGAAAGGAATTGGAAAGGGAGAGGAGAATAGGGGTACGGAGGGGCCATTTTTTCTGGCCTGGATAACTTCCCTTTTGCTAGGACCTTCCCCCAGGACATCCAAATTTTAGCTCTTATCTTGGCCCTCCTTTGAAAACCATTAAGGGAGGGAGTTCTCTAGATAGTATCTTTGATCTCTATCCCACGTTCTTGTCCCCTTCCCTCCCTTTAATTCCCCCTTTCTGCAGCCATGAGTCCTCTTCCTATTCTGGATCCATCAGTGACTTCCTGCAGCTTCTAGCTGCTTTTTATACTTTATCTTCCTCCCACCTCATCCCAGCAGAGGCCTCAGGCAGTCCCCACAGCCCAGAGGAGGGGTCTGTAATTCATTTACTGTCACTGCACAGTGCGCCTTTATCTGCATCTACCCCCGCCCCCCTTTCTCCCATGTCAGCTATTACCAGTTTGAGTTTATGGTCTGTGGACATTTATTTCCTGTGGAAATAACACATAGGTATTTTACTGAAGTGATGTGATTAGCATTATTGAAAGCTCCCATTAACTGCTTTAGTAGGAGATTAAGGCTGGCAAAAGTAATCAGATTTCATTTCCAGTTGGAAGATTCTTAAGTGTTATGGACAAGTAGTAATTCCCAGAAAAGAGTGAAATCCGCTTCTCCTTCTCACAGGACCAAGCCGTTAAAGCTAACATCACCATCCACAGAGGAGATAGCTCAGAGGCATCACAGAGCCTATTGGTCCACATCCTGCTAGCTTTGTAATTTTCCTAACTCTCCATTCCAAGGGGTACACACAGGACTTTCTTGTCTGGTGGTGATATGATCAAATAGAGAATATACTAACAATGAATAGTGGCCAGATTTCTCTTCTCATCCTCCTCTTCTCCCCTACTCCCCCATCTTAGAATTGACTTTATGGTCTTTTATTTTGGGATGGAAACCACTGTAGAATGTTCCCAAGCCTTTGTGGTATTTTCTCAAACATTGGGAGACTAGCTGTGCAAGCCTGCATAGCAGCAGGCTTGGGGCTGAATTCCTTTCTGTTTCGATGGTTTCTCTTAGCTTTGATCTTCAGTAGACCCTTTTAAAGCCAGCAGAATCACATGGAACTTGGCTCCCCATCCTCAGGAAAATGCCCAGTACTTCAGTGTGCTCCTCAGCCATCTCGTGATCTTTTCCTTTGATTGAAATCACTGGGGTGGTGATGGAAGCATATGCCCCAGGCATAGTTCTTCTTGATATTGTGACTCACTTGTCCAATTCTTGTGCCTATGAAAAGATGTAGTTAAGTCAACTGATTGAGGGTTGAGAGGCATATGTATAATGGATTTTATTAAACCTAATGTTACTGTCAAACCTTTAATTCTCCTCTACATATATATTATAGGGAAGTAGATGTAATATTGAGGTTTGATGCAATTCCAATAAAATTTTAAAGAAGCTTTACAACATCTTGACAGATGTTAAGATTACTATAGAAAGTATATAGAAAAATTATTGCAAAAAACATAAAGAAAATTATCTGTAATTAATACTAAGAAAGAAAATAATCTTCACAAATTCCATATACCATCTTATATCTATATAAAACAAGTAAGGAATTAAATTGACAGGAAATACATTGCTATATACTTTTAAGAAAGTAAGTGAAATTACTTTAGTAATTGAAATATATATAACTTTGACTTAGCAACCTACTTTTGGGAATTTAGCTTACATAAATAGATGCACTAATGAGAATATATGCTTAAGGGCATTTATTGCAGCATTATTTGTAGTGCCAAAGACAGCTGAAAATTTTTGGATTTTCATCAGTAGAGAAATGGTTAGAGAAATTATAGTATATTTGTACTCTGTAATATTATGAGACTATTTAATGTAGTGAACTAGATCTACATCTAGTAACATGCTCCCAGTTTTTGTAAAGAGTGTATCACCTTCTCCATGTATGAGTATATATTTTGGCTTGGGTTTGACTATCATGGAGGCAGGTACAGAGAAGGCTGGCCAAGCTGTTCAATGTTGTATTTAGGGCCAACGCACGGAGAAGGTAGGGACTGAGCTGAAGGCTCCAGAAGCACTGGGGAAAAGCACTCACTTTTTTCTTTATTTATATTTACATTGTCGCACTGGTTGTGGTGAATGTATCACCTGTGATTTTTTAAAGAGTGACTTTAACTCTTTTTTATGTTTTGGTTTTGGTTAATCCTCACCAGAGGATATTTTTTTTCATTGGTTTTTAGAGAGAGTGGAGAGGAGGTGGTGGAGGGTGGAGAGAGAGAGAAACATCATTGTGAGAGACACATGGATTGGTTGCCTCTCATATGCGCCCCAATTAGGATGGTACCTGAAACCCAGGCACATGCCCTTGACTGGGAATCAAACCTGTGACCCGTCAGAGCATGAGCTGCCACTCTAACCACTGAGCCAAACTTATTTTTTAAAGAAAAAAAGATATTCCTAGAGTGATGTGCATGTATGGTAGGATTACAGCAAAACCACACTTTTTTTTTTTTTGTATTTTACCCATGTTCTTTAATGAGGCAAAGGTTTAGCATAGATACACAGCATTGTTACGAAGGGAAATTCAGGTTGCTGGAGCCCTGTGAAAGCAATGCCTAAAAAGGACTAGTCAGGGAGGTAGGACTGGATGAGGACAGAGCATTATCCAGAAACCAAGAGAAGAAGGAAGTTTAGAAAGGCTCCTGGGTTAGGCAGGGTCCTGACAGGCAACCAGGTCTGAAGGAACAAGGGAAACAGCTTGGGTCACTGGAACTTGACGGGGGAGCTTAATCAGGAGGACCATGTGGCAGGAGCAGTGGCCTATGGTAGAGGCACCTGGCAGAGAGGAAGTTGGAATAAATACCCTGGCCTCACTTTTCTTTGATCTTCTGCCTAGAAAACTCTAACTGAACCAACCATAAGGCAAAGTGTAAGGGAGTTGGTAGATGCGATCTAAAAGGTCAGCCTTTGGAGCCAAGAGCATGTGCAGGAAGGTGGAGGGTAGATCTGAAGGGCAAGAGTGAGACAAGATAATGCAGATCGACTGCGTCACGAGGACCAAAAAGTGTAGAAAGATAGAATGGTATTTTAAATGAGCAATGAGGTAAAGAAGGATGTGTGTATGTGTAGTATGTGTTTTGTTATAGAACACCGGTTATCTTGATAATAAATAATTATTGCACTGTTTCATTTCTTTGTTGTTTGACCTTTCTACCTCTCAATTTAATTAGGTCAATTGTCTTATTGTTTAAAGTTCAAATATAGAGGAAGTAAAAGAATTGGAAGATCTTGTGATGCAGGTTTCAGTCTGTGAATTCAGAAAGGCTTATCTGGTTTTTAAATGCATAGCTCTTATGTTTACCAGTGCTTGGCATCACATTGTGCTTGGTTGCTTTTTATGTAAAGCAGAAAAACAATTTAAAAATATCTTCCCCGATTATGTCAAATTAAGAGTAACTAATTTGCATATGAAATATTAAATAGATTTTCTACAAATGAACAATTTATATTTTGAGGTCAGATTCTATATAAAATAAAGTGCTTCTCTTATTAAGATTTTGTTTTTCAAAAGAGAATATGTTTTACAGGCCAGGACCATGAACAAGATCTGATGTGTTAAAACCCCACACAGCTTTATGTAAATGAGTTTTTCCCAGGTTAGTATCCAATTGTGCCGTGAGGATAACACCTTCTATTGAATTGTTTTTTATTTGTCTCTTTTTTATTCTTGGATTCAGAGTATAAGATTTAAAGAAGGGTGTCAGTCTGTGGTTCTAAGCCAAATACATCCATCTAAAGTGACTCTGAGGAATTTAAAAATGGCAGAATTAACGCTGTGATTAAAAGTAATAGCCATTGGGCCAAAACTAGTTTGGCTCAGTGGATAGAGCGTCAGCCTGCAGATTGAAGGGTCCCGGGTTCAATTCCTGTCAAGGGCATGTACCTTGATTGCGGGCACATCCCCGGGGTTGGGGGGTGCTCAGGAGGCAGCTGATCAATGTTTCTCTCTCATCGATGTTTCTGACTTTCTATCCCTCTCCCTTCCTCTCTGTAAAAAACAATCAATAATATGTATATATATTTAAAAGTAATGGCCATTGAAAAATCTAAAAGGAAAGACCATTAAAAACCATTTTTAAAACAAAAAGAGATTAAAATTTTAAGATTTATTGCATATGTACAGGGTGAGGCAAAAGTATGTTTACAGTTGTGAGTGTACGAAACACAGTTTATTCTTGTATTATTATTTGTTAACAATTATATTATTTTTCATAGGAACAACTATAAACCTACTTTTGCCCCATCCTGTATTTTCACTTGACTCAACTATTATGCCTCATAGCATCATTGCTTGGGGGCCTTAAAAAAGACAAACTTTAAAGCTTATAAATGAATTATAGCATTTAATCAAGTTGACAAAGTAAAGTACTGAATATCGAAGCTGCATGTTTTGTTTTATTCTTCATGAACCCTTCTGGGAGAGGGTGCTTTCTGAAAACAGTACACACTGACTCTGGGCCCACTTTCTTCTTCTTGATCATTTTTAATCAAGTAAATGACCTTCTCTGCCTATTTTACTCCACTCTCTGATCACTTACAAGGATCATAAAGATCCTGTTAGTTCTTAAATGGGAATCAACCCATGCATGCTCCCGAGTATACTTTTGTGGCCTCTGGGATGTGACATTAGGCCATACCATTCCTCGGCATTCCTTTGTTCCCTGGTAGCTCAGCTGCCCGCCAGATCATGCTCCAGAGATTCTTCACTCTCCCGAAGGTCCTTGGCGTTCCCCACAGTCATGCATTGCTCCCACACGTAGGCCAGAGGCTGTCTCTGTGGCCCCCTGCCTTATAGGAAAGAACTTGAAGCTACGTCAGATTGGGATTCAGATATGTTTAGGATACAGAGGGACCTGTGAGGTCTTTGAAAAACACCCAATAATAGGTAGGAACAATGGACAATGGAAAGGGAAGTATCATTAGAGAACAAGTCTGGACCAAAAGTCTGTGTACAGCTATTTTCTCAA
The DNA here is from genome assembly GCA_027563665.1 of Antrozous pallidus. Taxonomy (NCBI): domain Eukaryota; kingdom Metazoa; phylum Chordata; class Mammalia; order Chiroptera; family Vespertilionidae; genus Antrozous; species Antrozous pallidus. Next base: position 38,321,413 of record CM050515.1, read on the forward strand.
ACTCCTGGGAGGACCCTAACTACGCTCTAGGAAGGAATGACTTTGTCATCAGAAGCCCAGTGGTTTCGCAGGTAGAAGAGCTATTTGAGAGAAGCAAAAACTTTCTGACCAGAGGAAGAGCACAGCCCCTGCTACAGGGGTCAGGAAGAGGTTGTTAGCAACCCAAGGGGGGCAGAGTGACAGAGTAACAGAGCTCCAGGGGGCAAGGGCTGCAGGCTCCCAAGCATGGAAATCTGTGGGCTCTCTGGAGGGCATAACTGGGAGGAAGAGTCTAAGACCTCACTTCCTACCAAGCAAGTGAGTGAGGGCTTCAGATACTGAGATTCAGATTTTTGTGATTCCTGTGACAGTTTTATTCTAAACTTAAGGCAGTAAGTTGGATCATAAAGATTTCACATATTTTGTTCTAAAATGTTGTGGTATAGGTTTGTTTGTTTGTTTTAAGTCTTAGTTAAAATATTGGCTCAGAGTTTTGCATTTGGGAAGAGAGCCCCCCAAATAATCATGTGACTGATAAAAGCTGTTAGTTTCTAGGTCAGCCCAGAAGGCTTGTGGAGAGAGCAAATAACACATGTGGCTTAAGCCTAAACATAGGCTGCCTGGGTTCAGACAGGAGTCTCCGCATGTCCGGATAATGAGATGGTTAGAGCTGATGAGAGCTTGTTGCCTCAGTGCTCCGAAGATTGTCACGGGGCTGAGCTCATCCTAGGAAAGCAGGATCTGAGGCACAGGAGAGGGTATCAACCTCAGGGGAGGAACAGCAGTAAAAATAGCATGACAGATGTCCTCCAGATTTTCTGCTGTCCCAGCTCTCAGGGACTCATGCCTGGATGGTAGGGAGAGAAGACTGCAAAGAAAAAAGCAGTGCAGAAAGGTACAGAGTAATTTTACTAACATGTCCTTCAGATATTGAAGACAGGGTCTCATAACAGTATAACAAACTTGAGGATGAAGAATTCCTACTCAAGCTGCTGTTGAAGCAGTGTGACCGGGAATCTGGTGGAGTGCACCAGTCTTTACCTCATACTAAGGAGAAGAGGACAAGTGAGGGAGGAGGGCAAAAGTGCGTTGGCAATGCATCTGGCACTTTAGCTGCAAAAGCCCAGCTGACAATTCTACCAGTGAGTAGAGGCACATTAAACAGAACAGGAGAGAGCAGCAGTGATGATGGGAGGATTGCATCCCAGAGCACATGTGATTCCTAGAATGGCTAAGAGAATTTGTGGAGGGGAAGGGAGCACCAGCATTGGTAGAGCCAGAGAAATAGCGATTTTGCACCTGGTTGCTACTCCCCGGACTGCATTTGTTGGAAAGAATAATATCACATTAATAGGGTTCTTTTGAGAATCAAGTAACATAATGTTGATGAAAATACTTCATATAACATTAGAAAAAATGGCTTTATTATAATTACAGACCAGTGTGTCAACACTGGTTGACCAGAAAAAAAACCTAATAATTCATTTTTTGGTGCTTCTCAGTGCGAAAACGATGCTTCAAATAATAGCTCACAACTGGTTATTCAATGTGGATTTCTTGATTTGTTCTCAATGAAAGCATTTGAAAAATCTAAAAGCCATTGTTTTTTAAGTCACTTAAATAGCATTTTTTTTGTCTCATTGTTTTCGTAGGTTAATTTTGATTTTCCAGAGAATTTTTAAAAAATTGCACAGTCTAGCTTGAAACTGGCTCACTCAATAGCTTTTGAATTTAATCAGTGAAATTTCATTTTGCAATTGAAGTAAGGAGAAATTAAAATTGCATTTCCAATACTAATATCATTCCATTATGAAATCATAAATTGAAGGATGATAATAGCATAAGAAAAACCAAAGTCCTCTTTCTTCCTACCAATTATTTCTGAGCCACCTGAAGTCACAAGTTCCCCTACAAAGCTTTTTCAATTTTTTCAACTAATAATAATTTGGTCCCTCCTGATATCTATATTATTTTCTGTGAAGACAATTCATTTTGAACCTCTATTATTTCCATACTAGAGGCCCAGTGCATGAATTCATGCATGGGTGTGGTCTGGCTGGCCCTGCCCTAATCAAGGTGGATTGGTACTGAGCCTGTTGGTAGGAGGAGATGGCAGAAGGCCATCAGGGCTGTGCCAGCTGGGGGCAGGGGCCGCAGGTGATTGGCCAGCAGGCCCCATCCCTGATGGGGGTGAGAGGCCAATTGGAGGCAAGGCTAGCCATGGGCCTGCCGGCCCCTCTCCCAAATGGGGTGATGGGTGCCAATTGAGGGCCAGAAGCCTGGGGGAAGGCCATGGGTGATTGGTTGGGTGATGTGAATCCAATAATTGGGATTGGGGGGCTGATCTGGGGTGGGGCCAGGTGGTGGGAGAGGCTGCGAAAAGTTGGCCAGTTAGCATGGCTTAAGCTACATAGGTAGAGCAACCTGGGGTGGGGGAGCTGTGGACCTATCATGGTGGGGCTGGTGATCAGAGATGGGCTGGCTGGGGGAATGGGGATCAGGGAGGGTGTCTGGAAAGCTGGCCCCACCCTTGATTGGGATAGGAGAGTCCCCTCCCGGCAGGGGGGAGGGGCCATGAGGTTGGCCAGCTCGCCCCACACCCTGATCAGGCCACTTTGCTGGACACCGTGGGTGTCATAACAATTGATCGTTAGGGTCATTATGGCATTATAGTTGATGGCTTTTTGTATAGAGAGATTAGTAGTTAGTATATACACTATATTTTTATAATATTCTCTCATTTTTTTCTATGTCAGTCTTGAATTCCCATCAAGTTTTTGAATATAGGGCCCTGTCTTATACTTCAAATGGGTAATTTGCCATTCCTTGGTGGTCAGTCTGCATTGATGTAATTTAAATATTTGGTTGTTTAATTTAGAACACCCTTCAAACCTGACTGGTTTGGCTCGGTGGATAGAGCATCGGCCTGTGGACTAAGGGGTCCTAGGTTTGATTCCAATCAAGGACATGTACCTTGGTTTTGGGCACATCCCCAGTAGGGGGTGTGTAGGAGGCAGCTGATCAATGTTTCTCTCTCATCAATGTTTCTAACTCTATCCCTCTCCCTTCCTCTCTGTAAAAAATCAATAAAAATATATTTTTTTAAAAAATCACCCTCCAGTCTGAGCTGGATTGGCTCAGTGGACAGAGTGTTGGCCTGTGGCCCAAAGAGTCTTGGGTTCGATTCCAGTCAAGGGCAGGCACATACCATGATTTAGGCTTTTCCCTGGCCCAGGCCCTGGTCAGGGCACGTGCAGGAGAAAACCAATTGATGTGTCTCTTTCACATCGATGTTTCTTTCTATATTTCCCTCTTTCTTCCATTCTCTCTAAAAATCAATGGGAAAAATATCCTCGGATGAGGATTTAAAAATAAAAACACACAAAAAACACCCTCCAATTTACAAGTGACAAGGCAGTGACCGTGAGTGACAGATTGCCCCAGGAGCAGTTAAACAGAATGGCTGGGAATCTATCCCCTCAGCTGCCCTGCCATATAGCAGCGTGAAGTGGGTTTGTCCCTGCCGTGCTCTTTGTGTCCCTTCTTCATTTGAAACCTGTTTTTGCTGGTGATAAAAGTATGTCAGAATTGAGACAGATATTTTCTTATTTTTTTAAAATAAAAAACAGTAACAGTGTCATGCTCCTCATTATTTACCTGGAGTCAGGTTCAGTAACTGACAATGGCATGTATTCACTGAATGCTTCATTAAATGAATGTATAAATGGAAGAATGAATGGATGATAAGAAAACTTGGTCTACAAACCCGTAACAGGGGTGAATTTTCTCCACCTATCCTACGTTAAACAGAATGAAATTGGCTTCATGTCATATTATGTGATTGCTATCATGTTAGTTTGGTAGATGATGCTTTATTTTTAAGCTAACCTTAAAAGTATTCATCTCTGCATAGGTTTAAGAATCTGAATACGCTCAGGGGATGGGGCTGAAATTAAATGGAACTTGGTTTCTCAAAGCCAAATTTCTGTGTGAACAAAGAAACTGTTCTTTTCATTGGAATGATTTCACAACATAATCAGTTTTACTACAAGAGACCTTTTTAAATCTTAAATGAGACTTAACTTTATTGTCAACAGCAATCACTGAGGTGTAGCCAAGTGATCAAACTTGAAATGGAAACCAGAGGCAGCTTACCATGTCATGTGTTTTGCTGGTCACAGATTAACCAGCAATGTTGTATTATGCATGATCAAAGGGCGGCACATCTGCACCAAGCTACTTTATGACCCGCACGCTGGTGAACCAGAAGACTGGGCAGCTACTTGGAGCTCTTCTAGGCTGATTCAATGATCCTGCAAGCTCCCCCCCACCCTCACTGAATGCCTGGTGTCCACCATGAAAGTTTGATTTCTGTGTGAAAGCACTGTTGTGAAAATATACAATGCAAATATAAGTTGAGGCCATGTGATTGCACAAAACTCACTGTATTATTTTGCCCACAAAACGACTGTTATTACCTAGCAGAGCAGGATCCTTACAGTGTGGGACAGGGTTCCAAGAGTGGAAGCAGGAATCAAGGCCAGGAAAAGAGTAAGTAGGTCTAGAAAATGGCTTGAGAATTTGAGGCCCAAACCAATGGAGGGGTGTGAGTACACCAGGGTCCACAATTCTATCGGAAGAATTCCTTTGTCATTGCCATTGCCGTATAACGTAACTGGGTTGTGGAAGTGATATGTATTCATATTCACAGGTTCTGCTGTCATTTAAGGAGAGGGGATTATTCTGGGCATGTCCCCCAGGGGACAGGAACTCGCTTAGAATTCTGCCTACCACAGTATCCTTCCATTATTTAGGGCTTTATAGCCTCTTTCTGGTCTTATTTTCTCCTTCCACAATCAGACACTGTCCCCACAGCCTTCCCTAATGTAACCTAATGTGTATATACAATAGGCTGTTCTCCATTTCTGGATCATTAATCACAGTAAACTGGTTGAGAGTGTGTGTGCCAAAGCTGAACACTTCAGTGTCAAATTCCAGCTCTGCTACCTACCAGAAGATTGGCAACTGCCTCAGTATGTAAATGGAGTGGTTATAGATATAATATTTTAAATACTCATGAGTTGTTTTAAGGATTATGTGATATATTTAAAAGACTTGGCACAATAGTTCTGCAAAAATATTTAAATATTACTATAGTATTTTATAACTAAGTGGTTTTATTCATAAATGTTTTCTTTACATGTGATTCTTGATAAATTCCTAGGCATTCTTCAAATTCCATCCTAACCTTAGTTATGCAAAATGTAACTGTTTGCATAATATTGGGAAGAGTATAGGGAACACTATTTTTCAACTTTTTTGTAAGTCTAAAATTATTTCAAGATAAAAACTCTTTAAAAGTTCTAAATATTATCTCTATTATAAAATGTCCCTCATTATAGAATGAAAAATTTCATAGAACTTTACACATGTTCACATTATACCATAATTATTTGTTTGCATGTCTATCTAAATATAAACTCTATGGAAGGAGAGAGAGACCAAGCTTTATTTAACTTTGTATCTCTAATACACAGTATCACATTTGCTATAGCTTAGAGCATATCCTATATAATAAAGAGGTAATGTGCAAATTGACCATCACTCCAACATACAAGATGGCTGCCCCATGTAGACACAAGATGGCTGGCAGGGGAGGACAGTTAGAGGGGTGACCAGACTGGCAGAGGAGGGCAGTTGGGGGTGACCAGGCCTGCAGAGGAGGGCAGTTGGGGGCAACTAGGCTGGCAGGGGAGGGCAGTTGAGGATGACCAGACCAGTAGGGGAGGGCAGTTAGGGGCAAACAGGCTGGCAGGGGAGTAGTGAGGCATCAATCAGGCTGGCAGGGGAGTGGTTAGGGAGTGATCAGGCTGGCAGGCAGAAGTGGTTAGGGGCAATCAGGCAGGCAGGTAGGCAAGTGGTTAGGAGCCAGCAGTCCTGGATTGTGAGAGGGATCCCAGATTGGAGAGGGTGCAGGCTAGGCTAAGGGACACACACACACACACACACACACACACACCATACATGCATTTCGTGTACTGGGCCTCTAGTATTATATAAATGCTGATTGTTGAATGGGTTTTTATTTATTGTGCATATGAGATTCACTGTGATAAGATGAGATGTGATTACTTGAAATTTTAACTAAAGGGAGGGTCAATGTGCTATAGAACAGTGTTTATAAAGAAGTGTGGTTTTCTAAGCACTCGGTGTTATTAGCCAGAACTGGAAACTTGTTAAAATGCTATTTTTTTTTTGGACCCCATCCTCCAGACCTACTGAATCAGAATTCCTAGGGGTGGGGCTGAGCTCTCCATCTTTAGCCACATTAGTGGAGACCAAGGTAAAAATTATTATACTAAGTATAGATTTGTTAAATGAATCCACAATCTTGTAAGTGCAAATATTTTATTAAAGGGAAATGATAGAGATGAGTTGTCCTTGAGAAACAATTTAATTCCCACTTAACCATTTTTGTAATAATTATTGTAGACTGTATCAGAGATAGGGGCCTATATACTTGTAAACATGAAAAATCTATTGTCTTTGTATTATCCTACTGACATTGTACATTGCATTAATACAGGAAGGTAAACTGCTATTCTTGAAGATAGAATGCTAGTTTCCTGTTTAACATTTGTTACTGTAATCACAACTTTTTTTTAACCATTAATCATAATATTAACATCTGGCCTCAATACAGATGTCTTCAAATAACTATCTATACCTTCCAAGTGCCAGCTGCTGCCATGTGGACCAAGATGCTACTTCTCCAAATTGTCTTTAAGCATCCATTAGGCTTTGAGTATATAGCTTTTACAACCAGTTTATGTTATCAGCAAATATTATGGAGTTGCAGGATTCCATCTAGTAAGTAATTATGATACTGCAATCACACATCTGCAGCTTTATTCTAAAGAACAGCACTACTATTTTGTTGCGATCTTTCTAATTCCTTTAAGAGCAAATGTCTTGAAAAGTCATATGATAATGTATGACTAATCTTACAGAGAGCCCAAATCAGGAAAGGGCCTGCTTCTCAGCTGCAGCAGCTGATCCTTCTCAGCCTCTGTGTCACAAGAAAAATCACTTCCTGTGTACAATATTGAGAGATTCGGGACTGTCCTTTCAGAGATTCGGGACTGTCCTTTCAGAACCCCTCTACCTTTAGATGGCTTTTTCCTTTTTGTGCTAAATAGACCATAATTCACACAACTGTTTAATGAAATTAGTTTCCTGATTCACAGCTGCCTTGAAATTAGGAAGCCCACGTTTAATCCTGCCTGTCAATTACTATCTATGTGTATCTGAGTAACATTCTACTCCAGCTCTCATACTCAACAACGGATCAATAATATCACTCTGTCAGAGTTGCTGTGATAATGAAAGGAGACAGCATACATGAATGTGCATTACAAATGTGAGGAATTGTTTTTATGTTTACAAATCGCAGCCTCACAAAGAGCTGCCACCTTTCCATCATCCTCAGTGAGCCCAATAGTCTGGATGCTCTATGAATGTCCTCAGCAGACTATTCTTGGAAGCTGCATGTATCTTCTCTTCCCTATTTACCATCATCTCTTCCAGGTGGGGAACCCTACAGGGGAATAGCTATCAGCTTTTATTCCAAGGCAAATAGCTTTGGCAACAGTGGGAATATCCTAAATTGCAAATAGGAGTAAGAATCAAACATGTTAGTAATATAGTCTTGGTGTTGCTTATAATAAGAAATAGATTCCAAAACTCTGTGGACTTAAAACTAGATGATTGGCTCTAAAGTTGAGGAAGGAAACAGAGTCAAGGATCACGCTAAGGTCCCTGCCTCCACTGACTGGGAAGACAACTGCTGTGTAAAGACACACAGGGTCTGCAGCCAGGAGCCCTCGCTCTTAGAGTGTGAATGAATGGATCTGTGCCAAAAAGCAGAAAGGTATCATTTGCACGTCATAAGGCTCCTCACTGTTCCCAATCCTGTTCAGTTATTTTATTTTCAACATCTTATTGGTGTTCTTAGTCAACTTTGGAGAAAAACTGAGATGAAGAAAGAAATGTTAGATGACAGAATCAGAGCTTGTTAAATCCTTCCTAAGCTAAATGGAACAAGACTGAAATTGAGAAGATACTGGAAACACCTTGCATTTGGAATAAAATATCCACTTACCACTAAAGGATATTGGGGATTTTGGTTTCAGTTTTAGTTGACGACATATTGATTTTTGAGGCAGTTGGGTGATGTGACTGTTTAAAGCAAAAGCTAGACTACATTAGTAATAGATATTGATATCAAGGGCAAAAATGTACTACTCTACTGTAAATAGTCTGACAAATATGGTGTTTGGGATGTAATTATGGGAACATATTGGAAGCAGGCCATTGACAAATTGGATTACATGCAGGGGACCAGAATGGAGACATATCTGGAAGTTATTTAATAGGAAAAAGACTGCAAAAGAATAGTGAGCCCATAAAATTGGAAAGAGCATATGTGACAAAGGTTGTGTGGAAGATACTGTATGTGCCACCCAAATTCTCCTATTAAGATCAAGGCCCTCGTTCCCTCAGCTGCTGGGAAGTTGCTCCCCACACCCCACCCCAACTTCACCTCTCAGAACTGCCTTCTGCCCAAAGTAGCTGCCTCTTCTAAGATTCCACCTGCTCCTCCATGGCAGTCCTATCCAGTGACTAGGCTGTGTGTGAGAATCCAAAAGCTCAGCCCTGGTGCCTTGTGCAGGATAACTCTAAAGAGCCACTCCTGCTTCAGAGCTCCCTGTGCCATCAGCTGAGTCCTCTGTGGCAGCTGCACCTACTCTGCTCAGTCCTGCCTCCCTCCCTTTCTCCACCAAGCCTGCATGGGAATCTCTCTTCAGTCCATTTCCCAGGGAATCCTACCTGCAACAGCTGATATTACAAAGACTGGGAAATGATACATTATTCAATAAACAATGCTGGAAGAATTGATTATCTATATGGAAAGAGAAAATGAAGCGGGAGTTACCTTGTGCCATGCACAAAATCTATTTCAGGTGGATTTAGAACTGAAATATGGAAAGCAAAACTTTGCAGCTTTTTGTAGAAAAATATGTAAGTCTTAGGAAAGCATTCCTTTTTAAAAAAAAGATATTTTTATTGATTTCAGCGAGGAAGGGAGAGGGAGAGAGAGGGAGATAGAAACATCAATGATGAGAGAGAATCATTGACTGACTGCCTCCAGCATGCCCCACATTTGGGATCAAGCCCCCAACCTGGACATGTGCCCTGACCAGGAATCAAACCATGACCTCCTGATTCAATGTGCAACACCAGCCGAGCAGGAAAAGGTTTCTTAAAAGCACAAACCATAAAGAAGATTATCGGTGAATTTGTCTATCTATCCTATCTAATAAAAGAGTAATATGCAAATTGACCGTGCCTCTGCTATACCCACAAGCCACGCCCACAAACCAATCAGGAGCAATATGCAAATAAACCCAACCAAAATGGCTGTGGCCACTGAGAGCAGAAGGGAAGCTTAGGATTCCCCAACATTGGCTGGGCAGAGCCTGGTGATCAGAGCGAGCTGGGGGTCCCCTGCCCAGGGCCTGAGCCTTGGAGCCTTGGCCAGAGGCTTGCGGCCTTGTCTGGGGGTGGAGCCCAGTGATCAGAGTGAGCTGGGGATCCTCTCTTCCCAGGGCCTGAGGCTTTAGGCCTTGGCAGGGGTGGAGCAGGAGATCAGAGGAGATAGGTGTGAACTATAGAGGAAACACCTTTTCTGACCACCATTGGCTAAGCTCCCTGTATGCCACTGATAATATTCTTAGTAACTTGGGTATAAGAATCTGCAAAAGTAATCTAGGGTTTTTCCACCACACTCCTGGAGAAAAAAATGAAGGTCCACTGCTGGAGGGCAAAGAAATGTCATATCCTGCCCTAGCCAGTTTGGCTCAGTGGATAATGCCTAGGTTTGCCAACTGCAGGGTCCAGGTTAGATTCTGATCAAGGGCATGTACCTAGGTTGCAGGCTCCTCCCTGGCTAGGGCCCAAGTCAGGGCTCATGCAGGAGGCAACCAATCAAAGTGTTCCTCTCACTTTGATGTTTCTCTCCATCTTTCTCTTTCTCTTCCACACTCTCTAAAAAGCAATGGAAACATATCCTCAGGTAAGGATAAAAAAGAAAAGAAAAGAAAAGAAATGTCATATCCTATTAAAGACATCTTGAAAATGCCTAAAGAAAGTTGTCATTTTTTCATGGTGAAGGGACTGGATTCCATGTTGATGAAAACACCTTGGTGGCTGCAGTGACTGGCAGTGAATGCAGCAGTGGGGTGATGGGGCTGGTGCCTTTCCCTGATTAGCCCGGTAGCCTCCTGCAAAGGGAGGCCAGACTTCGGCTTAGGGGAGCAGGCCTAAGCCACCAATATGTGAGAGGGGGCAGGCTGAGCTGAGGGAACCCCCCCACTCAGTGCACAAATGTTGTGCACTGGGCCCCTAGTATATATATAAAAACCTAAGTGACCATCACAACTGAACGGATGCTGAACAGGCTGCATGGGTCAACTAGGCCAGCAGGAGGGTTAGTGAGGGGTGACCATATGACCAAGCAGCAGGCTGCATGGTGCAACCAGACCGACAGGGGGTTAGTGAGGAGTGACCAAACAACTGAGCAACAGGCTGCATGGGGCTACCAAGCCCACAGGTGGGGTGACCAGTCTGGCAGGGGGAGCACTATGGGGCCACCAGGATAACGGGGGGGAGGGCAGTAGGGGACAACCAGGCTGGCAGCGGGGGGGGGGGGGGAGGGGGGCAGGTGGGGCTGACCAGGCCAGCAAGTGGGGCAGTTAAGTGCAATCAGGCATGCAGGCAGGTGAGCAGTTAGGAGCCAGTGGTCCCAGATTGTGAGAGGGATGTCCGACTGCCAGTTTAGGTCAGACCCCTAAACCGGCAGTCAGACATCCCCTAAAGGATCCTGGGTTGCAGAGGGTGCAGGCTGGGGTGAGGGGACCCCTGTGCATGAATTTCACGCACTGGGCCTCTAGTATTAAAATAATATAAAATTAAAATTAAGTAAATTTAAACTTATTTAACTGTCACAAATGATATCATTTTTAAAAGTAATAAGAAAAGCAGGGAGAAGATATTTGCAGCACCTATGGCCAACAAAGAATTAGTATCCAAAATATATGAAGAATTTGTACAAATTAATAAATAAAAGGCAAACTACCTAGGAGGACAAAATGGGGTAGATGATAAATAGTCACTTCACTTAAGAGAAAGTCTGAATTATGAGGATATGACTGCTTACTCTCACAGCAATTAGGAAAATAAAAAATAAATAAGATCCTATTTCACACATACCAGATTGTAAAAAATGATTTTAAATGTATTGTATAATACCTTTTCTTCTTTTTCTTTCCTTTCTTTCTTTGCTTCTGTGCCTTTCACATGCCATTTCCATGGTAAACTACTCATCCATGAAGACAGCGCAAATGTTATCTTTTCCATTAATCTTCCAGGTTAGAGTTCGTGCTTCTTCCATTTAAAACACTTGGCATTGACATGTTTACAGGCAAGTCTCTGACACTAATTAGATCATGAGCCTCTCGATGGCAGGAATCATAAAATGTTTGTGTGCCTCTGGCATTTGTCAGACTGTACAGTGCTTGACTAGTTGGTATGTATTCAGTGGGTGAATGGACTAGTTCCAGTGCTTCTTCCATAAGATCAGACCTCTTTAAAAGAGGGGTTGCCGCCCGGGCTGGTTCAGCTCAGTAGATAGAGTGTCAGTCTGCAGACTGAAGGGTCCCGGGTTCAATTCTGGTCAAGGGCAGGAGGTAGCCGACCAATGAGTCTCTCTCGTCATTGATGTGTCTATCTCTCCATCCATTTCCCTTCCTCTCTAAAATTAACAAAAACATATTAAGAAACAACAAATAAAAATAAACAGGAGCTGCAAGTCAAATGCTTTGTCCTGCTTGCTTTGTTTTCTTTTTGATCTAACCACTAAAATTAGTTCAAGATCAGCTTTAATTCTTTTTTTGACCTTAAAGAAATTAATTCTCTGGGCTTCAAATTTTTTCTTTAAAAAAATTTGTCCTTTAAAATAATTTTTTCAATTAAAGTTTACATTCAATATTATTTTATATTAGTTGCAGGTGTGCTGCATAGTGGTTATTCAATCATATACTTTACAAAGTGTTCCCCCTGATATTCCTCGTATCCACCCGGCACCATAATATTATTAAATTCTAATTTTAAAAAGAGTGTTTAATACTCATTACTATAGTGGAGTATATTATTTGATTGGTTCTCACCCTTAGTTTAAAGAGGTGAAGCAGATAAGCTGGCTTTTTTCACCATGGGTGGACAGCGCATAGGGACAAAAATAAGTGTTATTTTTCCTTAGCATGCATTGCTTTTCTTCCAGGTGTATTGCTGCTTAGAGGTACTATCAGGATTTATTTTTAATCCTGAAAAAAATGAAAAGGATACTTTGCTTAGAGAGATGAAATATGTTGACATGTTTCAATGTATATAATTATATCCCTCAGGAAAGTTAAGTCTTTGGAGACATTGACCTTCAAGGCATCTGAAAAAGTTTTAAATTTCCTTTTTAAAAGCCAGCAGATAGCTGTTGTACAAACTCCACACGGGAGAATATAATTTAGTTTATATTTGTCACCTCTTACAGTGATTATAAAATACTAAAGTTGGGAGGGGTCCTTCGGCCCAGTGCCTTCATGGTACAGGTAATGGAAATGAGATTCCATCTTAAGCACTATAACTGTTTAGTGATAGAGCACTTCAGATCTTCTAAGTTCAATTATGCTTATTTCCTTTTCTTCATATCCTGTTCCCATCACCAATTTGAGGTAACAAGAAACTTATTTGGATTTTCAATGACTTTGAGTTAAAGTAGCTACTTAAGTATTTACTTTGGAGCCCTGGAAATTTCCCCAATAAGCAATTGCTTGGTGGCCTTTGTACCATTAATAATTTTCATTAGCACCTAAACTCAAGGGAATAAAGCAACTCCATTTAAAGCAATATAATTATTTAGACTCATGTTCAATATGTTGTAAAAGGTGAAAGCTTGTAAAATAAGTTAAATTTTCACTTGATCATTAATTAAGTAAATTGTGATATTCTGTTAAATGTAATACTCTTAAATGGTAATCGAAATAAAGTAGGTAATATATCTGTATTTTCATTTGCTCATTGGTAAAATAAATAAATTAGAATAAATCTCTGAAGACAATCTATCTTTGAGAACCTTTCACATCTAAATATTTTGATTCTGTGATTGTAATAGCGGAGTCATCTAGACTTGGTTTGGCTTGCAAAGTTAGCTGATGCTTGGTGTTGCCTAATGAAGGTTTTCTTCATTATTGTTTTTGAAGAGTGATTATCACTGAAATGCTGTCTTGTCTTTCTGAAAGCCCCCTAGGAATCTCATTCACTAGTCTCCATATATGTGTTTCTGTCCTTCATTTACTTGGTATGACTGTGATTTATTGAAACTAAATAAATTACAGTTTTCAAACCCCATGGCTTTTCTGCACTTGGTTGGATGGATTTAAGGTTTTTAAGGTGGCATTATGGAAGAACATAGCTATATATATCTGAATTCTGCTGCTATGGTCTAATCCCAGTTACACAACCTCTCTTAATCTCAGTTTTCTCTTTCCTACTTTGTAAGTAACAAAATGTACTGCATAGCATTCTTATGAAGAGTAATTAAGATGCCAAGCACAGTGTCAGGCATCCTGTGAGCAATCCTGTCACTAGAGTGCATCAAATGGACTGTGATTATAAAATACTAAAGTTGAGAGGGATCCTTTGGTATGCGTAATGAAAATGAGATTCCATCCAAAGTGCTTTACCTGTTTAGTGATAAAATACTACAGATATTCTGACTGCCAGTACAATTGTTCTTTTTGGTGCTGACACCCACTTTTCCTATTGATCTAACTGAAGCTTTAAGTGCTTTGCTGTTACTATCCTGCATTAAGTGTTTTTAAAAACTTACTTTTTAGTTGTTGATTTACAATGGTCATAATATTATGTGCTGGTGAAGATGGGAGTAATTGTTTCTGATTTCCATCACAAATTTTTCACTTTCCTTTCCCACCATTCTGCTCTGTGGAAATAGCATAGCAAAAAGATTGCTGGATTTCTGAAAAAGTGTTCAGTAGAAACCAAAGGGTAGATTCTCTAGAAGCTGGAATCAGTAGACTGTGAATTTCTTTCATAGAGGGCTAGGTTTTGTTCATGTTTGCATTTCCAGAACCTAGTTGGTAAAAATAGATTTGGTAATGAACATTTTATAGAGCTTATGTGTGTGTGTGTGTGGTGGTGGGGGGGGGGGGGGGTTGGAAAAACCTCCTTCCAAATTCTAATGATAAATATTTGGCACTTCAGCAATTTCATAACTTAAACCATAGTCCATGTCCTGAATAATGTTTCAACACATAAAAAACCTTAATTATTGCAACTGAGATTTTTTTTCTTGTTGTCAATCTTTATCCAAGGATATTTTTTCCAGTGATTTTTAGATAGAGTGGAAGGAGAAGGAGGAGGGAGAGAGAGACAGAGAAAGAGAAAGAGGAGGAGGAGGAAGAGGAGGAGGAGGAAGAGGAGGAGGAGGAGGAGGAGGAAGAGGAGGAGGAGGAGGAAGAGGAGGAGGAGGAGAAGGAGGAGGAGGAGAAGGAGGAGGAGAGAAGAAATGAAAGAAGGTAGGGAGGGAGGGAAAGGAAGGAAAAGGGAAGAAAGGAAAGGAAGGAAGGAAGGAAGGAAAGAAGGAAGGAGGGAGGGAGGGAGGGAAGGAAGGAAGGAAGGAAGGAAGGGAAGGAGGGAGGGAAAGAAGAAAAGAAAAGGAAGGAAGAGGAAAGAAGGAAGGAAGGAAGGAAGGAAGGAAGGAAGGAAGGAAGAAAGGAAGAAAGAAAGAAAGAAAGAAAGAAAGAAAGAAAGAAAGAAAGAAAGAAGCAAAGAAGGAAAGAAAGAAAGACACGAGAGACACTTATTGATTGGTTAACTCCTGCATGAGCCCCGACTCCTGCATACCCTTGACTGGGGTGGGGGTGGGGTCAAACCCTCTACCCTTCAATGTGTGGCCCATCCTCTATCCACTAAGCCATGCTGGCAGAGCTCAAACAAGGTTTTGATGCCTAGGACAATAAAACTAGAATAAACAGTATCTCTTTTAAAGAATGCTCCTTTAACAAGGATATGTCTAGTGTGTTATGCATTATACCATGTTTTTATAAAATGAGTAATAAGAATACAAAAAGTGTTAACAAAATAATTTTCCCAGCAGTACTTTTTATTGCTTTAACACATAAGATTTTGTCTTGCTGAAGCATTTTATTCCTGCCCATGAAAATGCGTATCCTGGTCATGGTGCATGCCTGGGTTTGGGGCTCAGTCCCCAGCAGGAGGCGTACAGGAGGCAGCCAATCAATGATTCTCTCTCAACATTGATGTTTTCTCTCTCTTTTCCGTTACTGTCTGAAATTAATAAAATGTTATAATAAATAAAATAAAATATAGATCCTTTATTTAAAATAAAATAAAAAGTTTTTGATTAATGCCCTCCTGGTTCTCATAATTGATTATTACAACTCACAGTTATTTTTAAAAAATAACTGCAAAATATTTTTACAGTGTACAAAATTTATTTATCTCTGTTTGCATGTCCCAGTGTTTCCTATTCCTCCATTTCAACAGAAGAGATTAGCCAGATCTGTTCATCATTAATCAAGTGACTGCCAGAATGCAGCTCTTTTCCCTCCCTTGCCGAGGCATGAAATTCTAGAAACACCAACAAGTAGGTTTATAAAATAGACTGAATGAGACTTGGGAAGTAACATTTATTATAGTGTGCCCTACTGTGCTAGGATAATTAGATGGAAATTTCACTTAACCCTTAGTCTGTACTTTTCACACCATCTCATGTCTGTGTGTGTATAAGAAAAGAGATGGCCCTGGCGGGTAGCCCAGTTGGTTAGAACATCATCCCGATAAACCAGAGCTGGGGGGTGGTGGGGGTCAGGGTGCATACAAGAATCAACCAGTGCATGCATAAATAAGTGGAAGAGCAAATCTATGTTCATTCTATATCTATCTATCTATCTATCTATCTATCTATCTATCTATCTATCATCTATCTATCATCTATCTAGTTATCTGTCTTATCATCTATCTCCCTCCCTTCATCTCTCTCTCTAATGGCAATCAATAAATGAAAAAAATGTTTAAAGAAAATATGTGAGATTTGCTTAAGGAGAGCCTTGGTACTGTATAATTTTTGTTTTGTCTTTGCCTTCTGCATTTTTATCCTTTGATTTTTTTTAAAAAAATTACTCAGTTAGATAAGTGTTCTTTTATGACTGCGAAAGTCATTTTGCCAATATAAACGATTTTGATAAAAGTCTAATCTGCCAAAATGACTCAAAATGCCATCCATGCTTTTTTAATGTTTAGGAATCAGTTTGTTTTCGAGAAGAATTCTGTTTGCTGGCTTATTTTGATCACTTTCCTCCATTAGATCACATTTCATCCCCAACAGCTCGCTCTGTTTGTCCTCTGCTCACCATCGGGACACCACCCACCTGGGGACTTGTGCTGGTTGGAGAGGCAGGCTCCTGCTTGGCATAAACCAGAGGACATTTCTGTTGGGATCTGAGCAGCTTAGAGGTGGGTGTTGAGACAGTAGTAGTTACAAAATAGTAGCCTTGGTGGTTTAAATCAGTATCCTCATTAGATTGCAGGCATTTCATGGAATGCATGCTAACTTGTATAGGGTTTTATAACATTTGTGTTGAGTGTGTAAACTGACCAGTGTGGCCAAGAACTGGGTCCCAGGGTGTGTGACTTACTGAGGGATCTGAGAAATTGTGGGGGTTTTTTCTTAGAAAAAAGGGGGATCCATAACCTTTCAAGTGAGAAATATATGCTTTAGTATAAAGGTCATAGATTATTTTTAAATGCTTTTAAAAATAGGTAAGGTAGTGTTTTTATTTTTTATTTTATTTTATTTTATTGAGTCTCCTCTGTCTGTCACCTTTCTTCCTGTGCTTGTTTCAGTAATTTCTGCAGATGCTGAATGGAAACCCTGCCAAGGTTTTGTACTAGCTCCTCCTTTCTCTTTCTGTTTGAATCTGGATTTTCTCTTGATCATCAACATTTTGGAGACTAATTTTTTTATTTTTTAAGGTATTACATGTGTACATATCTTCCCATTAAGGTAGTGTTTTTAAATGTATGTTCCAGATATACAAAAATGTGTGTTTCAGATCTGAGTTTAAAATTTAAATCTTGAGCCCAGGCCAGGTAGTTCAGTTGGTTAAAACATCGTCCCAATATGCCAGTCAGGCCACATGCTATTGGGTACACTTTTGTGGCCTCTGGGTTGTAACATTAGGCCATACCATCCCTTGGTGTTCCTTTATGCCCTGATAGCTCAGCTGCCCGCCAGATCATGTTCCAGAGATTCTTCACTCTCCCGAAGGTCCTTGTAGTTCCCCACAGTCATGCATTTCTCCCACACTTAGGCCAGAGGCTGTCTCTGTGGCCCCCTGCCTTATATGAAAGAACTTGAAACCATGTCAGATTGGGATACAGATATGTTTAGGATGTAGAGGGAGCTGTGGGGTCTTTGAAGGATACCTGATAATAGTTTGTGGGTTCAGGAGCCCTAATTCATAGCTGTCAGACTTCAACAACCCTGTTGGTTAGAATAATCAAAGCTGTGTGCCTCGTTGGACAGACAGCAATGGTGTCCTCACTGCTAGGTGGAGTCAGGTTATCTAGTCAACCATGAAAATGAAGAATTGCTTGGTTAATTCAAGCCCCTGTGTGTCCATGTTAAAGGGTTAGACAAGAGGAGGGCAGCATCTCTCTGGGGGAGTTTCTGGAGGATACATCAGGCTGGTCTTGGGGAGGGGACAAAAAAGGAGAAGATGATGGGAATATAGGAACAGGTGAGTGTAGAGAATACACATCCCATTGGCAAGAGGAAGGGAAAATGAAACAGGAGGAAGCTCTCGGGGATGAAGAACAACAGCTGCAGGATCCATTGGCAGGAGATGGTGATATATCCTCTCCCTGTGCCTCTTTAGATTACCTGATAGAAATGTAATTCCCACAAGTGCAGGCAATCAGTGATCGTGTTCCCACTGACAGACAATTCCTGGAGGCCTCTTCCAGTAAAGGCATTTGCTTATTTTCTCTTCTCATGTTCCTTCATCCCTTTCATTTTCCTGCACTGACTTTGACCCTGCTTGTGCCCTAGACAGGGTGTGTCTATGGACATTGGACAAAATATAATAGTAACAACAGCAGCAACTGTTGTTTATTGAACACTTGTGTACCAGGTACTGAATTGAACACTTGATAAATATTATATTTAGTTTGAACCATAATCTATACAATAGCTATTACCCCATTTTACAGATAAAAGAACAAAGAGAATGAGATAAGTTGTCTGGGTCACTCAGCTAGTAAGTGGCAGACTTAGAGTTCAACCCAGGGTTGACTGACTACCACTGTTATCCCTCATCTCTCTGCCTTATCACTGTACTTCTTCCACGGTGACAGGGGCTGGAGAGAAAGCCTGGAACCAGAGCATCAGGGCAGTGCATTGAGAGGGCCACACAGTGGAGGCTACTGGAAGAGGCTGCAGTACCTAGGGTTCCCTTAGTTTCCCTAAGGCCTAATATCACATAGAAAAGCTATGCCCAGTATAAAGAAATGTGCGAGACTTTGACATAGCTTTGTTGAAAGGAAATATATTGTTCGCTTTTAGTAGGAAATTTAATTTCTTGAGTGGAATATGAGCAAGACTCAAAATCTTTCCCTGGGAGGGACATTTACTTGGTGACATCATTAAACAGCCTTTATTGACCAGTTGTGTCATGCTGACTCTTTGGAGATTACATGGGTTCACAATCAGGTAGGTTTCTTTTTTTCCCAAGGAATCTGTAGCTACCCTTCTCACTTAAGATAGGCAGAGAGAAAGGAGACACAATTCCAGAATGCTTAAAAAATCCATACCCTGTAGCCCCTACCTCTCAGAAGAGGCAGATGTGGAAGAGCAGCTGCCTGCAGAGTGGTGGTGGTAGTGAAGGTCTCACTGGATCAGGGGACGGGGAAGGCAAGGGGTGTGTCGGCTAAAGAAAGCTGTGGGTAAGAACCCCCACTGCAGTGATATTTGTGGGGACACACTGTTGCTTACCTAGAACTTCCACATACCTCATCATCAGATCTACACAGAAACCCCCATTGGATGAGTGGGTATATTTCTGCCTGCTTTTTAAAAATCATGTCTTTGGTTTATGCCTTACCTTGTTCCTGAAAGGATTTAAGAAATTTGCATACAATAAAGGAGATAAAATGCTTTAAAAAAAAAAGTTAAGAATTAGAGAAAAAACATCCTTTTGATAGGGTTATATTGACCTTCTTAAATTTTGTATCCAAAACACTCTGGAACCCTTAATACCACCCTTGCTCCATTTTCAAGAAGAACATATATTATTCATCAATGAAATCCCTTGCTTAGACACTTTCATCCAGAAATCTTATCATATAAAGTTTGGATGCAGCAGTTTAAAAGCTATTCCATAGGCAGAAGTGGGTACTTACTTTCTATTTCTATTGGAAATTGTTCCCAAATACTTCCATCTCTCTTTATGATTATGCTTCTGTTCTTGTCTATATGGGTATACAGTATATGTGCATAAAATGCTTATTTTTCACAATATCCCAAGAGATTTAAGCCTCTTCAATGCAATGTACTTTCTGTGTGATTCCTCACCTGCCTGTCCCAGCCTGTCTCAACCTGAATGAGGGTGGAAGTAAGATTCAGAGAGCGTAACCTGCTAAAGTAAATAGCAGAGAGATGATGTCGAATCACTGTCCTTGGTTCCATCACTTTGCCATGTCCCCTGTGGCCATGGAACCATCTTCTCTGAACTGTAACAGCAAGCACAGCCCTGTCACTGTGGTGATGTGTGTTTACCTCTGCGAGGCACTCAAAAATCATTCATTCACTCAACAGTATTTGTTGACTACCTATCATGTTATTCATCACTGTTCTAGATATAGTGGGCTCAGTAGTGGACAAAACAAACCAATTATTAATTAATTAATAAGCTAATTCCTGTCCTCATGGAGCTCACTTTGTGGACCAAAATAAAATCAGTCATTTCTATACTGTGTTAGCCGGAGATATGTGTAATGGAGAGAAACAAGGCAAAAAACAGGATACTGTTCCATAGCTTTATGGAAGCTTTGTATTGGTACATAATGCATAGTAATGGTTCTACCCAGTTTTAAATAATATATTTTAAGAATATTGCACAACCTAACTGATTCCAACAGTATTCCATGGGGAGTCACTTCTTACATGGGCCTTGCCAGCTACACTTTGGTTTCTCTAGCTTCAACCCTGCCAAGAGGCCTCCTGTTCCCCAGGGGATGGCTTTGCTCATGTTTCAGAGGACAGTGCATTCTTGTGTCAGGTGTGAAAGGGATCTTTCCTCCTGGATGCCAGTGGGAAGCAGCAGCAGGGAAGGCCGGCTGACAGAGCCAACATTCTCCTTGCTAACTGGGTTAGTCTGTGCTCTGGCTTATCTCAGTGTGAGATCTTCCTACCCTTGTTCAGTTTGTACCAACATTTGACAGCAATATTTTCTCTATTTTTCAGAATGCATTTTTACAAAAGAGGACTTAAGACAGGGGATGAGATTCTAAAGACTCAAATCTTTACACTGCCCTTTTGGAACAAAAAAATATGTAGAGAAACTTCTGGAACAAAGTCCTCAAATAGCTGTGTATATAACATCTAAAGTGCTTATTGGTCTTGGTGGGTTCAGGTCAAACAGAACATCATTTGAATGTTAACACTTTCAAAAAATTTTCTTGCGGGGCCAGAAAGGGGGTGGGGATATTGGAAGATAATTTGAAGGGAGAAACTCAATAAACAAAATATTTTAAATGTATAGGCTGCCTTAAATTTAGCTGCAAAACATTATGACTTGGATGTATTTGCATTTATTTATTTATTTATTTATTTATTTATTTATTTAATAAAAAGTGAGATAGCTGAATGGCAGAGAGGTTAAGCAAGTCTTACAGGATCATAGTTTTCTTTAACCTTTCAGTGTCCTTCCACTTGACCTTGTGACTGCCAGTCCTATAGTTGGTGATGAAGTTCTCCCAATCCCCTGCTGTGTCCCCTTTTGTCTGCAGCCGATCCAGACTCCAAGGTAGTAGCAGCCAGATGCAAGGTGGATGGTGTTGCATTTCTAGAATCTGTTTTGACAGTGCATTTCCATGGCAAGCACACTCTTTTTTATAGATTTCTGTTTATTGGGCTTTTTGGGGTGAGGTGGGCTGGACCTGATAGTTCAATGACTCTTCCCCTTTGCTTCCAGAGCCATCCTTAGGCCATTGGAAAATAACTATGCCATTGTTTTATTTTGTCTCTTCTTTTAAACTTTATGTCAATTGCTACAGCCTAATTTAAAATTAGTGGAATTAATTATCTAATTTGGTAGTTAATTCTACTAGTTCTACTTACTATTTCATAGAAAGAAGTGGTTTCCTGGCTGTTCTTTAATGTGGCTTACAGAAGCTATTGATGTTAGGAACTTAGACTAATATCTTGTCTATTATTCAGGTTGGAAATAAGTGTGCATATTTGTGTCCTTTTTAACTTCATGCAAATAATTTGAATTATGTACTCTTAGTTATATTATAAACAAGTAGAAAGGTCAGTGTATTAACTTGTCCCTGTGGCTTTAATGCTTTTATCATTGAAGAAAGCATTAATACTCAGAGTTATCATTAATCATGATTGTAGGAACTTACCGTAGGGATTGAGAAGGTACAGTCTTTCTACCAAGAAGATCATCTAGCTTGATCCATATTACTAACACAGAGTTCTGGAGATGAACAGACTTTCCTAAGGTCAAGCAGCTGGTTGGTTCTAGAACCAGGATTAGGAAAAGGTCTTCGGATTTCCAGTTAATGCACTTTCCTCTGAGCGCTGTGATCCTGATGGCACTTGTTTGCCTGCTCACTCACAACTATGCTCCTATGCTGAGAGGCCCCCTTAGAGATCATCTGTTCTCTTTCACTTCATAGATGAGAACGGGGAAACCCAGATAGTAAATGATCTCGTCCAGCCTCACAGAGGTTGTAGGTACTAGACATGGAAGTAGAAACCAGGTCCTCTGACTCCAACCCAGTGCTTTTTAACTTCTTCATAGATGGCTGTGCCTTAGAGGGATTTTCATCTCAGAACCAGAAACTCCCATGAACTCAGTCAGTGCTCTCTTCTTGTGAGTAGAAGGACATGGTTCCACATGGTGGAGCTTGACATGAGAGGCAGAGAGATGCAGGGCTCGACCTCCAATTCCCTTTGAGTCTGTTGATTCCTGGAACATCTGTAAGTCTCTGCTTTCTCATGGACAGGGCAAGGATAGTGACTCAGATGTTTCTTCCTGTTGGGGAATTCTGTGGTCCTCCAGCCCTGTATGTTTCTTTGTGTTTGTCCAGTAGAGGGGGGTGTGTGCTCACAGATCAACAGACCCCCGGGCTCCTCTTCCAAGTTGGATGGGTTATTGTGGAGGAACCTGGAGGTTGTAATGAAAGAGATGCAAATCTGGGCATGACAGCACTTGAGAGGAGCTGGAGACTCTGGTGGAGAGTTCAAAGGGCTGTGCTCCTTGGAATCAGCAGAGGAGATTAAAGGTATTCCTGAGAAACAGATCACCAGGGTCCCAGAAATTCTTTTCAGGTTAATGCCTGACCAAGAAGAATGACAGGCTAAAAAGCTGCAGGTTTGAATGTTTCTATTGCAGTTTTTCCCCTCTGCTCTTAGGAGTGGTGAGTAATATGCATAATGTCATGCCAGTCCTGGTCTGGGGCTCCTTTTCCAAAGACGTAGGGTGGGTTACATTGGGAAGAAATATAATGTCTCCTCTTGACACCAGTGGCACACAGGTAGCTTTTTCATACCTGAGACCTATGTGCCGAGGCCGGGCAAAAGACCAGCTGATTCTTCCATCTTTAGTTAAAGTGATAGACCACAGTGCATGAAGACAGAGTCTCAAGAAAGAAATGTGATGTCCATTTCTCCTGTACAAAGCATGGAAGAGCAGGAAGGAGAAGTATTAATAGAGTCCTCACTGGAGATGCTGAAGCTGGAGAGGAGTTTTCGGGAAGTGTTGTCTTACTGAACACATTCAATTACTATCAGAATCCAGAAAAGCATTTACAGCCAGGAAAGAAGGAGAAAGGAACACAGGGGAAAGGGGACAAGTTTGGTATTAGAGTTAGTGGTATGGTTGAAAAAAGAAAAAGAAAATTCTTGATCTTCTTCTGTCCCAGTTGTGGAAAGTATTTGAGGCCCCTTGCCTAACTGGTTTGAACAATTGCTTTAAGTGGAATAGGTCATTTCAGGGCACTTCCTAGAGTGGCCTTATCTCTGTTTTCTTTTTTGTAGAGAGGGTATAGGCAAGCGTGGGAAAATCTTGTTAACATACTACATCTGGTCAGTGGCTTTCTCCTGAGGTCTGAAGGAGCTTTTCTCAATCTACTTAAATAATATTTAGTGGCTGGGAGAGGTGTTTCTGTCACTTGAGGCTGGATTACCCGTAGAGGGCATTTACCTAGTAAATGTTAACTGCATTTCCCCCAATTTTCCATTGCTCTGATCGATATTCTGATGGTCTTTTTCACTCAGCTCCCCAACCCCTTTCCTCTGAAAGCTGTCAGTCCATTTTCTAACTGTTAATAATTTTTTGAGAGAGAGTAAAGGAGGGAGGGAGGGAGGGAGAGAGGGAGAGAGAGAAAGAAAGAAAGAAACATACATCAGTGTGTGAGAGAAACATCAATTGGTTGACCTGGAATTGGACACAACCTTGTGGTGTATGGGGATGATTGTTCCAATGAACTGAGCCACCCTAGCTTGCTTATTTTTTATTTTTCCAAAAACTATGGAACACTTCATGAATTTGTGTGTCACCTTTGCACAAGGGTCATGCTAATCTATGTATGGTTCCAATTTTTATGGTATACTAGAGGCCTGGTGCTCAGATTTGTGCACCAGTGGGGTCCCTCATCCTGACCTGTGGGGATCAGGCCAAAACTGGCTCTCTGACATCCCCCACAGGGTCCTGGATTGCAAGAGGGTGGTTCTCAGGTGACGCACCCCAAAATCGGGCTCCCTCCTCTCTGGTTCTGGGTGTATCACCTGAGAACTGTAGCTGCCAAGTCACCACAGTTCCTGCATTGAGCATCTGCACCCTGGTGGTATCTGCACATCATAGCTACCAGTTGGATGGGTGGACGATTGGACGATTTCTTAGGTTTTTATATATGTAGATGTGCTGCTGAGATGAGCATCTGATCACCTATTTAAAGGCCCCTTCTCTAAATAAAGTCATATTCTGAAGTCCTAGGGGTTAGAGAAACATACAGATTTGGGGGGAACATAGTTTAGTCTATAATATTACTTCTTACATATTTTTATTGTGAAATATTTGACATGCTTGTCTATGAACAAGAGATAATATTTACATTCTGGCATGCTACTTTCTGGATGATAGCCAGTTCCTTTCTGGCCACAGGTATGAATGATGGAGGCAGTCTGGTATCTTACAAGATGTTCCAGACTTTGACTCTGAGCCCTCAGTCTATATCCTGGCTCTGCCAGTTTCCACTCATGTGATCTTAACCACCCCCAGCGTCATTTCCTCTTCTGTACAATTGGGATAATAATTAGGTGAGATCGTGTGGGTGTCTCCCATAATGTGTTCTCTGAAGTACACATCAGAAAATGCCAGTTTAACCTGCCAATGGAAAGGTATGTTAGAAATAAGTATTTCAAGTTAGTGATAAGGGCCCGGCGGGAGTGGCTCAGTGGTTGTGTTGACCTATGAACCGGGAGGAAATAGTTTGATTCCCTGTCAGGGCACATGCTTGGGTTTCGAGCTCAATTCCCAGTGTTGGGCATGCAGGAGGATGCCAATCGATGATTCTCTCTCATCATTGATGTTTCTATCTCCCTCTCCCTTTCCTTCCTCTCTAAAATAAATAAAAATATATATTTTTAAAAGTGAGTAATGAGGGATGGCTTAAGTACTGAAAAAGCTCTAAAAGTTACTGAGTTTTATACATTTTAAAAAATAATCTTAATATTATTATTTATACAGACTGCTACCTCAGCTTCAGGTTTATTTCAGCTCAGTGAAGATTGATGGTTTACCAACCTTTTTTCATTGAAAATTTAAGGTTTGATATATTAAAGTATCCTATCTAATAAAAGGGTAATATGCAAATTGACAGTACCTCTGTCACACCCATCAGCCATGCCCACCAGCCAATCAGAAGCAAATATGCAAATAAACCCTTACCAAGATGGCTGTTGGCCATAGAGAGCAGGAGGGAGGTTTGGGTTTCCCCAGCAATGGAGGAAGCCAAGCTTTCCGTCTGCCCTTGACGGGATCGGGCCTAAAGAGGCATTTGTATATCTCTCAAGGGGTCCCAGATTGGAGAGGGTGCAGGCTGGGCTGAGAGACACTCCACCCCCTCCCCCGTGCATGAATTTTGTGCACTGGGCCTCTAGTTTGTATATAAAGCACTTTTTTATAACCTAAAGTTTTGAGATTTCACTGAGTTTTTTTCAATTCTTGTTCCCAAATTCTGATAGCTAATCACATTATGGGGTTGCCTGATTGCTGTTCTCACTGAGTTGTGTTATTTTATTTCAGCTTTAAAATATGTCTTTACATAATCTTGATGTCTCAGTGTAGTGACAGTGGTAACTTCTGTGAGACATGTCATAAATGGGCCTGGAAACATCATAGGAATATCACGACATGGAGAGAGCATTCACTGGTGAACAAATGCAGGTTATGGGAGCACAGAGAGTGGTGTTAAATCTTTAAGATCCTTCAGGAATCCAAAGCCTTTTTCTGAGCTTGTTAGAAATTACAGCCTTTGGTGATCCACAAATCTGCTTTCTATTCTCTTTTTCCAGGGCAAGTTGTTTGCTTTCTCTGTTTCTCCATCCTACTTCTGCTAGGCATCTCTCCTGCTCCCACCACCATGCTCTCCTCTTCCTTCCTTTGGCCTCATTCCCAGTTTCTGTTTCAACAAGCCTGCAGCCTGCATACCTCTCGCACAGAGTGTCTGGGCATCTGCCTTGATCTGCTTTTCTGTCTAATTCATTTACATCTTCAATCTCTCTCCTTCCCCCCTCTCTCTTTTCTTTTTTATTCTTTTAAATACACACACACACACACACACACACACACACACACACACACAATTTCAAAGAGGAAGAGAGAGAAACAGAGAGATGGAAACATCAATGATGAGAGAGAGTCAGTGATGCCTTCTGCATGCCCCCTCCTGGGGATCAAACCTGCAACCCAGGCATGTGCCCTGGCTGGGAATCAAACCATGACCTTCTGGTTCATGATGCTCAACTAGTGAACCACACTGGCCAGGCATCTTTCCCTTATCTTGTTGCTGCCTCTTACAATTCTCCATCCAAATCCTCTTTTAGCATGGACAGAGACATGACATCCTGCAGAGGTATATCCACTGTCTCATCCTGTTATCCTTCAGGAAGACTTAGGAATAGGATCTTGGATTTGTTGCACCTACTTCTCCACAGACACTGTGGCATTGGTGTCCTCATAAGTATCACTACAATGAAACCTGCCTGAAATCATATCCCGGGCACAGCACAACCTATACCCGAGAAGGGAGCTCTACAGCTCCAGAGGGGAGCTCAAACAGGGGAGCTTTGGTTGGGATGGAGCTGAGTTTGATTTGGAAACATATTTATTTCAACTTTTATCCTGGTTGAGTAGCTTTAGTACACGTACAAATTTAACTTCTATTTTATAAGGTATACCAGTGTTTGAAATATATTTCTTCGATTTAACAAAGACAGCTATACTTGGATTTCATTTAGTAAGTAATAGGGATTGTTTTATTGACAGTTAGATCTTAATTCACTTATTGACTCAACTTGTTGGTTATTCTTGTCTATCCCTCGAGACTGGGGTTAAATGACGGTCCATGTAAGGACAGAACAGAGTTGGTTAAAAGGTCTTAGGTCCAGGTTGAAACTAGAGGAGCATTAACCATGGCATTACTGAAAATTAATGGATATCTGTGGTTGAGTTATGATGATTCAGCCTACTGTTGATTCAATTGGAGACCACAGTCCCAAAGAAAAACAAGTCCAGCCTGACTCCCCTCTGTTGGAGGGAATGTAAGATGTGACATCTCCTCCTTGCTCATTGTGGACAGGACTGTGTCTTATTTGCCTCTCTCCTCCCAGCTCCTAATGCCGTTTGCAACATGCATTATGCAGTTTTCTCAAAATCCCACATGTAACCATGCATTATAACCTATCTACAGAGTGCACCAGCCACAATTTTTCTTTGTCAGAAAAACCACTGCCTTTAATCAAGATGAAGCATTTATCACACTTTGTAGTTACTCAGCTAGTTTTCTTATGGGTATCAGTTTTCCTTTCCAGTCTTTTGGAGCCAGAGGACTCACCAGGAAGGCAGATCCAGAGGAGTTCAGGTTTCATGGCCCTGCAAATTGGTAGTTACAGCCATTTGTCTTCTTTCCTTCCCCTGGTCTCTGCTCCAACCTGCCTGCAGCCTACGCTGCTGCTTTATTGCTTTCTCTTTGCATCCGCAGAGCTGACTCCATTCTGGGAACGCTGCCAGGACATACAGCTCTCCCTTTTCAGCCAGTTTCCTGCCACTTCCCTTTATCTCTCTGACCTACTGAAGAATGAGCAGAAGCACAAGAACCCTCAGCTACATCCTTCATCTGTGGGACTTTTCAAATGAGTTTTGGAGGCTGATAAATGATAACCTTAAATATTTATATACATAAAAGCCTAAGCGACCTTTATGACTGAATGAGCCGAATGACTGCTATGACACGCACTGACCACTAGGGGGAAGATGCTTAATGTAGGAACTGACCCATAGTGGTCAGTGAGCTCCCACAGCCAACCTCCCACAGCCCCTCCCCCCAGCTGGCCATTCCCGCTCCCCCACTATTGCCCCCCCATCACCCTGATGGGGGATGGGGCCATTCAGCCAACCTCCCTCGGTCCCTCCCTATTAGGCTGAGGGACTCCACCCATGCACGAATTCATGCACCTGGCCTCTAGTAAGTAATATAAGTACTCAGTGGATAGTAAGAATAGATGTAGAGTTGACCTACTTGAAAAAATATTGGATGTTGTAGGCATTGGCTCTTCACCACTTGTACTAACCTTTCTTTCTGGCTTTATCTCACTCTGCTTTCTTGCACAGACTCTGTATCTCAAGACTCCATATGATTTATGAACACTCCATGATGCTCTGTTGGACCACCTTCCCACAGTGCCCTTCTCCTTCCTCTCATCCCTCTCTTGCCATCTGAGGCCATTCCCCTCCCCCTATCCTGCCTCCTTCATGGTGTTACTTCTGTCACTCCACTCATCTCTTCTTCCTCTCAATCTGAAACTCTGTATTTCATCACATGGTGCTTGATCACAACTGTGTTTCTAATGAGGGTGGACACCCCAGGTGACCAGGGATAAACTCCTTTTACTCAGCAGCGGTGGCATCTGCAACTGCCAAAGGGGGACATTTAGACAGTACTTCATCATTTGCGAAGCCCTTTCATCTGTGTTGTCTGGTTCTCGAAACTTCATTGTAGGGGGTGGGTGTTATTATTATTATCTCCTATATGGATCTTTAGCCCCAGCCTAGTGACTTATTGTAAAGAAGAGCTTTTAATCATGGATTATGAAAGAGATAATTTTTAGAAAGAAATTTGGCATTTTAAAATGGGATGTAAATAAGCAATCAATCCTACTTAGGAAGTTAAAAATTTAGATATTTAATATTAATGAAACACTTGCTTGATAAACTCACATAAAGAGAAAAACACTCCAGTTACTACAACTGTGGGAGCTTCTAGGAAATTTTCTCCATACAAAGTTAGTCATTTAATGAGCCCTATTCTTATTTTTTAAAGTATAATTTAGATATTCAGATTTAAGAGCATTTGTTTAAACACCAAACATTACTAATTTATGATCTTCCATAGATATTTCCTTTAAATAACTATTTACAGGTATTGTTTTACCATCTTGGCATTTACGACCCAGGAATAGTATAACTTTTCATTTAGAACTAATCCTTAAGACTGGATTTTAAAAAAATTACTTTCCCAGATGATAATTCTATCTAATAAAAGAGTAATATGCAAATTGACCATACCTCCAATCAAGCCACGCCCACAGCCATGCCCACCAGCCAATCAGGAGCAAATTATGCAAATAAACCCCAACCAAGATGACTGCCGCCTCTGAGAGCAGAAGGGAGGCTTGGGTTTCCCTGGCAATGGAGGAAGCCAAGCTTTTGCCTGTCATTGCAGGCCTAGGCTTCCACTCAATGCTACAAAGTTTCAATTATAGAAGATACATATCCCAACAGAAATGGTGGCAGCCACCCAAGCTAGACAGAGAAGAGGCTAGGGTTGCCTGGGTGATGCAGGAAGCCAAACTTCTGCAGCCCTAGCCTAGGCCTCCACTCTAGGCTACAAAGTTTCAAACAGAAATGGCTGTCACCACAGAGTGAGCAGAAGGCTTGGCTCAGTTCCAGGCTACAAAGTTTCAATTGCAGAACATAAATTAATCCCAGATCCCAGGGCCTCCGCTTGGGTCACTGGGAGGCATGGCCAGCCTGCAAACCACCATAGGCCCCTCGCCCAGGCTGCCCCACACTCCAAGAGAACCCCCACCCTGATCTAAGACATCCTTCAGGACAAACCAGCCAGCCCCCATCCATGCACCAGGCATCTATCCTATCTAATAAAAGAGTAATTTGCAGATTGACCATCACTCCAATACACAAGAGGGCTGCCCCCAGGTGGTCAAAGATCCTGCCCCCATGTGAATACAAGATGGCCACCACAAAATGGCCAGCAGGGGAGGACAGTGGGTGGTTCCAGGCCTGCAAGGGAGGGCAGTTGTGAGCGATCAGGCCCACAGAGGAGGGTAGTTGGGAGGGACCAGACCTGCAAGGGAGGGCAGTTGGGGGTGATCAAGCCAGGAGGGGAGGGTAGTTAGGGGTGACCAGGCCGACAGAGGAGGGAAGTTGGGGGCAAACAGGCTGGCAGGGGAGCCAGTCAGACATTAATTAGGCTGGCAGGGTAATGGTTAGCGGGTGGTCAGGCTGGCAGGCAGAAGCGGTTAGGGGCAATCAGGGAGGAAGGCAGGTGAGCAGTTTGGAGCTAGCAGTCATGGATTGTGAGAGGGATGTCCTACTGCCCACTTAGGCCCAATCCTACTGGGTATAGTAGGACATCCCTCGAGGGGTCTCAGAATGGAGAGGGTGCAGGCTGGGCTGAGGGACATTCCCCACCCCCATGTGCGAATTTTGTGCACCAGGCCTCTAGCAGCTAATAATTACTTACAGCTTACTGTGTGTCAGATGCTCTCTGTGTATTATCTGTAAGCCCTTCAAGAGTGTTTGAGAAAGGTTATAATTGCCTCCATTTCTAGATGACAAAAACTAACCTGAGTGCACACAGCTAGTAAATTTTTGATCAGGGATTCAAACTCTGCTTTCTACTGTATCATATGATCTCCCCCCTAAATATAATCTTCTTGTATGAATTTATGCTATTTTAGAAAGAGAGGTGATACAGATAAACTTAGTTCCTTTAAATTATCTCAGAATTCCTTGATAGGGTAGCAGTGGTATATTGCAGGATGTAACCTCCTTGAACTGCTTCTGACTTCAGTAGATGAAAGTGGCATACAGTAACTTCAACATTTGTCCTTGTGCCAAGCAAGGCTCCATGGTTTGTTTCTCTTCCCAAATAAAGAAAAATTGTAAGTAATAAAAATTAAGCTCACTTTTGCCCCTTTCCCCCATCTCATATTAAATTGATCTTATTCAAAGAATATAATAAGGGGGAAACAGAATGCTGTTGAGTATAGTATTTGATTTGTGGATATTACTTTTTCTCCCTCCAAACCTGTGGATCTGTTGCTGAAAATGAAATAAGCCATCCTAGATTTGTCTTCAGAACACAGATTAGATGAAACAAAACAGATGCTGTAAGATTGAAGCAATGTTTATATGTCTTGTTGGTGAAGACCAAGTGCTATTTTAAACTCTAGTGATTCTCAACCTGGGGCCACACATTAAGATCACTTGGAAACTTGAAAGAAATCCTCATACTCAGTCCCAGGGAGGGAGTCAATAGGCCCTCTCCTGATAAGTAATAGGGTCACCGAAAGCAGGGTCATCGAAAGCATTACTGGTAAAGAAGAAAACTGACAGGGTGGGTGAAACATACAGAGGGGCTCCCTCATTGGTCAGAAGCTATAATAACACAGAGAAATTATAACAGCACTAATGGCCCAGTGCACAAAATTCGTGCATGGGGGTGGGGAGGGGTGTATGTCCCTTAGCCTGGCCTGCATCCTCTCTAATCTAGGACCCCTGTGGGATCCGACCTAAACTGGCAGTCGGACAACCCCCTCGCAATCCAGGACTACTGGCTCCTAACTGCTCACCTGCCTGCCTGCTTGATCTCCCCTAACCACTCTGCCTGCTGGCCTGCTTGCCACCAACTACACCATCCTGCCAACCTGATCACCCCCAACTGCCCTCCCCTCCTGACCTGATCACCCATAACTGCCTCTGCCTTGGCCCCACCACCATGGCTTTGTCTGGAAGGACATCTGGAATGTCTCATGATCTAATTAGCATATTACCCTCTTATGAATATAGATAAGATATGACATACTACCATAACTATAACATATCTATCAATATTACCTGTGAGAATATATACTTCATGAGATAGGAAGGCATCTAATACATTATATTGTATATGTGATAAGTAGTAGGAAATACAGTATTTGTAGCAATAATATACACCCTGTGACTTCCTTTCCTGATCTGGGAATGGTTCCCAGGTCTTTGAACATTTCCTGGCCCCTAATGTATTTTTTTTTTTTTTTGGAATTCATCATAACTTTATTTACTGTTTATTGCACATAATTTGAGGTCTTTAATTTCTAACCACCAAAGATTCAAAGGACTATTTTTCCATGAATTTTAACATTAACTTAGTGAATTCCTGTATCCATGTGTTTTTATTGTAAACATCTGAATTATTCACATTGTCATAGATCCTGAACTCATAAGCATGGACCATGCACAGGCTGAAAGCAAGCCTGGAAGCCACTCTGCAAGCAAACTGATACTCTGTATAAGGAGAAAAGTCATAGCCTAATATTTAATGTCCAACTTTAATTCATATACTATAGGGAACTCAACTGCTTGGTTGGTGATGGGGTTGATTATTGGGAGAGTTATTCTTGAAATAATTAAGGAAAGGGAAGCTCAACTTTCTTCTTGGTTGCTTGCTCCTGCGCAGCACCTTCATCACTTCGGACAGCTTTTCCCTCACCTTCTTCTCAGCTTCTTGGGCCCCGCAGAGCGGTGGAATGGGGGAGCGAAGAAATGGCCGCCCAAGACCACCAGGGCTGCCCGGTACAGGTGGTCCTTTGAGTCCCCGCCCCTCTGCTCTGTGGACCCCACGGAGCAGCACAATGCACGTGAGAGGTGGTTCCTTGGGTCCCCACCCCTCCACTCTATGGACTGCGGAGTAGCAAAATGCACGCACCCCTCTGCTCTGCCACCCCGCGCAGTGGCAGAACACCCACCTGGGACTGCCCCTACGCTCCTCGGGCCCGCCTAGAGACCGCTAATCCCAGGCATCCCCACTGGTCCCTCGGTCCCCACCCCTTCGCTCCACAGCACCACACAGTGACTGAGCAGCCACCTGGGACCACCTCTCCACTCTGTGGGGCCCCCCCCCCCCCCCCAGTGCAGCCGGCAGGGGACGTCAGGGGCTGCTGATGATGCCTGGAACTGGCACACGAAGGACCGCCCTTCGGCCCCAGCACAGCGGCGGAAAGGAAAGGCCAGCCTCCAGCTGCCAGCCTCATTGTGGGGTCTGGGCTGGGGGGCATGCAGGGACCACTGGGCCTCACACAGCTGCGGCCACCAGGCTATCCACAGGGCTCTGGGCTGGGGCATGGACCCAAACTGCCACTTGGCTCACAGCCCTGCCTCACACCTGGCCTCATTACCCAAGGTACCCTGGGTGCTCATTTGCATGTGACTAAGTCACAGTAACTTTAAGGAGGGCCGGCACTTAAGTACCCTGTGGGGAGAGCTTGTAACGTGATGGTTGCTTTCACAGCACTGTGGCCACGCCCCTGCTGGCATCGTCTCCTGTCTGCTGGCCATTGCCTGCTGGCCATGCCCCCTGCCTGCTGGCCATGCCCTGTCTGCTGGCTATGCCCCCTGCTCCTGATTGGCTGGTAGTGTAGTGGAGGTATGGTCAATTTGCATGTTACTCTTTTATTAGATAGGATAACAAGGAGCTAACTGTGTCTCAGAACTTTTTTACAGTAGGCATCAATGTGTTTTCCCACATGGCATCTATTTCCCCTTTGGCTTGTAATAGTACTCCACTTTTCCTTTCAGGAGCCACCTCTCACTTTACATGGTCAGGATGAGTGCCTGGGGAAGGGAAGTGGGGGAGGTGGAGGAAGGTATGAAGGGATAAATGGTGATGGAAGAAGACGACTTGAGAGTTGAACACACAATATAGTGTATGGATCTTGTGTTGTGGAATTGTGCACCTGTATAATTTTGTTAACCAGTGTCATCCCAATAAATTCAATAAAAAAGGAAGAAATAAAAGTTAAGGCTAATCTCCTAGAGATCACGTGACCCAGTCATGTGACTCAGGACCTTAGTTTCTATGATCAGTTCAGGGATGGACACATTTTTCAAGTTATTCTATGAGGAGTGATCTTTGGGTTTTCTTTAGAACAGCTGGGACACTTTGTAACTTATGGTTACTAAGGTAGAAAGGTATAATTCTGAAGCTGTAATAACTATATTAACTCCAAATGAGAAAACAGGATCAAAAGATGCCTTATATCATTTGAGATTATGTATATCATTTGAGTAACTAGAGCCAGCAATGCCTATACCCTGGACTTTTTTATTATATGAGCTAATAAATTCCCTTTTTCTTATGTCAGTTTAGTTATATTTTTATTAAAATATAAATAATTCTAGCTAATTGACTCTCTTCATTGGGTCTAATATGCCAAATGAGAAAGTAATATGTTGTTATTGGATTCATGGAAGGGACATATATTTCTTGGATATGTGAATCTGTGTTAAAGCACACATCTCTTCAAATAGCCCCTTCTATTTTAGTAACAACCCACACCATCTCTCCAGTCCAGATACATGAGATTTCATTTTCCTCTATGGACATTCTTGGTTTTAGGACTAAACAGATCCAGACCTTATTTTTTTTTATCTCTTGAAGATATATTCAATATTTGATATGCTGGGATGCTACTTTGGAGAGCCATTTGCACATACAGTGAGCATTCACTTTGTGTCCTGTATTCATTCATTCACCAAACATTGTACCAAATCTATATCCTAGATAGTGTAGGGGGGCTTGAACATGATGTGAGGGAGTGCTTACCTAATTTAGTGGATCATGAAAAGCCATGGAAGACCTTTGAGCAGAGGAGTGATAGGTCCCCAGTTGTGATTCAGGAAGATTAATCAGACAGTAGAGTGAAGGGCAACAAGAGATTAGAATAAAGAAGGTCAGTTGGTCATGGTTGCAATTGATGAGAACTCAAACAGGGGCTGGGACAAAAAAAAAAGGGTAAATATAAAAAAAAGCACTGGAGGCCCAATGCACAAAATTTGTGCACAGGTAGGGTCCCTCGCAGCTGTCGGCTGCCATCCGGGACCTCACTTCTCCCAGCTGCCTGCCACCGCTGCCAGCTAGGGCCTCCCTTCCTGCAGTTGGCTGGCTGGCACCACCCCTACTCAAACTCCCAGTTGAGGGGACAATTTGCACATTAGGCTTTTATTATGTAGGATTGTACAGATAAATCCACAAAGCTTAATGTTCTGGCACTGAGAGAGAATGGTTCTAGATGGTTCCAAATTTTGAGCTTTACTTGTAAGACTATGGTGATACTTAGTTTCAATGTCTGATACATTGTACATACAAAATAAATATTAGTGTCCTTTATTAAGATTAGATAGTCTGTACTATGCTAATCTTCTAACATCCTCACCTATAAAAAATATAATCAGTTCCCTATTTTTTTAAAATTATATAGTAAGATCGTGGCAGCAATTGGAACAAAGACTCTTATTCTCAGCTCTTTGGAGGAGCATACTTGAAGTAGGACAGGCCAACATGGGTCAATTCAACATTCATGAATTTGACATAGACACAGGGTTTTTCTCTCACATATTGTATGGGTTGTCAGTGGCAATTAGATTCAAACATTGCTGGGTTATTGAGTGGAAGTATTTAGAAGGTGATGTTAGGACATTGGCATGGTTGTTTATCCTATTGTTTTATACAATCAGGAAACCTAGAAGGCAGGCATGAAACTTACTATGGGGGAGTGGGTGGGCCTAATGTGCATAGTCTAAAATCTATATCCTATCTAATAAAAGAGTAATATGCAGATTGACCATCACTCTAACACACAAGATGGCTGCCTCCCAGTGGTCAAAGATCCTGCCCCCATGTGGACACAAGATGGCCACAACAAGATGGCCAGCAGGGGAGGGCAGTTGGAAGGGACCAGGCCTGCAAGGGAGGGCAATTGGGGGTGAACAAGCCTGCAGAGAAGGGCAGTTAGGGGTAACCAAGCCAGTAGAGAAGGGAAGTTGGGGGTGACCAGACCTGCAGGGAAGGGCAGTTGCAGGTGACTAGGCCTGCAGAAAAGGGCAGTTGGGGGTGACTAGGCCTGCAGAGAAGGGCAGTTAGGGGTGACCAGGCCTGCAGAAGAGGGCAGTTAGGGGCAAACAGGCTGGCAGGGGAGCAGTTAGGCATCAATCAGGCTGGCAGGGAAGTGGTTAAGGGGTGATCAGGTTGGCAAGCAGAAGCAGTTAGGTGCAATCAAGAAGGCAGACAAGTGAGCAGTTGGGAGCCAGCAGTCCTGGATTGTGAGAGGGATCCCAGATTGGAGAGGGTGCAGGCTGGGCTGAAGGACAACACCCCCCAACCCCGTGCACGGATTTTGTGCACTGGGCCTCTAGTAATTTTATAAAATCTATTTTGAATTATCTTCCCTTCCCACTATAGCATGTACTTGTTTGGAGAAAAGTGTTACTAAATGGTTTAAAATTTTTATTTCTTTTTTAAGTGTGCAATTACTTGGCTACTTGAGCTTAGAGAACACAGCAATATTTTAAGAAGGGGTAGAAACAAATAGAATTGGAATATGACAAAAATAAATAAGGCTTCTCAGCTTACTCACGTTCTTGGTGAGGGGAGCTAAGGGTATTAAAAATCTTTTAGGCTTCACATGCCCAAGAGCACTGCACTTCATTGTGTTAGCAAGGTATGTATTTTTTGTTGTTGTTTCTCTGTTTGTTAACTACAACAGTTTCCAGGAACCCTTCCCTGCACTTTGGGAGTATTGTTTTTATTGCCTCTTTTCTTTGTCAGTGGCTCTGAATATTCTCTCAGCTCCTTGAAAGCATGAACTGTGTCTTATTTATATTGTTTACTTGCAGTACGTATTTAGCAGGTGAACAAATGAGTTAATTAAAAGGAAAAACAATAATGGTGACTGCCTTAAGTTCTAGATTTTTCATGTTGTGGCTCTACGTCTATTACTTCCTTTTCCTTCAGTTTTTAAAATACAAAGTAAAATGTCAACTATGTGCATTATTTGGAAGTAAGATAATAGACACAGTATATCCATGTGGAAATAATTATGATACTGGGACTAATACCACTGGGCAAGGGAGTAGAACACTCCTTTGGGCTTTCAATTTATAGACAATCCACAGCATTGTAAAGGGCATTGGCATTGGATTGAATGTGACACTGAATCTTCCATTTGGTCTGAGGGTGCAGAGGCACAATGTAATCAGTTATTATGGTGCTCAAATTCAAATTTAGGCATATGATCTAAGTCTTACTTGTACAATACTCTTCCCCCCTCAGGAAAACAAAAACATAGGACCTACCACTCTGTCTTGGTAGAAGTCCAGGAATTAATTTTTTTTGTTGGACTATCTTGGAGAAAATGGGCTGTGAGTCCTACATGGGTGATTATATGTATTGTTTTCTTACAACATCACTAGCTGTCCTTCCATCTATCTCATGGGGAATGTTTTCCAGTTCATATTTTTTTGGGTCATATGGATAAAGCAAAATAGTATTCTGCAGATAAAGCCAAAACTTCTGCCACCTGACTAGTGTGGCTCAGTAGTTGAGCATCAACTCATGAACCAAGAAGTCACCAGTTTGATTCCCTGTTAGAACACATGCCCAGGTTATGAGCTCAATCCCCAGTAAGGGGTGGGGGGTGCTAGAGGCAGCCGGTTGATGTTTCCATCTATCCCTCTCCCTTTCTCTCTCTCTCTAAAAATAATAAAACATATTAACACACACACACACACACACACACACACACACACACACAAAAACAAAAACAACCTGGAGGGTGGGTAAGGGCTGGACAAAGAGGGAGGAAGAGTTGAAATAAGAGACATCTGTAATACTATTAACAATAAAATAAACACACACACAACAATCAATCAATCAATCAAATAAACAAACAAAACCAAGCAGAGATGGGAAGAAAGAGGAAACTAGTTTTCATCGGAGGCTATAGGGTCACAATACCGTCAGCATCTCAGTGTATAGAGCAACAGGTATATTTTCACAAACAAGAGATCAGGATCATTTAAATAATGGAAAGTAGATCCAAAGAAATATTTTAAAAACACATAAGGATATTTACTGCATACAAGGATATTTACTGCATTGTATAAGATGGAAAAAGAAAAGGAATACCCAAATGTCTAGTAAAAGGGGGTTAGGGACAATAAATTTTAATATATTCTTGTACTTATATACACAAAAATTGTATATAGCCTTGACTGGTATGTCTAAATAGTTAGAATATTGGGTCCTGGGTTTGATTCCCAGCCGAGGGCACATACCTGGGTTGCAGGTTCAATCCCCGGCCCTGGTTGGGGCATGTGTTGGAGGCAATCAATTGATGTGTTTCTCACATCGATATTTCTTTCTCTCTTCTCCCTCTTTCCCCCCCTCCCTTCCTCTCTTTCACTCTCTAAAAATCAATGGAAAAAATATCCTCAGATGAGGATTACAGAAGAAAGGGATATGTAGTCACTTAAAAGAATGGTGTACAGATATATGAGCTGACAAAAACTGATGACCAAGGAATATAGGAAAATGAAGACAACCAAAACATTATGCAGAACGGAATGTCTGGCTTCACTGCATGTGTGTATTCATACATCCCCACATATGACAGTGGCAATCTCTGGGAGTGACAACATGAGATTTTAATTATTAGTTCCTACTAAGCAATTATAATTTAAGGAATTCTCTTAGTGGTTTCATTAATAATTTTCCTCATAGTTTATTATCAACTCTATTTGGAACTGTTGATGATCCCCTGTCCAAATACAGATATTTGCAAGGGCATACTAAGAAGTCCACCTAAAACACTGTGTACTTCCATAGTGTTTGAATATCTCACTGTGAACATGCACAGGATGGCCAATGTTGAAAACTTCTTTCTTCCTGGTGCATGAAAAAAGTGCACTGGCTAACCATCCTATTTGGAAGATGGTGGTGGCCTTGGAAAAGAAAATGGAAAGAGGGCAATAAAGTGACTGAAGTGAGCATATCTGCTATCTTCAGCACATGTGCCAGAATTTGCAAACAAAATAATTTCTATTTTCCTTATTTTTATGTTTTTTAAAACCGTAGAACAAAAGAAGTGGAAGCTAATTCTTATTTCAACATGAAGCCCTCCTCTGGTCAATTGGGTATGTCCTTGAAAAGAACGGTCAGAGTCTTGAATCACACTGTCTTCAGCCAGCATTGTGATCTCAAATTGAGTCATGTAATCACTAACCTCTCAGTTTCCCCCACCTGTTCAAATTGATAGTAATGTTCCTTATTATTGCATTCCTGGGTGGTGTGTTATGAAGTTTCATAAGATCATGTTAGCCAAAGGCTTTGAGCTCTTTAGATAAAAGCTCATCAGATATACAGACACAAAGTCTCATTAAGATAATTATACAGTGATTTTTCATAGTTCAGATCTACATCCAAGGCTAAATGTAGTGTTGCAGGTCACTTCATGGAGGCAGGGAAGGAGATTGATTGGCTTTCGAAATCTGGATGAAGTTCCTAACACATTTTGAAGACAGATATAATAGAATCATTTGTTTTTAGAATAGAATAAGGGACAGTTCATAGATGACTTAGTTTTTAGGGATGATTTTTAAAAAATCATAGCTAAAAAGGTTAAAAAAAAGTTAGGTTTCTGTGTTTAATTGAAAACATCTTTTGAAAAGCAATTACTTCCTTTCCCATGAAAGAGGAAGAAAATAAAAAGAAGCTCTTGAAGAATAGTGTTGGTTTTGTCATTAATATGACTGTAAAGTGGTAAAACCTGTCTGGCCCACTGTGCATACGGAAGGTTGACTCATTAATGCTTGGCAGAGTCTCTTCCCAGGTGGCACTGTACCAGTTGCTCCTTCGATGGAGCCAGGGAAGGGCATCCTCCACACGTTCCTTCCTCTCAAGCTGTCCTGAGAACCCATCATGTTTGCCTCAGGCTCCCCACCCTTTGGCACCATGGGTGCGTGCTGCTACTATAACCCAAGACATGGTCAATCAATTTCAGTTCCCAAGATTTGGAAGTGCCGACACAGGAGGCCAGTGGCCCCAGAGGAAGGTAAGCATAAGCCTGTGATCTTGACAGCAGGTGGGGAAAGAAAGGTTTCTTATTAAAGTTGAGATAAATCTCTTCAGATTATCAGAGTTGAAATTCCTCTTTACTTAATAAATGCTTTTAATTTTCTAGAGTTTATGGGCTGAACTATGAAAGAAGAGTTCTTGGTGAAGGTCATTGTTTGGCACAGGACAAGTAGGTTCAGGTGTTCTCCAGTTGTAACCTGCAGGGTTGCTGATCTCAAGTTTTAGAAATCATACTAGCTGAGTATTAATATGCTCATTCAGTTATATTGAACAAAGCTAAGGATTTGTGTATTGATTAATTTGTAAAGGAAGGCCTAGGAAAAATCTTCATTTAGAGAGATTTTCGTCATAAAGACTTTGGAGTGTTACTCTCAACAATAAATATTTTTTTAAAAAGACTTTGGAGTATGAATGCAATTAGTTGTATGTATATGAAGATTTTTTTACAGTTCTTTAAAGATAGGCTGATGTCATAAAAAGCTGTCTCAATATCAAGAAATGTTTAATCCGTATTATTTAGCCAAAGTACATGAAAACACTTTGCATCTGATCTTTAACATGGACATTGTTTAA
The DNA here is from genome assembly GCA_027563665.1 of Antrozous pallidus. Classification (NCBI taxonomy): domain Eukaryota; kingdom Metazoa; phylum Chordata; class Mammalia; order Chiroptera; family Vespertilionidae; genus Antrozous; species Antrozous pallidus. The sequence continues at coordinate 38,361,886 of CM050515.1, forward strand.
ATATGCTCTTTGCTTTTAATATGGACATTATAAAAATGTAAGAGGGAAAGATTTTCTTCTTTCCTATGAGACCAGTCCCTTATTCCTATTAAATACAGTTTTGTGGTTGTGAGGTAGATACTATCTAACTTTATATTCAATTCAGAGAAGTTACCTAGGAAAAATGAGTTATGTAAAATAAATTGATTTTAGCCTTAAGAGAGACATTTATAATTTTTTATTCTTCTCTTTGCTGGTACTTATTAGAAGTAATAATCTTTGTTTCTCTAATCTTTTAGGCAGACTTCTTAGTATGCCCTTGAGAATCTCCATATTTAGAAAGGGGATCATCAAGAGTTCCAAACAGAGTAGAAAGTAAACTATGAGGAAAGTTATTAATAAAGCTAATGAGAAAATTCCATGAGTTATAATTGCTTAGTAGGAACTAGTAATTAAAATAGAAAAGGCTAAAGTTTTGTATGGAGAATATTAGGCAGTGAGTCAAATAATTTTAAGTTTGCAAGCTGTGTTCTGTGACCTAAAAGCATTTCTTAAAGAGATATATATTTGTTCAGAATTCATATGATTTTATCTTGTGACAATCAAAGTTTAAGAAAAAATCTGTTTAAATTTTTAACACATTTATTTTGATTAGGGAAAACAAAGATTTTCTTTCTAGGATCATGAAGGAAGGGATATTTTTTCCCTTCCCTACTACCATCCCATCACCAATAACCTAGACTAGATGAATAATAGGCATTTGAATGCAAATCAGAATTTTATTCCTAGTTCAAACACTAATTTTCTATATGACCCTGAATATGGTTTTGTTTTCTTTTTTAATTGTATTTTTTTATTGATTTCAGAGGGGAAGGAAGAGGGATAGAGAGATAGAAACACCAATGATGAGAGAGAATCATTGATCGGCTGCCTCCTGCACACCCCCTACTGGGGATCGAGCCCACAACCCGGGCAAGTGCCCTTGGCAGAATCGAACCTGGGATCCTGCAGTCTGCAGGCCAACACTCTATCCACTGAGCCAAACCAGCTAGGGCCTGAATATGTTTTATGACCATTATTTGCTTTAGTTCTTCTTATAAGGAGATTAAATGGTCACTTTCTAGCTCATCAAAATGGTACAAAAATGCTGTTTGTAGTATGATGATCTCTACTAGATGTAGGTGAAACCCATTTTAGAAGTTAATATTTACTTATTGGAATCATTTACTTATTTATTAACTTTAATTTGTTATTTTATATATCGATAGATTTTTATCTCAGATGTGAACTTAAATTTATTGAGGTGCAAGGAACAAATAATAAACTCAATTCATATTGAGATTTTCCAACAGCAATTGTTAAGGTTAAATAATGTATTTGGGGGAGAAGATGTTTAATAGCACATCCTAGTTCAATAAGAATACTCCAAGAAATGAATGCATCTTGTCAATCTCATAGACAACCCCTGTATTTCCCAGAATGCCAGTAATCGAAATGCAGCTTCAGTTTTTATAACCTCCAGATTTTAAATTACTCTTACTTACATGCAGGATTTCTGCATTGTCTTCCTTATGGCAGGAAATTACAAATGCTTTTGTTGTTATTGCCAGAAATGAGGGTGTATAGCTTCCAGCAGTGGCAACTGGATTTGTTTTCTTTCTCTTACTTGTGGAGTGGGTGCTGACTGCTGGTGGGAGCTGGTAGAGGGAAGTAAGTTCTTTGCCAACATTCAATAGTTAAAAACATTTTTTCTCTATTAATCATCCAGAAACTCCCCTATGACTACTGGAACAGTCTCAAAATTAGATCTTTTAATTTTTCCTTACACTATACTTTCTCATTCCTCTTGATATATAAGTGATATGCCTGGATATGAGCCTAACTTTAGTTTTAAATAGAATATTTCTAAATCCTTGCAGAATCGTCCATTAGCTCATCTTAAAGGTGGGACATTGATTTTAGTGTCATACTTCATTGGTTGTGGAAAGTAGTATTAATAGTAATAAAAGTGTTAACTATAATTTTTAAATATATTTTTAAAACTTTTTTTGATTTCCGAGAGGGAGAGGGGGAGAGAGAGAGAGAGATACATCAATGATGAGAGTCATTGATTGGCTGCCTCCTGCACTCCCCGCACTGGGAATCGAGCCCACAATCTGGGCATGTGCCCTTGACTGAACAGGACACTTCAGTCCTCAGGCCAGTGCTCTGTCTGTTAGGTCACTGAAGAAGGAATGCACGAGGCCAGAATGGTGGAGGATTACAAATTTATTTGATCATCCGCACACCAGGTGGCTGAGCCTCAGATGGCTCCAGCACCCAGTGACGGGAGTCAGGGATTTTTAAAGGACTTTTGGCAGACTTTTCCTGAGTGGAGAATTCTCTGTGCAGGAGCAGAGGGGAGATATAATGGAATGTGGTCTCAGCAAAAGGAAATGTCCATAGTGAAATGGCCTAAAGGACAGTTCCTAAAGTTGGGGTATCGATTCAATTATTTGATCAGACCTAACAATATCCACTGATCCAAATTGGCTAGGGCTTAACAACAATTTTTGAGTGCTATATAGAATACATTATTTCATCTTGTTTAATCCTCCCAAAATTCTTGGGGCAGAGGGAGGGTTCTATTATCTCCATTTTATAGATGAAGAACTTGCCCAAATATATGGATGGTAATCATGTTTGGGCTTTAATATGAATTCCCCTCCAGTCCTGCTTTTATCACTTGTGGAGTGCTGGTGGGAGCTAGTAGAGGGGAGTAAGTTCTTTGCCAACGTTAAATAGTTAAAAACATTTTTTTCTATATTAATCATCTAGAAACTCCCCTATGACTACTGGAACAGTCTCAAAACTAGATCTTTTAATTTTGCTGGGAGAGGTTGGAATGGAGGGTGAAATAGTGAACAAGAATAATTTAATTGTGGGAGGTTGAATGCAAATCTAAATTTTTCCAAGTTTTGTCATTGAGTGAAGCAAGAAATAATGTGAGCCAAGGATACTTTAAAACAGCAAGAGAGTTTTCTTAACCAGATCCAAAGAAGAGTAACAAAATTTATCTAGGTCTCTATCTCCTTTATAAAATGGCGATAAAGAAGGTCATAAGATGAACCAAAGACCAGAGACATAGCTAAAATTTGGGATCTCCTTCTTAATAGGCCCTTCAGTCCTAGTCTTCATGCGTGTGTGTGTGTGTGTGTGTGTGTGTGTGTGTGTGTGTGTGTGTGTGTTTAAGGTAAAGAGCTACAATCCCCATTCACACTGAGAAAACTCTTACACAGCTAAGAACCACTTGAGAAACATTATTATTGCAAGAGTGTTGGGAACCTTAGTAGAATACTGATGCAACCATGAGTCTGGTGGCAGAGGGTCACAGGTTACTGTGTTGAGGAAAGCCTGTTACCTGAACCTAAGACCTATAAGGTCACCTGACCAGAAAGAGTCAAGAGTTAAGCAGTGATGCAGTAACTAAAAACATGGCAGAAAGCAGTAATACACGAACTAAGAATAGATTTAGGAATTTGAGAGGCAACGAAGAGTAAGGAAGAACAAGTCTAAGGAAACAGGTAAGCTGTTCCAGACAATTACCTGATGCAGATGCAGTCCATAGCTGGATTTCAGGCTTAGTGCATTGTGGCTTGTGGGAGAATAAACCATTTGAATTTAAAAGGCAGAGGCAATGCAGTTAAGACATCAGGTCTCCTCTGATCAAAATATTTTTGTGGCTTGAGGATGAAACTTAGTTACCTTAGCAAAGCTGTACACAAGGGCCTCAGCCACCTGGCCCCCACCCGCCTCTTCCACAGCAGCCCACACTTCAGTCATAGTGAGACATGTGCCATCTGCTGAGTGGTCACATTCTTTTACATGTGCATGTCCTTTCTGGTTTGCCAAGTTACATCTTATTCTCCAAAATATAGGAACTCACCCTAGCCGGTTTGGCTCAGTGGATAGAGCGTCAGCCTGTGGATGTAAGTGTCCCAGGTTTGATTCAGGTCAAGGGCATGTATCTTGGTTGCAGTCTCCTCCCAGGCCTGGACCCTGGTCGGGACACATGCAAAAGGTAAATAATCAATGTGTTGCTCTCACATTGATATTTCTCTCTGTCTTTCCCTCTCTTCCACTCTCTAAAAATCAATGAAAAAATATCCTCATATGAGGATTCAAAATACATATGTATAAACTCATTGTACACACACACAATCTTATTCTTCATGTAACAAGTATTATTTCTTTTGAGAAGTATCCCATTACACACACACACACACACACACACACACACACACACACACACCACTCTCCTTTGGGCTACCTTAGTTCTGCTCTTTATTTCCTTAGTACTCTCATGCCATTCACATTCCAAGGATTTGTTTATTTCTTCATTTTCCCTGTGGGTTACTGGCCTCCGTTAAGGCAAGGGCTTGTCTTAGTTATCTTTGTATTGCATGATTCAGTGCCTGACCTACTTGGTGCTTAATCAGTGTTTTGACTGAATGGATAAGAGGAGTCTTGATAACCTTGTAAATATTATGTGTTAAATCAGTGCTCTGATCATGCGTTGGATTAAAGATGAGCACAGGTCAACTACCTTTCAAGATAACATTCAGTAACCTAGACCCCTAATTTTTCAGTGGTTGGTTGAACAGTAACTATATAAATGTTTGCATCTTTTTAACACAATAGGCAAAATGAAAGAGAAAAAGGAAAGAGATGGTTTCCAAAAGTCAAACACCTTCTACTGATCAGTAAAAGTAGGATCGCTTTCATTCTTTTAATTGCAGGATTTATACGCATTAGGGTTGTGCCTTCATTCAGGCAATGAGAAATACAGACCTTATAGTTTGGGTGAGACATCGCAGCAGCCATTACTTCTTACTGTGTTTAAGAAAGGAGCCTTGTGATCATGTGGCAGGGGAAGGAAATCCTAAGTGCTTCTGTCATGAGGCGAGGAGACTCACGTTTGCGTGGTGTTCTGTGATGTACACAAATAAGCAGCTGAATGATTCAGATGTTGAAGCAACAATGACTTATTCCCGAGAGGGAACAGATGTGCCACAGGCGGGTTTCTGGGAATCCAGTGACAACACATTTACATATTAAACTCTTCTGAAAAATTCTTGGAAAATATTCAGATATTTATGATCTCTCTCTATTTATATTTAGGTATAAATGTTCAGAAAGTAAGAGGCCAATTTTTTTTTATGTCATTGTCCTAAAATTAGACTGTTACAATACTTTCTTCTAGTCCTGGCTGCTCGATTCTTCCCGTTTGGAGAGGCAGGGATCCTGGAGTAATACGCCACAGTCCTGGACTGGGCAGAGGCTGAGGAGCCTCATCCCCACACTTGTAGAGCATTGAGATGAAGAGCAAGCTCCAGCAGTGGTGTCTTTTAGGACCTGCAGATTGAGTTTCTAAACAAAACTATTCCAAGAGCAGGAAGGTAGGAAAGAGGTAGGAAACTAGCCTAGGAAACAATGCATGGAGAGCTGGCCAGGGAGGCGCTTGAGTAGGATTTGGGTTTGTGTGGTGGAGGAGGGAAGATCTTGACCTGGAGCAATTTCTGAGCTAAGGATCCCTCTATCTTGTTTCCCACACTTGTAGATAAAAACATAAATGTGAATAATTAAAGGGACAGTAGGAGCAGTTTTCAGTCAGGGCTTTATTATTAAAGAAAGCTCTGCTTTGAGTTATGGTGGTACTTTAAGGACCTGAACTATAAGGTCTAGAAGGAAACAGGGCTGAAGAAACTGATGTAGCCTAGAACTGGCTCTGAGATGGAATGCCAGAAATCCAACAAGCAGCGAGCAGTGTTCTAACTGATGTTGCATGTCTGCCTGATGGTGACTGGTGGTATTATCCCAGGGGCTCTTGTCTAGAAGGAACAGAGTAGTAGCAGAGGTGAACAGTAGGACCCTTTACCTTGGGGGATGGTGTGGGCTATGGAGGAAGGTACCTGAACATGTGACCCAGGGTGATTTTTCTGTTTTCAGCAGACACCCAGGTATTGACTGGAGCTGGAGGTTGGGGAACAGAGTTGTGCTTCATGGAGGAGCAAACTGTCACTGGGGAAAGTACACTGTATAATTTTGTATACCTATGTTTAAGCTATGTTACTTAACGAAATAATACAGGGTCTCAACAAAAATTGTGTATAGAGAGACTAGAATGAAATTCACTGAAATGTTTATGATAGTCATTCCTGAATATGGCTGCCTGTTTTTCTTTTACTCATAGGTATTTTCTAAATCTTCACCATAAGCAAATTCTACCTTAATAATGAAAAATAAAACAATTAATTGGAAAAAGGGTACATAGGAAGGATCGTAACCAAATTTTTCTGGCTTCACAGTGTTGCTTCATTTTTATTAACTACTAATTAAAGGGATAAGATGCTTAGATAAGTTAAAAACAACAGATGATTCAAAGATTGTGGTGGACCTAAGTCAAAATTCATGGGGATACTCATTTTGTTTAATTCCTGTGTGGAAGTTGATTGAATTCATGTCAAGGAGACAGTTAACCTTTGGGGAAGAATATGTCAGAAAGTGAGTAATTCATTAACAAATGATCACACTGTACACAGGTCAGGCTTTGGGAGTATGATATCCAGGTTACGCCAATAAATGTAGACATTGGAAAAAAATTATTTAACCTTTAAGTACATGTGTCTGGGGGTGTTAAATATTTTTATTGTACTTTGCCTATAAGAACTTTTTCCTCATTCCCTGCAAAATACATATATACATACATACACATATATACATATATACATACATACATACTGGCCTATTGTCAATATACCTAATGCAAATATTCTAGTATCTTTCTACTTTCAACTGATTCTTTGTACATCTGCACTGCTGCGGACAACTATAATGTTAAGGCTAAACCTTTCAAAAATATAAGCACAGTAGCTATAACCCTAGAGATCAGTATACTTCTCTCTCTCCGAATGTCCTTCATTTCTTGCCATCTCTCCACATCTCTTCCTAGCAAAGCACATTCACAGCATCTGTGTGCACACTACTATTACTTAAGTGCTAATTATTATGCTATTCCTATACTTCCAGTTGTGAGCCCTGGGAGAACAAGACAATACCTTGCACTTCTATTGATTGGGCAGCACTTGAAAAACACTAGATAATAAGTATATACCAGAGGTATATGTGCCAGTTATCTTGATGAACTGGGCTCTTTGTAATTACCTTGTTGCCTCTAATGTCATCAGTGTTTTGGTTTTGATTTATCATAGATGTGAAAATAAAAACTGGTGCCTGAAATTTTTCCCCACATGTACCAAATGCTCTTTCATTAGGTATTTCCAGAGAACCTTTGAATGTTATTGGATCTCTGTGCTTACTACTGGTTTAAACAATAATAATTTTTATTTTTTAATTTAAAAGTTTATATAAGAAAACTATTATAAAAAGACAATAATAAAAATGTTCCATAATCCAATCATCTCAACTCTTTTTATAAATAGTGTTTTTACATGACTATTGTCATTTATTTTATACTAGGAGCCCAGTGCACAAATTTGTGCACCTTGAAAGGAACTGTGGGATGCAAGGCTACAGTAATCATAGGAGCAGGTCTCTGCCCATCCTCCGCACTCCCACCTGACCCCTCCCCCCATGGCCTCAGGTCCCTTGTCTGCCAGCAGCAGTGCCCCTGCCACTGCTATTCCCATGTGCTGATGGTGCCGGCCCCATTCGCACCTGCTGACAGTGCAGAACAATTGGGGCCAATGCCAAGAGCGGGTTTGACCTGCTGCTGCTGCTGCTGCCTGATTGCTCTTCAGGAGCAGGAGGAGGTGAAGAAGCCCCGAGGGGTAATTGGGGCTGGCAGGTGCTGGGTGCTGGCAGTGAGTGAGAGCAGTGGCTCCGGCAACAGCAGTGGGTGCAGGCAGGGCTGGTGCTGGCAGCAGATGCAAGCACCAGGTGAAACCATAGCACATGGGAGCAAAGAATTTTCAATAATCACCAGAGGCTAACCCTGATGATAGGGGCCCATGCCCTGCCTTGGTCTGGTGCCCCTGCTTACCTGCTCCACCATCCCAACTCAGCCGAGGGCCCACCATGCTCTGCACATGCCCCCTGGTGGTCAGCACACATCATAGTGACTAATTGTTCAGTTGTTTGGTTGTTCTGCTGTTTGGTCTTTTATTATATAGGATATTATATACTTCTATATTTATCTATGATTATTTCAACTTTTTAATATTTCATTACAATCTTTTTCATTATAGCTTCATAATTTTAAAAAAATTATAATATTTTAGTATGAAGATGAAACATAATACTAAATCCATTCTTAGATATTTAAATTGTTTCCAAGTTAAAATTAATAGAAAATATTGTGGTTAAGATCATTATTTACGTAGCTTTTTGTTTCCATTAATCTATTTTAAAGTAAATTTGTAGAACTATAACTAGTAAAAAGACATGAACATTTTGTTAGTGTCATAGTTCTTTCCAAAAAATTACACTAACATATAATACTACCAATTCATATAAAATGGTTACTCACAGGGTCTTTTTAAAAAAACAACTTGATTGAGATGTAATACGCATGACATATAATGCACCCATTTAAAGCTACAGGGGAAGGCTTGGATGGATGGAAGGCGGACGCGGGGGGAGATCAACTGAAGGACTTGCATGCATGCATAGGAGCATAACCAATGAATGAAAGACACTGGGGCGGGGAGGGGGGAAGGTGGGGATATGTGCTGGGGGGTAGGGGAGGCTGGGGGGAGGATAAGGGGGAGGGGGAAAAGAAAACATGTACTACTATTAATTATAAGTTATACTGCAAAATAATCAATAAAAATATATTTAAAAAAATAAAAAATAAAATACACAATTCAGTGACTTTTAGTAAATTCAACGATATATAACTATCACCACAATCAACTCTAGAACATTTTATTACCTTTGCTGAAAACCCTAAACCCCTTACCAATCACTCACGATTTCTCCAGTCCCCTCCAGCCATAGGTAATTACTAATTCACTTTTGGCCTCTATTTATATAAAATGTTCAGAACATTTTATATAAATGGAATAACTAAATATATGGTCTTCTGTAACTGGCCACTTTGACCTAGCATAATGTTTTCAATATTTATTCTTTTTATTGACAAATAATATTCTACTGTATAGACATATAGCACATTTTGTTTATGTATTCATATGTAGAGGGACATTTGGGATGTTTCTATCCTTTGGTTATTATTAATAAATAGAGGCCCAGTGCACAAAATTTGTGCACTGGAGGTGGGAGGTCCCTCAGCCCAACCTGCCCCCTCTCACATACTGGGAGCTCTCAGGGGATGTGCTACTGATGGCTCACACCCCCCTGGCCTGTCCAAGGTCGAAAGCCTCTGGTGGAGGCTTTCGTCCTTAGACAGGGGACCTCGGCCAGGAAACCCCAGCCAGCTGTCGTCCTGCAATATAGCTGATCGCTGGTTGACTCTGCCCCAGCGCCGACCCAGGCGTGCCCCAAGGCCAGGGTAAAAAGCCTCTTGGCAAAAGGCCTTCCCCCACCCTAGCCTTGGGAACCCAATGGATCGCCCTGCCATGGCTCTGATCCGCTGGTGGGCCCTGCCCCCGCCCTGCCCCAAGCCCAAGCCAAGGCTGGGGGACTGGGGGGGGGGGGGGGGGAAGCCCATTCCCTACCTCTGCGAGGCTCCGGCTGAGGTCTAAGCATTCCAGGCTCAATTCTGGTCAAGGTTTGATCCCCAGTAGGGGTTGTGCAGGAGGCAGCCAATCAGTGATTCTCTCTCATCATTGATGTTTCCTCCAAATTTTATTCAGAATACTCCCACCAGCCAAGTACTGTGTACTTATTTCATTTATTTACTTAACTGATATTTAATGGAAACTTGACATGTTCAGGGACCCTATGAAGGGCTGGAGCTAAAGAGCATGCTGGCTCTGTGCTGTCTTTTTAGAGTAGGGAGCCTACTTTACTGTTTCGTTTCCCACATTGCATGTTCATGTTTTCAAGATTTTATCTTTCTGATTTGATGGGGAAATGTACTTTATTGTTCCTTTAACTTGTACTTGTTTTCTTACTACTAGTGATGTTGAACATTTCTCCATATTCATTGGTCATTTATCTTATTTGCCCTTGGACCATTTAAAGTCTAATATAACATGGAAATTAACATGGATTTGTATGTTTTCCTTTCACAGAGGCCTCACAAATCTTATTTACATCTTAGAATAGTTGGAAATATTTGTTAATTTAATAAAATGTTTTAGTACATTTATTACTAAATCAAGTACACATCTTCATATTTTTTATAAATTATTTTTAATACAAGTTACACTCTATTATTTTAAATTAGTTTCAGATGTACAGCATAAATAATAATAAACTTTACAAAATCTTCCCTCAATATTTCCAGTACCCTTGTGGCACCATACATAGTTATTACAATATTACTGACTATATTTCCTATGCTGTAGTTTACATCCCCATGACTATTTTATAACTACCAATCCGTACTTCCCATTCTCTTCACTTTTTTCACGTAGTCCCCCATTTTTATTTTATTTTTATTTAAATTTTTTATTGTTTAAAGTATTACATATGTCTCCTTTTCCCCCCTTGATCTCTCCCCATCCACTCCCACCTCCAGCACTTGTCTTCACCTCCCTACTCTCTGTGTCCATTGGTTATGCTTATTTGCATGCATACAAGTCCTTTGGTTGATCTCTTACCCCCTCCTCCACTCCACCTTCCCCTGCCTTTCCTTTGAGGTTTGATGGTCTGTTTGATGATTCTCTGTCTCTGGATCTATTTTTGTTCATCAGTTTATGTTGTTCATTATATTCCACAAATGAGTGAGATCATGTGATATTTCTCTTTTTCCGCCTGGCTTATTTCCCATCTTCATTTTAAATGTACTTTCTCTTGAAGCATTTCTTAGACTGAATATGCATCATTCCCTCCTTGAGTTTGGGGTAATAAATGGATTATAAATGGTAATAAACTTATGACAAGTTTGCTAAGTTTGGTTTCTTCCTGGGCATATGTGGATCTTGGCATATTTTCAGTATTAGAATGCCTGTAACTCTTCCCTGTTCTGGACACTGATCGTCTGAAAGATTCATATTAGGAAGCAGAGTGGTAATCAATATTGTAAGCTGAGGTCACTGGCAGGGGCTAAAGACAATAATGTGTGATGTTTAAGATTAATTGCTTTTAAGGTTTTGCCTGGATTTACTAAGACAGGGGAGCTGATTGGGCAAATGATGCCTCTTTGGAGTTTCTTTGAAGTAATCATCTAATGAATCAAGGAAAGGGCAGTTAAATCCCTCTTGGTGAGAACATCAAAAGAGGAATGGGATATAGTTACAAGTCAGGAGCCAAAGGCTATCAGTTGACCTTTCTTAGGTGTAGGGAGGAGAGTATGGATGACTGGGAAGTTTTTGTCATATAGTGACCTTTTCTTTCAATTTTTTCTTTTTCCTCCATCTTCGGTTTTTGTGTCTGTCTGTGCTTAATTATTTAACAGCAGAGTTAGAGAATTAGAAAACAAAAGTCATGTTTTATTAATGACAAAGATTCTTCAAATGTCTTCACATTGTAATCTCATAATTTCATCATTCAATCTGCTTTTTCTTGAAGAATAAGGAAAATAAAATAATCCCATTCTCTTTTAAACTGATGTTTAAATTCATTTTTTTCTCTCCTATGCCATATCTCTTTTCTCTACTTGAGGAAGTTAAACACTATATCGATTATGCACGCCTTCTGGTTATTTCAGCATATCCTTTAGCTTTATGTGGTTATTTTCCCCTCTTCCATCAAAATTATTATTGGAGTTACAAGTATTTGAGTTGTCTGTTTGAGTTTCATATCTCTTCTGTTTTCTTGTTTAGTTGGTGAGGATGCCAATGAGTAAGTCTGCTAGATAGTGAGCAGACAAAAGAAGAATCCAAGAGTTTAGTCAAAGGATGCCAAAATATGGCACATGCACAACCACTCTTTTACTCCTATGTTAGGAAAGGCATTGCTAATCAATTACTGAAATTACTTCCCATTGAGCCTTGAATTCTTGCCAATGTTGCATTCTAGCCATCACTCCCAATAATGTGGCTTCCAAGCTAAAACCTATTTTATTTTCTTAATATAAGATCTACAGAGATGCCTCTGGGATTTCAGGTTTACTGTAATTAAGAAGTGGCCTACATAAAATATCTGAAATATTCTAGCATTTTTCTTCTTTTTCTTAAAAGAGGGACTATCATAACGCCATCTGTATAGAGGAAAACTAATCTGATAATATTCATTGCCATAGTCAACTTTGTCTGAGACTCATTTGTTATATAGTTTCAAGTCATGATAAGAGTTATAGATACAATACTTCAGAGAGAAAATGTTGGCAGATGGGCAGTGACAAGTAGACCTCTTTTGGAAGGGTATTTGAGCAGAAATATCAATTATGCAAAAAAGTCAGTCATGTGATGATCTGGGGGACAGAAATACAGCAGAGGAAACACACATGTCAATGCCACACCGAGAGTAGGTTGGGAAGCCATTTTCATCTGAGGAATAGTGTGATGTTTAAAGGATCCCTTGGTTGCTTTTGGAGACTATTATGAGGGACAAGAGTGAAAGAAAGGAGATGGGCTGGGAGATTATTTCAGTTGCCCAGATGAGAGTAGATAGTGGCTTAGACTGAGTGGTAGCCATATGCCAAGTGGTCAGATTTAGGTTACCATTTAGTGGTAGAATAAACAGGTCTTGTTCATATAATGTATGTGGAATGTAAGAGACAGAAAGGACTCACATTCCACATACATTATATGATTTTTATTTTTTTAAATTTATTTTTATTGTTGATAGTATTACAGATGAAACATATTTTTAATCTTAGAAACTGTGTATATTGATGCCATTTTCTTAAGTAGGAAAGACTGAGAAAGAGCAAGGTTAGGAGGAAAATCTAGGTTAAGAAGGATACATCTGAACCCTGCAGTGAATAGTCAGTGCACATATGAGATAGGAGCAAGAGAGAGGTCTGGCTGGATATACCAATGTGGGAGTCCCTAGTTTCGGTAGTATTAAAACTCTGATACCAAATGAGGTAACCAAGGGAATGAGTGAAGATTAAGAAGAGAAGAGGGATCAGTAAGTACAGTGGTTCTCAACCAGGTTACAGTTGGTAAGGTCGGATTGGGGGGCATTTTTAGTTGTCATAATTGGCTGGGACAGGGGGATGCTACTGGTAGCTAGTGGGTCAAGGCCAAAGATGCTGCTAAACATCCTACAATGCACAGAACATCCTCCCACAACAAAGAATTATCTGACCCTAAATGTCAACAATACTGAGGCTGAAAACCCTGATTTAAAAGTAGAGAGGATGAAGAGGTGACAGGAGAGTGAGTAGTGAACCAAGAGGAAAACTTGGAGAGTGTTAAGGATATGGTTTCTAGAAAGGAATTTCAAGGGGGAAAATGTGTTCAACTCTGATTGATACTACTAAGTTTCATGACATGAAGTCTGAGAATTGACCACTGGTTTGGTAAGATAGAAGCCTTTGGGATGCATCCATAGGATCCAAGATTCCTTTGAAGACTAATAAATTCAAGTGATGAGATTTATACATTTTTTTCTAAAACCAAGTACATATTAAAGAAAGCTACCATCTACCTTTTTTTTTTTTTTTAAAGATTTGATAGATCATTTCTATCATTTACCTGACCCAGATCCAATGGTCCTTTCAGTCCCTTTCAGTATTTTGTTCCCTCTATTTTTTTTTTAACCAAAACAAAAAAATATAGCCTGGCTGCCATGGCTCAGTGGTTGAGCATCGACTTATGAACCAGGAGGTCAAAGTTCAATTCCCGGTCAGGACACGTGCCTAGGTTATGAACCAGATTTCCAGTGGGGGCATACAGGAGGCAGCTAAGCAATGATTCTCTCTTATCATTGATGTTTCTATGTCTCACTCCCTCTCTCTTCCTCTCTGAAATCAATAAAAATATATTTTTTAAAATATAGCATAAATTTAGCATCACTTGGGTCTGATAGCTGTTTATTGACCACTCAGCTCTGAAAAGTCCAGATTGCATTAGAGGCATGGCTGCTCAGAGCCTCTCCTTTGATTCTGGGAGGATTTTCCAGAAAAGGGAGAACATTTAAGGGACAGGCAGCCATTTCAAGAGATACCTTCTAGACCTCACTTCTTTATTCTAAATATTTATTCATCCAAATAGGTCCTCAATAGTTCTGCTCTAGTTCTGCCATGCAGAAACACAACTACTTTTTCCTTAGTAGAAGATGACACAAACTCATACAATTACTGGGTCCAGAAGTGATATTATGGGGACATTGTTCTTTGAGTTCACAGTCACGGGGCAGTGCTCATTCCTCCTCTCTCCCATCACAATCCATTTTAATATTTTGCAATATATGAATCAAATGAATATTTTAATGTAATTAATATAGCGTGGTAATGAGACAAAAAAAGGGATATGAAAACAAAAAGAAAATATAAATAATATTAGGTTTAGCCCAGCTCATGTGGCTCAGTGGTTGAGTGTCAACCTATGAACCAAGAAGTCACAGCTTGATTCCTGGTCAGGGCACCAACCCTGGTTGTTTGCTTAATTCCCAGTAGAAGGCATGCAGGAGGTAGAAGATCAATGATTCTCATCATTGGCATTTCTCTCTCTCCCTCTCCCTTCCTATCCACCTAATCACATGAACTGCATTGGGTCTTTCCCCATATCAAGTTGTCCTTGGCTTTAGCCAGCATTTCAGCTGGTCTGAATCTCTTTGGAGCATGGGAGATCCTTTATTTCTTAGGGATTCTGAACTTTCAGCAGTACAGATTGTATCATGCTATGAAAGTGTTCTGCTAACCTGTTCTTCGGGTTCCTCTCATTGTTCCCCAATAATCCTACTTCTCTTTAATAGGATAAATCATGCTAGCTATTAATCATAACCCCTGACCCTCTTTTATCTGTTCATTTCCTGTCAGGAAAAGCTAAAAATGGCCCAGAGAATGTCTCTAATTCTGGAGGAGGCTCTTGCCTCCTACCCATGTCCAGTGGGAACATACCTTCATTTGGTAATGAAACACCCAGACCACCCACAGCATCGGGCCTAGAATCATTAGAACTAGAATAAAAACATTTGCTATTAACCCCTTGGATATTGGTTCTTTGTATCCAAGTAGTGAGATAGCATCATGTACATTGGTAATTAGGTCAGAGCATGTACTCTGTTTCAAGAGGGTTCCCAGCTTATAAAACGCTGCCTCCCAGGGCAGCTCTACCATCTCTCTGAGAAACAACCCTTGGAGAGGGCCACTCTGCCTTCTGCTTACCACAGAAGCCATCACAACGAAATCTTTCTTTTGCTCTTTGTTTTAATGGTGCAAATATTAGTGTTCAAAATGACATTATTTCAAAAATAGAAATGTTTTTAATTTTTTCTACAAAGAAAATAGCATCAAATCCCTTCAGCAAAGTTTAACACCTTTACTGATTTAATTCAAATTATCCATTTTCTCTCTCTACTATTTTCTTTTTTCAGTTAATGCACTCTATGCTTGCTTTCATGGCAAATTACGGAACTATTTTTAGAATTAAATTAGTTGGAAGACATTGCTATAGTAATAGATATGTATTACAAATTTTCCTAGTAATTATGTTTCCATTTTCTTTAGTTCTCAGTAGCTGGAGTCGGCTTGGATGCAGCTTATGTTTTAATTGTGCTCAATCCTCTAATAAGTACTCTTCCCTAACTTCATACCTCCGTGGCTGTAGCCTTCCCTAGGAATTTTCTACATTTCCACCGTTATCTGGCACTTCCATTCATTAGCAATAAGTCACTATAGTACCCCATACTACTATATTATAAATTATAAATTGTGAAAATTTGATAAGAAAGTCTACTTCCGTCCCTTTTCCTCTTCCAGGGATGGTGACATCAGGTATTCACCATGGTCCAGCGTTTGACATACCGTCAGAGGCTGTCCTACAATACAGCCTCTAACAAAACTAGGCTGTCCTGAACCCTTGGTAATAGAATTGTTTACCTTTACACCAAGAAGGTTGGGAAAGCACCAAAATCTGCATGTGGTGTGTGCCCAGGTCGACTTAGAGGAGTGCGTGCTGTGAGGCCTAAAGTTCTAATGAGGTTGTCTAAAACGAAAAAACACGTCAGCAGGGCCTATGGTGGGTCCATGTGTGCTAAATGTGTCCGTGACAGGATCAAGCGTGCTTTCCTTATTGAGGAGCAGAAAATCGTTGTGAAAGTGTTGAAGGCACAAGCACAGAGTCAGAAAGCTAAATAAATTTAAAAATGAAACTTTTTTGAGTAATAATAAAAAAAGAAAGTCTACTTCCATGTGTGTAAATAAAATGTGAGCCCATAGTAAAAACCTTACTACTAAAATATCTGTCAGCACAATATAATTCATTCTACTTTTCTTTTCTTTTTGTTTTTTTAATTCTTTATTGTTGAAAGAATTACATATATCATCTTTTTCCTCCATTGACTTTTCCCAGCCTGCCTCCACCCCTAGCACAGGTCTTCATCCCCCTACTGTCTGTGTCCATTGGTTATGCTTATATGCATGCAAGACCTTTGGTTGATCTCCTAACTCCCCTACCTCCCCTCCCCTTCACCCACCCGCCCCTTTTTTCTCTATGAGGTTTGACATTCAGTAAGATGATTCTGTGTCTCTGTATCTATTTATCTATTTTTATTCATCAGTTTATGTTGTTCATTATAATCCACAAATGAGTGAGATCATGTAATACTTATCTTTCTCTTATTTTGCTTAGCATAACACTTGCCAGGTCCATTCAAGCTCTTGCCATCTGATTTTCTCTGCTCTTCTGAAGCCTTTATTGACCATCTTGTGTTTGTTTATAATTTCTTAGCAATGATAGATTCAAAAGTTTCTATTCTATTGTTTGATGGAATCATTCCAGAGAAATGTTTTTCATGAAGTTGAATATATTGATAAGTTCTTCTTGGCTGAAAAATATATGATGAGCTCCCGTTTTATTTTTAGTATAGATTTAGCTTACTTTATGGATCAGTTGCTTTGGTGAAAAATTTGCCTATGAGTGAATTTTCTTTTAGTAAATTGATTTTATGTTTGACCATTTTAAGATAGCTGAACAAAAGATTCTGAAATACACTTCCAGGCCAGGTAGCTCAGTTGGTTAGAGTGTTGTCTCCATAGACAAAGGTTGCAGGTTTGATCCCTGGTTAGGACACATACATGAATCAATGAATGCATAAATAAGTAGAGCAACAAATCTCTCTCTCTCTCTCTCTCTCTCTCTCTCTCTCTCTCTCTCTCTCTCTCTCTCTCGTCAATAAGTAAAAATTTGAAGAAAAAAAAACACATTGAATCCTCTAATATTCTTCATGAAACTCATTTTGGTGGCTGAGGTGTTTTGTTTTGTAATGTTTTGGGGCATATTAAAGTTTGAAGTGTTAAAGAACAAAATTCAGCCAAGTAAACTTGAAGATCTAACTGGCTTCATGAATCAGGCAGTATCCCAAAAAGCAACTAGAGGGATGCTCTGAGAACTTGTACAACATGAAAGGTTTTTAGAGACAGAAATATGGTGGGACAAGAAATTTAAAAGAGTGGATTATTTCAGGCGAGTCACCTTCCCTTAGCTTAAGGGGTCTATGAGGCAGATTACCCGCTTGGTGTCCACCCAGAAATTCTAGACTGCTTTATCTACAATTCCATTCCTAGCACAGGCTGACACTGCAGTTAGGTTAGGAATTAAGTCTTAATGGGGCTTAGCAAAGTGATTTCATTTGGGGTCTATTGTTTGTTTGTTTGTTTTAGCAGAAGGGAAAATGATAACAGAATTTTCAAAATGAAAAGATAAAAAGCAATAATTCAACCATGACTTTGTTCCCTAGTGGAATGTTTCCTCCTTTAGACACTGAATTTTCCAAACCCACCAAGCCCAAGGTTGCAAAAATTGTGCAAGTGGTTTTTTAGGTATAACAGTGAGAAGGGCCACTCTACTTTGGGTTTCCAGATCTGGGTGTTCAGAGAGAAATGGTACCATATTCTGCCCAGAAATTGAAAGTATATACTACATCCTAGGGATAGGTGCAGAGATTTGTGCCACCATCTAAGATTTGAAAGATGCAGGGATGGTGATTCATATCACACTTCTGTTTAAATTTTCTTAGGGCTATGGGAAGACAGATGGCTTTTAGAGAATGATTGAATTATTGTAAACTTAATTACACAGGGGTGGAAGTTGCAAGCACTATTTCAGACATGATTCACTTACTGAGTATATCAGCACAGCCCCTGGGAGCTATGTGCACTTATTGATTCAGAAAATGCTTTGTTTTCATACCAGCCAATTTATCTTCAATTGGAAAAGATAGCAGTATACTTGTCACTGCCTTACTTTAAGACTATGGCAACTTTCCTTTTCTCATAATATAATCTGAAAGCACTTTGATCATTTTAATATGCTACAAAGGTCTACACTGGCCCATTACATTGCTGCTATTATTCTCACTGGCTATGGTAAACATCAGGTAGCAAGCACATGAGATGCCTTAGTAATACACAAGCATGCTAAAGGGTAGAAAATAAACTCCTGATAACAATTGTTACTGATAACAATTTCCCTATCAGTCAGAGAGTCCTGGCAGAAAAGAGATGTACATTCAAAAGGGTTTAAACTGCAAATAACTTAATGAAGAGATCATGTCCAGACTGATTAAGAAAAGCAGCATGGGTTTGTGGGATTACTGGAAATTAGTAATGGCAAAAAGCCATTTTCACCCCTAGGGGAAAAGGGTGGGGACAGAATCACAGGAAGCTGGCGAGGACTAGAGGAAGGGAAGAGAGCCATGTGGCAAGAGCTGCCAAAGAAAGTTGCCACCTCCACAATCTTGATTCAGCAGGTTTAGAGTGATGCAACCTCTTTTACTTTTTGTTCTCCACTTTATTGCTCTTTATTTTTAGACATTCTCCTCAGTTGTCTCATAGTCATTGATTGTTTGTACATGATTTTCTCTCATCATTGATGTTTCTATCTCTCTCTCTCCCTCTCCCTTTCTCTCTGAAATCAATAAAAATATATTTAAAAAAAATAATGACAGAGAATCATTGATTGGCTGCCTTCTGCATGACCCCACTGGGGATCGAACCTGCAACTCAGTCACGTGATCTGACCAGGAATTGAACCATGTCCTCCTGGTTCATAGGTTGATGCTCACCCACTGAGCCATGTCTGCTGGGCATGAACATATTTTAATGACTTTGAGCCTTTTAAATTTATTAAGAGTTATTTTATTCTTAGTAACATATCTCATTTTGAAGTTTAGTTTTTCTAATATTAAAATAGTCACTGGGGTGGAGGATGGGTGGCAGGCTAGAAGGGGGGGAAAAGGGTATATCTGTATTAATTTCAACAATAAAGATTAATTTTTAAAAAATAGTAACTCAAGCTTTCTGTGACCAGTGTTTTCACCATATAACATTTTCCATCCTTTTAGGATTAACCTATTCATGATTTTTATACTTACAAAGAGTTTCTTGTTGATAACGTATAGTTGAGTCTTACTTTTTTATTCAAGTCTGATAAACTCTGATTTTAAATTGGAGATTTTTAGATGATATATATTTAAAGTAACTATCACTATGGCTTTTATTTTAATCTTTATTGTTCAGTTTATTAATTACATTGTTCCCTTTTTTTTCCCCTATAGCTCACCTCCACCTGGTACCCATTCTCCACCCTCCGCCCTCACCCCACTCCACTGTCTTCTCCCATAGTTGCATGATTTTTGTCCAGTCTCTTGCTGCACTTCTCACACTCCTTTTCTCCCCAAGAATTGTCAGTCCAATCCCTCTCTATGTCCATGATTCTGTTACATTCACCAGTTTATCCTGTTCATCAGCTTATTAATTCACTTGATTTTTAGATTCATTTGTTGATAGATGTGTATTTGTTGTTCATGATTTACACTTTTATCTTTTTCTTCTTCCTCTTCTTAAAGAATATCTTTCAGCATTTCATATAATATTGGTTTGGTGGTGATGAACTCCTTTAGCTTTTTCTTATCTGCGAAGCACTTCATCTGGCCTTCAATTCTGCATGATAGCTTTGCTGGATAGAGTAATCTTGGTTGTAGATTCTTGCTATTCATCACTTTGAATATTTCTTGCCACTCCCATCTGGCCTGCATAGTTTCTGTTGAGAAATCCACTGACAATCGTATGGGTGCTCCCTTATAGGTAACCATCTGTTTTTCTCTTGCTGCTTTTAATATTCTCTCTTTGTCTTTTGCTCTTGGCATTTTAATTATGATGAGCCTTGGTGTGGTCCTCTTAGGGTTCCTATATATTGGGGTTCGGTGCGCTTCTTGGACTCCTAAATCAATTTCTTTCACCAGGTGTGGGAAGTTTTCGGTCAATATTTCTTCAAATAGGTTTTCATTGTCTTGCTCTCTCTCTTTTTCTGGCACCCCTATAATTCGGATGTTGGTATGCTTGAGGTTGTCCCAGAGGCCCCTTACACTCTCTTCAATTTTTTCGATTCTTTTGGTTTCTTGCTTCTTCAGCTGAGTGGATTTTACCTCTTTGTATTTCCAATCTTTAACTTGGTTCTTGGGGTGCTCCAGAGAACTTTTAGGTCTTTGTATAATATTTTTTATTTCAGTCAGTTTATGCTTAATTTCTGGTTGGTCCTTTTTCATATCCTTGAGAGTTTCCTTCATATCCTTGAGGGTCTCGTTCATTTCCTTGTAGGACTCATTCATTTCCTTGTTGGTCTTGCTTATTTCCTTATAGGTCTTGACCTTTTCTAGGAGCCTCTTGAGAAGCCCTATAACCATGGTTTTGAATTCCATGTCCAGTCATTTTTTTCCCTCCATTTCTTTCACATCTGATTTCTTTCCATGTCTCTGCATGGTGGCTGCTTCCCTGAGTTGGTCAATTAGCTTTGTGTGGTAGACTTCCTACTAGGGACAGTGGCTCAGCCTCCCCAGTTACCTGAGGTGGATATGGGTTGCACAGTCTGAAGTTCAGATCAGGTTAATCGTTGTTAGCACTTGGAGGGGTTGACCTCCAGGCCAATTGTCTGTGAAGTTCAGCTGTGCTCAGGTTGGATGGGCGGAGTCTCCGGGCCAAGCAGACAGCGTTAGCTCCGCTCTATGCGGCCCCCAGGGACTCTGTGCCAGGGGCAATGGCCGCCAGCACCTCTGAGAGAGAGCTGCTGTGGAGCTCCACTGGCTGCCGGGGAATTCAGACTCTCCCCAAATGAGTCTGCACACCCAAGGTCTCACCCAGGGTCGTAAAACAAAGCAGTCTGACGGTTTTCCTAATGAGAGAGCAAGTCGCGGGCGCTCTCTACGCGGTCACGCAGCTGCGCTGTTCCCAAGTTCACGCGCAAGCTCCCTTCTCCACAAGTCGGCAGACCGCTGCAGCACCTGAGCTTCAGCGTGCCCTCCCACTGTCCAGTTTTTACCCTGTGTGATAGTGGGTTCCTGGACTTCACCCAGAGCTGGAGAATCAGTCCAGTGGGACGTCTTTGTCTCCCCTGTTGGAGAAAACTGGCCGGTTTTCAGCCGCCCGTCCTATCCGCTGGCGCGCACGCTCCAAACCTCTCTTCGCACAAATCTTCAACGCTGTCTGCCACCGCTCCTCCAAGTCACAGTGTCTTATCTTCACTTTTATTTGTGGAATTTTCACTCGGCCAGCTTTCTGGTGATTCTGGACGGTGTTTGTTCTTTCGTTAAGTTGTAGTCTCAAAATTGCTGTGTATGATGGCAAGATAGGTGTTTTACCTATGCCGCCATCTTGGTTCTCCCCTATCACTATGGTTTTTAATTTGCCTTTCATTTGTTCTTTGTTCCTTTTACATAATTTTCTATCTTCTTTTGGATTGAGTACTTTCTAGGATTTCATATTCTATCCACTGTTGAAGATAACTGTTTTTAAGAACTGGCTACTTTAGAGTTTATAATATACAAATTTAATTTATCTCAGTCTATTTTCAAATAATATTTTCCCCTTCTCATAAATATATGCATCTTACAACAGAATATTTCCATTTCATCCTCTTGGATGTAGTGCTATTATTGTCAATATTTTATATCTACACTGGAGGCCTGGTCCACGAAATTTGTACACGGAGGGTGTGTGTTCCTCAGCCCAACCTGCACCTCTCCAATCTGGGACTCTTCGAGGGATGTCCAACTGCCCATTTAGGCCCAATACTCAGGGGATAGTCGACATTCCTCTCACAACCCAGGACTGCTTGCTCCCAACTGCTTGCCTGCCTGCCTTCCTGATTGCCCCTATCTGCTTCTGCCTGCCAGCCTAATCACCCCCTAACCACTCCCCTGCCTGCCTGATTGATATCTAACTGCTCCCTTGCCAATCTGTTTGCCCTCAACTTCCCTCCTCTGCTGGCCTGGTCCCTCCCAACTGCCCTCCCCTGCTGGCCTGATCGCCCACAACTGCCCTCACTTGCAGGCCTGGAACCTCCCAACGGCCCTCCCCTGCTGTCCACCTTGTGGTGGCTATCTTTTGTCCACATCGGGGAAGATTCTTTGACCATCTGGGGACAGCCCTCTTGTGTGTTGGAGTGATGGTCAATCTGCATATTACTCTTTTATTAGATAGGATAGAGGTCTGGTGTATGGGTGGGAGCCAGCTGGTTTGCCCTGAAGAGTGTCCCAGATCAGGGTGGGGGTTGCCTTGGGGTGAGGGGTGGCCAGGGCGAGGGAGCTGTGGTGGTTTGCAGGCCGGCCATGCCCACCAGCGACCCAAGCAGAGGCCCTGGGATCTGGGATTAATTGATGTCTACAATTGAAACTTTGTAGCCTGGAGTGGAGCCAAGCCTTCTGCTTCTCGGTGGCATCAGCCATTTCTGTTTGAAACTTTGTAGCCTAGAGTGGAGGCCTAAGCTGGCAATGACAGGCGAAAAGCTTGGCTTTCTCCATTGCCAGGGAAACCCAAACCTCTGTTCTTTTCAGCTTAGTGGCTGCTGCCATTTCTGTATCTTTTATAATTGAAACTTTGTATCATTGAGTGGAGGGCTAGGCTGGCATCAGCAGCCAGAAACTTGGCTTCCTCTGTTGCTAGGGAAATCCAAGCCTTCCTCGTGCTCTCAGTGGCGGCAGCCATCTTGGTTTGGGTTTATTTCCATAATCTGCTTCTGATTGGCTGGTGGGCATGGCTGGTGGCATGGCTTGTGGGTGTAGTGAAGGTATGGTCAAATTTGCATATTACTCTTTTATTAGATAGGATAGGTTTTTTTTGTGTTTTTTTTTTTTTTTTGGTGTTTATCCCCTTTACAGTTTATTGAGCTACTTTGATCTGTGGGTTTACAATTTTTATCAAATTTGGAAAATTCTAGCCAGTATTTGCTTAAATATTTTTCTGTTTCTCTTACACCCCTGCTTCTAATTTTACATATATTAGACTAATTGATAATGCTCCAGAGGTCACTGGGACCCTATCAATTATTTTTAGAAATCACCTTTTAGCCTAGGCAATTATTAGACTCACTTAATTTGTTTTACATATCTCAAGTATTATAATGTTGTGCTGCTTGCAATTGAATACTTAAAAATAGGTGTTTCCTATGTTTTGTTTAGTTCCTAGTTGCTATGGCAGGAGGTTAGTTCCAGACTCTGGTTTCAGAATCTAGTTCTACTACTTACTGATTGACCCTGGACAAAGTTAACTTCTCTATTTCATTAGTTTTCTCATGTTTAAATAGAGTTTGCTTATAACTACCTCTCAGGATTATTGTAAAGATTCTCAATAAAGTGAAAAACATGTAAAGTGTGTGACTTATAGTAAATGTCCCGTAAGTAGGACATCACTGGCCCTGAAGAACATTAATTTGTGGGCACTCAGCTTCCTAGGAATACACCCATGCCTCTTTCCTTTTCCTCTTATCCCCCCACCTTTACTTTTCTCTCTCCTATGCTCCAAAGGCCCTTCTTTTCCCTCTGTAACTTGCGCCCATTTCTTCTGCCACTTATTTCTTTTTCCTCTGTGACTTCCTAAATAAACTTTCTCTTATAGAGTCTTGGCTCCAAATTCTTTCTTAGTCAGAACTCAAGAACTGAGGTTGCTGAACTGAGGTCCAATTGCCAGTGACGTTCTGGTGTCGTTTCACCAACATCATGGTGCTGTGACTCGGATTATCTTATCATGGCTTAGAAGGAAAAAAGAAAATGGATTTGTGGGAAGAGAAACTGATAAATCAGGCCTCAGATAAGGTAGTTGGGGGTAAAATGCAGAGTTCTTTTTTATTACTAATTCCTGGCAGGAGAAGGAAGGTAGAAAAACTTTGGAGCTTAGACACTTTGCCAAAAGGGGGCCATTTAAGAATCTGGCTGTTTCAGAAAGGCCAGTACTTAGCTGCTCTGCTGAAGAACTCATCACTTCAGTTCCAAATTATTGGGCAATTAAGACATTTCTAAACCTCTCTGATTAGGAGAACAAAGGCTATTGTTCAATAACTAGACTAGTCCCATTAGTTTTGTGAAATCAACTGTTGGTCAAACATCTAGGACGGAGCTAAGGCTAGGGTGGAACTAATTCTATTAAATAACAATGTCTCTCAGAATTTAATATCAGAAAAATCTGTGTCAGCCCTGAAGGATCAATATGTTTCTTCCCTTTTTAAAAATATGTTTTTATTGATTTCAGAGAGAAGAAGGGAGAGGGAGAGAGAGACAGAAACACCAATGAGAGAGAAATTTGATCCACTACCTACTGCATACCCCCTATTGGGGATTGAGCCCACAGCCCCAGACATGTGCTGTGACTGAGAATTTAACCAATGACTTCCTGGTGCATGGGGTGAAGCTCATCCAACTGAGCCACACCAGCTGCACTATTTCTTTCTTTAGATAATAGGAGTGAAATAACCAAATTTCCTTGCTTTGTTTGTAAGGATAGTCAAAGGCATATTTTGTTCTTAATATCTTAAATATTTACCCTTAAAATTAACATATGACATATGTGTCTTTATTTATTTTTATTACTTATGTTATATATATTTGGTCTTTGTGAATCTTTTAAAATCATTTCTTTTTTAAAATAAAAAAAATTTAAAGTCATTATTATATATACTAGAGGCCCGGTGCACAAAATTCATGCATGTGGGCAGGGGGTGTCCCTTAGCCCAGCCTGCACCCTCTGCAATCTGCAACCCCTTGAGGGATGTCTGACTTCCTGTTTAGGCCCAATTCCACCAGGATTGAGAGTAAATGGGCGGTCGGACACCCTCTCACAATCCAGGACTGCTGGCTCCCAACTCTCACCTGCCTGCTTTCCTGATTGCCCCTAACTGCTTCTGCCTGCCAGCCTGATCACTCCCTGACTATTTCCCTGCCAGCCTGATTGATGCCTAATTGCTTCCCTGCTAGCCTATTTGCCCCCAACTGCCCTCTCCTGCAGTCCTGGGTCCCCCCCCAACTGCCCTTCCCTCTAGGGCTGGTCACCCCCAATTTCCCTCCTCTGCCAGCCTGGTCACCCCTAACTGCCCTCTCCTGCAGGCTTGATTGCCCCCAACTGCCCTCCCTTGAAGGCCTGGTCCCTCCCAACTGCCCTCCCCTGCTGGCCATCTTGTGGTGGCCATCTTGTGTCCACATGGGGGCAGGATCTTTGACCACATGGGGACAGTCATCTTGTGTGTTAGAGTGATGGTCAATCTGCATATTACTCTTTTATTAGATAGGATAGAGGCCTGGTGCATGGATGGGGGCCAGCTGGTTTGCCCTGAAGGGTGTTCCAGATCAGGGTGGGGGTGCCCTTGGGGTGTGGGGCAGCCTGGGCGAGGAGCCTGTGGTGGTTTGCAGGCCAGCCACACCCTCCAGCGACCCAAGCAGAGGCCCTGGTATCTGAGATTTATTTATCTTCTACAATTGAAACTTTGTAGCCTGGAGCTGAGCTAAGCCTTCTGCTCACTCTGTGGTGGCAGCCACTTCTGTTGGGGTTTATTTATCTTCTATAATTGAAACTTTGTAGCCTTATGTGGAGGCCTGGGCCAGCCAGGGTGTGTGGAAAGCTTGGCTTCCTCTATCACCGGGTGCAATCCTAGTCTCACTACTGCTCTCTCCATCTCCATGGCTACCACCATTTTAATTGGAACTTTGTATCCTTAAGCAGAGGCCTAGGCCGGCCAGGTTGTGCTGAAAGCTTGGCTTCCTCCATTGCAGGGGAAACTCAAGCCTCACTCCTGCTCTCTCCATGGCCACATACATCTTGGTTGGGGTTAATTTGCATACTTGCCTCTGATTGGCTAGTGGGTATTTGTGGATGTAGCGGATTGATGGTTAATTTGTATGTCACTCTTTTATTAGATAAAATATTTTTTAATCCATAACTTAGGATTTTGTAGTTTTTGTTATACCTTCTTAGCTATTAAGATAATTAGTAATTATGTGATACCTCTTTAAGAGTTGGTTTCCTGGTGCAACTATCCTCATACTAACTAAAATAATATTACATAAGTAGGGAAAATGTTATTCAGTATATTTATAATAAATACTATAAATAATTTTTGTATTCTTATTCTTCACCTCGGTATTTTTTTTTTGTTAATAAGAATATTCCTTATGATCAAAATACCAAAATTTTTTAATCACTTAGGAATTAGAAGGAATTAATTTCTTAAGCACTTATTACTGAAAATGGACACAGGATCTTAATATTTCAGTGAATTCTGCAACCTTCCGAATTTGATTCTTTCTTGGTCTTCTCTCCACCAAACCATACTTTGATGCATCTGCTCCTACCTTTTTTTCAGTTTAAAGCAGGGTGACTCAGCATGATTTGTGCTACTTTAAATACATGCCTCTGTTTTTCAGGTGAGCAAAATACTCAGTATAACTCCTACTGTAAATGAGTCCCGACTTGAGTACTATTTGCTTCTCGTCTATCATCTGTATTCTTCACAGGAAATTATCACGGAGAGAGGTTAATGTAATAATAATAAAAATATGTATTCATGTACCTCTTTAAAATGTGATTTCGTTTAAACCTGTGACTATAAATAAATTTATTCATGGCTCTAGGCTCATATTGGACTGCCATAGGGCGTCTGTGAGGGCCCCTGCAGGGCTGCTCTTTCTGAAGATGATCAGCCATGAACTTGGAGCTATTGCATTTGATGACGTGAGTTCTATTTTTAGGACCTGGACAGATTTGGAGTCTGCTGCAGTGCAGTGCTACCGAGAATTCTTATGAGTTTAATTATTTTTCTCTTTGTCTTCTTTCACACAAAAAACTTCCTTAACACCAGCCTGTAATGTTTAATATGCTCTCATTACATACAGGTTTCTTTACTTGAAACAAGGATTTGTTTGTATCCCTTATCAATACATCAACCCCCAATCCAGAAAAAGTTCTTGGGGAAAAAAACAACAATTTTGAGCACAAGTATATTCTTATTATCTTCATTTTATTAATGAGGACATAAAGATTCAGGATGGTTTAGTAATTCCACTAAGGTCCAGCAATTAGCCAAGGTCACAGTTAGGAGCTGACCCCACCCATCCAACCATTGACATCTACTTCTTTCTCAGACCTCAGTATTCCCATTTGTGGATTGGCAATAATGTTCTCTAAATATAATGCACCATTTCCCTGGAATCTGGGTTTTAGTTCTGCCTTTGCCACTAGATGGTTGTGTTGGAAATATCACAATCTTCCTGGATTTCAGTTCCCTCAACTATAAAATGAGAAGGTGGGTGGAAAGATATGCAAAATTCTTTCCAGCTCTAATTTTTATTTTATTTTACTTGAATTTGAATATTAACAAAATTGCATTTGTTAGTGGATATGGATGCTTTTCCCATAGGTTTTAAAATTGACATAGCTTACTCCTCGGTTCTGTCATTTAGGGATCAACTCTTTCTCGTTCTATTGCCCTCATTTTCATTGCCTGTGATGTTAGATGATACAATCCCAAGCAGGGGAAGTCAGCCTTCTACCTACCTGCCCTTGCTCATAATTTCTCTTTCCACATACTTCTAGCAGGAAGAATTAGAGGCTGGGATGGCTAGATAAGAGGCTTTTTCAGAATTATATCTACTTAGCTGGGATTATATCATTTAATGTCACTAGAAATGAAAATGAGGGCAATAGAACAAGAAGGAGTTGATCCCTAATTGACAGAAACCAGCCATGAGACTGAATTTTTGCCAAAGCGCTGCCTTTCTTGATATAGACATGAATAATTGCACACCCAGGCACACACCTCCTCCCTACAAGTACTTAAAGTCACTTCCATTAGTGACACATCTAGATTGCTGTCTCTCTTGCCTGTAAGTACATGTTTGAATAACATAACATAAGACAACCTGTCTGCATTTACATATCAGTTCTGATTGTCACGGTTGGGGAAACTTCACCTCTTGGATTTATTTTAAGTCGAGTGTGATGAATGGCCTCGGAAACTACAGCACAGGAACAAAAAATCATGAGAGTTTCAGGCTTTTTCTTCCCTCTTCTCTTTTTGGAGGCATAACTACTTCATTGCTGTCAAGTGAGGGCTTGATATTACAGAAAAATTAAGAAAGAAAGGGTAAAAGGCACTGTAATTTTATAAAATTACATAGTATGTTTGCAATCTTCTATTTGAAAGTATCTTTATATATGTGGGCATATGTTCTTTAGATAATTAAAAGCATTACCTGATAAATAAGTTTAACTTTTTAAAATGAAATGCAGTTTGTGTGTGAATCTTGGTATGAATGAGGTAATGGGCATTCTATGAGTATTCACTTGATTTTTTTAAAAACCTGATACATTGAATAATTGTTTTTAGTATAAATTAAATTATCATAGTCTTTAAGCCTGCTCAACTGAAATGGTTTAAAGTGTAGTGCTTTTGGTGGAGGCAGATGATAGAGAATGTATTAGGCAGCTATTCCAACAATAAATCCCAAATCTCAGCGGCTCACAGCAAATATTTATTGTTCCCATTCATTGGCTTAGGAGTTAGCTAAGTTTCATTTGATTTGACCCAGGTTCAGCTAAGGTTGGCTCCATGCAGTAAGACTGTGTTTGGGTCTGCCCTGTGTGTCTAATTCCAGGCCCTCTAGGATGGGCTTGTCAAATAATGATGGCATAAACACAAAGCAGGATGTAAAAACACATGGTGCTTCTTACTAGTAAGGTTTTGCTTCAGAATTGGCACAGTGTCACATTGCCCACATTC
This sequence comes from Antrozous pallidus, assembly GCA_027563665.1. NCBI lineage: Eukaryota > Metazoa > Chordata > Mammalia > Chiroptera > Vespertilionidae > Antrozous > Antrozous pallidus. Next base: position 38,391,084 of record CM050515.1, read on the forward strand.
AATTGGCCAAAACAGGTCACGAGGCCAGGTCCAATACCCATGGGCCAATGGGAGGAGCTACTAAGACAACTGGCAAGGCCTTGGGTGCATAATAATTATGCAAAGCAGGAGTAAAGAAGTGGTAAGAATACTCCAATGTACCATAGATAGACATTCAATTTTGGAAAGATAAGATATGGATACTACTTTCAGTTGTAAATGGCATATTACCTTTCCTTTCTTTCTGCTTCCATTACATTGATAATTGACAGCAAAACCCCAGTCTGATGTTGTAGGTTAGCATCAGGAAGTGCAGCTCATCATTTGAATGGTTGAGACAAGCACACACTTTCCAGGTGGTCCCAAGGTAAGTCCCCCTTACACTACTGTGACTGTGCTGTGTGTTGTTATTAATAGTGGTCAGTTGTAGAATTAACCTGTGTGTGTATGTGTGGTCCATCCAGCTGTTGGAATCTCTTTGAGAAGCAAAACAAACAATAAATATTGAGTAAATAAATTTACAATATGCACATGAAAGGGAAAGATATCTGATTAGGTTGATTAAACTAGTAAGCTTTTTACAAAATGTTCATTGAAAATCAAATACCTCAAAATCTGTATCAGAAAACTAAATGACATTTGACTTTTGACAGAATATACTTACCTAATTTTAGGTAAGTTTTCCTTCTCTTTATTAAATTTATTCAGTTGAAGAGAGTAGTATGGCTACTACCCATTTTAATAAATATAGACATGTGCTTTATTTCTAACTATTCAAAAAAACCCTGTGTTGGTGTTATTAAAATTTCCATTAAAAGACTTACTTTATAAGTTTATGTGCTTTCTAATAGTGAATTTGTCCCACGTCCTATTCTACGTTGTCAGACGTTTCAGAATAATGTTTTAATGTTACTTACATCTGCCCTTGGTCCTGTGCTGTCAAATTGATCCTCACCAAAATTACTATGCGCCATGATTTTTACCTTGCATGTTTCCTTCATAGGGATTTTGTCTGGTTAAACACTAGGTATGAGAAATTGGCTCTTTAAAATTAAAACTATTTCTAAAACAAAGTTCCTTTGTATTGTTTCTACCTAAACTGCACGCTGTCTTTCCTCTGCACAGGAGTGGATTGGGTTGTACTCCACACCTCATGAATGCTGTGTTGGATAGCACTGCAGGGTGTAGAGTTAGTTTGTGTGTACATTTTCTCTAAGGACACAGATTCTAGTTATTATGGGATTTCACCATAATAAACCCAAATGATGAACTTCTGCTCACCAGACAATGTGCCTTTGATGAGCTGGATGTCTAACTTAGGTGTTGTACATTATGTTCTCTGTGATGTATATATTACGTTTTATGTCGTTTTATTAACCAGTATAAACTTTACTCAAAGCTGGGAGCTATTCCAAAATAAAAATGAAAAATAGGGCTAGTAATTAATACATTTCTGAAGATAATGTAGCATGGTGAGAGTATACATTAATTTAAAAAGGTCTATTTTCTAATTTCTTGCCAAAAATGAGCAGGAATATTCTGGGAGAGAGATGAGCCATATAACGGCAGCTAAAAAGGCTCTGGCCTTGAATCTTTTCATCTATGAAAGTATGGCCAGCAACCTTCCTTTCAGGGTCACCATGAAGATAAAGTGAAGGGACTTAGCAGAGTGCCTCCTCTTAGAGCCAGTGTGGGGCACTAACAGGAGGGCCAAAGCGAACGCCCTGGAGAGTGTAGGTAGTAAGGGGCATATGGAGAGGGTGAGGCCAGGTGACTGAAACAACTCTCACTCTAAGATATCTGGCTCAGGGAAAGGAGGAGTTTAGTTATAATAATTTGGATACCCTATGTCAGCAGAGTAGACACATGAGGCCCTGGACTCTCACGTTCTCAGTCTCCACAGAGAGTGTTCTATGGCAGACTGCCAGAGGGCAACTGTAGAGACGCTGGGACCTGCCTCACCTTTCCCTCTGAGGTGTTTGGAAATAAGCTGACTGGACAAGCAAACAAGCAAAACCTTGGCCATTTTTAAATAGTGTTTCTTCTAAAATGCTATTCTTATAGAAAGGAGAAGCATTTTATCCCATGCTCCCTCTGTTAGCTTGCTTACTCTCAGCTCAGGTCACTGGTAAGTCAGGCTTGCAGCGTGGCGGAAGTCATTGGCTGGGTTTGGGTCACTGCCAAAGAGACGCTCGTACAAGGATTATGTGTAATAAACACCCTATCATATATCCAACAGTGATCTCTATTGTGAAAGCACACTGAGCCTAAACCCTTAACTTCTGCCTAGTTGCATAATATTTTGCCAGGGTTGCTTACCAGGAATTAAAAGAGGAGCAGGAACTTGAGAGTCAGATGGGACTTTAGATGTGATCTAACCTAGGATTTTCCAAACTATGTTCCATTGGAACACTAATGGCTCCTTTAAATGGATTCTGTGCTCCTTTAAATGGATTCTGTGCTCAAATAAGTATGGAAAATACTATTATACAGAGCTAAATTTCTTTACTAAGGGATACTCAAGGTCTGAATATGCTAACATGAATTGTAGCTCCAAGGGATAAGACATGCCACTTTTCTCACATTTATTCGACCACAAAGTCCCTTTGTGATAGAACACACATTATCATCACAAGAGTACCAGGCAGAGGCCATATAGTCTGGTTTTTGAGAGCATGGCCTCTAGCATTTAACTGCCTGGGTTCAAATCCTGGCTTTCCCATTTATGACTATACGATCTTTGTGATTCAGTTTCTTCTTCTAAACCTGGAACACTAATGATACCTGCCAATAGGGTCCTTTTAAAAAATCAAAGCATAGGGCTGAGAACAGTGCCTAGCACATACTTGCCTATTCCCATCCTAACAGGTAGATAAGAATGAGCAGAACACCCTCATTCTGGGGATGAGAAAAGTGAGTTCCACATAGTGCACTCAGGCAGCCTCGCGCATTCAACAAGCTGACCAACCGCCAATGTGCACCACTCATGATGATTCCACCCCCCACAATGAAGATGAGCACCGGGTAGTTCCTAACCTAGAAGACACACATACTAGTGACTTGGCTCAGGTGACAGCTTTTGGTAATAAAGCCAACAACCCAGTCTTCTGGCTTCTGTCCTCCAGCTCGTTCCCTGAATCTATCCTGAATGAGAATGGTATACATAGCAAGACTGGTAAGCAAGAATAGGGAGCACAGATTTGAGCCAATAGGCTTATTATTTTTTTTAAGCAGGTGTGAGGGCACATATTTTAATTCTTTGTTAGTGTGATTTAGAAGAGTAATTAAGAAAAGCACTTTTGGAGGAAAGCAAACTCTAAAACTTACAGAAAGGAAGGTAGTATGAAATGGCTCACACGAGTGGGTCAAAGTAGTATGAAATGGCCCAAATATGGTGGCGTGATGTTTTCCTGGCCACTGTGTCACTGAAAGTCTTCTCTGTGTTTGTCTAGGCATCTCCTCCGAGAGCTTTCCCTGGGACTGCTTCAATGAGCAGTCAGCCACTAAGGACCTTCCCATCAGGGATGGAGGTGCATGGGTCCCGGGCCATAGAGCTGGACCAGCCTGTCCCTTTCTGCTTCTCGAGGAGAGAGAGAAGACAAACAGAAGTGAATTGCACTTGGATCTCCATGTAAGTAGAAATATTGTGTTTGTGCTGTGATTCTTTGCAGTCAGCATAGGTTCATTTAATATGCATTTAATGTAAATCATGTTCATAAAGCTGCTGAAGCTTCATTGTGTGTGTGTATGGGGGGTCATTGTCTAAAAATCAACTAATGGCAGAAAACAGATCTTGGTGATCTGAAATTTATGTGCTAGAAAGTGACTGTATTTACACTTTATCTGAGCTTTTCAGAGTCCTCTGTTCACATCAGCTTAGCTGCCTAAACCCCATTGTGGGAATGATCATTTGATGTTGTTCATCTCTTAATATCATTTTTTTTTCTTAAAAGGTGAGGACATATGTTAGCTGACTGATAGGCTCTGGATTTTCCAGTGAAACCCAAATAGCCTGTCTTGCTTGCACATTCCTAAACCTCTCTCTCTCTCTCTCTCTCTCTCTCTCTCTCTCTCTCTCTCTCTCTCTCTCTCTCTCTCTCTCTTCAGCTGTCCAAATAAAAGGTGATCTGGTTGGCAAGAAATCTGCAGAATACAAGTTGACCCATTTTAAAAACACGGCCCTCTTTCTCAGCCATTCTTGTATTCATTGACACAGAAGCCTTGATGATCCCATACAAAGCAGGGGGCTGAGTTTTAGTTACTTCCACATTGTAGGGGGCCTGATAGGATTGACCAATTGCCCCCATTCTCACCACCCTTCTTCAGCCCTTCACCTCCCAGTTTCCTGTCAGAGATGGGGGTGAGCGTTAGGTATTCAGGAAGCATTTATTCCCCCCCCCCCCCCCCCCCGCCGTCCCATTAACTCTCATGCCTGTTGACAATCTTGAATACTTCCCAGTTCATTACTTTCAGGCCTGGCAGTATGTGTTTGACCAGTGTGGGTTAGGTCTGTGATGTTCATATGGGTGATGGTTTTTTTCAAGCAACCAACAACGGGACCTTGTATTTTTCATAACTATAAAACCATAGTGTCACAGTATATTTTTTAAGAAAAGCATTTGACATCCCAGTTGTTGTAAAAGGAGGTTTGGAATGGGATTGAAAGATGGAAAATCTACAACCCTTCGTGAGGTGACGTGGGGGTTTGCAGTTTTGTTCTGTCCCTCTGAAAGAGCAAAATTGTGCATCTTGAGATGTGCTCCAAGTCAGAAGTGGAACAGTGACATCTCCTGGTCAGATTACTCTCGGTTCAGCTTGCTGCTGCAGAAGGCCTAGAACATAGAAGTTCAGAAACAGATTTTGAAAGACTTATTTGTGTGTGTGTGTGTGTGTGTGTGTGTGTGTGTGTTTTAATTCTGTGTTTATGTGGGGTTTTTTTAGGTACTGGCTAAATAGGTTTGCCTTCTCCCCTATGAATTAAATTATTTCTTAATTTTACTTAGTTTATTTTTAGTTATAAGAATCATACCCAACCCTTTTGGAAAACTTGAAATATGTATTTAAATGGAAAGAAAAAAAATAATCTGCAATCTCAGTAGCCAAGGATAGTGTTAAAATTTGATAATTTTTGTGCTTTTTACTATGTATTATTTATTTTCAGTGAGGGATTTTTTTTTAACATATAAACATGGATTTTATATCCTTCTTTCTTTCTCTCTTTTTTCTCTATCAATCACTTTTACATTGCTACCCATGTTGCTGCAGATTCTTTCTAGATGTATCTTAAATGACTGTATGTTGTCCCACTATATCATATCCCAAAGTTTATTTAATTATTCTCTAATATTGGATATTAAAGTTGTTTCTAATTTTAGAATAGTAAACTACAATTTGGAAGTAAATAGCACTATTACACATATAATTTATCCTATGCCCTTTCTCTTCTGAGTATTTTTAGGCTTATGATACATATCATTGCATTAATCAGGTCTATTTTCAAAACTAGCCTTTAATGGCAAATATATGTATATATAAAACATAACTTACATGTTATATATATTATAATAAAATATATTAATATGTTTCTTAGTCTACTATTAATTATAATTTTTCAAAATTAGGATAACTTTTTAAGATTATTTTCTACATTATCTCTCTTTTTTTTTTTTACACTTTGGGCCTTATGGCTTTTCACCTCCACACCCTTTCCCCTCAGTACCATTTGACTCTTATTGCCTCTCTGGCTCTTTATAGGAAAAACAAAACAAAACAAAACAAGCTAAAGAAAGGTCCTTCATGTTAGTACCAGCCCCCCTTCCAGTTACAATTTTGATTGGTGGATGCCAGACTCCCACTGATTATTAAGTGTTTAGCTATCACACTGTATACTAATGAGTGGCTGCATATCCACAGGAAAAGGCTGGGAAAGGAACTTTCTGGTGGTGGCAGTGCAAAACAGGGTAGTGCTGTCAAAGCTTTAAGGCCAATCAAAATATCAGTCACAAACACCTCCCTAACCGAGTGTTCAAAGTCCCCCTGGAGAAAAAAGTCCTTATAAGCTGGTGTGCTGATTATTAACAGAATATAAACTTTTAGCAAGTCACTAGAACCCTTCCAAATGGAAAATTTTACTTAGAATATCAATATGTAAGACAATAACAGTCATTTTTTTTAATTAAGAAAAATATAAAGGTCATTCTTAGCTTCCAGGCCATTCAGAAACAGGCAGTGGGCCCACCTCTGCTCTAGACCAGGAGTTGAGGATCTCTCTCACTTCTCCTCTTGGCTCAACCATTAACTAGCTGTCTCACCCTGGGCATAGCTGAACTTTTGTGGGCTTCAGGATTTTGTTTGTTTGTTTGTTTGTTTTGTTGTATGTGTGTTCTTTTTGTTGTTCTGTGTTTATCAAATGTGTTTTGACAGAATGGGGAGGACCAGGAACAGATGAAACAAAGTTCCTTTTAGCTGAAATATTAGTTTTCCTGATTTTATTATAGGAACATAAATCAACTGGAGAAATGTTATTTGGAATGGAAATTAGTTTATTTAAAGGAAACAAATAACATTTCAATATTCCCAATGTGAATCTTTGTTCCAATGTGAAAAATAATGTCAAATCTCTGATAGTAAGACCAAAATTTGTAGTTTCCTAACTCTATTTGGAAGCACCCACCACTTCTTTCTGCTTCTCCAGTGCAGTCCCTCCCTCAGTTTATTGAGGTATAATTGACATATAACATTGTATAAGTTTAAGGTATACACCATAATGATTTTATATATGTGTATATTACAAGATGACCACCACAGTAAATTTAGTTAACATCCATCACCTCAGTTACCAAGTTCTTCTCTTGTGATGAGAATTTTTAAGATCAACTCTCCTAGCAACTTTTAACTGTGTAACACAGTATTATTAACTGTAGTAACCATGCTATGCATTAGATTCTCAGAACTTATTAATCACATAACTGAAAGTCTGTATCTTTTGACGGCCTTCACGCACATCCCCTACCTACTGTCCCCCACCTCTGGCAACCACCCATTTATTCTCTGTTTCTGTGAGCTTAGTTTTTGTTTGTTTGTTTGATTTGGTCTCTCTCTCTCTCTCTCTCTCTCTCTCTCTCTCTCTCTCTCTCTCTCGGTGTGTGTGTGTTGTGTGTGTGTTTTAAGATTCCATATACAAGTGAGAACATATAGTATTTGTCTTTCTCTGTCTTACTTATTTCACTTAGCATAGCACATGCCTCAAGAGCCATTTTTTTGTATTTGTCTTTCAGTCACTGAATTGTGAAAAGGTCCTGGACGTCCTTGGGGAAATGGCAGGATGTGGAGCTGGTGTAGGATAGACACTAGAGTTATTGAGGGCAGCATCTGTTTACCAACCAGTATGTATTTTAATATTCAAATAACCAGTGCTAGTCTTGATGCCTCTTGGGTGCATGTCAGCCAGACTATTGTGTAGAGGGGTACTGGTTAGGTGATTATCCTGTAGACCTGCGCAAGCAAGTTCTGTAGACCATTCTGGGTGATCTACAAAACTCCTGAAATACTGGACCCCTGCTCAGTCCGTACCCCTTCAGGTCCCGAGGTGGCTAAATAGTCCATAGGTTGAACTTAGAGTGAAAAATCACTTGTTGATTTCTGGTATTCAAATCTAACTAGTTGTCCTGTATGTTATTTACTAATTCTGGCAACCCTAGGCATCACTTTTCAGGCAGCATTCAAATGCACCAACTGTGCGAATTGCCCTCGGTGGCATCTCCGTATCGTAAACACTCAGTCACCCCAGAATTCCCATTTAGAGTTGAACATTATAAAGTTACACTTAAAGGAAAGTTTCTTGTATCCACCAAACGAGAAGCTACCATTAGCCATGCTCCTCAGTTCCCAGTGCATTTGAACCAGATATGCCAAAGGCACTGAAGATGGACATACTGGAGCACAAATGCAGCCTAATTTCTTACAAGTGAAATTTCCCAAAGGTCACATTTGAGAGGATTCTCACCATGGAGGATGGTTTATAAAGTGTCTGTAAACATGGCACATGGGTGAGATAGAAACACCACTAAAAAAGGTGTGGACTGAAGTTGAAAAAAAGATAGGAAAAGATAAGCAGTCATTACGATTATTATTGGTTGCACAAATCCTGGAAGCAAGATTTTGCTTGCCAGTTTTTAAAACACAAACTTTGACTCTTCTTAGTGATTCTGATTTCCAAAGGTCATCTCAATCCCCTTCTCACCTGTGGAGCCCTGTACTCTTCTGACTGAATTGGCCTAGCATCAGGTTCCAAGTAATTGTATCTTATTAATGGAATGGTATAATTACCAAGCCCACACCCAACCTCTAGTGTCTCACCCAGTAACAAAAACTTCCAGGTATTGATCACTTCCTAAATGCCAGGCACCATCCTTTGAGATATCATTATACCTACTGTACAAATAAAGAAACTCAGTAAAGTGAGGGGCAAGGACTTGAACCCAAGTCTGGGTCTAGATCCAAGCGCTTAAATGTTTAACCTCTTTACCTTCCCATTATTGTGGATACTTTTTTGTCTGTTTGGGTTTTTTTGTTTATAATGTATAAAACAAAGCCATGCATTTAATGGGTATGAGTTAGCTCCCATATTCAGTCAGAAGATTGAGACTCAGGCTCCGAGTTAAACAACTAGACCACAACCAAATCACCCCATAGACCTCAATCCAGTGAAGATTCTGCAGTGGCTACCGTGGAACACTAGATGTCTCAACGTGCCCTTTAACGATCCTGTCCCTTTAAAATGAATGCGGAAACACTCATGGGAGCATGAGCAGATATCAGTCCTTCCACCTTCCTTCACGCCTAAATGTCAAACTCCACAGTGTAATTTAATTCAACAGCAAAACGTGCACAGTACTCTCCATGTGCTTTCCAGGACATGAAAAGGGCCACCTCCTTGTCTTGTTTTCATAAAAGCCAAGGAGAGCCTCCACCAAAGGCTAACGGCTACAGATAGACTTACCCAAAACATTAGGATATTCATGAAAATGAGCTTGTATGTGCAAGTGAATTCAGAAATAGCAAAGTAGCTTGTTTTCTGAAGGGGTGTGCTATTTTGCATATGAGTGCATACGTGTGAGTGTCTGTGTACGTCAAAGACCGAATGAGAAAGACAAAAAAGGAAGAAAAAGGTCACCCTAGCCAGTTTGGGTCAGTGGATAGAGCACTGGCTTGTGGACTGAGAGTCCAAGGTTTGATTCTGGTCAAGGTCACATGTACCCAGATTGCAGGTTTGATCCGGGCCCTGCAGAAGGCTATCAATTGATGTACTGATGTTTCTTTCTCTCACTTTCTCTCCCGCTTCCTTCCACTCTCTTTGAAAATCAGTAGACAAATATCCTTGGGTGAGGATTAACAACGGAAGACAGAGATCAAATGTCTGCTGGCTGTATGATAAATGATCAAGAAATGATACAGGGAAAAATAACAGTAGGAAGTGATGAATTAATGATCAATTTGGAGAATTCCCTTTTTTTTTTACACAAACTCCTCATCACTTTAAGTCATGATAAAACAATTGATAAAAAGTAATCTGGTTTCACTTCTAAACCCCATGAAATTTATTCAGTTATCTCAAATTAGTACCAATTTTGAAATTGGTGTGGAAGGTTGTTATCACATTAAATTCAATGGAAAATGTAGGCAATCATAAAATTCAGTTCTTACGCCATTTCCCTTGCTTCCATTAACACCCACCTGTTCTCTCAAATCTGGCAGCATCTCAGATTTCTCTGTGAACAAAAGGAACAGTAAGTTTGGCTTAATCATTGAACAACCTCAGTGGATATTGAAACTCTGACATTCTCTTTTCTCTGACTATTCTGATGTGAAATGTATTAGCTGCTCATGTAAAGTTTGGACTCTTGGGAGTTTCAAAGAGAAAACTTTGTTTTATGTTTTCAGAGCCTGCGAGCACACAGAATAGAGTTGAATTTTATAAAACTGTTGAAAAATTTATCTAGGAATTTTATTTAAATGAGTTGCAGCTGGATTGTTTTTCCCCCCTTTTCAAAGAGTTTAATTTTTTCAACCTCTGTGTTTTGCTTTAAAAAGCTGCAGTGCTGTGTGCATTTATTGGACTTGGGGTGCTAATAACGTCATATGGTCTTTTTAAACCCTGGTGTCTTTTATATATATTATTTATGTTCCATGTATGTATTTCTGAAAAGCACTTTCTTTCTTCTCTCTCCCGGATAAAGATGGCAATCTGTGGTTAAAATCACAATACCACATGACCTATTTAGAATTTGAAGTGTAGTAGCCTTTGCCTAGAGGATGTTAGAGAATGTCTATGTTAACATAAGACTTCAGTTTTTAGGGCCCGAACTGCAGCTGCTACATAAATGTTCTGTGCATGAACATTATAACCTTTCCTCTCCAGCTGTAAGTGGAGTAAGTGACCTTGATTCTAGGAACTGTTATAACATTTCGTCAGAATATTTCATGATACTTTTTAAAGTGTTAAAAATGACAGCAGAGCTATGTGCACTTGTTTTGTTTAAATACCAAATTAAAATGATGCACAAAATGGAGGCAATAGTGAATATATTTCAGAACTGTGGGAATGTGACGCCTCTTTCCCACCTGATGATTCCTGCAACTACACGCTGGATCTGTGGTGAATCAAGAAGGCACTGCATTAGGACTATTAGCACTTTTAATTCTAGTGCAATCCTTCTGAGTTAATTACTTTTCTATTTCATACATGTAGACACTCACTCATAGACATTAAGTAACTTGTCTAACTAACACAGTGAGTATGTGTCTAGTAAATAATATCTACTTAAAAACCATAGCTCTTGCCTCCTCTACTTTTTTTCTATTCTCTCCTCATCTGTGTTCAAGAATAGACTCCTAGTTGTGGTAATGCCTAGATTACTTTCTCCTTTGTAATTTTAATGAATTTACATTTGTTTTCATTTTTCTTTTCCTCTTAAAATGACTAATTCAGAGGCTGGCAAACTGCGGCTCATGAGCCACATATGGCTCTTTGGCCCCTTGAGTGTGGCTCTTCCACAAAATACCATGGCATGGGCTAGTCTATTTTGAAGAAGTGGCATTTAGAAGAAGTTTAAGTTTTAAAAATTTGTCTCTCAAAAGAAATTTCAATCGTTATACTGTTGATATTTGGCTCTGTTGACTAATGAGTTTGCTGACCACTAGACTAACTCATGTGAGTATTAACTCCAAGGAATCATTACTGATCAAATCAGGACTCATAATCTTTGTGTCATTTCTATTCTCTGCAAATTTCTTCTAACTTCAGTAGCCATTTGGTTCTGGTAACCAGGTGATTTATTTGTCCCCCATTCTGATGTTTCAATATGAAAGAGAACTGTTTTAAAATACCATAGTTCTTTGACGTATTGTAATGAAAAGAATGAAGCTTTAGAATCAGATTGACCCAGTCCAGATTTTGGCTTTGCCACTCATTGGTTGTTTAATCTTAGAATTGACCTAATTTCTTTGAACCTCAGTATTAACATCTCTAAATTTCAAACACTAGCTACACATGGCTATTAATTCAAATTAAATAAAATTAAAAATTCAGTACCTTAGTCACACTAGCCACATTTTCAGTACCCAGAGGCCACCTGTGGCTAATATTTATTATATTGATGACACAGATATAGAACATTTCCATTATTGCAGAAATTTGCACTGGACATTGCTAATCTATAAAATGAGATCACTGATACCTTTTGCCTGGAGTTATAAGGGGGTTAAGGTAGAAGAAAACTTGCCTAAAGAATCTAGAATGGTACCTACTTAGGACAAAAATGACACTAAAAAATGCTAGTTCTCTCCCTCCTTTCACATTATGTGTGCTTTTCTTATCTACCTTCCTTTTATTTTATGTAAATCCTCACATTTCCTAATTTTTATAGTACCTTCTTTACATTTAAAAAGTAATTAAAAATGACACCTGAAAGAAAAGAAAAGGGAAAAGAATGATACCTGGAACTTCATTGTTTGTTTGAACTATTAGTCTCAAAATAACTTTTACTTTAAAAACTTAAGGAAGGAAAAGAAAAAGATACCCAATAACAGCACAGCCAATGGCTGTCCAGTTTTATGACTTGGGAAGCAGGAGCATATGGGCAGCAATAGGTATGTATGGTTTATTAGAATCCAGACCTTCATCTAAAACTTTTATCATGATCAACTTCAGCCACAATGAAATGCTTTCGGCATGGACTTCATGGCTTCTGCAGTGATTATCCATGAGGAACATCATATTATTCATTTTGGAAAAGCTCAAAATCCTTCAGAAACTTGTCCCAGGATATCCTGTACCTTAAAGAATGCCCCCTTTCCCCCCTCTCATCTCCAGCTTCACAAGTTAAGTCCCAGCCTTTGCTTTTCCCTCTTACATTTTTTGTTCATCAGCATAACAGCGCTAAGAGACTGCATATGAAGTCTCATCATCAGTGTCTATCAATAGGCTTTTGAGAAAAGGTTTTTTAAATACATTTTTATTGATTTCAGAGAGGAAGGGAGAGAGCATATGCCCCTAACTAGGATCAAATCCAAAAACCTTCAGTTCACAGACTGATGCTCTTCCACTGAGCTAAACTGGCTAGGGCAAGGATTTTCTTGAGAGAATCCAAACTTATGGATTTTTTCCTCCTTGAAATGATTGGGTTGGTTTAAAAATCATTGTGGAGCACAGGAAAAGCAATAAAGAACAGGGTGAACTCTGTCACCTTCTACAGTGGCGACCTGGGAAAACTTTAAGCTAATTACTCTTTTCAGACGATGGAAAAAAACAACCCAGAGAGCATTTGCCCTGAAACACCCCAAGAGGTCCCTTAAAAGAATTTTCTTTGGAACTCTGTTCACTCATGGCACACATGTGGCGTGGGGAGGCATATTTAGTAGGCCTTTCTATAGCGAACAATCCTATTCAGACCAAATGGCCCTTCTGCCCAAGTGCACATGTAGGGAAGGGGCACCTTCATGTTCTGGCTGTCAGTAAAATCCTGTTTCATATTGACAGAGTTAAAAAAAATTTTTTTTTATGCTGGTTGACATCCCTAAGAAATTGGTTGCTTTCCTATGAAAATGTATCATACAGTACTTACTATTTATCAGGCATTGATGAGGGTGCCAAATAGATATTAGTTTATTTAATGCTCTTAATAGTCCATAAAGTAAGTATTTTTCTTATTCCCAGTTTCCAGGCAATGAAGCTGAGGAGGGAGCTTATGTAAGTTATTGAAAGTAAAGCTTCTTGAAGGAGCAGAGTAGGATGTAAGCCCAGGACTCAGGGAAAGTTTCCTAAATCTGCAACCGCCCTTCTTTCTTGAAAGATCACACACCCACTGCTCTCTTCCTTCTTTTAGCTTCTCCACAGCTTTCTTTTCCTTTTAAGAGCAGCGGTTCTCAACCTTTCTAATGCTTCGCCCCTTTAATTCATTTCCTCATGTTGTGGTGACCCTCAACCATAAAATTATTTTCGTTGCTTCCTCATAACTGTAATTTTGCTACTGTTATGAATTTTGGGACCCACAGGTTGAGAACCACTGCTGTAGAGCCTAAGACCATTGGAAAACACAGATATTTACATTATGATTCATAACAGTAGCAAAATTAGTTATGAAGTAGCAACGAAAATAATTTTATGGTTGGGGGTCACCACAACATGAGGAACTGTATTAAAGGGTCGCAGCATTAAAAAAGTTGAGAACCACTGCTTTAAGAGTCTTCTAGTTTGTTACCTACATTCAACACATTTCCACACAATCCTTGATACTGCTCAATAGAAAAAGGCCTTAATCACTGAAACTTGTTCTTGCAGTAGGCAAGTGCAAGTGCAGACTGCTTTCTGTTTTTCTTTTTTTAATTAAATACATGTTTTTATTTCAGAGAGCAAGAGAGAGGGAGGGAGAGATGGAAACATCATTGATGAGAGAGAATCATTGATCTGCTGCCTCCTGCATGCCCCACACTGGGGATCAAGCCCACAACCCGGACATGTGCCCTGACTGGGAATTGAACCATGACCTCCTGGTTCATAGGTCGATACTCAACCAGTGAGCCACACCAGCCGGGCCTGTTTTCCTTTTTAACTAATTAGTAAAAACAGTTGCCAGCTTCTGATAGGCTGATGCACAGGGGCTGTGTTAAGTGTTGTGTTAGTTGGCAGGGGAAGTGCTATACTAGTAGAACTAAAATTGAAGGGAAGCTTATGGAGCTACTTCATAATTTCATTTTGAAGATGTGGAGAATAAGCATAAGGAGGATTCTGAAGAAGGTCAGGTCACACATGCCAAGGCAGGAGCAGGAGGTGTGATGTGGGGTGGACAGGAGTTCGGACTTCCTTTTCCATCTTGCTGCTTGAGCAGTATTTAACTTCTCTTGACTTCCTCTTTAAAATAAGGTTAAACTAATTGGTTTCTAATATTTCTAAAGTCCCATTCAGACTTCCAACAATTTGATTCTACCAACATTCTTTCATAACCTACTCCTTCCATGTGGCCCCTGACTCATGTAACAAATGTCTTTGGAGTATCAGTAGTTGTGATGTCATAATTTCCTCAGATCTCAACTTCATATGGTAAGTTAAAACATACTTCCTGAACCCAAAAACCCATCTCTATCCATTACCCCACTCATACCTTATTTATAGTTTACTTACTTTTCCCAATCTATTGCTCAAACTTTTTTTCTTTCACAGAGATCGTTTCTTCTCTTTTACTTACTCTTACTAATGTAAATTCCACTTTCTACTTGCTGTCTCTAGCAAGCCTCATATGAACCTAGTTGAACCGCTTTAGGAAGCTGGAAGCAATTAGTCATTCAATTCAGGCCCAGAATTTGAAATAAATTGGATAAAGAGAAACACGAGAATTAAGTAGCCTAATGCTATGAAATGAAATCTCGTTTGCTTTACTTTTCCCTTGCCTTTCTGGGTTTTAGGAAAATGTGGAAAGGAATTATGTAAACTGAATGATATGGGCGAAGGTCACACAAAGTAAGAGGAAGTGGTTCTAGGAAATTTTCTTTTTAGGCAACATCCAACTTTGGCATATAGGTATTTTTTTTATTGTTTTATTTTGTGTTTTTGTTTCTTGTATTTTTTAATGCTGATTAATCTTGTGAGAATCAAGGAGCTTGGCTCTACTGCTCCCATGAGGTAATGTGCCTCTTTTGTTGTTGTTGTAATCACTTTTTTAAGGTTTATCTTACCATGTTGGACTGATGTTCCTATTGCCATGAGGTACAATTGGCTGAAGCCTCGGTTTGAGAGGATAGTGAGATGAGAGATACATGGAAAATATACTAGTAGCAAATTCTCCACACAAATATGTACTATGTTCCATTTTCAAGTAGCTGGGTACTGATTGTTTTTTAACGAATAGTTGAAAGAACATCATGTGGGCCAAATGCTACCTGATTATTTATCGGGCCTGTTTTATCTTAGTTGTCTCAGGTAGATCATTTTTATTTGGTTGTGTGCTCAAGTGTAGCTATTAAAGAGCTTAAGTGTCTTGAGATTAGAATAAAAAACAATCAGGTGAGGTTGTAAATGTGACAGTATTGACTGTCCCTGGTTTTGGGTAGTTTTTAGGTGCTTAATAAGTATTTATAGCAGAATAAGACACTGAAATAAATAATGTCCAAGAAAAGTGATTAATTCTCTCCTGCAAATGTTATAGCAGTAAATGGAATCATTTTTCAAACCAACAAAGATCAAATTTGTAGGTTGCTTATTTGAACGTTACAGTCTGAAATTAATTTCAATTCCCTAAATGACCAGAAGTAGTAATATTTTTCATGATTATGAGGACCAGTGGCCTGCAAGTCAATCAATATTCAGAGATCTATTTGAACTACCATGCTGCTCTTTCTTACTCAGCTTCACATTTAGGCAGTCATGGCTTGCTTTCATTCAAAATTGTTTTAGGTCCACCTATTGCTGTTCAGGCTGGATTTGGGATATAAAACACTTGGATAGAATCACCTTTTTCTTGGCTGATTTCCCTCATGAAACTACACATTTCATGATTGTGGAGGGCTGGAGTTTTTTCACCTTATATTCCCAGAGTTTTGTACGTAGTCAGTGCTTAATAATTATTTTTGGGTGGATACATTGTGATAGGAATCATGTTTCTCCCCCCTCCTCCTCCCCTTCCTCCTCCCCTTCCCCCTTCCCCTCCCCCTCCCCTTCCCCTTCCCCTTCCTCCCCCTTCCCCTCCCTCCCTCCGTCCCTCCCCCTCCCCTTCCTCCCCTCCTCTTCCTCCTCCTTTTCCTTCTCTTCCTCCTCCTCCCCCTCCTTCTCCCCCTCCTCCACCTCCTCCCCCTCCTCTTCCTCCTCCTCCTCCTCTTCCTTTGTTAATCCTCACCTGAGGATATTTTTCCATTGACTTTTAGAGAGAGTGAGAGACAAAGAGGAAGACTGATGTGAGAGAGACATATTGATTGGTTGTCTCCTGCACATACCCTGACCAGGGCCGGGGAACCTGCAACGGAAATATGTGCCCTTAACTGGAATCAAACCCGGGACCCTTCTATCCACTGAGCCAAATCAGCTAGGGCAGGAGTCATGCTTCTTGAAAGAAGTGGAATTACAGGGGCAGGCTGGAATGCCTCTTGATGTGTTTTAGTCCAGAGGATTCAATGTCTTGATTGTGACCAGCAAAAAAGCCGTCTAGGGCCCTAGCTGGTTTGGCTTTTGGCTCAGTGGATAAAGCATCAGTCTGCAGACTGAAGGGTCCCAGGTTTGATTCTGGTCAAGGACACATGCCCAGGTTGTGGGCTCCATCCACAGTAAGGGGCATGCAGGAGGCAACCAGTTAATGATTCTCTGTTATTATTGATGTTTCTATCTCTCTCTCCCTCTCCCTTTCTATCTGAAATAAATAAAATATATATTTTTTAAAAAGGAGTTTTTAAAATATTTTTATTAATTTTAGAGAAAGGAGAGGGAAAGAAAAACATTGATTGGCTGCCTCCTGCAAGCCTCACACTAGGGACTGAGCCTGCAATCCCGGCATGTGCCCTGACTGGGAATTGAACCAGCAACCTTTTGGTGCATGGGACAGTGTTCAACCAACTAAGCAGTATTCTGTCATCACAGAGTGTAAAGTACGTTTCACATCCAGGCGATATTCCTTCATATCTCACAATTCACATGCGTGTGACATCCTATTTTGTCAGGAGGTGGAAGTCAAGGTTTTAGAAGAGTGATTAAGAGTGTGGATTCTGGAGCCTGATGGCCTGGTCTCAGGTTCTCATTTCACCACTCACCGATGCTATGAACTTGGGAAAACCACTTTATCCTGCTGTGCTTCCAAATAGGAAAAAGAATAAAACTGACCTCATAGTTATGTGTATCAGTCAGTTAATGTAGAACAGTGCTTGGCACATAGTAAACACCTAATAACTGTTAGATATGATTACTATTCCCCACTCATTAGCTGTGCAACCTGGGGCAGTTACGTTCTCTTGGCCATGGTTGCTTCACTTTTAAAATGAACCTAATAATACCTTACCCACCTTGAGGGGCTGGAATCACATCATCTCCTGAGGCCTGTGGCTTTCCCCCTGCCCCTCAATGATGTATTGGCAATGTGAGTATTGAGAGAATTCTGAAATTTGGTAATTTTGCTCCATGCTGTACAGTATAGAAAGGTCAACAAGCCTCTCCAGCTTATGTCCCATTTTGCCGAATCTGCTGAGGGTTCTTGAAATGAGTTCTGAAAATCAGTTATTAGTTATGTCTGAGTAAATGGACTCTTCTCAGTTAAAAAGGGAAAACACCCAATATGTGCCATGTCTCTTCCTTCACCCGCATATTGGAAGACTGATCTTATGGGCAGGTGTGATGATTCCTTTCTTTTCCTCAGCCTTGAGGCAGAAGTCTGATTTGATCAATGTGTATTTTCTCTGAACAGGAATCTGGTTCTGAGACTTAAATGGCACCAATGAATATTTCTGCATGTGTGGCGGACTTTTTTCTTTTATTAATGCATGTGCCCTAGTTAATAATCCCAAAATATTCTGGGATCACTATCAAACAGGAAAGTATCCATTTAGACACAGCTAAATCAGGGATTAGGAAGTGCTATCTTAACTTTCCTATAAGGATTGATGGAATACAATATGTACCCTCTTTGTGTGAGGGTTCCTTTTGAACACATTACTAGACATGCAATTGCAATCGAATTTCTTAGTGTTCATATTTATTGGGGAACATGATACAAATCATCAGTGTGGCACCCACAGCCATTCCCTGCTACAGAAGAGGCAAGACTGACCTTTGGTTTGTGGCAGCAACTATTTTGCAGAATAAATTGCTGTTTGTGTTTAACACTTGGGCTCAAAGAGAGCCGCTGATTACTTTTGAGGGATGGTAACTATTAAGCGAGCTTGACTGTCCTGATCCAGCACGGTGCCTTGCCTGCCCCAAGTGCTTACTCAATGCCTGCTGACTGCACAGGATTTGAAAGAGAAACACTGAGAGCTTCAGGTAGGACAGGAAGCTGTCCCAAGAGGCAACTGTGCAGCTGGGAAACAGGGCTGCGGTTTTTCCACGACCTCGGTTGCCAGGTTCCCAGTATATAATCACAGTATTGGGAACTACATTGAGTTGATGTTGGGTGGTCGTTTTGTCTGTCCTGTTTCTGTTTTAGGCAAATTGAGTCTTTGATAGAGACCCGACTGGTAGAGATCTTTCAGATGTTTTGTCCCTTAGAGGAATGTGGCTCCTCGGGGACTTAGTGAATTGCTTTGCCTAACAAGGCAGGTTGTGTGTTACCTACCATGTACCATGCCAGGCTTCCTTTCGTTGGTTGAATCACTGAAGCAGAGAGGGTGCCCTTTAGCCGCCAGGATTCCTAAGAGAGCCAGGAAGTCAGAGCTGCTGAAGAAGCCTGAGGTTGGCAGGGAGTGTGGCGGGGCTGGGGCTGTTGACTCTGCCACCCTGAGGCTGGTGGACACTGGGCGTGGTGGGCGTGCTCGTCTAAGTACCTGTTTGCGGAACACTGAGACGCCAGGGCAGAGCTAAAACAGCAGTAATCTGAAACCAGTCGCGTTGGTTTTCCTTCTGTGGCCTGCCCAGCTAAAATCTGCATTCCAGATGAAACCTGCTGGGAAGCAGAAGAAAGCACTTTAAAAAAAAAAGCTTCAAGGGCAGTAAATTAACTGCTTTTGAGTTCCAGGGATTTTTGAGATGATCTAGTTCTTTCTTTACTTTTTATTTCTTTGTATCGGGCTTTGTGAGTGGCTGTTGATCTGTGTGCACTGCTAGTTTTTTTTTACAATGTGTGTTTTTTGGCCTGGATGACACCAGGCTTCTGACCATAATTTAGACGGCAAAGTCGGGCTCGTAAAAAAAAAAAAAGTATTTCAGTCATTTTCTGCTGATTCACTTGTGAATGTCTTGGGCAGCTAGGGTGGTGGAGGGCTGTCAGGAGCAGCTTGCCGGCTCAGCACTTTTCTTGGAGCCTCACTTGCTCACCAATGAGGAAGTTGAAAGCAACCAGGAGAAAGACAGGCACACACTGGGGCGGAGCTGTGGTGAAGTCCTGGGCTGGGATGACTGGGGCCGGCTGACTTTCCTGACGACAAAAAGCCTTTTGTCCACGGAAATAAATACGGAAGTCCCGGAGGAGCAGCCTCCCGGGCCCGTGAGTAGTAAGGTGCGCAGCCCCAGGCGGCTTCTGGGCGCAGAGCTCCGCGGCCCTCTCACAGCTGCCCCGGGCGCGCCGCGGCCGCACAGGCCGGAAGGGGAGCGCAGTGCCTGACCCGAAAGAAACCGAGCGTGCTGCGGGGCGGCCGAGGGAGCCGGCCGCCGGGTCCCCTGCGGCCCCCCGTCCTGTAAGTTAAGAGCTGATGGCGTGGAGAAACTGAGAGCAGGGGAAGGCGACCGAAGCCAGGACTTCCATCGAGGGCACGGCTTGTGTGAGGGCATGGAGGACGTCGGTGACCCTGTGGATGGCAGCGATGCCCCGCACCCAGACAAGTCCGAAGCTGCGCCCGAAATGGCTCAGTCGATCCTGAGCAAGTTCTCTGTGAAATCCCTCTTTGGGTTTGCGAGCAAACTGGAACCCGTGAGGCCCGAAGAGCGAGAGGTGGTGCTGCAAGCCTTCCACGCTTTCGTGGTGGAGCCCGCGCGCCCGCTGGACGGCGGTCCCGGCCCGGGCGCCGACGGGCAGGAGGCAGGGGCTCAGGTTGCACCCGGCCTCCTCCTCGGAGGAGGTGATGGGAAGCCCGCGAGGGAGGAGACAGAGAGGGAGCCCGAGGGCAGTCGGAGAGCAGCAGAGGCAGGGGCTTCTCTCCCCGGTCCAGAGCTTCTTCCACTCGCTGCTCTGAGCGTGAGCGGAGACGATGCCATCTTGGTGCGCGGGACCCTGGTGACCACCACCAGCGATTCGGACTCGGATGACGGCGGCCAGGAGCCGGAGGAGGAGGGAAGCCGCGCCGACGGCCCAAAGCCCCCACGTGTCGTTTCATCCGAGCCGTCGGAGGAGCTCCAAGAAAAGCCGGGAGGTTGTAGGGAGAACGCCGCCACCGCCGGGGAGAGGGATGCCGCGGAGCCCGGAGAGGATGGTCCTCAGGGGGCGCCCCCTGAGACCTGTAGCAACCCGGAGCCTGGGGATGGTGGTCTTCAGACGGGGCACAGCCCCAGTCAGGGACGGGCTGGGGAAGAAGGTTCCCAAGCCCCACCTGCGGGGACAGACCAGACCCTGAGTGCCGGCGTCGCAGAGAACCCCCCTTCTAAAAAAGAAGCCCCTGGAGAGAAGTCCTTCCAGCTGCCAGCTTTCTTTAGCGGGCTCCGCGTGCTGAAGAAGGGGGCTCCCGCGGAAGCTGGGGAGACCGTCACCGAGATTAAACCAAAGGACGGGGACCTGGCTCTGCTCAAATTGACCCAGCCCGTTCACAAGTCCCTAGCACAGACAGGGCCTCAGGCAGCCCCGCAGACTGGGAGGGCTGGGGAGAAAGCCGGTGACCGGAAGGCCACTCCCACTCTCCTGGAGCAGCTCTCCCAGCTCCTCAGCATCGACATGCCCAGGGCCGACGTGACGGCCGAGGGCCCCGAGCTGCCTGGGGGAGGAGAGATGGGCTGCAGCGCTGCCCAGGAGAGCCAGGGTGGCCCAGGAGAAGCACAGACGCAGGGGGGAGAGGTCAAATCGAAGCCACCAGAAACCGCCCTGGAGGCCTTTAAAGCCTTGTTCATCCGTCCCCCCAAAAAGGGGTCCACGGCTGACACCTCTGAGCTGGAAGCCCTCAAGCGCAAGATGAGGCATGAGAAGGAGTCCCTGAGAGCTGTGTTTGAACGGTCCAAGGCAAGGCCAGCGGACGGCCCCTCCGATTCCAAAAGCGTATGTAGAATTAGGTTTTCCATTTTGTCATACGATGTGATGCTGCTGTATTTCTTTTGAGGTTCAAAGTGAATTCGGGTCACTATTCTTTTAAAAAATATATATTTTATTGATTTTTGACAGAGAGGAAGGGAGAGGGATAGAAAGTCAGAAACATCAATGAGAGAAACATCGATCAGCTGCCTCTTGCACACCCCCTACTGGGATTGTGCCCGCAGCCAAGGTACATGCCCTTGACTGGAATCCAACCTGGGACCTTTCAGTCCACAGGCTGACGCTCTATCCACTGAGCCAAACCGGTTTCGGCTTGGGTCACTATTATTAGTGACTGTTTTTTAGGTGAATGATGATGGTTATTGAGTTGTCCTTGTAAGGAGTAGGACAGCAGTGTTTTCTTTCTTATATTTTTATGGATCGGTATGAGAGAGGTGTACGTAATTATGTGCTGGTGGGAAAGGGAAGCTGTCACTCAGAGTGTAAACATTAGTAGTAAATGTTCTTATAAAACTGAGCAGCATGAGGATGCGATGTAATATGGAAACAACCCAGGTTTCCTCACCACTTAATTATATATCTTGGTGAAAAGTATTTTTCTTTTGTATGTCTGCCACTCGGCGGAATACTTGTTTGTGATGTAATTGAAATGTTCTGTGTTGGTTACAAGGCATCCTGATTGAGCACTTGATTTAAAATGAGACCTGGATTTTAATTCTGACAATGGATAACCCTGATCACCTCTGAGCCTCAATCTCCTCATGAGGAGAAAAGAAAAAAAGAAAAGAAAGTGCTAACCCTCAACCTATATGGTGGTTGTGAAGATTAAGTGAAGTTAGTGTATGGTGACTATCTAATTAATAAAAGCTGTTACTCAAAGAAAATTAATTTGGTAATTTATAGACTACCTGTCCAATAGATCTTAGAAGTTCATAAGGACTACAAATAGAATGTCTTGGGTTATATCAACTCAGAATACAATTATTTCTTCTTATATAGAATACAATTATTTCTTCTTATACAGAATACAATTATTTCTTCATCAGTTAAAATGTTAAAAATTAAAAAGTTTTTGGTAGAATTATTTTGGGGTTTAGTTAAAAACTAAATCCAATGTAAAAACACTTGCATAGTTACAAAAATCAATGGATAAAAATAGCTTGAAGGCCATTTCACTATTATTTTTTTAATAGGAAAGAAAAAGAGGATTTAAATAGCAATGTGGGCTATTTGAGAAGTGTATCTTGGCCTACAGCTAATGTTGATGGAAAGTGGAAAAGTAGTCATTATATCCTAAATAACCATGGAGTTGTTTGGGATAGACTTGTAAACATTTCTGTATGTGTACTTGATTGGAGTACATTTGTATCTATATCTTCAGCTGAAAGTGTATTTGTGACTTTTTTAAAAAGATAGATACATGATAAAAATCATTTGTCAAGAGTTGTATAATACTTGGCCTTGAGGTGTGTGTTTTTTTAATTGAAGTATAATGAACATACAACATTATATTAGTTTCCGGTATACAACATGATTTGACATTTGTATGTATTGTGAAACAATTAGAACAGTAAGTAAGGCTCTTTACTGTCTATCCCCATGTGGAATTACAAATTTCTTTTGATGTGATGAGAATATTTAAAATTTACCTTCTTAATAATTTCAAATTTAGACTACAACTCTATTGACTATAGTTACCATGCTGTACATTAATTATATCCCCATAGCCTTGAGTTGTTTTTTTGTTTTGTTTTGTTTTTTTAATTTTTACTTCCACTGATCACTTTAGATGTCTGGGAAAGGATCATTGAATGCAATGTGCAACTGGCCATTATTTTATTAATGTTAGAGTTAACATGTTGATTTTGGGGAATAATTAGCTTTAGCCATATTTCATTTAACTTATTATTTTATTTGCCCACTTTTTCAACAGCCTGAGCACAGCCCCACTGAGCAGGACGATAGGACTCCTGGCAGACTCCAAGCTGTCTGGCCACCCCCAAAGACAAAGGACACAGAAGAAAAAGTGGGATTGAAGTACACTGAAGCAGGTAATGTGAAAACGGGCCAGGCACCCAGGAATGGGTCTCCTGCTGCAGTGGCTTTTAGTTCTAATTCAGGAGACTCTCAGAATTTGAGTTTTTGTTTTGTTATAAAATGTAATGCTGAAGGCTTTTCTTTTTGGTTGTGCCTTTAAAGGGAACCCTTACACACTTATCGTTAACACATCTTTTCGAAATGAAAGGTGAATGCGGTGGAATGAATGAAGGGGGGCACCGGTGTAAAGTAAGAGACCCTTTGGGAAACTAATGGAGAAGGTAGATTACAAATTCCTCAGGAAGCAGGTGGCTGGCCCTCTATAATGTGTGAGCTGGCAGGGTTGCTGGAAGAGGTAGAGTATGGTTCTCCAGAGCTGTAACCTGATTTGCTGTTTGTCTGTGACTAATGCTTTTCAGCTACAGGAACCTTGTGCAGAGTGAATGTACAGATCCCATATCAGTTACTCTTTCACTTTGGTTAGACAAAAGCTTTATTTCATGGATGTCCATTTTTAAAGGAACCTAACTCTCTGGAAACTTTCTTAAGGGCTTTGCTTGAATATATTTCAGTGGAGTGGGGATCTAGACATTTTTTACTCTGTAAGTGAAAGGTTCACATGAAATTGTAAAAAGAAATAAGAGATGAGAGGATAGTATATCTTAATTGCATGTGTGTGAATGTAGGTGTCTCTAATGACATAGCATTGGTAGCATACCTATGCATGCTTATATTTTGCTGGTTGCCTTAGGTATGTGTATATTAAGGTCAATCTATCTGGTTATAAAAAAGTACTTTCTTCAGTTCTACTCATAGGTAGATATAGTGGATGAAAGTTTAGGTGATTTAGTAATAGTCCCAATCCCTACCAATGTATCGTGGCATCCTCCTTGTAACAGGCCATTAATGTTAACTTTACTAATGTTAGAACTACTAATGTTAGAATTTATGTGTTTATTTTCAGGGAATAATTAGCCAAATTACATTTGGTAATAGAGAAGGAAATAAACCTTAGTGGTATTTGGGGGGTGTTTATACTTCTACAGAGATTCCTTAGGTTTCACTTCTGTCTTCTTTTATTTCTGAGACTCAATGAAGTTTATCTCATATGTGGCTTTTCCAGTCTTTCTTACTTTCTTGTTTTAATGTAATGATCTGTGTTCTGAGAGGTCTCTGAGGTTTTGGGTGAGATGGCGAAAATGAGGATGAAGGCTGAACAATGACAGTTCTCCTAGATGGGCTCTGATGTCACAATAGCATGGAGCAGAGAGAGAGTGACTATTAAGGAAAGGCATCTAGGTCCCCAGCCAGTTCTCACAGTACTATGGCTTAATTACTGTGTTCCTAGGGCTAGTGCTCAGGTTCTTGAGAGCCTTGGAGGTACACAATACCCTGTGGATACACGTAGGGAGAGAGGGGTGGATACACTTAGGGAGGGCGAGGGGTGGATATAAAAAAAGAGTAAGATACCCCATGCCTGAAGGAAATTTGTTTTTAACCCAGTACTCATTTTAGCATGGTGCCTTGTTACTTACTGCTAATCTTGAGGAAGTTAATGTTGTTGTCTCTGTTGTTGAGGAATAATAAGCATTTGGCTTATAACAGTGCATTCTGAGGTATTTTCATTGATTCCCCTGCCTTTAGGGAAACATACAAAATTTGCCACTCTGTAGGAATCAGAGACAGAAAAACTAGATACAAAATATTTCAAGGTACTTGAAGTCTTACGCTTTTATACCTTCAGTGCTTTTATTTTTTCTAGGGTGTATTATTCATTAAATGAGTGAAACAGGAGGTCAAGACTCTAGCCTTCATATTTCAGTTGTGCGATAGCAATTGTGAGCTGTTGACATCTGAGCCTACAAGTAGTTCTTGGCAGAGATGGAAAAGAGATTAAGTTTTTCATCATGAGTCTCACTCTGTCCTTATGCTGCCCTCGGCCACTTCGGACTTGCCACTGCTTAGATTTCCCTCTATTCAGAGTTTATCATCCAATGATCTTCTTTTTTCTGAGGCTTAAGATAACACCTAATACTGTAAACTCACTTTGTTCAAGAATAAAAAGTAAAAGAGAGCTGATATCAGAGAAGCTGTCCCCTTAAACTACTGCTTCTTGAATCCTCTTTGCCACAGGATGGTAGCTAGCCACTGTTGCTGGTGCCCACTGCCAAGGATTCTCTCTCTTGTCATTCCCAAGGCCTTCAACATCATCTGTAGCTGCTGACACTGTGACTATCTTGACAGCTAAAGCCTTTGGCTTCCATAAGAGCCTCTGATGCCATTTTGATGACATCGTACCTACCATCAAGGGCAATTGTGCTGCCAGTCTTCGAGCTCTTGGAGCCTTGGTGATGTGCCAGTTGAGAGAAACACCAGAACCTCCAGAGCTGTCACTGAGGGGACTCTCAGGTGTTAGAGTTGACCTCCACTACTCTGGGAGGGCCCCAGTGTTAGCTCACTGTTGTGCCTGAATTGCTCTGCTCAAGGAGAGAGAATCGCTCTCTCCCATCTCTTGGGCTGTGCTTTCTTACATTCTTCCTTGTGTTTGGAATGCCTCACTGCAGTTTTGAGTGAAGAGAGAATCTCCCTGCCCCCTTTTCTTTGGACTTGAGCTGGAGACCACCTGAGTGACAGATCCCATGTTTTCTTAGAACCGTCTTTTCCCCTCTGAGCATAGGAGCTTGCTGTAGATACAAGCTTGGGGGATGGCCTTACATTTTCAGAAGGAATTCTTTACTGGACTTTTCACATTTAACAGTTAATTAACCCAATGTGAGTCCTTGCCACTTACCTGTGGAGCCGACCAGAAATAGCAGTGAACTTGTGGAGCTCTGCGCTAAGCAAAACCCAATCATGACAAAGTAAAAAGGTGTTCTATGACCCATGCAAGGGGAACCTGAGAGAAAAATGCCTACTTTTTAAATTTGTGGCAAAAACAATTTGTCTTGTGAGAAAGCGATAACCAGTATTCTGTCCTTTTTCTAATACACTGTCCTGTATGTGCTGAAGTTATGTAAGGGTTAGTAACTTCCTTAGTCTTTAAAAACAAAAACCTAGAAAGCATAAGATGCTCTTAGTATCATGTAATCATTGAGTAATAAGAGTGAATATAGGGTTAAACGTCTTATCTCAAACTTGATTGAAAATAATTTATTAACCTCCTTAGGTCAGATCTTTTGTGCAGTCTAAAGGCACTTGGCCTTATTTTCTTTTCATTGTGTGTATTACTACATCAAGCACAGTCCTGTTGGGAATCAGGCAACACTCCAGTTGGGTGACTTGATTGAGAGTTTATTAGAGAACTAGAGGCCCCGTGCATAAAATTCGTGCACTAGGGGGTGGGGAGATGTGGGAGGGTCCTTCAGCCCAGCCTTTACCCTCTCACAGTCCAGGTTCCCTCTCGCAGTCCAAGACTCCTCGCTTCTTACCACCCGCCTGCTCGCTGCTCCTTACCTCTTGGCTCACTGCTCCTTAGCACTGCCACGGAGGTGGGAGAGGCTCCTGCCACCACTGCTACGTTAGCCAGCTGTGAGCCCAGCTCCTGGATGAGCGGTGCTTCCCCTGTGGGAGCGCACTGACCACCAGGAGATGACTCCTGTGTTGAGTGTCTGCCCCTTGATGGTCGGTGCATGTCATAGTGACCAGTCGTTCCGCAGGTCTTTCCGCAGTTCGGTTGATTTGCATATTAGGCTTTTATTATATAGAATATTTACAAAGGTGTGGGCAAGGTTTAGGAAACTCAACAAGAGGTAAAGCAGTAGTTTGGGTTGGTAATAGTGAGAAATTTCTGCAGCCCTAAACCTGAAGGGGCAAGGGTCAGAGGAGCTATTGGGAAACCCAGAACTTCAGAGGAAGCTTAGTAGTATGGAAAACACTACCTATTGGGAACCCAGCAGGGGACTTGGGACTCAAGTGGAGGGTTGCAGTGATCTCCCCAGGAGGGAGTAGAGTGTGTGTGTGTGTGTGGGGGGGGGGGGGGAGGTACCTATACCCTGACCCTCTTCTGCTCTGTGATTTCCCACCAGTCACGTCACTGGCCTGCATGGACAAGATTGGCTCATATATCAGGACCCTGACCACATAGGCTTTATACAATGACATGAAGAAAAACTCTTGTTTTTTATCATCCTGTGGAAGCATTATGTTTTCTGCTCCAGGCGGGTCATAGGAAATACAATAGCCATCATTCAGAGCCTTGCTCTGTGGATATCTACTCCTTAATATAGAGGCTTTGTTTTCTGATCTCAGAAAATCTTCCGCCGCCATCTAGGATCGTTCTCTTTCAAAGTTTTAAAAATGTTTTTGTGTATTGCAAAATAATATTTTGGAAGTATCCTGAAATATCAGAAAGCAAAAGAAACTGCCTGTTATCCTGTCCCATAGAAAAACCATTGCCAACATTTTGCGTCCTGATAGGCCAATGCAAATTTAAGACTTAAAATTTTATTTGCAGGCTGCTTTTTTCACTTGAAAACTTGACTGTTTTTAAATAACTTCTGTTACATTTTAACAAAATTCCTTATAGTAGAATTGCTAAATATAAGGGTATATGCCTTTTTAGGGTTTTGATGCATATTAATAAATAGCTAAAGTTATGTTTTCAACTGAATATCTTTAGATAAAAATTAATATTTTTAGAACATGGAAAATAATTTTTTCCTTTATCATTTGCCTTTAATTTTAATTATTATTTCTGGGGTACATAAGTTTTAAATATTTATATAGTAATATATTCTCATTTTATTGTATGTCTTTTCTGTTGGCTTATGAAGACTTTTCTGTATTCAAAGGCCATCTATACCTTCAAATTGCTTAAATAATGTCTTTCTACTTCTTCCTCTCTTCTCGCTTTCATTCAACCTCATATAAAAAAATTAATTTTGGTGCATAGCCTGAGGCAGAGATCCAAGCCAACCTCTTTTTTCCTAAGTTGTTAATTTTATAGCAGGCTTCTGGAATAATTATCCCTCTGTGTGCTACGTTTGGGACTATTTGGGGCTTTCTGTTCTCTTTGATGTGTTTGAAATTTTATATCAGCATTTTAATTATTGCAGCATGATATTGCATCTCAGAATCTGTTCAAGTTGTCATGCATACCTTTTGAAAATATTTTTGTGGCTTTCTCTTATTTATTCTTACAGAAAATCTTAGTTTACTTGGTTAAGTTTCAAAAGAATTCCTTTGGGACCTTTATTGGAATTGCATTAATTTTTAAATTGATGTGACAGTGGGTATGAAAATTGAGATCTTTAAAATGCTTAGTATTTCTGCCTAGGAACATTGCTTATAAAACTATTCAAATTTCCTTTTATTATTTTTCTTTAAATATATTCCAAGGCATATTATTTTTTAAATAAGAAATACAATTAATGAATTTGTGTCTTGAGATTTATTTTTCTTAAAAGTCAAGTGCGTTCCTAAGAATCTTGTGACTCCTGAAAACCAGCTCTGATTAGTGATTCTTAATATTCTGTAACACCTTTAAAAACCAGTGATGACAGAGATCGATGGAAGAAGACGCTGAAGTTAATTTTGCATATATTTCAGACCCGAGTTCTCCTAATAAAGTTAATATTGGTGAGATTAAAATGGTACTATTTGGGGAATTGGCAGTAACTTAATTACCCTTGAAATGAGGGAGAAAAAAATACAAAGAAAAGTACTCATGTTTTCTGAAACAAAATGAACTGTGCATATTTGGTTTCTCTTCCAATGTGTATCTGGAAAAGCTCTTCTCCACTGGCTGTACCTGAGCTGGCCTGCAGCCAGGGCATGGCATATAGACTGCTCTCCTGAGAGTAAGCCTATGGGAAAGAGGCCCTTAGACGGAGGCATCATGGCCACTGGAGATTGGAGTGAGCAAGCTGTCAATGCATGTGGCATCTTTTGGGGCTTACTCACAGAACCCAGAACCTGGGAGTAGTTCAGGAACATCCTTATTCAAAGCATTTTCAGCTCAGAT
Source organism: Antrozous pallidus (assembly GCA_027563665.1). NCBI lineage: Eukaryota > Metazoa > Chordata > Mammalia > Chiroptera > Vespertilionidae > Antrozous > Antrozous pallidus. The sequence continues at coordinate 38,420,424 of CM050515.1, forward strand.
AGAGAAATAACTCACCTCTCAACGACTGCCTACTTTCTGGTTCGTTTCTAATTTGAGTCCCCTTAGTTACAGAGCTATTGGCTATCCTTCCTAGTCAGCCAGACATCCTTGCCTCACTAGCCAGGGAAAGCTATAAATATTTTGGAATATTTTAGTGGCCTACTGTACTATGAAAAATTTCTCCATTCATAGCTAACAGGCTGCATTAGCCATGAATGGATTTTCCTTTAATGTCCTATGTCTAAACAAAATTATGCTAAGTGTCTTCTTTCTCAGTTTAGGCAATGAATTTGTGCATTGTATATTTTATAGGCCTGTGTGATATGTTACTGTTACAGGCCAGATGACGAAACCTCTGTTCTTGCTTTCTTGAAGGAAAGATTTCAGTCAGGAGACAAAGTGCAACAAAGCAGCCCAATGATTTCTTGGCCACAGTAAAATACACATAGGGCAGTGAGACAGGAAGGGCACAGAAGAAGCAGGTGAGCCTAGGCTGGGCTGCTTTGGCTCACTGGGAAGTCAGAGAAGAGAGGGCCTTGCAGATAGCTTCAGGGGGTTAGCCTGGATGAACTGCCATTGACCATTGCTCCTCTGACTACAAGTGTCCTGGGGTCCCTGAGAGGGAAGAAGGGAATGGGGGAAGGAAACAGTGTGGGTGTGGTGGTGGTGAGATAGATGATCTGGGTTCTTTGCATTGAGGGTGTTTACTTCTCTCTTACTGGTGGGGATTCTTAGGGGAGGTCTCAGGGTAGGGTCTCAAGAGAACATTCATCAGCTTTCCAGGTGTGCTCTCTGTTGTTGTCTTTCCATTGATACTTAGAAAATGTGGAAGGGAGTGATGGATGGAAGGAGGGAAGAGAGAGAGAGGAAGAGAGAGAGAGAGAGAGAGAGAGAAAGAAAGAGAGAAACACCAATGTGAGAGAAACATTGGTTGTCCCCTAACCAGGGCGGATTGAATTTGCAACCAGGGTATGTGCCCTTGACCAGGAATTCAACCCACCATTCTTTGGTCCACAAGCTGATACTCTAACCATGGACCACACTGGCCAGGGCCACTTGTCTAATTTTAATAAGTTGTCTATTTTTTTATTTTGAAGATAAATTCTTTTCCTCTGCTGGGTATAATCCCTTTGGTGTTGAGAAAATATTTTCTCCCACTCTGAAGGTTGTCTTTCCACTTTCTTAATGGTGCCTTTCAATGAATAGAAATTCTTAGTTTTACTATAATCAACCTTGACCTTATGGTTAGGGCATTTTGAGCCTCCTTCAACTAATCTTTCCCCAACTCCTGTCATGAAAATATTTTCTCAAATTATCTTAAAAAGGGTATTAGTGCTCTTCATTTGTCATATAGACCTACATATACTGGGCATTGATTTTTGTGTATGAGTTGAGGTGGGTCAAGTTTATTTTTTTCCATATCTAAATAAGATAGAATTACTTACTGAAAAATCTAACCTCCCTCCCCTGGAACTGTCTGTTCTGTTCCACCATTCTCTAGGCTTATCTAACCTTGGAAAAATTCAACAATGACTTAAATAACTCTGTAGTAGGACTTGATCTTCTAGAGTGTGTCCTCTTACCTTGGGTATTCTCAGTTCTTTGTGTTTCTACAAGCATTTTAAAATTACTTTAATCAAATTTTTAAAGATTTGTTGTTGTTTTTTAGGGAGCTAGGGGGAGAGAGAGGGAGAGGAAGAGAGAGAAACATTGATGTGATCATGAAACATCTATTGGCTGTCTCCTGAACTCCCCCTACCAGGGATCCAGCTCAGAATCTGGGCACATGCCCTCACCGGGAATCAAAGTGGCCACGTTTTGGTGCATGAGATGCCACTCAACCAACTGAGCCACACCGGCCAGGGTGCTTTTTACCGGTTTTGATATTAGGATTTTTATTGCATTGATATCTTTACAATGATGAGCTTTTAATTACATGAACACAGTGTATCTTTCCATAAATAAAATATTTATTTGAAATAGTCTCTAATTTTTCTTAGTGTTTTATAGTTTTCTTTGTAGAAGTTTTGTATAATTTCCTTTAAATTTAAATTTTTTTCCTCTAAAATTATGATACAATTGTGCATGTTTTTTAAAATTCCATTTTCTGAATTTGTTTGTTAGAAAATCTCTCTCTCTCTCACTCTCTGTCTCTCTCTGTCTCTCTCTCTCTCACATTGACCTTGTATTCAACTTTATATATTGCAAACTAGCTACCACACAGCTTTTTTTTTCTTTAGGAAGAATAAAGACCCCTTCCCAATAAGGATCTAATGGCTGCATAGTACTCAATAAAATAGTAACTGTAAAATATTGATTTATTCCTTTACTGACAGATCTTTTAATCACAGATTTTTTCACTGTTGCAAACAGTGCTTTAATGAAATTCTTGTTCCTCTATTTTGTGTATACCTATAAATACTTTTATATGATAGAAGCAGAATTGCTGTGTTAAAGTCCTTGCCTATTTTAACCACTGGTATGCACTGCCCAATTGCCCTCTCAAAATATTGATCCAATTCTAAACTAAAATAAGAATGACCGCTACTCACATTTCACCAATGTTCACTTATGCCAACATAATGGTTAAAAGTTTCATACACTTGTTTTAAGTGTGTATTTTTCTGATAGCGGCATGGTTGGATATCTTGTTCATTTTATCTTCTTTTGTGACTTGCTTTGCTTTTTTTGTAAATTGCATCATTAGTCTTTACTCTTGATTTGAAGGAGCTTTTTATGTATTAAGGAAATTAATCATTTGACTGTTGTATATATTGCATTCTTAATCTCCAGCTTGCCATGTCTTTTATCTCTTGCTCTTTCATTATATGAATTATTTTTAATTTTATGTAGTTACATCTTTTCTGGATTTATTGTTGGTTTAAGGAAGTTTTTCCTAACCTAAACTTTAACAGTAAGTATATTTTAGCTAAAATACACACATACATGTTTAGATTTTTTTTTAAATCTAGAATTTTTGTGTTTTGGTGTAAATAAAGGTTTATTAAGGGTGGCAGTGTGCTTGGGGGAGCACACTGGGCTATGGAATGGAGGAGCTTGGGCTATGGAATCTAATGTGGAGTCAAATTCAAGGCTTCAGCAGTTACTGAAGCAGTCACACCTTTATTGAACAAGTTATTAGGCAAGTTAATCACCTATTTATGCCTTGGGTTTCTTATATGTTTTTTAAAATGTTCTTTTTAGCATTCAATGAAATAATGCATTTAAACACCTTAGCCTGGAGCATTGTAAAACCCCAAAATTGTAAATTGCTGTTAATTTGTTTTTCCCTGGTAACTACCCGCTCCAACACTCTTTAATGTAGATCATTCTTGCTCAGCAGATATGGGGTGCCAACTTTCATTTATAAATTCCTTTCTACATGTTAATTTATTTCTAGATCCCTTACTATTTGTTGTTGTTGTTGTTGTAGTTGAGATGGTTAGCTAGACCCAGTAGCAATTGCATGTCTTTGTAATTAATATAGTTTCCCAGTTATTCAAATATGTGGTGATTCAATTCACCTGTATTCTTATTTCCTCTCTAAATGTTGTTTTGAGTTGTGAACATAAACTATTATATATGCATTTGAAAGTTAGGTTCTCAAAATCTGATCCCATTGGAATTATATTAAATTGAAGATCAATATCAAAGGGCCTGATAATTAGGCCTTCCCATCCAGCAACATCATTTATCTAACTGTTCAGAACTTCTTTTATGTTCTTCTATAAAGTTGTATGATTTTCTTCTTATAGCTTGTACATACTTTAATTAATTTCTGCATATTCTATTATAAATGGGATTCATTTCCCATTTTAAATTGGTTTCATTGCTTTTAATTGGTTTTGTTGGAGGCAACAGGAAGGGCACCAGGTGTATAACTGGTGGGGTCAGATCAAACCTGAGTTCAGCAACCTCAGTACTTGGGTTCTGGCTAGGAAAGAATTCAGAGCCAAGAACCAAAAGTATAAGAAAACATGAATTGGGCAAATCACAGAGGTAGAAGTAATTCCTAGAAGAAATGGGCTTAGGAAACAAGTTACAGAGGTAAAGGAAGGGCCCCTGTGGAGCTTGGGAGTTAGGAAGCTAATGGCAACATTCCTGGGGCAGAGAGGGGTGAGGGAAGAGAAAGGGAAAGGCTTGGATGTGCTCCCAGGAAGGAGAGCTCACTGGGTCCTCCTTCCTAAGGGTTTTAAGGGTAGAGATTTTAGGGGAAGTCCCTGGAGAAGATCTCAATAGAGTATTCAGTAGCTTTCTAGGTATGTCCTTTCCAGGGTTGTGATCTCCATTGATTGGCCAGCACTAGGGGGTCATTATTTAATGCAGTTGGTCCTGAGGGCTGTGGCTGTTTTTTTGCTTCTCTGGGCCTGGAGCTTAAATACCACAAAGGCCTAGATGTTATCTTTAGGGAGGAAAGGTTAGGGTTCCAAATAGGTGGTATGCTTGGGGAGAAAAAGTCACCCTTGGTCCCATCCAACACTTGATTGTCCACCCTGTTGACCTTCTGTACCTAGCCCGTCCTTGCTCTGCTCAAGTCTGTCTTGTTATAACAAAGCAATTGATTTTTATGTTTTCTAATTCTAACTTTATACTCATATTAGTTTCACTAGTTTTTTAGTTGAGAGCCTTGGATATTTTGGGAGAAGAGATAGACAAATCATAACAATTTGTTTTCCTTTTTAAATTGCAGTAAAATTTACATAATATAAAATTTGCTATCTTAATCATTAAAATTTCTTATTTCATTCACAAGGATTTATTCACTTTGCATATGTAGCACAGATACTATATAATAAGAGAGGAATATGCTAATTTTTTGTTATGCCCTGAGGCTTAACGACCAACCACTTAAAGACTAGATCACAGATCTGCAGGAGGGTGGGGCAGCGAACTGTAAGTGGGCAGCCCAGAGCTACAGGAGGGGGCAGGGCAGCAAGCTATGATGGGGAGAGGGGGAAGAGGGCCCACTCCAGGAGGGGAAGGGGGCAGCAGCTGGCAGAGAACTACAGGAGCAACCTACTGGTGCACAGATTCATGCACAAGGCTACTAGTGATTTACATAACAGATGAATAGATGTTAGCTAGCTTTTAAGAAAAACAAAAAAATCCTCACTTGAGGATATATGTTTTATTGGTGAGAGAGAGAGATCTGTATCCATATGCACCCTGACTGGGAATCGAACCCCCCAACTTTCCATATGTGGGACAATGCTCTAACCAACTGAGCCACAGTGACCAGGGCAAGTGTTAACCATTTTAAAGTATAGTTCAGTACTGTTAAGTATATTCATGTTGTGCAATGGCTTTCCAGAACATTTTGTTCTTGTAAGACTGAAACTATACTCATGGAGAGGAAACTGTTCCATAAGTGACTTCTGCAGGATCCACCAACTAGATCCAGGCCAGAACAGAGACTGAGTCATATAAATCCCCTCAGAGACTGTCTGAGAGACCCCTCCCTAAAGCCCCAGGCATGCTGGTTTCTGGAACAACCCCTTGGCCTTCCCAGGGCAAGAATGCAAGTCATTTCCCCCTTATGCATCCTTCCCAGTTCCCTATGTTTAGTGCCTGCCAAGCTGCATGAAGATAGCCATATAGTCTTGTCACTCAAGATGTGTCTAGTAGGTAAGTTCCCCTAATAAACTTTTGATGCAATGATGGAGTTGTCAGCCTCTTTCTTTGGTCTCTTGGCCTGGAAAGTTTTATGAACAATACCCTTCCCATTTCTTCCTTTCCTCCAGACTCTGGCAACCACCATTCTACTTTCTGTTACTATGCATTTGATAGGTTTAATTACCTCATACTTTAGGTGTTCCCTCATCTGTGGGAGAGACTTTTCAAGACCTCCAGTGGATGTCTTGAAATTGCAGATAGTACTGAACTTTATATAAACTATGTTTTTTTATATGTGTATATCTGTGATACAGTTTATTTTATTAATTAGTACAGTAAAAGTTCAACCATAAAAACTAATAATAAAGTAACACAATTGTAACAATATGCTCTAATGAAGTTTTGTGAATGGCTTTGGGGTCATTATTAAGTAAAATAAGGGTTAAGTGAACACAAGCACTGCGATACTGTAAAAGGTGAATATGCTGAAGGAATATGATGAAGGAATGCTTCATATCCTGCGGGGGATGGGACTAGATGGCATGAGATTCCATCACTGTACTCAGAATGAAATACAGTTTAAAACTTTTGAATTGTTTATTTCTAGAATTTTTCATTTTGTGTTTTCAGCCTTGGTTGACCACAGGTAACTGAAACTGTGGAAATTGAAACCATATGTAAGGGGCAACCACTGGAATCATACAGAATTTGTCTATCTGTGACTGGTTTATTTCACTTAGCATAATATCCTCAAGATTTATTCATGTTGTAACATGGCAGAGTCTTCTTTTTAAGGCTAAATAATATTCTATCGTATGTATATTTGTTTATCTGTGCAAATATCAATGGACACTTTGATTGCTTACTCTTTTTAGCTATTGTGAGTAATGCTGCTATGAACCTGGGTTTACAAATATGTACACCATGAGACCCTACTTTCAATTTTTGGTGTTATGTCCAGAAGTGGGATGGCTAGATCATATGGTAACTATGTTTTTTTTGTGTTTTTTTTGAAGAACCTCCATGCTGTTTTTCATAATAGTTGCACCACTTACATTCTAACAGTGTACACTTTCTCCACATCCTTGCCACCATGTGTTTTCTGTTTTTTTTTTCTTTTTATCTTGTTTGTTTAATAGTAGACACTCTAATGGTATGAAGTAGTACCTCATTGTAGTTTTGATTTTTATTTTCCTAATGATAAGTGATCTTGAGTGTCTTTTCATGTTCTTACTGGTTACTTGTGTATCTTTGGATAAATGTGTACTTCAGTCTTTTGCCCATTTTTAAGCAGGTTTTTAACATTAGAAAATAAAACACAAATTGCTTCCTATTTTCTTACTAATCCTTTTCTACTGCCTAGGACTTCCAAAACAAAACTAGAAAAGTAGTGAATTGTAGACATCCTTGTGTTATTCTTGCTTGTATAGGCTTTCTTCTAATGTTTTCCAGTTAAGCATGTTGGTCAGAGATTTTTTTTTATCAATAACCTTTATCAAGTTAAGGAACATTCTTTATATACCTCGGCTTTTAAATGTTGGCATCACAGAAAGTAGGTTGAATGTAATGTATTAGGGTTATATTTACTTAAATTACTGTGTGATTCATGTCATTTTCTTTAACCTGACCAACTAGTGAATACATTTTAGAGTTACTAGTGAAGAACCGTCTCTACATTTTGTAAATAGTCCCATTTTGTCATGATAAAATGCTGAATTTGATTTACTGCTTTTTCTGGTCATTTTAAATAAGGAAAGGTCTTAGCCAAAAATAATGAATTTTGTGACTTCAAGGTAAGGGAAACTAAAGGAAACTATGGGAACATTTTCTATATTTTCAATAGTAAAATATGCAGTGATTCCACAGCAGAGCACTAGAATGGTTTTCAGATCTGCCCTTTCTTATTCTGCCTTTTTTTTTTTTTTTTTTTTTTTTTGGTCACCCTTAATGTCAAGACTACTTTAGTAAACCATCAACCAGGATAAGTAGAAGTGAATTGGGGGGGGGGGGGGGGGGAGCTTCTATTGTGCTATTGTGTGTTGAGCTGCATGGCAAGGCTAGAATTGACTCCTAGGGGATTTCCCTTGACTTCGAACACATGTTCTATCTTGTTTTGTAATCTCAGAAGTTTCAGGTAAATGACTGTGACATCAGAGTTACTGATGCTCCTAGATCACATTTAACTCTATTTAGTAACATCTAGCACATGATTAGTGTTTCATTTATTGATGTTGTTAATGCTATTATTACAAATAATAATATATTTGTCTATTCATTTAGCATATATTTACTGAGCATTTACTATGTAAGATAGGTACTGGAATACAAAGGTAAATAAGACAAGATCCTTGCACTCAAGCAGCTTATGGTTCTGTTTTGGGTTTGTTGTGGTTGTGGTCTTGGTAGTATAGGTAGGTGGTAGAGAGTAGGGTTGGGGAGAGGTAAGTGCAATAAAACATCCTGATACTCTTAATAAAGAATGTGTGGCTCATAGTAAAACACAAAGGAGAGCCTGGTCAATCCTGTCTAGAGTAATTAGGACAGGCCTCCCAAGCAGTCTTGGAAAACAGGAGGCTGGGCAATTCAGGTGGAGGCAAAGCAGACCAAACACGCAGAGGAAAGGTGGAGTAGGGCTGGTGTGGAGAAATGCAAGTGATTTATTATGATTGATAAGAGACCAGGGAAATGGTATGCAAGGGTTGTTAAAGCCTGTCAGTTTGGAGAAGGGCAAGTTTTTTGGGGAGAGAAATTATATAGCATGCCATGCTGAGGACCTTAGGGTATAGACAGTGCCGGGGGAGCCATTGAAAGATTTTAGGCAGGGAACTCACAGGACCAAATGTGGGTTTTGTAAGACAGCTCAAAAGGTATTGCAGTTGATTGTGGATCTGCGAGAGAGGTCAGTGTCTGCTGTGGGGAAGTAGGAAGACCAATTTGGAGTTCTTGTGGTGGTCTTGATGGTAGATTATAGAGACAATCAAGGATTTTTATTTTATTATGAATTAACAATATCTTTATTCATAATATTGAATCTGAGTTAATTAGTATAGATCAGTAGATTCTTGGTTTTCATTTTAGGTGATGGCTAATACCTCTTGCTGAACATATTGCCAGGGCTATTAAGAAAATAAAATAAAATAATTTGAATTTAAACTCATTTAAGTTAATAGTGATGTATATTAGTCTTCATTATGTTTATGGATTACCCAGTTTTGGATAAAATGTGTGTTCAGATCTAAGTCAATTTGCCTGAAATTAACTCAAATAAAACCATTTGTCTAACAGCAGTTTATCTAAATTAATATTATCAGCAACAGTTTTCTATTTTTAACAGTGAGTAATTGTCATGCTTGCAACAATCAGACTGAACAACCACTGCCATTGCACCAGGATCTCTCTCTGATGAGCCACATACAGCGGAACCTCAGTTCTCGAACTTGATTCGTTCCAGAAGTCTGTTCAAGAAGCGATTTGTTCGAAAACTGAATCATTTTCCCCAGTTAGAAATAATATACATTGCCCAGTGGATAGAGTGTCGGCCTGTGGACTGAAGGGTCCCAAGTTCAGTTCCGGTCAAGGGCATGTACCTTGGTTGTGGGCACATACCCAGTAGAAAGTGTGCAGAAGGCAGTTGATTGCTATTTCTCTCTCATTGATGTTTTTAATTCTTTATCCCTCTCCTTTCCTCTGTGTAAAAAAATCAATGAAATATATTTAAAAAAAGAAATAATGTAAATTGAATTAATCTGTTTCAGACCTACAAATAATTCCTTGTTTTAATCTTTGTTACATAATGTACTGTTTTATCTAGAAGCTAGTAGCCCTGCACACGAATCTGTGTGCCAGTAGCTCACCAGTAGTTCGCTGCCGCCCTTCAGTAGTTCCCTCTGCACTCCTGCCTCCCCCGCCCTCGTCCATAGCTTGCTGCCTTGCCCCCTCCTGTAGCTCTTTGCCACCCACTTGTAGCTTGCTGCCCCACCCTTGTGCTGATCCGTGATCCGGTTGTTATGCAGTTGGTCTTTACACTGCATGGCGTAATGACCATTTGCATATTACATCTTTATTATATACTAGAGGCCTGGTGCACAAATTTTGTGCATGGCGTTGGGGGGGTTGTCCCTCAGTCTAGCCTGTACTCTCTCCAATCTGGGACCCCTTGAGGGATGTCCGACTGCCCGTTTAGGCCCGATACCTGGGATCCGGCCTAAAAGGGCAGTCGGACATCCTTCTCACAATCCAGGCCTGCTGGCTCCCAAGTGCTCACCTGCCTGCCTTCCTGATTGCCCCTAACTGCTTCTTCCTGCCAGGCTGATCACCCCCTAACCACTCCTCTGTCAACCTGATTGATGTCTAAATGCTTCCCTTGCCAGCCTGTTTGCCCCCAACTTCCCTCCTCTGTAGCCTGGTCACCCCTAACTGCCCTCCCCTGCAGGCTTGATCGCTCCCAACTGCCCTCCCTTGCAGGCCTGGAACCTCCCAATGGCCCTCTCCTGCTGGCCATCTTGTGGTGGCCATCTTGTGACCACATGGGGGCAGCCCTCTTGTGTGTTGAAATGATGGTCAATCTGCATATTACCCTTTTATTAGAGGCCTGGTGCATGGGTGGAGATCAGCTGGTTTGCCCTGAAGGGTGTCCCAAATCAGGGTTGGGATTCCCTTGGGGTGTGAGACAGCCTGGGTGAGGGGCCTGTGGTGGTTTGCAGGCTGGCCATGCCCCCCATCAATCCAAATGGAGGCCCTGGGAGCTGGGATTAAGTTATGTTCTATAATTGAAACTTTGCAGCATGGAGCTGAGCCAAGCCTTCTGCTCACTCTGTGGTGACAGCCATTTCTATTAGGACATTTACCTTCTATAATTGAAACATTGTAGCCTGGAGTGGAGGCCTCGGCTGGCCACAGCTGTAGAAGCTTGGCTTCCTCCATTGCCTAGGCAACTCTAGCCTCTGCTCTTTCCAGCTCTGTGGCTGTCACCATTTCTGTTGGGATTATGTATCTTCTATAATTGAAATTTTGTAGCATTGAATGGAGGCCTAGGCCAGCAACAGCAGCTGGAAAGCTTGGCTTCCTCTGTTGCCGGGGAAACCCAAGCATCCTTCCTGCTCTCAGTGGCCACAGCCATCTTGGTTGTGGTTTATTTGCATAATTTGCTCCTGATTGGATGATAGGCGTGGCTGTGGGCATGGCTTGATCAGAGGTATGGTCAATTTGCATATTACTCTTTTATTAGATAGGATGATAAACCTTTACTTTCTTAAATTTGTCAAATCACCTCCTACTAGCCTAAACAAAATCACTTTCAGCACTCATTTCAGAGATGTCTTTAAGGAGGTCAGTATGTAGTATCTTGGCTTTTGCACATACCCATTGCCTCTGAAATACTATCACTGGCTAATGGCTAACTGCTTTTCATTTATCCAAATCAGCAACAATTTTTCTCTCTCTTCAATTGCCTGTGATTGTTGTTTTGTGGGTCCTTTCAGATCCTTAGCAACATTAGCACTTTTTTACTTCTCTTTTGTTATATTTATATGTTTTGTTGAAAGTATTACAAATGACCCCCCTTTTTTTTCCACTCTACCCCTAGCCCCTCCCAGGCCTTCAGCACACTATTGGCTATGCATATATTAATATAAATTCTCCTGTTAATCGCTTCCTGCTACCTCTTACCCACCCTCTCACCCCATCTTTCCTGTGATCTACATCTCTGGATCTATTTTGTTCATCACCAACATTAGCACTCTTGATATGGCCTCTTTATGTTTAAAATTGTGCTAATCAGGATTTTGGATTTTATCAGCAGTTAAAAGCATTCTCTCCTTTGTTTTGTTTTGTGTGTTGTTTTTTTATTTGTTTTTTTTTGTGTTTATGTTTCTGTTGTGTGTTGTTTTTTTTTTTTTTTTGTCATGCTGGGGTATCAACATGAAAAGGTTGTTAGGTGGAGAACCAAACTCTCCCCCCCTCCACACACACACACAACTGAGACTTTTTTTTTGAATTTTAATTTCTTTATTGATTAAGCTATTACATATTTGTCCTCATCCCCCATTACTTTCTCAATTCCTCCTTCCCCCGCCCCTACTCATGCCCTCTCCTCCCTGTTGAACTGAGGCATTTTTTACCTTGAACTGAATAGTTCAGGTTGGGAGACATTTGAGAACCAAGGTTTGAAAGTACTTTCTAAGGATATCAACTGCAAGCCAACAAAATCAATATCACACTTTTCAAACTAGGTTTTTTCCTCTACCTAGTTATCTTTCAAATCCTACCCACTTTCCTCCCCACCCCCCTCCAGGGTTGCTTCTTTTATGAAGCCTTTGGTTATCTGATCCTCTCCTGAGCTCTTCTGAACATCTTGGCCACTAGACACTGCCTATGGTAGGTGTTTAACTGTTGAATTTTATTTAAATATTACATTGTTTAACATTTTATGTGTTTGCTTTTTACCCAAATTTAGTCTCAGTCTTCACTGGGGGAAATAATAATCTCAGGAGTCAGTTATAATTCAAATACTAGAGTGGGGTCTGGGAAGCTTTCTTTGATAAAGAAAGCACCAAAAAATCTGCCTATCCATGCCAATAAAAGATACATTTATAAACCAATGTTTTAAAATTTTTATTATTTATTATTTATTTATTCATTTACTTTTCACTTTTTTAGAGAGAAAGGGAGAGGGATAGAGAAATAGAATACCAGTGAGAGAGAAACATCGATCGGCTGCCTCCCACACATCCCTTACTGGGGATTAGGCCTGTAAACTGGGCATGTGCCCTGACCAGGAAACAAACCAGTGACCTCTTGGTTCCTGAGTTGATGCTCAACTACTGAGCCACACTGGCAGGGCTCCCATCACATTTTTAATGCTTTATAATTATAAAATTTTGTGTGGTGTTTTCACAGGTTAGGTACTAATAAAAATCATAACTACTCAGTCTAGAATTAAACCTAAAATGAAAATTCTTGTGACCGCAGGAAATTTTTGAAAATCAAATTATTTTTATATTTGTAGTCCATGGAAGTTATGAGAGGGTAAGTAATTATAGGCATCCGAGCATAATGCTGTACTACTTTTGGATAAATTCTGTGAAAAGTGAAATTGAAATGTGTTAAAAGATGAAATGGAAGCATGTGAAATTTCCGAATGTTAAATCACAGTTTGTTCATAGCCTTTTTAAGCAGTTAAACAAAATGGCAAGTCATAGTGTTATTAGATTCCATTAACTACATTTAAAAGAATGTCCTAGTCAACTAACATTGGGTGGATGACAAGAAGAAAGGGAGAAAGGAAGAAGAAGAAATGTGTATAGACATTGAATCATTATTTGTAATATCATGGAAAAATGGGGGGGGGGATTCCCTAGTCACACAAAGGAACTGACTAATTATGGCATATTCATGCAATGAAACACAGCTATAAACTAAAAAATAATTTCTTATGTGCAGTGATATCAAAAGATTGATACGGTCATTATGTGTGAGTAAATACATATGTATATATTTTAAAATCTCTCTGGATGATACACAAGGAACTGGTAGCATTGCCTGTGGTGGGGAAGAACTGGGTAGTGGCACCAGTGGTGAGAGGGACGTTTTAATGTTTACCCATTGTTATCTTTTGAATTTTGAACCGCTGGGCTATTATGTATTTTTAAAAATAAATTATATTTAAATTTAAGGTGCAATATTTAAAAAAGTATAATGAGTGTAATGGTTTTGTTTTTAAAGTATCAGTATTCATAAATTCCCAAGATTTTGTGCTTTGCAACTACTTAAACTTGTAATGAAAAATTTTAGATGTCATCTTAAAAATCTGTGATGAGTACATTATTTTTTAGAATAATGTTTTGCATGAGCAAAAAAAATTGAAAAGCACTGATCTAGTTTACTCTTTGAGCACACTGTATCAGAGTCTCCTGGGATCATGTTAAAAATGTGAATTACTATGTCCCACAGGGAATGATAACGTGCATGATAACAGCTGAAATTTATATAGCTCTGTGCGCCAGAGCTAGTGAAAGTGCCATGTTTATTTCTACAAAACGTGTCAATAATGTTTGTCTTTCCCCGAGGGCATGGCAAAGCTCCTTCCCCGTGGCTTGCTGCCTGGTTTCAGTGGCTATAACTGCAGCCTAAGGTTACAAAGGACACAGCCAATTCCCTCAAGCCGGAGCCTGCTCAGAACTTGCATCCCTCCCTTCCTCTGCATCTGTGGAGCCAGTCCGTCTTTGTAGGGTCTTAGAGAAGACACTTCCGGACTCTCTCTTTCAATCCTCCACACCTCTTTCCCCTCCTCACTCAAGATCAGATCAGCTGTAAGGTGTTTGAGGGAGAATGTCAGAATGTGTATGTCTGTCCGAGGAACAAAGGGAGTCTGTCCTGTTGTGCTGTGCCTGGGGAACCGACTGACTTGTCTGGGGAATGAGCTGGACTTCCAAACATGAGCCTGGTCTCTGGGTCGGCAAGATAGGAGTATGATTTCTGCCTTACTTCATTACTGAAGTTTATTAAGGGTCAGAAATAAGTCTATTGCTATAGAGTTCAATGTTGTTTAAAAAAAGCAGATCTGAATGGTAACAAGCCTGGTAGGATATTCTCCTATAAATGAAAAGGCTAATATGCAAATTGACCAAACAACGGAATGACCAGTCGCTATGACATGCACTTACCACCAGGGAGCAGATGCTCAATGCAGGAGCTGCCCCCGGTGGTCAGTGCACTCCCACAGGAGGAGTGCCGCTCAGCTAGAAGCCGGGCTCACAGCTGGTGAGCAGGAACCTCTCCCACCTCTGCAGCAGTGCTAAAGATTTCCGGCTGATATCCTAAGCCATCACTCAGACATCCCCTGAGGGCTCCTGGACTGCAAGAGGGCACAGGCCAGGCTGAGGGACCATCCCCCCAACTCCCACGAGTGCATGAATTTTGTGTACCAGGTCTCCAGTATAGGATAAAAGGACAAAAGGAAATACAGCAAAATACTAACTGCGGTTGTCTTAGAGAATTGGATTTTCCTCTGTTTCATAAATTATAGTTCCTAAACTGCTTTTACAATTTAGCACTCTTTTCAAAACTTAATTATCCTTTCTGAGAGGGAGGATAGTTGGCATTCATAAATGGTACAAATGGATACTCTGCCACTTGTACTGTAAGAGGGTATTTCCATATTTCACTGTTAATAACCACAATGATGGATTCTGTGTTTTACATCTGCCAGGTTCTATGGAAATAAACTAAAGGCTATAAATGGCTTAAATAATTAAATTATAATATTTTTTATAATGCTGAGATCAATAATTATCTATACTTTACTGAAGAGTATACTGCAACATAGAAAAATTGTATACTTTTCTTGCACTTTACAAAGCTAGTAAAGAGAGAAGCCAATATTTGAATCTTGGTAGTTTGCTCCTGAATCACTATTTTTTGTATCATTAAATTTATAGAGATGTCAGGTCACACCTGCTGACACCATGCTGCGTCCTTTCACAATAAATAAAGGGACAGTTTTAAGAACTAAAATGGCGATTCACTTTGGAATGAATAGAAATAAATAAATATTGTCTATAAAGTAAAGCTGAATGGATAAAATCTTACAGTGTGTTCTTATATGTTGTGAGTAGAGGAGGTATTTCATGTAATAAGCAGACAACAATAATTTTATTTGAAATGCGTTCATTTATTTCACAGCTGCCTGAGCAACTTCTACTTGCCAGGCTATGTTCTAGGCATTTGAATTACATCAATAAATCAAGACCAAAAAAAATTGTTGCCCTTCCAGGAGTTTGCATTCAATGGGGGCAAGGAGAAGGGTGAGAGTGGTAAATATAGATGATAAATAAATATAGTAAATAAATTGTATCGTGTCTTTATTAGATGGTGATAAATGCTATGGAAAAGAAAAGCTGGGCATTGGAAATGTGGTGGAAGGGTTGGTTGTGGATTATTTATTTATTCATTCATTCATTCATTCATTCACTCATTCATCTTCACCCAAGGATATTTTGAGAAATACATCAATTGGTTGCTTCCTGCATGAGCCCCGGCCAAGGCCCGGGCCTGGGAGAAGCCTTCTACCAAGGCATGTGCCCTTGACTGGAAATCAAACTTGGAACAGTTTGGTCTGCAGGCCAACACACTATTCACTGAGCCAAACCGGCGAGGGCTGTTTGCAGTTTTAAATAGGGTGGTCAGCGTAGGACTCACTGAGAAGGTGACAGTTGAACAGAGAATAAGAAAAATAGATAAGGGAATGTAGGAGAAGGGAACAGCCAGTGTGAAGGCTCAAGTACAGAGTGGGTGTGGCATGGTCCATGTAACTGGACCAGGAAAGCAGTTAGCTAGAAGAGGAGGTTCCAGAACTAATGTAGACCCAGAGGTTCTTAACCTAAGCTCTGAGGAACTCTAATGGGTCCAGGGATAGAATACAGGGGTCTATTAATTTGGATGGGAAATTTTTATCATCATTATTATTGTTTAAAATATATTTCTGTTGATTTCAGAGAGGACAGGAGAGAAGAGAGAGATAGAAAAACATCAATGATGAGAAAGAATCATTGATCAGCTGCCTCCTGCACACCCCGCACTGAACATCAAACCAGTAACCCAGGCATGTGCCCTTACCTGGCATAGAGCTGCAATCTCCTGGCTCAACCACTGAGCCAGCCTACTATTATTTTTAATAATAATATATAAATTACATCTAACTGAAATTTAACATTTCTTTCAGTTATGAATGTAAGACAAAACACCTTAGTAACTTAATAAAGTCTATGACCTTGTCAGAAGTCACAGATATTATCACATCATAGGTAGTGGTCGTGTTCATCACCATGTCACATTGAAATTATGTTAGTAGTTAGACCTGCCACTAGATCTTGTTATTTAATGTACTAGGAAGGGAGTACATGTGGTACTGTATCACATAAAAAATAGTTTGATAGCTGAGTTGGTCTCCTCTATAATCTATTGTATTTTACTTCTATACATTTAAAAATATTCTTTTGAGAAGCGGTCAGTAGACATTGCCAACTTCTATGGCACAAAAAGATAAAAGAATCCCTGATGGGCAACATTATTGGTCAATGTAGGATGTTGTTTGATGTTGGCCTTTGTGCTGAGGGTAAATTGGGGAGCTCTTAGGGAATTTTGACATGTTTTTCTTGTGTCTGGAAAAGCTCACTCTGGCTGCTGTTTAACTAGAGGTTGGGAATGAGATGGGGATGGGAAGGTATGGGGATAGGTTGACCCAGGGTCATAGTTATTAGGAGATTATTATGATGATCCAGGAAGAGACTACTTGCTAAAGAGATGGTGGCTTGGACTATGGTTGTAACAATAGAAGCAATAAAAAATAATCAGATTCTGGATTTATTTTGGAACTAGAGCTGACATTGGAGGAAATAGAGTTCTTGGAGTGCTACAAGGAAAATAATTTCCTGAGACCTCCAAAGTAAGATGGGGTTTTGTGGAAAACTTTATTAATGATGTAAAATTAAGGGGCTTCTTCTCTAAGGTCCCATCTCTATTTGTCTCGCCATGGCAGAAGTCCAAAACTTGTCTTCAGCAGGGCCAGAATTAAGGCCACTTCCTAGAATTTCTGCCATATTAAAGTCCAGACCAGTCCAGCAACTAGCTAGCTTAGCTTGTGTTCCCAGCTGCATTCCTTGCATGTGAGGTCCAGATAGCCATGGGCCATGGGACTGCTTAAGGCCACATGGCTATGGAGAGAGAACAGGCAAGTGCATGGAAGAGTGTGGATCACAGAGCAAGAGAGTGAAACTGTTGGTCTAGGTACTAACTTTCAAATATTTTGTGCATTTCTGATGGGGTCTACCCCCTAACCAATCCATTGTTCCCCAGGCTAGACTGACAAGCAAGCACATTCCCCATATCATCCCCCAACTTCACTGCTCATGTGCCTGTATCCCCTTTTGTTCGATCCTTTTCCCCAGAGATCTGCAGGGAATGGACAGGTGGTTCCCTGGGGAGCATGAAGCTGTAACTTCCTGGTGAAGCTGTCCAGATGACCATGCTTACAATGTCTGACTTTGCTTTGCTTTCTTTCTTTTATTAATATTAATTAGCTAATTATAATAATAAGAGTCGATCAGGATTTCCTGATAGATTGGATGTGGGAGAAAACAGGGATAACGTCTAGCACATATATAGGACCACAATTAGACAATCAGGCATTGTTTCTGGCCTGTGAAACTTGAGGTGTCATTTGACTTACACAAGAAATGTTAGCAGGCACTTGGGTATATGAGTGTGGACTTGGGTATATGAGAGGGCCTCTCAGCTATAGATATACATTAGGGAGTCATTTATTTGCACATATAGAAATTGGTTTTTAAACCTCTGAGTCTGGATGAAATCCTGAGTATAGATGGAGAAGAGGAACCAGACTAACCCTGAGGAACTTCAAGAGGAAGAGATTGAGGTAAAGAGGAGGCAGCAGGAAAGTAAACAGAGAAAGAGCATCCAGTGAGGTAGCAGGAAAACCAAGAGATTGTGGAGTCCTCTATTCTACGTTAAAAAAGTGCATCTAGGAGGGAGGGACTGTGTCAAATGGTAAAGCAGGTAAAGTAAGGACTGAGAATCAACCAGTGCATTTATTGCTTATTTACCTTTGTTAATCCTCACCCAAATATATTTTTCCATTGATTTTTAGAGAGAGTGGAAGGGAGAGAGAGACAGAAACATTGATGTGAGAGAGATACAGCAATTGGTTGTCTCCTGAACTTGCCCCGACCAAGACTGGGGATTGAACTTGCAACTCAAGCACATACCCTTGACCAGGGATTGAACCCATGACCCTTTCTAATCATTGACCCACACTGGCCAGGGCTGACCATTGAATTTAGAAGCGGGGAGTATATTGGAAGATACTGGTGGAGGAGGTTGGGGCAAAAGTCTAATTTGGAATGACTTAAAGAGAGAATGACAGTTGGAGACAGTATGTGGACAACTGTTTTTGAGAAATCTTATTGCAAAGGAACAAAATTGGGATAATAGCTTGTGGGGCAAGTAAGATCAAAAGAAAGGTTCATTTGCCTTCACTTCCTTTCACTCTTTAAAAATCATTGTTAAAAAAATAGGTTCATTTTGTTCCAATTAAGATGGGAAAATTGTTACTATTTTTTATGCCAGAGACAAGGTTCCAATAGAAAAAGGAAATCTGATGTAAGAAGAAAGGAGACTACCTGGACTGATCTCTTTAAGACTGAGTAGCATGGAGATGTGGTGGACTGGCAGAGGGGTTGGCTTTGATTGGAGCATCGAAAGTCATCTCCGGTAATAGATTCAAGGGTGGAAAATGTGGGTATCAGTGCTGGGAGGTGGAAATTCTTCTGGCTGTTTCACTTTTGTCAGTGGAGTAGTAACAAAAGCTATCAGTTAAGAATGAAGATGAGCCCTAACTGGTTTTGCTCAGTGGCTAGAGCGTCAGCCTGTGGACTGAAAGGTCCTGGGTTTGATTCCAGTTAAGGGCACATGCTTGGATTGTGGGCTCAATATCCAGTAGGGAGCATGCAAGAGGCAGCCAGTCAATAATTATCTTTCATCATTGATGTTTCCATCTCTTTCTCACTCTCCCTCCTTCCCTGAAATCAATAAACATGCATTTAAAAAAAGAATGAAGATGAAACAATAATAATAGTAATAACAGTAATAACACAGGCTGTCCCTCAAAATGTATATATACTTTAATAGCTGATAGCTCAATTTTGAAAATGAAATGTATTTTAAGAAACACTGCCTTTATAATTATTCAAAGTGTGTATATACATTTTTGGGGGACACCCTATATATTATATACCTACTAGAAGCCCAGCACACAATTAAATCGTGCATGTGTAGGGTCCCCTAGGCCTAGCGTGCCATCAGGGCCATGTCCACTGTCCCACTAAGCCTCGCACTCTCTGCGAACCTGCTGGCGCCCTGTGACACTCTGCTGACGCTGCCGGAGCCCCAGGGGGGTGGGGGAGTGTCGGGGTAGGGAGAGGGCCCAAGAAGTGCCCCAGTACCTTCTGGTGACCGGTTGTTTCGTTATTCTACTGTTAAGGCGTCATGAACACAGGCCTTTTATGATATAGATATGCAAGGTACTACTCTAAGCACTGTACAAATATTAGATCTCAATTTTATAACAACTTTGTTAGGTAGGAATCATTATTATTGCCATTTATAGATGAGGAAACAGAGATACAGGAGGTGAACAAACACAACTCAGACCCCACTGTTCGTAAGTGGCAGAGCTAGGATTCAAACCAGGCCTCCTGGGAAGAGTCTGCTCTCAGTCACGATGATACCAATTGCCAAATTCATCTTCTAAAACAGGTGTAGAGAATGCCTCGAAATTCAATAAATCTTGGAGCTTTTATCATAGCAACATAAATTTATATTAAGTGAATTATATTAAGCAATTGATGTTATAAATATCCAAATGGCCCTTGGCAGAAAAACGTTTCCCCACCCCTGTTCTAAAAGTTAGTACCCATTTCACTTAACTAGTGACCCTCAGTGTCCTACAAAATGGAATACTCTAGTGCCTACCTCCGAGGATTAGAGAAAGTAAAATAAACTGCTTAGCACAATGCCTGGTTCATAGGAGATAGTCAATAAATGTTAATGCAAACAGTAAATCTAACCGCAGTGATTTTTTGTTGTTGATTATGTTGACAGTTCATGATTTACTGCCTTTTAGACAACACTAGATTTCTGGATTTCAAATTGTTTTTCACATAGAGGGACAAATTAGTATGTTATGCTTTTTATTAATATTTCTTTAATGACTGGCAGGGTTGAACATTTGTTCATATGTTTATAGGACATGGAAACGGTGACACTAACTTCGTGTTTGTGTGATATCTGTTACCACAGTAACTAAGGCAGTGAGCTGTAAAGGGAGTGTGTGGTTTTCATGAGCCGGGCCCCAGCTTACGCCTTATGAGAGCCAGAGATTGGAGCAGCCTGAGGCGGAATGATCTGATGGCTACATGCATCTGGTGCTCATTCAGCTGTGGCTTCTTTATTGTGGCAGCTGTGAATGTGGCTCCAGGAGTCGCCTCCATAAAGTGTGGTGCATGATGACAACTGGAAAAAGGGGAGAAGTAAATGTGGCTACAGACGCATGAGTATAGGAACGGCCACATGGAAAACACCTGTGGATGTTTGGGGATGAATTGGTGCCTGGAGCAGTGAATTTCAGGAAACCACTAATTGGGGCAGGTCCTCTGGAGAGGACAGGGCCTGAGTCAGACCTGGTCTAGGAAATGGGAGTCTCTCAGGAAGTCCATGTCCTCAGGCTGTGCCAGCAGCAGGTACTCCACATGCCAGCTCCTTCCCACAGGGGATGAGGAAAGCATAGATTGTTATATCAGGATGTTTGTTGTCCTCTAGAATGAATACTTATTGAGCTAGGATAGTATGGTGCAGATATTAAAAGTATATTCTATAGACAAGCTTTCTGGGCTCAAATCTGGTCTGTGTTCCTTATCTGTGTGAGCATGGGAAAGCACTTCTCAGTGTCTTGGTTTCTTATCTCTAATCTGGAGTAGCAATAACAACACTTCACACATAAAATTTCTATGAGAATTCAATGAGTTAATAACTTATTTTATCTAACATACGATGCACATTTTCCACATTTGAAATTCTGGCATGTTTTACATTTTAGCATTATAATTATTTTCCAAGCCCCATATCCTTGTACTGTAACAGTTCTTTAAAGCAAAACAAAACCCCAAATAAGAAGGCAGAAGATAAATCCACAGTCACATGAACTTTTGGTCCTTTTGGGGCATCAGGGCTGTATTGTGTGACTTTCCTTATTGCACTTTCCACGGATCTCCCAGGCCTGGCCATAACTTCTGCTTTCCTATCAGATCCCTGGATAACCTATTTCAAATCCTGGCCTCTCCTCCCTTCCTGTGCTATTCTTTTCCCTTCCAGTCAACTAATGCTCTGTCCACATCCTAGACCTTATACTTACTCAAGAGAGCTTTAACTTTGAAGTGATAAGTTATAGCACCCAGTTTCTGTCCATCATTCTAGCATTCCAGCTTTCTCCCCAAGTTCTCCGAAAACACAGATCCCTTTTTTTCCCCTCAGGCTTGTCTCCAAGTATCTTTCTCCACAGCTACCAACTGTTCTGTCTTCACTTCCTTCTTATGACATTGATTCTGTGATCTATGTATACCTTCAGGGACATTCTTCATTGATGCTCTTCCTTTCTGTGTCACATCGCCACCCATAGCAGCCACCTGACAAAGCTTCAGCCCTTCAGATATCCAAACCTCTGACCCTACCTGTGTCTGAACTGAAGAAGCTATTGGATAAAATGACACAACTGTCCAGGATCTGCCACTCTGACTTTTGGTCTCTAATTCCAAGTGGGCCCTGCACACTGCCCTGCCCCCAACCCTCTACCCCTGACCCTAATATGTGTTGCTAGCCTGTACTGTTGTTCGGTTTGCAATGGCTGCTTTTTCAAATAACGTTGTGCTGCTTCAGGACTTCTAGTTTTTTTTTCTTGTCTGAACATTTGACCTCACTTAACAGCTGTAAAGAGGCTGCGAAATATGGTGCAAAGTGGATTGGAAGTGGTCAGGACACCTGCACGCCGCCAAACGGTCATGTGACCTTGTTCTCCTCTTGTAGTCAGAACATCTGTTTCCCCTGGGTGCTGATCGGAGATTCTCTATGCTGTAAAGCAGTTACTAGTAAGTCATTTTATTTGGGTATTAGTTTCTGCCTGTGTTGTTTGAGGGAGGGGTGCTGGACTAAGTGACTTCTGAGACTCTATCTTTAAGGTTCTGTGATTTTATGCTTTCAGTTTTATATATGTGTTTGTTTTTCAAAGCAGCTTTAACCTTCAGATAGATAATGCTATTTCTTAAGTAAAACAGAAATGGTCTCACTTATAGGAACCTGTAAGGCACGTTACCTTTCAATTTGACAGATCGTTTCTTTTTCTATTTTATTATTTTTGAACTAGTGAAATGACTTCTTATGGTTTGGCCCATCATTTATTTTATCAGTAGGAAGGAGGAGAGACTTAAGAGTGTCTTGTTTCTGTAGTAGTTAAGCTTTGCCTTGAACCTCAGCATGGGGCTTCAGAGGAAGAAAGAATGTGCTTCCGGACCGGGTTCTGCTCCAAAGGGTGGGTAGGGCGTGTGGGCCAGCAGGGCCTGGAGCTTTGCTGCCAGATCAAACTGGACATCTCTCTGAAACAAGCTGATATCCTTCACATGCTGCCAGATGCTGCCATTTCTGAAATGATAATCTGGCTGATTATGTTGGGGGTTTCTGGTAAAATGGGGTTTCCTCAAAGAGCTTGCCATTTTTCTTTTTCTCCCATCTGAAGTCCCTTCTATATATTCCCAGTGTTTGAACATTATTTCTGGATTCTGAAATTTTAGAGAAACTGCAGTGAGGCAAGAAGAACCCAATTCCTGTGTGTAAGCTCTTGGCTCACTGCAGTTAGCCTTTTGTGGCCTCGTCAGCGCTGGTGGAGGAGAGCTTGGCGTTAACGAATGGAGAAGCAGGCTTGGCAAATGCCTCACTTACAACCTTGGCAAATGCCTCACTTTCCACCTTGCAGACATCTTTGTTTGAGGATAGCACTGATGCCTGGCTGTATGTCAGAATCACCCGGACAGTTAAAAACCCCAGTGCCTGGCATGCATCTCACACCCATTAAATCTGTCTCTGGGCTGGGGTCCATGCACAGTTTTTAAGCCTCGCCAGGTGATTCTGATATGTAACCAAGGTTGAGAAGCACTGAATACAGCCTTTATAGGGGAGGATTAAATTGGTTGGCTGGTGGAGAAGTCTTGGCTTTGAGAAGTGAGCTGTTGTGTCTCCAGTTTAGCTGGGCTGATTTTGACTTTTGTAACACAGTAGCAAGATCCAAGGTGGCCAGCTGCACAGGATTGATTTTTCAGAAGTGTTTTTACAACCTTTGAGTAGCAACTGTGTTTTGCTTGTGAGTGAGTGTACATTTCTTTCACATGCTCTCTCAGTGGTGTTTCTCACTCTGTACCGGAATGGGAAGTGGGAGATGTGTACATTTGGGAGATGTGTGTTGTTTCCATTTCATTTGGTGCCTTATTCTTTCCGTTCATTTGGAAAACTAGATAATCGGCTTCCTTGTAGCTGTTTCCGTGAGAACTTATCTTAAAAAAAAGGAAAAATCAGATTAAAAGGGGGGTGGGGGGCGGGAATAAAGCTAAAACTACTATGGTAAAACTAAAACATCAGATTTCAGTGACGATGTTACACTGAAATGTGTAGAAGCAGTATTTGGGGGATGACTATTTCTGTCTGTATGCACTCAGTCTTCAGTTTCTATAAATTGAAATGGCTCGTTGTACAGCTTTCACTAAAAGTGCTAAGACAGCGGTTCTCAACCTTCCTAATGCCACGACCCTTTAATACAGTTCTTCATGTTGTGATGATCCTCAACCATAAAACTATTTCCATTGCTACTTCATAACTGTAATTTTGCTACTGTTAATGAGTCAAGACCCACAGGTTGAGAATCGCTAGCAGGGTCGCCTAAGACCATCGGAAAACACAGATATTTACATTATGATGCATAACAGTAGCAAAATTACAGTTATGAAGTAGCAACAAAAATAATTTTATGGTTGGGGGTCACCATAGCATGAGGAACTGTATTAAAGGGTCGTGGCATTAGAAAGGTTGAGAACCACTGTGCTAAGAGATCTTAGATTAGGGTTGCCAGATAACACACAGGATGTCCAGTTAAATGTGCACTTCAGATAAACAACGAATAATTACTTAGTATAAGTACATCCCCCATTTTGCATGAGGCCTACTTATATTAAAGAAGTATCTGTTGTTTATCTGAAGTTCACATTTAACTGAGAATCCTGTAGTTTTATTTTCTGATGTTGAACCAGAGGGCCAGAGAAATGTCCATTTTTTCTGAGCTGAATCTCCTTGGTGTGACTTTACCTCTTACCATATTCCTATTGAGAAGCTACTAAGCTTTCCATCTTAAATGCTCGCTGTGCTGGCTTTCCTATATCTCTAATAGGTCTTCTCATCTTGGTATTAGGATGGAGAAATAGCAGATTTAAACACACACACACACACACACACACACACACACACACACACACACACAAACACACACACACAATTCTTAAATTCTGAATGGTATAAGTAATGTGAGTTAAGACCTTACATTTACATGGCTTTCTATCCCAGACTCTCACTTTTTTGTTTTTTTCCCCTGTATGTCCTAATAGTGTTTCTTATCTTTGATAAGAAGAGACTTGAAAATAGCCACAAAAATCAGTTCTTAAATTCTGCATGGTAGAAGTAATGCAAATTAAGACCTTATACTTAATAGGCACCAAGCCCGGTGGCAGGTGCAATATGTTTTCATTTGGAGTACTTTTCCACCATGTGGGAGACACAAGTGTCCTGTCTCCCTTAGAAACCTGTGCAGGTGGCCTGGCCTCCTGGATACTTGTCTGGCCTGGTTTACTAGAAAATTCCACTCTCATTCGAGTTAAAGCTGGCTGGCTTTCACCTGCCTCTCCAGAGACTGCCCTTCACCCCCTTCCTGGAGTTCATTTTCTCGGCTTCAAATAAAGGGCTCTGTCAGTTATTGAGTCCAGCACCTTCTACAGAGCAGAAAACTTCTCCCAAAGTTTTCAGTAAAGTCAACAAATGCTTATATGTTTTGTTTTCTTTTTTTCTGTGTTTCTTTTAAATTAGGATTTTATATATTCATTCTGTTGGAGGTAGATAATTTGCCTCACTAACTATAAAGCTAAACCTAGTCCTGTGTAAAAAAAAGTCTATATGTGAAATTTTATACATATCATTACCATTTGTAGAAGATGATCCTGAGTACTTTCAAACAAATAGAAAAATAACAAAGTGAATGTACACTTGTATATTAGTCATCTATATTTAAACAGTTTGCCATATTTTCTTCAGACTTTTAAAGCCAGTGGCTGAGGCCCCCTTTTAAATCCCTCTCAATCCAATTTCTCTGCTTGTCTCCCCAGAGATAGCCACTTTCCCAAGGTTTGTGTGGGGGTCACCACCATGCAGAACTTGGGGTGGTGCCATTCACAATCAACCTATATGCCCCTAGGCAGTACATAGCATGGGTTTCCTAAACCCTGTACAAATGGTATTGTTGCAGGAGGACTGCGTGGGTGGAATTCCTTCATTGGAGTGGGAGTGGGGTTCTTGGAGTTCTGCTGGGATAAGAATTTGTGAAGGCCCCATGAGAGGATGAGATGTTGTAGAAAGCTTTTTTTGGTGTGGAATTAATATCACTTAGGTTCAAACGACACATGTGCCTTAAAACAGTCCTGAAGAAGGTGCGGCTGGGCATTTAGTAGAGCTAAAAGCAGGGTCAGTGTCCAGAGCTTCCATTCCAGAGTGAAGTCGAGTCTGATGTAGCAGCAGGCTAGATTTAGTCTATTTGTCCATTGTGTGGGCAAGTGCAGGGGAGCGCGCCCCCTGCACCTGGAGTCCCAAGAGAGCAAGAGGGTCAAGAGTGCAAAAGAGAGAACTGTCTTTGTTCAGGAGTTAAGGATCTCAGATTCCAGGCCCTTGCCATGGCCACGCCTTTTCTGGCCACTGACTCCCTCCCAGGTGTGACTGACAGGCAAGCAATCCCCATGTCACCCAGACTTACTGGGCATGTGTCTATGGCCAAGTCCCTTCCCCCGGTGATCTGTGGGGAACAGACTTGGAGAATATTACTGCAGCTTTTTGGCAAAGCTGTATAAATGCATGCCTGTATTATCTACTCAACCTTTTGCTCCCTTCCTGTTACATAATAACCAGGTTTTGTAATGGTATGGGTATCACCATTTAAATTTTGACAATCATATCATTGTAAATAATACCAGTTTTGTCTGTTCCTTTCTAGTTTTTACACCTCATTTCTCTTCAGATTGCATTGTTCCAGACTTCCAGTATATAGGAAAATAAGAGTGATGGTAGGCATTCTTAATCTTGTTTCCTGACGTTTCACTATTACATTTGAAGTTTGCTGAAAATTTTTGATCGATAGTTATGGATCTGATTCCCTTCTATTCTAAGTTAGCTAAGAGTTGTTTTTTACATATCAAGAATGAGTGTTGAGCTTTATCAAGACGTTTTTCTTTATCATTTTCTATCATTTTGAGATACAATGGTTTTTCTATCTTAGGATATTAATATGGTATATATCATGGATACAGTTTTCAAATAATATATGTCAAATCTTGCATTCTTAGAATAAACTCTGCATAGTTGTATGGTTTGTTTACTTTCACAAACTTCTGATTTAGATATGCTAGTTTTTTTTCTCATTTTTTACTCTACCCTTTTATTGGTTTTGAAATCAAATCACATTATAGAAAAAGAACATCATCTGTATGATTTTTTACAGACAACTGTTTAGTTTTTACTTCATAATCATAAACTTAACTCTGCAATCTAGCTAGACTGGGAAGGGGTAAGGAAATTATGGGGCCCAATGAACCGTGGCAAGAGCACAAAGATTATAGAACATTCCAAGCAAATCGAGGTGAAGGGGTGCTCTTTTGAGCTACAGAAGGAATGGTCTGGTGGTTAAGCTAAAACACAAGCTAAATTTATTAGAGTTGTCCACGGTCAGCAATGGTGATTTTCTTGACAGTCTTTCAATCCTGGACCCAAAGCATTCCACGGCTGTCACAATATCCATGCCTTCTTTCACCTGCCCGAAGACCACATGCTTGCCTTCCAACCATTCAGGCTTGACAGTGCAGATGAAAAACTGGGAACTGTTTGTGTTAGGTCCAGCTTTGCCATGGACAAGATGCCAGGACTTGTAGGTTTCAGGATGAAGTTCTCGTCCTCAAATTTCTCCCCATGGATGGATTTGCCGCCTGTGCCATTATGGTATGGAAGTTACCACCCTGGTACATAAAACCCGGAATAATTCTGTGAAAGCAGGAGCCTTTATAACCAAATCCTTTCTCCCCAGTGCTCAGAGCATGGGAGTTTTCTGCTGGGTTTGGAACTTTGTCTGCAAACAGCTCAAAGGACACATGGCCCAAGGGCTTGCTGTTGATGGGTGGGGGGGTTGGGGAGGGGGGGGAATGTCTAAGAACACGATGGAGTTCACCATGGCTGGTCACGGCTGTTCCGGGGTGGTGGCATCTGCAAAGCAATTTGAAATCTTGTGATGAGTTGTTCCAATGACTCAGCAATATTTTGCAAATATATGTTCCTGAAAAGAATGCATGTTGTCACTGGTTGGGTTCTAAGATATATATATATAACTAATATTGTTAATCATGTTCATCACTGTTTTCATTTGCTTGATCTATCAATTTCTCATAGAGTGGTACTACTTATCTCCTAATGACTTACTTGTTAATTTTATTATATTTTTGCCAGTTTTCACTTCATATATTTAAAGCTAAGATGTTAGTTGCATTTAAGTTCGTAATTATACCCACCAGCTAAGTTAAGAAATAAAAAATTAGAAATACATTTAAAATTTCCTATGTGCTCTCTACCTTCATCTTAGGTGAACTTGTTTATTAGTCCTATCTACTTCTTAATACTGATGTGTGTGTAAAATCCCCAAACAACATATAATGTGGTTATGCGTTTGAAATGGCATCCTGCTGTGTGTGTCTTGCAGCAACTTTTTCTTTCAAGATTATTTGTTTGATTACCTGTGTTGGTATGTATAGCTCTAATTCACTCATTTAAATACTTTGAGTGATTATGTCACTCAATATTTGCTGATCTGTATTGCTGTTGATGAAAATTTAAGTTTATTCCTATTTTTTACGGTTTGAAACAATGCGTCCATAAATGTCCTTTTAAACTTTATGTTCATGTGTAAATAAATCCCTTACTAGGGCTAAACTTTAGAGTAGATTTTCTGGTTTTATTTGTGTGCACCTTTAAACTTATTAGATACGAGGGGTCCAGAGCACGGAATTTGTGCACTGGGGGGGTGGGTGATTCCTCAGCCCAACCTGCCCCCTCACACATACTGGGAGCCCTCTGGCAGAGGCTTTAGGCCTTGAGCACCCTGCCATCGCCCTGCAATGGGGCAGATGACTGGCTCCATCCCAGCTCTGCCCCCACACCCGTCGGCCAGGGCCTTAGCCCCAGCCAGCTCGCCCCTCGGCCATGCCCCCTTCAAGCCCCTCCAGGCCTGGGCTGCCTCGGACACGCCCCCACGCTCCTGATTGGCTGGTAGGCATGGCTGGTGGGCGTGGTTTGTGGGTCTAGTGAAGGTACAGTCAACTTTTTATATTACTATTTTATTAGATAGGATTATCAAAATGATTTTTAAACTGATTCTAAACAACACTCCTATCAACAGTGTGTGGAATTCCCAATCCCACTCTTACTCACCAGCAAATAGTGCTAGCAAACTTTTTTTGCAAGCATTTCTTTTTATTAACAAAAAATATTAAAAGTCAAATTCAAGTGAACTATCCAGACTTTTTAATATTTTCAAATTTGACAGGTCTGAAGAGGTATCCACTGTAATTTTAACTGCATTATCCTGAGGACCAGTGAAGTTACATATCTTTTTATATGTTTATTAGCCTTTTATAATTCATTTTCCATGAATGTATTGTCCTTTTGCTCATTTTTATGTTGATTGCTTTTCAAACGTTTTTTATAGTACTTGCTTGTTCTGAAAACTAATCTTTTGTTGGTCGTATGCTTTGCAAATGTCTTCTCCATTTACGTATGTGGCTTATTACTTTTTATAAAAAGAAAGTTTTTTAAAAAAATTATTGATTTCAGAGAGAAAGAGTGAGAGAAAGTTAGAAACATCAATGATGAGAGAGAATTATGACCGGCTGCCTCCTGCACACCCCCCACTGGGGATCAAGCCCATATCTAGGCATGTGCCCTGACCGGGAATTGAACCATGACCTCCTCATTCATAGGTTGACACTCAACCACTGAGCCTCGCTGGCTAGGCTGTGACTTATTACTTTATAATGGTATCTTTTAATATACTGAATTTTTGTAATTTTACTATAGTTGGGTTTAAAAAATGTTTTCCTTGCCCTGGCTGGTACAGCTAGATGGTTAGAGGATAGGCCTGCAAACTGAAGGATCCTAGGTTTAATTCTTGGTCAAGGATACATACCTGAGTTGCGGTTCATCCCTGCCTTGGTTGGCTGGCAACCAATGGATGTGTCTCTCAAGTCAATGTTTCTCTCTCTCCACTTCCCTCCCTTCCTTCTACTCTAGCTAAGAAGCAATGAAAAAAAAAAAATCCTCAAAGAGGATTAATAACAAAAAAGTCTTCCTTTGTTTTATAAAAAACACCTTACTTAGGAAATCTAATGTTCTGGTCCTGGCCAAGTAGCTCAGCTGGTTAGAACATCGTCCCAGTATGTCAAGGTTGCAGATTCACTCCCTGGTCAGGGTACATGCAGGAATCAACCAATGAATGCATAGATATGTGGAACAACCAATTGAGATCTCTCTCTCTCTCTCTTTCTCTAAAATCAATCAAAAAGAAAAGAAATCTAATGTTCCCCCAAGATTTTTTTTCTGTTAGACTTTCACAGTTAGATTTTTAATTTCCTGGGATTAATTCTTTTTAAAACTATGAATATTTTTCTTAATCTGGATTAAAAAAATAGTCTATTTCTGCCTCCCCCCCTCCCCGCAAACTTCAGTGCAATCTCAGATCACATAGTTACCATATGTACATGTCTCTTTTTTACAGACTTTCTTTTCTTCTATTTCATGTTCTACTCTGTTATCCCTATACCAGTGCCAGTTTCCTAATAATGATTCATCCCTATTCTCCTTTTCTTACTCCATGCTGCATTTTTATTATTCTGCAGCGTTTTCTTTTATTCACACATCCTTTCCTTGACTGTGCTCAAGTTTATTCAGCTTTTGAACTTTGCATTTCAATGACTGTATTTTACATTTCTAAATTTTATAGTCTCCTACTATTGTTTTATTTTTGTTTTCACTGTATGCTGTTGCTGTCATTATTATTTATATGGTTGTTATCCTTCGTTAGGATTCTAAATATTACTAAAATATTTCATTTTTTAACATTTAAAATTTGTTTTGTGTGATTTCCTGTCTCAGTTGTTTTTGTTATCTGTCTTGATATCTAGGTTCCTTCATGTCTGTTGGAAGTTTGGATTGAAGGCTGATAACATGTAGAATGCTTCCCTTTCACACCGGTCTGTTTTGCGTTAGCTTTCCTTGGTCCTTGCAAGACCCCCAGCCCAGAAGGTGGTCTTACAGCGGTGTTTGAGGTTCCCCGCCCAATGTGTTGATGTGGATGTTGCAGGTCTAGTCTCTGGGGACAAGAACGGGCAGGGCCTGGAGGTGGCTCTTACTCTCTGTCTACAGCTTCCTGTTTAAGCTCCCAGGTAGTAGTTGACAGCAACTTCTAGCTTCCTTCTGCCATCGGGGAACCCCACTCTGTCCCTTTTCCTAAGTCACAAGCCTGGCCCTGGTTTCCTGCCCCACGGGGTCCCTCTCAGCTCCTGTTCTCTGCAGTAACCTAACTGCGGGCCACCTGCCTGCCTCTGGAACTGGGGCGCAGCAGGCCCAGAGCTTCCAGCCCAGAGCACCCCTTTGCTGCTTTATTCCATTGCTGTCTCTCAGAGATGTTATTCTGTTTGGTACTCGCCTATGACTTTAAACTTTCTTGCTTCATATTTTAGATTTCATTGGCATGCAGACTTAGGAGAAAATGGAAAAGGGTGAACCTGTAACAACTGGAAGTCTATTGGGCCACTTTTAACTTTGGAAATATGGTTGTAAATATCCATTGCTGGTTCTAATTTTCCTCATATTACTACCATATCTATACTAGTTTATCCTTCATATCAAATAAAAACGTTCATTTCATAGCTGTGGTGCGCCCTTATCTCTCCCTACCTGCCCCCCCTGCCAACTCCTAAGTGTTACTGTGCCACTTGGTAGCAAGTTTTATTTAAATCTGAAGTATTGTGTGTGCCACCTAGTGGCAGGCATTGGGTAGACTAAATGTTTTTCTGACAAGTTTTGTGTCTCTGTAGATGTTTTGTGGCTTTTCTTTAGTTTGACTTTTTTTTTCTTTTCCAATTACAATCTACATTAAATATTGTTTTGTATTAGCTTTTAGGTGTTCAGCATGGTGGTTAGACAATCATATACTTTACTGCATACGTAAAACTACATAGATAGAAAAGGGAATATACGTTTATCTGAGCTTGTATCCCTAGAGTTCTCTCTAAACTTCTTCGCATCCCTATTTTAACAGACTAGAAAATGAATGTAAGAAGAGAAGCAAAATAAAAAGATAGGTTATCAAGCCGAACTGGTTTGGCTCAGTGGATAGAGCGTCGGCCTGTGGACTGAAAGGTCCCAGGTTCGATTCCGGTCAAGGGCATGTACCTTGGCTGCGGGCACATCCCCAGTTGGAGGTGTGCAAGAGGCAGCTGATCAGTGTTTCTCTCCCATCGATGTTTCTGACTTTCTATCCCTTTCCCTTCCTCTCTCTGAAAAATCAATAAAATATATTAAAAAAGAAAAGATAGGTTATCAAAGTGTTGGCAGCTAGAAGTTGATTTAATGACTATTTTCTCCAGGGTAAGCTGTCCATCAAATGGTGTTTGGCCTTTAATACTTACCTGGGGAATCCAAGTAAAAATCAAAGAGACATAGCCATGAACTTGCTGACTTTTGTATATATTTTATACCAGCATTCTAGTACATAAAGACTCAATTATTGTTCAGAGATAATTTTTGGATATAAATATGTTGCTCTTTCCCTGCTCCATTTGTCTGAGCCCTGTCTGTTTGTATTGGTTGGTGAAACTCCATTCTAGTTATTATAAGCCTCCAAAATGGTCTGACCTTCCAAAGTAAATCCAGCTAGACACTTAACAAATGTATTCATCAGCTATTGCTGCAATAATGCTGTGTGGAAACTATGTAAAAAAAATTCAGTAGCTTTCAATAACTACCTCTCTAACTCATTATTCTGTAATCTTTATTTTTTCATAATTTTTCTTGTGAACTCCCAAAATGTGTATTCTATGAGTGAGGGCATTAGCTTCCTGCATCTACATGCTGCCCAGGCATCATATTGTGTCATCCTTGTCAGGAATGGGGATGTGTTTTCTTGCCAGCTGTCACACTGGGGCTGTTGGTAAAAGTATTTATTTGTTTAAGGAGGAGATGAATCAATATTTCCTAGGTGTTAGCGTTGTGATGATCTCCTTTATCAAGCTGTTAGTCATAACAATATCTGTCACACCCTTTCAGTCACAATTTACACAAAATTAATCACTTTAAAATATGTTCTCTGTAATTTCTATTTAGAATGTAGATATTGTTCCCAAGGGGCATCAGTTTGGCACACACTCACACATTTATATATTTATAGTTTTGTTTCAAGTACTGATACATTCTCCTATGTGGCTTGCCTTTTCTTTCTCTTATGGTGTACTTTTATGAAAAGAGGTTCTTAATTTTAATGTAGTGAAGTTTACTATATTTCTTAATATGTAATGCAGTTTGAATCAAATTCTTCTCTAGCCTGAGATGTTAAAATATCTTCTAAAACAATGATGGTTTTGTTTTTTATAATTTAGCTCTTAAACTACTTAGAATAGATTATTATATGATGTCAATTTGGAGTCCAGTTTTATATTTTCCATGTAAATATTTTTCTCAACTCATAGTTAATGAAAAAATAATTATTATTGTAACCAAATATCTCTCATGCTACTCGGTCATATACCAAGTGACCATAGATTCGTGGTTTATGTCTGGGCTCTCTAGTCTATTTTTTAGGTCTGTTTGTTATCCCTGTGTCAGTACCACACCACTTTAATTATATGGTGATAATTAAAAATAATTTGTATTAGCTGATCTTACCTTTTATTTATTTTTAAGATTATTTTTAACTTTTTTTTGTACTTTTGTGCTTCAGCTGGTATTTAGATTGAGCTCCTCAATTTCACATAAAACAAAAACTATTAGAAATGTTGAATGGGATTGCACTGAATCCATAGATCAATTTGAGAAAATCAACATCGAGTTTTACCAAAACATGGCTTGTCCACTCACTATCTGTCTATATTTTCCTTTGTAATATATTTCAATATAGCATTTCTGCTTTCTCATGAAGTCTTACATGGTTTTGTTAAAGTTGTTTCTAAGTATGTTGTCCTAAGCAGGGACACTGTAAATATCATCTTAAGTTTTATTTTTTATACTCTTGCTGGTATCAGAATTTTTATATATGGATTTTAAATCAAGCAACCCTACTAAACTCACATATTAAAAATCTAATATTCTAGAGAATCCCGGAATTTTCTAAATATACAATCATAGTGAATAATAGCTTTTCTATATATGTACATACATATACATGTGTATGCCATGTGTTCATGAGCATATTTGTTTTCTTTTTTCTTGTCCTACTGATAGTTCCCTTAGAAAAACAAAGAATAAAAGTGTAGTAACATATTTTTTGTGTTATGCTGAATCTCCTGGGGAAAATATTTAAAAGTGTAATATTTGATATAGATTTAAAAATTAATATTATATAGGATTCACTTTTTTCCTTTTTGGTGTACAGTTCTCTAATTTTTGACCCATGTATAGATTCATGTAACCACCACATAGTCAGGATAGAAAATAGTCATATCACCCAAATGGCCCTTTTTGTGTTGACTTTATACACACATATACACACACACACACACATACACACACAGCGAGGGAGGGGGCACACACACACACACACACACACACACACACACACACGTATATTAGAAGCCCAGGGCATGAAAAATTGTGCACAGGTAGGGTCCTTTGGTCTGGCCAGCGATCAGGGCCAATCGGGGCCTTCCAGCTGCTGGCTGTGACCTTCCTTCTGGCTGCTGGCTGGGGCCTCCCTTCCCTATCTGCTGGCTGCTGGCCAGGACCTTCCTTTGTTCCACGCCATCCCCCTGATTGTCAGTGCACATCAAAGCAAGCGAGTGAACTCCCAGTCTCCTGGTTGAACTCCTGAGGGGACAATTTGCATATTAGGCTTTTATATATAGAGAGATATTTTTATTGATTTCAGAGAGAAAAGGAGAGGAAGATAGAGATAGAAGCATCAACCATGAGAGAGAATCATTGATTGGCTGCCTCCTATACACCCCACACTAGGGATCCAGCCCGTAACTTGGGCATGTGTCGCAACTAGGAATCGAACAGTGACCTCCTGGTTCATAGGTTATTGCTCAACCACTGAACCGTGTCAACCAGACTGACTTTTTATTTTAAAAAATTATTATATATTTATTTCAGAGCAAGGAAAAGAAAGAGAGCGAGCGAGCGCTGGAAACATCAATGATAAGAGAGAATTTTTGATCAGCTGCCTCCTTCACAAACCCTGCTGGGGATCGAGTCCGCAACCCAGGCTTGTGCCCTGACTGGGAATCAAACCGTGACCTTCTGGTTCATGGGTTGATGCTCAAACACTGAGTCACACCGGCTGTGCTGTGCTGACTCTTTGTAGTCAAACCTTCCCTCATCTCTAACCTCTAGCCACTTTTTCTTCTCTGATCTGTTTTCATCCCTGTAGTTTTGTCTCATCCAGAATGTTATATAAATGGAATTAAACAATAGTTAGCCTTCTCAGACTGACTTCCTCCACTCTACATAATGCCTTTGAGATTCATCTATGTTGATATATGTATTAATAGTTAATGCCTTATTATTGCTGAGTGGTATTCCATTCTATCGATATACCACAGCTTGTTTATACATTCACTTGTTGAGTTTTGTGTGTCTTCTGGCTCTGTTACTTACTCAGTTTCTTCCATTTTAATGAGGAAAATGTACCCACATCATAGGATTATTGTGGGAATGAAATGAGTTAATACATGTGAAGTGCGTAGGTAACATCTGGTCCATTGCAAGTGCTCAGTAAATATAATTCATTATTATTCTCCCCAATATTAGTAAAGATTTCGAGGTAGAAAAAAAGTTGATAAGTTCAAGGAATAGCAAGAAAGCCAGTGTGCCTGGAGTGTGATGAGCAAGTAGAGCACAGGAAGAGGTATGTAGGAATCAGGTTCCAAAGGGCCTTATGGGCTGCAGGAGGGATTTGTGATTTCAGTCTGTGTGCAGCAAAAACCCAGAAATGGGTGATAATCTGGTTCCTGCCTGTAACAGATCATTCAGGCTGCTGTGAGGAGAATGGGTTTTGGTGGTGGTAAGAGGGAGCAGGTAACCTTTTCAGGTTACTTCAGTGGTCCAGGGAAAAGATGCTGGTGGCTTGGACCATAGTGGTGGTTGTGGGATGGTAGAAGTGATTTGATTCAGGGCATAGAGTGGATATAGAAACCTCAAAATTTGCTGGTGGATTCCCAGCTCAGTGGACTACATTCCCCATAAGAGCAGTGAAATGACTGGTCATAATTATCAACAGAAACACTCCTTTCCGTTATGGCTTTACCAAAGATTTCCCGCATCCACTTTGGAACTGAAATCTAGCCTTTCATTCTGAAATTCACTTTAAGAAATAGCCTGTCTTTTCATATATCTTGAAATGACATCTAACTGACATTTTTCTTATTCATACTCACAACCCAGACCCATTTGTAAAAAAACTGGCTTATGCCACAAAAACGTTTTCTCACAGCATTTTGCTCTGTGGTTCTCTGCTGCCTGCATAGTTCTGTGACCCCACATACTTAGCTGTATTGCTGGGAATCAAGTTGTCATAGCTGCTTCATGCTCAGCCAGGGAATGGTCGTTTTAGTGGTTGGCTGCAGTTCCTGTGTACACTTGGGACTTATTGTTGGAATAAACATTATTAGACTCAGACTAAAATTGGACCAGGATTTTATTTTTGCCTTCCTTTCAACTTCAATTTACCCTACATTCTATTCTCTCACCCAAATGACAATGGTCTTGACTTTCTAAAGTTGATCTAAAAATTAAAATCAGCCCTGGGTGCTTGCTTATTAGCCTTGCATTCAAATGGAGATTTTGGGGGGGGGTGTGAATGAGGAGTTAAAATTTGAATTCTCTTATCTCACATAGAAAGTTTTATATCCTGTGTGTCTATTCTTAATACATCTGTATTTGTTCTCTGTGGGGCCTTAGCTTCCAACTCCTCCTTAAAGACAAACCATGACCCAGTCTTTATCTGAAACACTCATCAAGCTTTTTTTTTTTTTTAACCCTATCCTATCTGCCTAATTTGGAGCTTATGATAATTCAGTTTGCTAAATGGAAGGAAATCTTTCTTTTATCCTGAACTCCTTGTCCTCTCTTGTCTCAGTTTGCAACATTTCTTGTCACATGAATATCAAATTGTGGCATTTATTTCCTCAGACTTTTTGTGTGTTTTTTTGTTGTTGTTTATTTGTGTGTTTTTTACAATCAGTTTACTTGTAGAAGCACCTCTGGAATCTTGGAGATGCTCACTTGGAATTTTGTATATCATTTTGTGCTTCTTTGTAATTGGCTTCTTTTGTGATCTTGCAGAATACCAAGCTGCTATTTTACACTTGAAGAGGGAGCACAAAGAAGAAATTGAAAACTTACAGGTATGTCTCTTTGATTCTATTGAACTAGTTACTGAGGCTGATTCTTAGTTTCCTCATGTGCTGAAGTAAACATGTCTCCTTTGAAGGCGTATTTACCGGGACAGCACCTGCAAGTTTGCACCTGCCAGTGGGCACTGAGTCTGTCCTGGGGATTAAAGCCTTGGACTCTGTTTTTAATATAATTCAATTCTTATTTTTTAAAAATACCACAAATGCATTACCATGGGGAAAGAATTTGACCGGGAAAAATGTTGGGCTTATTTGTAAAGCAAGAAAGATGATGGTGTATTTAGCCTTTTGCTGTTTATAAGAAGTATTTAAATAGTTATTTTTTTATAGACACAGTGTAAATTATTTTGTTTGGCTTACTTCCATTCATGTGTTTGTATTTGTCTGCCTGTTAGCACATGCCTTCGATATGATGTCATGCAGATTAAGGCATTAAGGAAGTGAGCCTAGTAGGAGGAGGAGTTGTGTTGAGTTGTGTGTCCCCAGGGAGTGCTTGGAAATGGCTGACTTGATCCTCTTTGGCGAAGCTCAGAAAGACTGAAGCATCATTTCCTCCCCACCATGTAATTGTCAACCCCTTATCTTTGGTGTTTGCTTGCTGTGCCTGTATCAGGAAGTTTTAGGGTCTTAATTTCAAATAAGTGAATATGGAATCAGGCACCGATTCTAGCTCACTGACGACTGGGTGGACTCCATCCCTCGGAAGAGGACAGTAGCAAACTTTAAATAAAACGTGGTGCTTAGTGTTCGCTGATTACTTGCTAATTCGATAACACAGTGGATCAGATATTCTTCTTTTCAGTCAGTAACAATACACTTTCACAATAACTGAGACAACGTGTTAGAATATACATAAAGCCACTGCACGTTGCAAAAAGATCATGAAGTCGTGTGGTGTATAAATTCACACCACCCCTGTCCAGCTGGGTCTAAGTAGTTTGGAAGAGGGAATGAGTCTATTTCATAAAGAAATAAAAAGGTGGAAAAGTACCTCAGTCTCCTAAGGGAAAAAGAGAGGTGGAGGCCCTTATCTTCTTTGTTGCAAAATGCTCTACAAAGGCCTCTCTTTCTTTATCTGTGTTCTGATGTGCAAAAGATTCTCAGCTGTCTCAGAGGAGCTGAACTGGGATTAATTTAAGAAACAGGTTGCTAACTCAAATAGGTACAGAGCGGGTTCTGTGAGCAGAAATTTTATGTAACAGCTTGGTTTTAAAAGTTAACACTAGCTTTCCACAGGCTATAGAGCAGCTCTGTTGAGGACTTTGACCGCTAAATAATATTCATAGAAATAGCAGGCACTTAGAGTTTTTGAGTTCTTATTTTGTGCTGGTCATTGTTTTAGACATTACATACATTAGTTTGTGTCATCTCCATAAAAGTCCTATAGTCTTCCATCTCAAATGAAGGGAAGGTTGGAGAAGGGAAAGAGAACAGTAAATGGAAAAAAAAAAAAAGTGTATTGGAATTGTGATCTCTATTTAAAATCAGAACAAGATATGACTGGCAAGAGTAAAGGTTAAAAAATATTTCTAATTATATGTTAAGTGTTAAGTATCTCTGAAAGAATTATCTGCTCTTTAAATGCTATTTCCAGAAAATTATAAAGAATATTTTTGTCCCATACTTGTGATTTATAACTGATTGCTGAAATCATGTATCTGTGATTTATACCTTATTGCCATGGCATACCACTGTCACCAGGGCAGGGCCTGGTGCCCAGTCTGTACAGTCAGCTGTAGTCCAGAACTGTTTTAGCAGTCACAGATAACTCTCAACAGGAAACTGCCAACTCATATTCTAGTTTTTATTGGCAAACAACATTTTAAAGATTGAATTAGGAATAAATATTTTAAAATATGCAGGTACTTCTACCTGTTTTTTGTTTGCTTGTTTGTTTGTTTGTTTTAAAGGAAAATATGTCAAAAGTGGGCTTATTTTCCTGTACGTCTTCAACCTGCAGGGGTTGAACAGCAGGTATCTATGTTTGCCACTGTCCTGCTCTGGGCCATTTCACTGGCCTGGCTCCTTTATGCTTTCACTAACCCCTGTTCTCTGGGAGATGTTAAAAATACAGTAACTAGATTGGTAGCAATACAACAAGCCCTCACAGAAGCTGCACATAAAACTGACAGCATCGTGGCCTGGCTGTCCTCGTGGGCACTCCCGGAATATCACCTCTACGTGTCTGCAGAGCAACGAAGTCTCAGGACTCGTGGAAGCCAATGAAAGGGTGGAAGGACTGCTGTGGTGATGTTCATTTTTAGTATGTGATTTCCATTGGCAGCTTTCAATCGCCTGTTAGTTTCTTTCTCCACTTATATCTCATGACCAAGTCAGCATATTTCAGGACTTTTTCAGCATGCCCTTCTAGAATAAGAAAGATTTCATGGGTAAAAGACAAGGGAAAGTGAGATTAATTATACAACCAAATACAAGAATTGATATGTATCACATTTAATTTTTTTAATGTTTTCAGAGAGTTTAAAGAAACAACATGATTCAATAAACAGAGACCCTAAATTCAGAGAACCTTAATTGTTCAATTCTCCAACCTGCAAAAGGGATTCTTACCAACTACAATAATTTGGTTGGAGGTTGACATTTTTAGCCCAGAGTCCCAAGTCTTGTAAGTGGGAGAGTATGGAGTTCCTAATCGTATGCCTGCCCTTGTGGAGTGCTGTACTATAGAGAGGACACAGGGCTTGGGCTTGGTAACAGTTTTTCAAGATGTGTAGCAACTAACATACAGATTCACCTTATCAAAAACATAGGTTTATTGATTATGTGAATGAATCCATTTCAGGAGTCTTGTGTTTGTATTTTTTCTACACAAAGTCAATGCACTTGGCTGACTTTTCTATTAAAATCTCTAGTAGGAGCCAAAACCGGTTTGGCTCAGTGGATAGAGCGTCGGACTGCGGACTGAAAGGTCCTGGGTTCGATTCCGGTCAAGGGCATGTACCTTGGCTGTGGGCACATCCCCAGTAGGGGTCGTGCAAGAGGCAGCTGATCAATGTTTCTCTCTCATCGATGTTTTCTGACTTTCTGTCCCTCTCCCTTCCTCTCTGTAAAAGAATCAATAAAATATATTTTTAAAAAAAATCTCTGGTAGGAGAGTGGTGGCACGTTGAACTGCCACGACCTTCGTGGCGGGGTTCAAGTTCTGAAGGAGGGGCCAATGCACAAATGACAATACTAAACAAGAAATATGAATTTAGAAGGCATTGGGGGCCAGGTGGAGCTTCTTTCTTGAAGAGACACACCAAAACTAGGTCCCATCTGCTTTTATTCAGTTTTAGATACATATCTTGCCCTCAGTAAAGCACAGCAAACAGGTAGCAGACTGACCGTCTTAAGGTCAATAAAGATCAGTAAAGATCAGTAAGGTCCAGTAAACATTTACTTGGAGCCTATCAGGTCAGGAGATTGCTTCGAGCCACCACTATCTCAATACCAACCATCGGTGCTTAGTGCAGCCCTGCTAACGCTGAGGGTCCATTGACCTTCCACGTTCTTTGGTGCACTCTCATGATAGTATTGGCAGGCTGTGGCTTCCCACATTGAACATTGCCTGTGGCTTCACTATTTCGTGTTATTGATAAATAGCCACAGCAAAATTATTTAATTTTGTCTAAGTGTATCCTTTCTTTAGCAAACTGTACCTTGAGAATTTATGACCACTTACTTCATGATCCTGGGCATCATCTGGTTCATTTTTCACTTTTAGATAATTCTATGTTACTGACTTTAATTTTAAAAAGTTATCACCTACCTTTACAGGTTTTCACTTACTTGACAAGTTTTGCCTGTGGTAGCCATTGCACGAGTTCATGATGACTGGGTAGAAACATAGTTCATGACTACTGGGTAGAAACATACTTCAGATCTGCCCTTCCAAAGCATATGATAAAACTAAATCTTTCATGCTAAAAATAAAGTTATTTCTGAGAGCTTGCTTAGGAGCCAGGTTTGAAAACCACAATCACAGCTGTGGTACAGGTTGTGTGACTGTAAAGCTGTGATTTTATTTTATGCATGATGAGAATGGGAAAGAACTCAGGTCTTTGAGTCAGGGCTCAGTTCAGCTCCTTGCATTGTGATATTAAGAAATGAATCAACTTCTCTGGGACTTAGTTTTCTCATTTTTCACATCTGTACAATAATACTCATGCTGTTGATGATAATGTCCTTCTAGGATTGTTCGGCACAGGGTACACCCAATGATACTGGTTATGTATTATTTCTCATTCCTTTTCTCTGCGCAGATCTCCTTATGATTAAGCAACTTGAGTTTAGAGTGATCCTCGGGCTCTCTTGGTTGAGGACTTCCTTGGGACATTTGAATTATTCTTTTAGGGTGATTTTTCCATGATCTTTCAGCTGTTCTGCCTCTGTGCTCTCTCTCAGGGTAGTCTACGCCAGATTTCCCAAAGCTCATTCCACTGTACTGGGAGACTCTGAAATGCTTCTTGACAAAAAGATTTCATGGTTGTATAAGTTTGAGAAATATATGGCTCTCCTATTGGGACTTTACCATGTATAGAGGAGATCTACAAGAGAGAAAATTATATAACTTGTTTCCCACATAATTCTTTTTCCCTCAAATAACCTATGTTTTGGAATACTGTTCTAAGTTGATTTATGTAATCTTATCATCTCAATGTAAGATTTAAGTTAAGTTCTTGAATGGTTTCAGCATCATTTTCATGCCAACAAGGCCCCGTATACTGGGGGAGCAGTAATGTCTCTACATCTTTTAAAAGTACCTACCAAAGTGCTTGACATATAAATGACATGCAAATATTTCTTATATAACAACTTGTGATTGAAAAATAATAGAACTGAAGTTTTTCTAAAACACAATCTCACTTTGTTATTATTATTTTTATTGATTTCAGAAAGGAAGGACAAGAGAGAGGGAGCATAGGACGAGTAGGGCTTCTTTGGCTCTCTGCTTCCTCAACTTTGAAAGTTGAAAAATAACCTACATACCCCTGGTCTGGCTTTGAGCAGCTTTGCATAATTTAAGAATATTGGTTTTTGACCAGTACTTTAAGCAGTTTGGAAATAGGTGCCATGGAAATGACAGATTGTTTTTATCTGTTTTTAACTAATGTTCTCTGGGTTGTGGGATAGAAGACAAAGGACTAGCCAACAGTGACATTTCCTTTAGAGGAACCTTCTTCTTGTACCCCATTCATCATAGCCATAGCCCTAAACTGAGGGAAAGTTTGCTGAGCAATGGCCTCTGGCAGGCCCTGCTCATTGTGCAATGCAGTCACACTTCTAATATGGTAACTCTCTCTGTGAAACGATCCAGGGCTGAAAGCCAAACTGGAAATTAACTTACCCTGTACCTTGCTGTCCCCAAGAGAACCAAATGGTATGTTGGCCTCCATGAAGAGAAACTTACAGGTTTCCTTACTTTTCTCTCTCTCAAACCACTCCACTGGTTACACATTGCTATTGTTGAAACAAAATTGAGTGCAGACTACATTTAGGCTGATACAGCTTAAATTTATAGAGACATAAATCCTGAGCCTTTTCCATTTATTATGTTCTTTGTTATCAACACGATACATTTAAATCTGTTAATTCCTGGAGATTTCTGCAATGGAAAAGGAGTAATTTATAGAACAATAAACAAAACTTTCACAAAGAGGAAATATAATGATTTCATCAAACCCTTATGGTATTCCCCTAAGTATTGATATTAGTATAATTCATTACTGAGATGCCAAAAAGAAGGAAGGAAAATTAAATGTTGAGAAATGTTTTAATTCATTGTTTCATTGGGGTGTATACTACAATATTA
The DNA here is from genome assembly GCA_027563665.1 of Antrozous pallidus. Lineage (NCBI taxonomy): Eukaryota > Metazoa > Chordata > Mammalia > Chiroptera > Vespertilionidae > Antrozous > Antrozous pallidus. The sequence goes on from CM050515.1 coordinate 38,463,444, forward strand.
TGAGTTTAATAGACTTGCTGGTTCACTGGTGTTGAGATACCTTTTAGGCCACTGGCTCCCTACAAGCCTGTAGATATCTTTGGAGTCGAATTTTCATGAAAAACACAAAGCAATTAATTCCCTGGCAGACTTAGACCAGGAGCCCTTTGTTTCAGCCTTCAGGGTGCTGTCTTGCTCCAGGTGAGTCAGACAGTATGTCAAGCCATGCTTGCTAGTGAAGGGAAGCTGATTGTAGAACAAAGAATATGTATATTACTCATTTGTCTCATGGAAGCTGATGCAGGTTGTGTATGCCCCGTTCATGCACCACCTGCCCCGATCATCTTTGCTGAGTCTTAAACCCTAAACATGAGCCACTCGTGTGGTGACCTTCTGAGTGGTATCCTTTGCTTTCTTGACTCTTCATAAAGGAGGAAGGGAGGAATGTTAGCCCCTGTGGGGGTACTTTCTTCTTTCCAGACTTGTTTTGCCTCACCCAATAATTCTGTGAGTTTTCTATAATCCTGTACCATTGGTGAAGAATAGGTTCTTCAGCTATAAATTAATAAGAGTGTAGGACTAGATGGTCTAAGTTTCCTTCCACTTCTAAAGTTCTATTACTATGGACTCTGTAGAGTGGTTCCATGTATCTGCCTCAACTCAATCTAAAAGACTTGGAGGTCCCATGTCCCACATTACTTGCAACAGTGCTAGGCAACCGGTTAAAATATAATGAACCAGAGGCTCGTTGAATGAAATTTGTGCACGGGGTGGGGGTGGGGCGGAGGGGTTCCTCAGCCTGACGTGCACCCTCTCCAATCCGGGAGTCCTCAGGGGATTTCCTATTGACAAATTAGGCCTGCATTCCATGGGGAGCAGGTTTAAGCACTGTCTGGCCTCCCTCTGCAGGAGGCGACCTGGCTGATCAGAGAAAGGAGCCGCCCCCATCACCTCTCTGCTGCTGCTTCTCCTGGCCGCCACAACTGCCAAGGTGTTTTCATCAACATGGACTCCAGTCCCTTCACCACGACAAAATGACAACTCTCTTAAGGCATTTTCAAGATGTCCCTTTCATAGGATATGACTTTCTTTCTTTCTTTCTTTCTTTCTTTCTTTCTTTCTTTCTTTTTTTTCTTTCTTTCTTTCTTTTTTTCTCTTTCTTTCTCTTTCTCTCTCTCTCTCTCTCTCTCTCTCTCTCTCTCTCTCTCTCTCTCTCTCTCTCTCTCTCTCTCTCTTTCTTCTCTTTCTTTCTTTTCTTTCTTTCTTTTCTCCTCACCTGAGGACATTTTTCCATGGGTTTTTAGAGAGTGTGAAAAGAGAGGGAAAGACAGAGAGAAACATCAATGTGAGAGGGACACTTCGATTGGTTGCCTTCTACATGAGCCCTGACCTGAGCCCCGCCAGGGAGGAGCCTGCAACCTAGGTACATGCCCTTGACTAGAATCTAACCCAAACCTTGTGGTTGGCAGGCCGAGGCTCTATCCACTGAGTCAAACCAGCTAGGGCAGGATATGACATTTCTTAGCCCCTCCAGCAGCAGACCTTTGTTTTTTTGTCCAGGAGTGAGGTGGAAAAACCCTAGATCACCTTCTTGGATTCTTATTATACAAGTTACCAAGAATACTGTGAGTGGCATACTAGGAGCTTAGCCAATGAGCGGTCAGAAAAGGTGCTTCCTCTGAAGTTCATGTGCAGAGGCGGTACTGCCAGCATGCCCCACTTGCAGGCCTTATTCTCTTCAGGCAGGCCTCACTCTCTGCTTTCTGTGGGTCTGCTCACCATGGCAGCACCTGACAAGCCCTGCTCTCTCCAGGCCTGTGCCGTCCGTGGCTTGCCTCGCCATGCAGCAGTCCTCTCCAACCCACCTGCACAAGTTACCTCCTGAATGGTCTTGACTGTTACAGCATCCCAGCTAATTTGCATATTACACACACACACACACACACACACACACACACACACACACACACACACACTCTACAGGCTCAGTGCACAAAATTTGTGCATAAAAGGGAGGTGTCCCTCAGCCTAGCCCATATCCTCTTCAATCTGGGATCCCTCACACAATCCAGGACTTCTGGCTCCTAACTATTTGCCTGCCTGCCTGCCTGAATACCCCTAACTACTTCTGCCTGGCAGCCTGATCATATCCTAACCACTACCTTGCCAATCTGTTTGATGCCTAACTGCTCCCCTGCCAGCCCAATTGCCCCTAACTGTCCTCCACTGGAGGCCTTGTCACCCCTAACTTCCCTCCCCTGCTGGCCTGGTCACCCCTAATGGCCCTCCCTTGCCAGCCTGGTTACCCCTAACTACCCTCCCCTGCAGGGCTGCTTGCCCCCAACTGCCCTCGCCTGCAGGCCTGGCCACCCCCAACTGCCCTCCTCCGCCAGCCTGGTCATCCCTAACTGCCCTCCCTTGCAGACCTGGTCGCTCCCAACTGCCCTTCCCTGCAGGTGTGGTTGCCCCAACTGCCTTCCCCTGCAGGCCTGATCTCCCCAACTGTCCTCACTTGCAGGCCTTGTCCCCCAAATGTCCTCCCCTGCAGGCCTTGTCCCTCCCAACTGCCCTTCCCTGCAGGCCTGCTCCCCCCCCACAAGACCCCTCCCCTGCAGACCTGGGTTCCTCCCAACTATCCCCTCTTGTAGGCCTGATTGCCCCCAAATGTCCTCTTCTGCTAGCCCAGTTACCCCTAACTGTCCTCCTCTGCTGGCCTGATTGCCCACAACTGCCCTTCCCTGCTGGCCATCTTGTGGTGGCCATCTTGTGTCCACATCGGGGCAGGATCTTTGACCACATGAGGGCAGCCATCTTGTGTGTTGGAGTGGTGGTCAATCTGCATATTACTCCTTTATTAGTTAGGATAAAGGCCTGGTGCATGGGTGGGGGCCAGCTGGTTTTCCCTGAAGGGTGTCCCAGATAAAGGTGGGGGTTCCCTTGGGTCATGAGGCAGCCTGGGCGAGGGGCCTTGTGGTGGTTTGCAGGCTGGCCATGCCCCCCAGCAACCCAAGTTGAGGCCCTGGTATCTGGAATTTATTTATGTTCTACAATTGAAACTTTGTAGCCTGGAGTGGAGCCAAGCCTCCTGCTTGCTCCATGTGGCCTCAGCCATTTCTCTTGGGATATTTACCTTTTATAATTGAAACTTTGTAGCCTTAAGCAAAGGCCAAGGCAGGCCAGGGCTGTGGAAAGCTTGGCTTTCTCCATCACCAGGGGCAACCCTAGCCTCCTCCTCTCTCCAGCTCTGTGGGTACCACCATTTCTTTTGGGATTCTATAATTGAAACTTTGTAGCATTGAGTGGAGGCCAGAGCCTGCCAAGGTGTGTGGAAAGCTTGGCTTCCTCCATTACTGGGGAAACATAAACCTCCCTCTTGCTCTCTGTGGCCACAGCCATCTTGGTTGGGAATTAATTTGAATATCACTCCTGATTGGCTGGTGGGCATGGCTGGTGGGCATGGCTTATTGGTATAGCAAAGGTATGGTCAATTTGCATATTACTCTTTTATTAGATGGTATGGTTGCTGAGTGTTCTGTGTGGATATTGTTAGGAATGCCTTCATGATTCACAGTATTTTGGTAGAAGCTATTTTTGTGGTAGTGTTAAGAGAGCCATAAAGCTCTTAAATTTGTGACACCATCAAGCACAATCCCCCAAAAGTTTATTTTATCAGCTCAGTGTTATTTAAAATGTCATCTTTGATGGATTTTAATGAGCATGTATGTTCTAACTTTCCCACATTTCCTGTTGTCTAGTATCCAGGCCTCTTTCCCTGTTTGTATTGGTTGCCTGTCTCTGTAGCCATCTGAGTTGGTAACTCTGATTTGGAGCAAAGAAAAGCTGAGTAAAAATATCCACATCTACTTTTTCCATAGTATCACGAATACCAAAAAAGTCTCCTGGGCTTTTAGACTTTTATGTACTTCTGCATTTCTTTTCCTTTCCTTTTTCCCTTCCATTCTACTGTCTTTTCTGGGAAGGACTGTTGATGGGAAAGTGAGGGCCCCAGTGTTGAAAGGGTGGGTGAAAAATGAGTTCTTATTTTCAAAATTGGGTGTGTGGTCTATGTTACAGGACATTTTTTAGGAAGGGGTGGGAAGAAATGATTTGATTTTTAGAGATTAAATGCTGAGTACCCCTTGCTTTCTGACTTGATTGAAGATGATTATATACATAGTTGTGTGTGGAGAACGAAGGAACAACACAGCCAGGCACAGGGCTTGGTGCTTCATGGGCACAATTTCTAATCCATGGAGAGACTCAAGAGATGTGAAGTGCTATCCTGAGTTTTCACAACTGGTCAGGGTGATGGCAGGTCTGTCTGGTGTCTAAACCTGCTCCGTTTCCACTTCACCTTGTCAAATGGTTTGATTCATTTTCTCCAGTATAATGATTTTTTCTAATTTTTTTACTTACCAGCTTCCTCTTATTCTGTGGCAAGGATGTTTATAGATCATCCCCTATTGTTACCCTGTACAAGCTCCTTGTTTGATAAAACAACAACAACAAAATACTACAACGGTGACATTGTGTGGTGCTGGGAAAGGGAAAATAGCAACAGAGTCTTCTTATTTCATTGGTTTCAGAAATGACAATCTCTTCTTCCCTTCCTCCTACATAAGCACAGGAGAAAAGAGCAGATAGAAGACTGCTTTTCAACTTATTTTCTTACAACTGGTCCTGAGCCCAGTTTGAGGAAGAGCCTCTAGTATTTGTCACCATAATTTTGATATTTGTCTGCGTTCATCTTAGAGATTTGAAACCTGAGTCTCAGGGAAATCAATTTCTGAGACTATAAATTAAGTAAGAAAACACTGGGGCAAAACTTCTGACATTGATTTCTTAAGTTTAAACATGGTGTTTCTCAGCTGTTTTTAAATCTTATTTTCTCCAACAGAGCTCCCAGTATTACTGATTCCTTAAGCACAGGGATATGTGGATGTCCCCTCTCCTGTGTGCCAAAAACATGATAAATGGCATCTGTTGCCTCTTCTAATAAGTCTAACCTCATGAGTTTTGGAATCCGTAGTGTGGATTTATTGTTTCTTTGTGTGTATGCTTTGACCATTTCACAGCAACTCTGTGTCCTAGCTTGCTCTGAGTCCTAGTGGTATTTATTGATCACCTACAATATGATGGAATTAAATAAGGATCAAATGAATTACTGTGCCAACCCTATGAAGTGGCACTCTTGACTTCTGCACTCAAACCGCCTATGGAAGTTTCTACACCTTGAAGGTTCTTGCCTAGAGAGTATTCATGGCATTACCTTATTTCCTTGATCTGTCCTTGGGTAGAACATTGGTCCTTAAAAGTTAGGGACTTCATGAGAAGAATATGTTAAAGAATAAATCTATATATTGAAGTCATCTAGTCATTCATTGAAAGAAATGCAGCATAACTCTAGGCAGATCAGCTCAGTAGAAACACAGATGTGAAATCTTCTTTGAGTTTGAATTCTGTCTCCACTATCTGCTGGATGAGTGGTCTTGAACTAATTATTTAAAACTTTCTGAGTTTTAGCTTCTCCTCTGAAAAGTGGTTGTGATAATATCTTAACTTGGTGGATGGGACATTGATTGGAGGTTTTGTGATCGTTAAGTATGGGACCGGAAGTACAATGGCAAGTGGTAGATGTCCAATAAGTGGTAGCTATTGCATTTGTTCTGAGGAGCAGCAGGTTTCATTTACTTTAAATCAGTGGCTTTTGAGTTTATGGTGGCAAAGTTCTCCCAATATAAACCATGTACCTATATAAAAGAAAACATTCGTGATTAATGTACACTTAATGTTTCAAAGAGCATTGCTTTTAATATTTTTGTTATAACAGTGTTATCTCATTTTTATTACTGCTTCAATGATTTTATGAAGAAAATATCTGAATATGTAAAAACACCTCAATAGTTATAGCATAGATTTGGGGCGCCCTGAGGAAGATGTTGCGTTTGCATTTCAAAATTGTTTTTGCTATGAAGATTAACTTTCTAAAGTATAATACTATATAATAAGAGCCTAATATGCTAAGTGTCTGGTTGACCAGTCAGCCATCCAACCAATCAAAGTATAATCCTATCTAATAAAAGAGTAACATGCAAATGTGACCGTACCTTGGCTCCTGATTGGCTGTGGGGGCAGGGCCAAGCAGGAGTGGGGGCAGGGCCAAGCAGCACAAGTGCCCGGCCCTGGGGGCGGAGACAAAGCTGTGGCAGCGGCAGCGAGCGCCCACCCTCGGGGGCAGAGACGAGGCGGACAGCGTGGCACTCCAGCCAGAGCAGAAAAGACTGAAGGCTCTGGCTGGAGTGAAGCCTCCAGCCGGCCTAGGCAAAAACAGAAGACAACAGCCAGAGGAAAGGCCTGGGTCCCAGGTTCCAGAGGAAAACTGGTCCTGGCAACCAGGGGAAGGAAAGCCTATTTGCATGAATCTTCATGCAACGAGCCTCTAGTATACTAATGATATGCTAAGGTCACTCAACCACTTGCTATGGTGTGCACTGACCACCAGGGGGCAGATGCTCTGACCGATAAGTTAACTTGCTACTGGAAGGCCAATCGGGACTGAGTGAGATGGACCAGAAACACCCTGGAGCCCTTCTGCAGTTCCTCCCTGGCTGGCCAACCTCCCACCTCCCTACCCAGCTCTGATCGTGCTCCAGTGGGGTCCCTCGGCCTGGCCTGCAGGATCGGGCTGAAACCAGCTCTCCAACATCCCCTGGGCCCTGGATTGTGAGAGGGTGTAGGCCAGGCCGAGGGACCCCACTGGTGCATGAATTTATGCACTGGGCCTCTAGTTTTATATGCTATCTGTGCTTTTTATTGTTTATCTTTTATATAATTAAATACCAATTGAGCATCTGTCAAATATAAGAGATGTGCTAGAGAATAAAACATCACTTAATAATGATGATAGCAATAGCAGCTAATACTTATTGCCTATTATTATATACCAGACACCATACTCAGCACATACCCTGGATTCTGGACTCAGAGACTATCATTTAATTAGGAGAATAGAATTTGTACTAGGCTGAGAAGCAATAACTAAATGACAATTTAAACTAAGGCAGATTAAACTAAGTTTTTAATATTAGCTAATATTAGGACCTATGCAAATGTGACTCTTAGTATCTAGAATTTATCTGCTTTTAATGTATTTTGTAAATTTCAGATCTTACATCTCAACTAAGATTTGTGAAGTCTCAGATTTTAGTGATTGCCATAAGTGAGTGGCAGTTTCTTTTACTGTCTCTGGAAATTGCTGTAGGTATCTCTTTAAAAACGGTTTATGCTTGTCTTGTTTTAATGCTATGTATGGTATTACCTTTACCTGTTTCAAATAGATATAACACATATAATTGAAAGTATCAATTGTGGCAGGTATATTGCATCATGTGTCCCTTTGTGCGATAAGTAATCTGGGTATTTTACAATTATTTTAGAAGCTGTTTCCCAGTCTCACCACTGGAGGTCAGCTTGACCCCTTTTCTCTTAAAACTCAAGTAGATTTTCTTTTGATGATTGAAACAGCATTCCAATCCAGAGTTTTGCTCAAAGCACATGAAAAATAGAATTTCCCTTAGCTTATTTCACAGAACAGTGTTCACAGATATGTACATATAGGTCTGTACTCATAGGCATAATGCTTAATGTACTTACAGAAGCAATATGTGATGTGTTTATGCATACACATACATACACACCCTATATATATATGACAAAAGACAAAGAGCCACCTAAAAACTTCATTCTAAGAATGAAGTCATCAAAAGGAAATTAGAGTTCTATCATTCATTCATTCATTCACTCATTCATTCACTATATATTAAGTACTGGGTGTCAGGCCCTGTACCACCGAAGATGCTGGAGGGAGCAGAACAGACATGGCCCTTACTTTCTGGTCCTTGTAGTCTAGTCAGAGAGACAGATATTAATAAAACAGCTACTCAATAAACATAATTAGATGAGTGCTTTGGAGAAATATATGGAACGAGATGCTATGATGGGCTATAATGTAGATTTGGAAAGTCAGAGGAGGATAATTTTTAGGAAGTGGCATTTAAGCTGAGACCCAAAGGGTGGATAGGAGTGTGGCTGGTTTGAAGGACTGCAGAGAGACAGTGACTGGAGCAGTGAATGACAAGTAGGAGAAAGGCTGGGATGAAGCTCTGGAGTAGCATACTTCAGACTTGTTAGGCTGCATCTCAGAATAAGAAACACATTTCATATTGAAACCCAGATTGTATGTGTGTCTATATGAGAAATACTTTTATTAAACAAAATTTGTTTAATCTGATCTCCTGGTATGTTTAACTCTCTTTAAAAAAAAATGCTGTGATAAAGCATAAGGTGGTTTGCTATCCCACTAATAGTTCATAGACTGCGGCTTGAAAACAATGAAGAGGAGGAGGGCCAAAAGCTAGATTCTGGAGGGGTTGCTGGGTCTTTTTAAAGCTTCCCAATTTTATCCTCAGAACAATGAGAATCTGCTAATTCTCAGCAGAGGACACGTGTGAGATGAATAGATTTGGGTTTTCAAAAGAACCCCCTGACTGACCTATATCTGCTGCAAATACATAGGTATAATAACAATTTGAAGTATTAATTGGAAGAACAAGTTAATGTTTTTTTTTCCCATTTTTTATGGAGTTTACCCATTTGAAATTGCTGATATTTGATCTATTTTAACTGATAAAATAGAAATTTTGTATGGCTTACTCTAATATAGTCACACCTAAAGGCAAGGAGGTAATGTGTACTGGAATTTTTTTCTCTGGAAGGACCATTCTCTGAGATGTTCTTAGGGCCTCATGCATGCATTGAGAAACTGCAGCTGAAAGTTCATCAGGCATTGCCCATGGGATAACGACACTGGTATATTTAACCGCATTTCTTTTCAAATTAGAATTGTTGAGCCCTCTCATGACTCTTGTGCCCATGTCACTCACAAAATAATTTTGGAGAGCCATTTTCCAGTAGTCAGGTAATCTATGAAAAATAAAATTGCTAAAAATTATTTATACAACTTAAATTAGCATTCTCTGGTCTAATAAACAGGCTGAATATATCTTTGCTCTTTCTAAATGAGCCCAAACTGATGTTTTACTCCATGAAAAAAATGCATAATTATGACCTATTCCTGATCAGTTTGGACTCTGTAATACAGGTTTTTGTAAAATTATCTGCATTTTTGTTTTCTCATAGACCTTTTATAGTAATACTTTCACTTCCAAAGTTAGAAGTTATAGGATTATTATATTGTATGCATACAGACACAGGAAAACGATTAGAAGATTAGGAAAGTGAATTAGATATCTCAGTTACATTCCTTTCATATATTTTTACTAAACAAATGTCTTTGACTATTTCCTTTACTTCCCTTGCAGATACCAGTTTTTTTTAGATAAATGAAATTCAAAAACTAACATATTAAATAACCTGGGGGTCTTTTATTATTTAAATTTTATTTTTGGTTAGTCCTGTTATGAATTTATGAATGTTATCCCTGATCGTATGTTTTCCTATTTAAAACTTGTATTATAGTTTCCAACCACATGATCTTCTAACCCTCCTTATAATGAAACTGTAATTCTTTTTATGCACAAAAGGGTTGGCTTTTTTTGGTATTTTATTTTCAGCACATAAAATAACATGGGTTCTAATGGTGATGACTGTAATAGAGTATCATTATTTTTTGTATGAAATTCCCACTTTGCAGAGTAGTGGCTCAATCTTGAAGCTTGATTGCCAAAAGCAAATGGAAACTCCTTTCTTTTCGCTATAAAACAATGGTGGACGGGCCCAGAAACAAGAAGGGGAGAAAACAAGATTGCATTACAAATCTGGCACATCAGCCGCACTAGTAAAATCAAATCCAATGTTGTTTTATGACTCTGAATTTATGTGAGTGCCCAGGATCAAAGGGCTCGAATCCCACTGGACTACAGGGTCCATAGTTCATGGCAAAAACTCATCAAAAAGAACATTTTAGTCGTTTAAGCTTTTCATTTTAATCAGCCCCAGCAATAAAAGAGCCTTTAGGTGTCCAAAAACATTTTGCAAGATCAAGAGGTGGTTCTCTCGCTCTTGGAGGCGGCTTTCTTATTGGATCCATATAATGCCTGTGGCCTCAGAGTGTCAAAGGGCCACTGCCTCCACATTGTTTGCCCTTGTGGGATGGTTTCTTTTGGTTCTTCTGACTGTGTATTATGTGATAATAAATTATGCTGTCTGACGGAAGGACCATAAAATTTTCACACAATCTATCAAGCGATTGCAGCCATTTAGCGTTTGGTCTCTGACAGCAAGCCAGTACTTTGTAATGTTTAGACAGAAACAGAGTCTACTGCGGCCTCTTGACAAGTGTCTAGAGAGAGCCCTGCGCATGAGAAAGCAGCACGAGGCTTCAGCGTCAGACCCAGCCTTGAGCCATTGCCCTGACACTTTGTGTGATTGTGGTTTCAGACAGTCCACAACACGGGGATCCTACCTTCACCAACGCAGTACATAGTCCAGATCATGTAGTGAAACATTTGTGAAGTCACCATCCAGCAGTAAGAGCAGATGTGCACTAGGTGTAGATTAGACTTGTCCACAGGAGGTCTGTGTAGGTGAAGGGGAGAGCCGCCCCGACAGGAACAAATTGATAAGAAAATGTCCTTGAGAAGATGGAGGAGGGTGAGATCAGGGACTCTGGAGGCCAAATTAATCGTGGGTGAAAAAAGGAGCATTTATTTTAAGAGAAGAAGACAAAAGTTTAAAAATGAGTGCCTTTGTTTTTAGGCTATTGACACCTTCATTTCTTTGCCTCCATTTTGTTTTTTGGTGTTTTTTTTGTTTTTGTTTTTTTTTAATCCACTCCTGAGGATATTTTCTCCCATTGTTATTTAGAGAGAGTGGAAGGGACAGGGAGAGAGAGAGAAACAGCGATGTGAGAGAAACACATCAATTGGTTGCCTCCTGCATGCCCTTGACTAGAGCCAGGAACCTGCAACTGAGGCACGTGCCCCTCACTGGAACTGAACCCAGGACCCTTCCATCCACAGGCCGATGTCCTATCTGCTGAGCAAAACCAGCCAGGGCTCTTTGCCTCATTTTTAACTTTGGCACCCCTGCAGAGAAAAAGAAACTCAAGCAGGGAATATTTGTCCACCAGAGCTCCTTTATGCCATTCCCTACCACCCCTTCTGCACGTTTTCTCATCCCTTGCTTGCTTTTTGGCAGATGCCTTTCCCCAATTCTAAGGATAAATTCAGCCATCCATTACTTTGAAATCACTTCGCTTGACCACTCTGCTTCTTAGAGCTTCCGTCTCTCCTCTCACGGGTAAAGTTCTCAAACCTTAGTTCCATGCAGACGATTCTCGCACACTGCTGTCTGTTATCACTGTTCTGAAACAGCTGAGACCACAGATGCAGGAATTATGAACTCTTTTGGTCCCTACCACTCTTCACTGATTCTAGAGTGCCAGTTAAAATCTCCTCCCTGGACATCTGAGACACTAAATTCTCCTGTGCTTCCTCCTCCGAGTGTCTGTGCATCTTACTTGCTGTCACTCAGTTCTAACTCTGCAGCATCCCCAACCATGACTCTCCACAAGATGGCCTATAGTTACCTGCCTTTCTATGTATTGTCTCTTGGAGATTTCATTTATTGCTGTGTAAAGGCTTTTTACACTTAATTATTTGGATTCAAATTTTCCTGAGTTCCAGCTCCAGGGAACTTCTAGTTTTTTTTGTGTGTTTTTGTTTGTTTGTTTGTTTTGTTTTTTCCTAGAAAACCTACACTGGGAAATGTTTTCAGTATCACAAATTTAAAATTTCCAAATCAGATTATCAAAAATTCCTAAATACCCAGGGTTGAAAAGACTTTTGTCTGCCTATGACTTGCACCCCACCCCCACTATAAACCATCTCTTTTCTTAGCTGACCTATATATTTAATGTTCCGCTTTTCTCTTAAAAGTAAGTCCTACCCCAAAATCTCAGGTGCTTCTTTGGCAACTCTTAGCCCCTCACCTTCTACATCCTGATGATTGCTAAATTATGGTAATTTTAGCACCCTGATCCCTTATATACACTTGTCCCTTGGCACCCTGTGCTTTCATCCTAAATGTAGCCCTTCTCATAACTTGCCTGTATTTCAGCCATGTTATAAATTACTTAGAGATCACTGTTTTTCTCTTAAACACCTTTGGTGGCTCATTATTGCCTGTCAGGTGAAGTTCAAAGTCTTTCACATGGCATTTAAAACCTTCTAAAATCCGATTCAAGTGTACGACTTTAGTTTTCTCTTCCATCAGTTGCCTATGCTTTCCCATCACTCTGCCTTTTTCTCCCACTTGGATTGCTCACAGTCTGCTCACCTTTTGCCAATCCTTTGTGGCCTGGCAAGGGTTCACTCTCACCCGTGAAACCATCTCTGATTGCCCAGGGCTTCCTCCTCTGAAACCTCAGGCTCTTCATACCTGACCCAGGCACATAGCGGACTCTCATAATCATGAAAGCAGTGGTGTTCCCTCTTCCTTCTACCCCCAGTGCTGAGCACAAGAGGGACATAAACCTTCAGTAAGCAGCACACAGTTGAGTCTACCATCACAGTAATGCACGTATTAATGCATAAATCAACCACTGGTTGGTTTCCCTTTTTATTTCTCTGTAATGGAAACTGGGTTTAAACCAAAGTGATTTTATAGGCTGTATTCTTCAGTACAGACAGAGAACTATACAAAGAAAACTATGTTCCCGGAAGGTTTTTAAAAGACATCTTTTTTACAGTTCATGTTTTCTTTGGGAGAATGGTGTTTATTGTTTCTCATTGTCTTAGATGCACATTTATCACATGTTGCCTGTTTAGACAGTTTCTGATGAGGGATCATTTGTATTCATTTAGGTTAAAGCAACATGGACTCATTTGAATGTGTGGTAACTTGTTAACCCTTGCATTCTATAGGTGGGGAATTGAAGGCTGAAAGAACTGATCTTAGAATGTAGCTTAATGGTTCTCAAACCTCTCTTCCTCAGTGCCCTTGAGAGAAGCAGCATGTCTCCAACAGGACAAGGGTCTTAATAGTTGAGGAGGGCGGCCACCCATTGAGGATCACCTCTGGTTACTACTCATTAGCAGTAATAGAGCCCAAGAATCTGTGGGCAGCTGATAGCAGTACCATGACTGGAAGTCAGGATTTGTCCCAATCCAATGTTTCATCACTTAAGCCATATGAAGATGGTTCTGCCAAAAGCAGAGAAAGTGTTACCAGCAATTAAGTGATGGGCAGAGAAGCTGCCTTGCAGCCTTTAATGGTGGGCAGTCCTGAGTACATGCTATCTGAGTTTCAAATGACATGTTTAAAACCACAGTCTTCAGCCACACGAATAAAATTAAACATGGTTCCTTTAGGAATGCACAGATCAATTGGAGGAAAATAGGGCTATCTCTTCCAAACGTTTAATTCCTTTCCAACTTTGTTGATTTTTAAGGCCAGATGATTGTCTAATACTTTTTTTTCTTCTTTCCTCACTTTTTATCTCTGCAAAATTAAAAATGGCTTCCAGGGTTTCTAAATAGGCGTTTGAGAGATTATGTCATAATTCTCAGACAAGATTTTCTAGATTTGTGAGATATGGATCAGTGTCCAGACTGACTCTGTTCTATTGTGACTTAGACTCCACATTGGATTCCTACAGCCTCACTCACTCCCTGCTCATTAGCAAACTGACTACCTAGTGTGTGTGTGTTTGTATGTGTATAAATTATATATATTTCTAAGTGGAGAGATGGAGAAGCTGCCAGCTGTCAGAAATACCTCTTGGAGCAATTTTACATCCCCCACCCCAAACCTGCAACCAAGCACCACCCTTAACAAAGGACTGTTACTGAGAAGTTATGAATGTTGCGAGGGGATTTTGCATAGTACCTCCTGTCCTCCCCTCCCCAAATCAGCCTTAAAACCAATCATACCCAGAAATAAAAAGACAAATTTTTTTTCTTCGTGAGCTTCAATGTTTAGTGCTGAGCTGATCAGTGTTTTCTCCACTGATACATCATGTTTGGATTTCACTGTACACTTTTATTCTTACCTGTGCTATGTTGATATGAAACTCTGAAAACACATGAAAGAAAATTTTTTTTTAAAGTGACTTGGAAGAAAATTGGCATTTGCTTTTATATTTGGCAACGACAGTTGAGGTTGGGGTATGTTTTAACAAAGTAAATCTGGACCAAGAAAAATGATCTTCATGCCAATCTTTATAAAAATCAAAATTCCTTTCTTTCAGACACCTCAGCCATTCTAATCTGTTTCATATGTGTATTAATACTGTATTCAAGGGCATGTGATTGGAGTGCCTTCTGCTCTGGGCAGTGTGGGAAAGGTGATGGTCCAACACCGAGATTCCTAGTAATCTAAATATTTAGAGTGTAAGTAGGTTGTAATTATTTAGAATAGACGACTGGCATGGCTACTTGAGTCGGTTCATTTTTCCATGAAGGGTGCATGGCACAACCTGGCACCTATGAGCTCTTGTAGCTGACAGGCCCAGAACATGAGAAAGCAGTGCATTGATGATATGAAATGCTACAGCGGTTATGTAGTGATATAGACATTTTATAGCTGGCCCTGCGTTTCATTAACCTGTATATTTAGTTAATAACTTTTGAATGCCTTCTGAAGAAATTATATATGAGTTTTCAGGTAATAGTGCCCCTGTCTTTTCACATTATTAATGTGTGTAGCCGTAATATTTAAAATGGAAATATTGCCGGGGAGAAAAAATAGCCAGCCATAACCCTCTGTCAAACTAAATTTAAACTTTGCACAGAATAGTTAAACATTAATTTTGAAACTATTTCATGAATTATGCTCTCTGTTTGGTAAGTTATGGAAGAAGAATACTGATTTAAATTCATATCTTTCAATTACTAGAAGAAGTAAAATAATGTAATTCTTATAATAATTATCCTTTCAAAAAACACAAATTATGGTGATGAATATCAATCAATAGTAATACACTAGATTAACCGAAGGGGAGGTGGAGTGGGGGAGGAAAACAAGAATGTGGTTTGTCTGTATTCCAGGAGAAAAGAATTAAGTCAAAATGAGATCTGGCCCTTTCCAAGTTCTTCTGTGTGCATCATACTTGAGTGTAATTTCACATGCATCTCTATGTTCCAAGTATCATTAAACATCTAGTAATCAGAACAAATGTTCTGCCAAATTCCATTTATTTTCTTAACTGTTTAAGGCCTTGAGCACCCCAGATTTATAAATATATAATTAAAATCCTCATTAAAAAAATAAACCTAGATGGGGGATTTACATTTTTCTTAATCTATGTTTACACAAAGAAAAAGATCTGTTTTTAAATATTACTTAAGATCTTTGTGAGCTCAAATAAATCAGCATGATACTTTGTCAAAATTGTTTCTAAAAAACATGGGTATTGATGCCCTGTAGTCAGGAAGTTTCAGAATTCTCTTGATGCTAAAAAAGAACATTATTCTGTTTCCCTGTGTTTTCAAGACTATGAAAACATAGGTGCTGTGGATGGACCTTATCACTTGTGTGCTGTCAGACCACATGCATCCTCAGCTGCAGATATTCCAAATGAAGCAAGCAAGCTCTGGAAATATCTGTGCCTCTTCTCTTAAAGGGTGTATAACCAGAGATGTTTGTTAAGCTTTATTGTTACATACAGAAACTCAAAAAGAGTCTAGCCATGGTGAAGAGTAAACCTGTCATCCACATTATAGTGGGTGCAGTTTGAAAGTTCTTTTTGTTAATCCAGGCATTTATATGACCCCTGTTCTAATCATTTTGGTGTTTGTCCCAGCAAAAGAAAATTGGAAACGAACTCATAACACTTGGAAGCACCTGGAATAAAACATGTTTGTGGGTTCCTCAATTATTTTGAAATGGAAATGTATTGGGAACTATAAAAATTCTTACCAATAAAAAAAATTGTGTATTCACAATGATGACATTATGAATGTCTTTGGAGTAGAAGGTTTATTTTGACTAATTTGGGGTCCATCCATTTGTCATCTCTCATTTAGACCCTGAGCATATTGTAAAGTAATCAGGCCTGGAGGTCCACTGAATGAAACAAACTTACAAAGTCTGAATGGAGCTGGGCCTGCATCTTTGGGCTTATGAGTGCTGGAATTGCATGAGACTTGTTGGAAAGAATGTGGTCTCCAACAGCTATGCACTTATGAGCTAGAACCTTACTGAGGGCTAATAGCAGTCCTCATACAGATTAGAGGCTTTTTAATCATACATCTAACAGGGCTTACATGGGTACTATTCGGAATTTCTGCCCCATTCTCTTCCTTTTGCTATGAATGCAATAGTCATAGATACAATAGTTTTAGTGACTTCTACAGGTTGGCTAGGGGCATTAATACCTGAGTGCCTGCTACACATCAGAAACTACTCATGATTCCAGGAATGCTCAGTGAGTGAGGGAGACAAAATAGTGAGCCCTTATAAAACTGATCTGTTTAGAAGGTAGAAGGAGGAAGAGAAGCTAGCACAGTAGTAGGCAGAATAACCACCAAGGTCGGAGGAGGACCAGAAAAAGCAAGAGAGGCCACCTTCAAGGTTAGCAGCAGATTCCCATCAAATTGGGTAACTCAGGAAGTTACTGGTGATTTTCATCAGCATTTTTCAGTTTAAAGGTGGCAATCTAAGTCAGGTGTTTGAAAAATTACACAAAGGGTATGTAAAGATGCAAAGACAGTATATGATTGGCTAGTCACTGTACAACTGAAATGAATACAAAAAATATTGAATGTAAACTGAAATTTAACTTTTTTATTTTACAAAAATATGCAAAGATGGCAGATAATTGAAAATCTTTGAGAGTAACATTTCTAAGTGAACATAATGGGAGATTTTATCTTGGGGTGGGGGTGGCAGCATTAGGAAATAGGAAGTGTTCTGCTTCTTCTGTGAGGAGTGGGTAGATGCGAAAAGAAAGGAGCTGAGCACTTTTTAGGGAGCTGCAAAAGGCAAGAGACATACCTATTAATGAATGTGTAAAAATTGCATGAGAAGAATCTCGACATAAACATCAGTGGACCTTGTACATAAGAGGTACTGTAGCTTTTGTTTTAGGGTACAATGCTAGTCTATTCTAATGTGCATTCTCAGGCATATTTATCCTATTTAATGCAATTTATTTAGAAGAAATGTTTATTTTTGTTTAAACCACATTGTTTTCACTCATTTAAAAAATACATATAAACCTATACATAGGAGACATATGGGTTGCGCTAGTAGCTTCCAACTGACAATACAGTATAAACTCAACTAGCTGCTATTACTTGTACCCAATATTATATAAACTCTGAGTGTTTTTCAGTCAGAGTTTCTTAATTTGTTCTGAATGCATTATTCTGAATTCCTTTAACTTCCTATAAAATATAGAGTAGGAAACAGGACAAGTAATGTCATCCTCATTTTACGGACTGGAGGGAACTTGAATCTTATCATACTGGTGGGATGCTAGACCTTGGCATTTTGGAGACCTTGTAAGTAGAGAAAGAACCTATTCTAATTGCACTGTGGAACAGATTGCTTTTATAGTTGGTATGTCTGACTAAGGAAAAATAATTATTAATAATTATTAATCCAAAAGTAAAAATAATTATTATTGTACTTTTAACAATACTTAAAAAAAAACTGGCTTAGGAAAAATGTTAGTAACTCTTCAAATTGGGCTGGGAATAGAAGATGTAAGTTCCCTTTTCTTTACAGAGCAGAAAATTAGAATCTTGTATTCTTGAAAGAGCTTATTGATCAACTACTTTGAGAAAATCAGATCAATTATAAACAATGTGATAGAAAATAGACCATGAGAAAGAGGAAGAAATGAGACAGCACAGTGTTAAAGGCAATGTAACATCCTGCCTAACACTGAACTTTCAATAGTCACTCACTCCCTGGTAATATGAGAATGACACTGAATTTTAGGTAATTACTACTAACCCCCTTTTCCCTAACCTAGAGAGAGAGAGCTCTGGAAATTGGGCCACAAAAGTGAAAATGCTATCGCCTTGGTGAGAAAGGTTCAACTTTTATCTTAGGGAATTTGGACATTTGTGTCTCTTTATGACATAGGTACTTCTTTAGATACTTTGGGACTACAGGTTAAATATACTTTTAAAATAACATTAAAACTAAGTGTTTGCAGAACTGCTGAAACACCTCCATGGATCCCTAGAAAACTGGTTTGTAAGCTTCCTAATCTTTTTCTGACCTGTTTGCTTTACAGATGAAGAAAATAGCCAGAGATAAGTAAATTTAAGATCATATAGCAGTCTAATGCTGAACTAAATTGAGGCACTATGACCATGATTTTAGTGTTTTTCCCATTATTGGACCCAGCCTCTCTAATTATAGTAGAAAATATTTCTCCTTGGGTCTGTTACTTAGAGAATGAAGACTATACTCAATTTTGTGAGCCCTTTTTTTTGGCATTTCACCTTATGTCTGGTATAATGAGGGCTCCTTTTGGCTGGGGTGAGCAATTTGGGGATATTTAAGACATTTCTCCTCCTAGGTTCCTCCAAGGAGGCATCTTAGGCCAGATCCCAGATCTTAATGAAAAACACATAAACCCTTTTGTTTGTTTTCCCTGTCAATTACCCTATAATTTAAAACCCATTCGATAGCAGATTTATCAAGTGACTAATCCCTGGGAAAGCTCGAAATGGCAAAGAGAAGGTGGTTGTGGCCTAAGCACACGTCATTGGTCATTTGTTCAAATATTAAGGTAGGAAGCCAAATATTCCTTGCTTACTCATGAGATTATATCCAGGGAGGTTAGTTATGAGTGTTTGGGCCTGGAGTGTCTCATTACTGGATAAGGAATGCAACATAGACAACCTAGGATGTCTTTGCTGCACAAATTGACCATCTTTGGTTTTCTTCAGTTGTCAATGAAAAAGTTATGTCTGAATAATAACAATCTATAATAATTAAAGATTAATATGCAAATCGACCAAACGGCCGAACAGCAGAACAACTGTCCAGACGAACTTCTGGACGAAGCCGGGGCTGCGAGGGCTTACTCTTGCACGGACTTTTTTCATTGGGCCTCTAGTATTAATAGTAATGTAAGACCCACATAGCTCAGCTGTGTTGAAAATGAAAAATAATTCACAACTAGCTCTTTTCAGCTATAAATTCTCAAAGTGTGGATGGTTTCTTATTTTCTTATTTTTTAAAATTTATTGATTTATTGAGAGAGGGAGAGAAGGAAGGAAGGAGGGAAGGAAAGAGGGAAGGAAGGAAGGGAAGGGAAGGGAAGGGAAGGGAAGGGAAGGGAAGGGAAGGGTTTGTAACATTATACATTTTTAAAGTTTGCAACTTTATGACATCTGTATACTCCATTGTGTGCTTATCACCCAAAGCCTAGTCTCTTTCCATCACCAAATATTTGATCTCCTTTACCCTCTGTTCTCCCCTCACTCCCTCCCAACACCATTCTGTTGTCTGTGTCTATTGGTTTTGGATTCTTTTTGTGTGTGTATGTTTGTTTTGTTTGTTGACTTGTTTTATTTTTCACATATGAATAAAATTATACAGTTCTTGTCCTTAATATTTTTTCACAAGACTTACTGTATTGTAGATGCTCATTAAAGCTTGTTTGAATATTAGATAGTAGAGAGACCACAGTCTCATCTCACTTTGCTATGATGAAGACTTCTTTACAGTTTATTGAGTTTAGCAACACTACTATTAAGAGTAAGCTCATAAGTAGGAAATTTATCACAAATCACTCTGTCTCCAAGCCTCTTCTCACTGCCAGAGTGCTATAATTGGTAAATATATGGAAAATGTTTTTCTAATCGGCAATCCTAGAGTCCTATGAGAAGTTTCATCTTTACTTTTAATATTAGAAAGAATTCAACAAGTGATCCCTCCTTACTTGCTCCAATTGGACAATGTTATTTAAGTGACCTAATACCATTTTTAATTTCTTACCCCTTTTTAATTAAAAAATACAAAGTTGAGAGTATGTGAGGCAAAAATAATTGAGGGATCCATTTCATAGTTTCCAAAGTAATACTATTGGACAGATGGGCATTGGCCATAGTAAGGTATCTACACTAATAAAAGAGAAATATGCAAACTGACCATAACTTCATGATGCCCACTAGCCACTCAGGAATAAGTATGCAAATTACCCCTACAAAGATGGCATTGGCCCCACCCCCAGTCCCTCCTAGCCTCTGGGCAGCACGCATGCAGGTGCAGAGCAGCCAGGCAGGGCAGGACCGCCTGCTATGAGGGGTAGGATGGGGGCAGAGGGAGCTACAGGAGCGGTGTCTGGCTAGAACAAAGACTGAAGGCTCCAGCCAGAGTGAAAACTTCAGCTGGAGCAAAGATGGAAGACGGCGGCCAGAAGGAAGGCCTGAGTCCCGGGTACTGGAGGAAAACTAGTGCCGGCAGTCAGGGGAACGAAGGCCTTACTGCACGAATTTTTGTGCAATGGGCCTCTAGAACTTTCATAGAAATGTATGAGCTGAGACCTGGCCAATGTGGCTTAATTGAATGGGCATTGTCCTGCAAACTGCAAGGTTCCTAGTTCAATTCCAGGTCAGGACACATATCCAGGTTGGGGGCTCGATCCCCAGTAGAGGATGTGTGGGAGGCAGCCAATCGATGTTCAACTCTGGCATTGCTGATTCTTTCTCTCTCACCCTCTTCTTACCCCTCTCTCTAAAAATCAATAATAATAAAAGAAGAAATGCATGAAGCAAGAAAGAAATATTAAAGTAATTGTTCTAATTAAGTGCCTCAGTTTGTCAGGTTTTTTTTAAAAAATATATTTTATTGATTTTTTACAGAGCAGAAGGGAGAGGGATAGAAAGTCAGAAACATCGATGAGAGAGAAACATCGATCAGCTGCCTTTTGCACGCCCCCTACTGGGGATGTGCCTGCAGCCAAGGTACATGCCCTTGACCGGAATCGAACCCGGGACCTTTCAGTCCGCAGTCCGACGCTCTATCCATTGAGCCAAACCGGTTTCGGCTCAGTTTGTCAGTTTTAAGGATCAGGATTTACCACCTTTTGTTTCTAAGGTCATGTGTACTCTGGGATAGGTTGCATATACCTCATTCTTCTAACTGTAGTTTCAGTAGTGATCATAATAATGCAACATAACATTCCAAGTCCTCTTTCTTAATAGAGAAGGACTTAGTATGTTGGCTCATTGCCTAGAAATGTATAGTCTTGGGTTTGCTCATTAGTTATAGAATTACTCTTTGAAAAAATGAAGTCTGAAAATCATTTCCATGGATATCCCCAGGTATATTCATTCTGTGACCCACACAATATTTATTGAGCCTAATAACTTAAAAAAATAAATTGTTACCAGAATCTCCCATGAATAATGATATTTTTCTTTTATTTCACAAAAAGCACTCTTGGTTACAGTGTTCTTTATTTTGTGTCCCAGGTAGGAACCTCACTCCACATTTCAAAGATTTTTTGTTTGTGTATTTTTCTTCCCCACTACTTTCTTGGGTGACTGTACATAATTATATTTGTTTATTTTTGAAGTATATTCCTGAATACTTGTAATAACTATCATATTTCAAAAATAACTTACAGTTTCCATCTGTACTGCATACTGAACTACTGGTGTGTTTTCAGAGCACCTCAATGAATCTCTTTAGCCTTGTGTGTACTTTTGCATTCATAATGAGTGTTGGGATTCTTTATTTATATTAGTTAGATAATACTGTGCTTAAATCCTGATGCAACTTTCATGAGCAGAGCTGAATTCTAGGAAGTTTTTAAAAATATATATATCTATTTTTATTGATTTCAGAGAGGAAAAGGGAGGGAGAGATAGAAACATCAATGATGAGAAACAATCGCTGATCAACTGCCTTCTGCATGCCCCCTACTGAGCCCACAACCCGGGCATGTCTCCTTACCAGGAGCCGAACCACGACCTCTTGGTTTATAGGTTGATGCTCAACCACTGAGCAACATTGGCCTGGCCTGGCAAGTTTTGATAGAAAGATACAATGAAGTCTTGGGTGTAGGAATAGCATTTTATAACCAGATTAGTGTTAAGTAATGAAACCTTTCATTTTAGATACTAATAAAATGAAGATTACAGGAAGTGGGAAAGTATTGGCTAAATGCAAGTAGCTAATGCCTGGAGTAATGGAGCAGAATCTAGATCTGTTGATCCTCAGGTAGTGCTGCCCTCCCACTTGACTGGGAACCAGAAACCTTCAGATCTATTTACTCACTGACTCCAGTTCTTTTCCAGAAGGATGGAGGGCATATATTTTAAAGAAAGCCTCTTTAATGATAAAGTATCTCCATTTTTGTGTTAGCAGTCTGACTCCCTAAACAGTACTATTGAACCAGGAGGGTTACTGACGACTCAGGATCTCGATGAGGTGAAAAGAGCACTGGACTAGGGGAACAGGTCAGACTCTGAGTTTATCTCATTGGCAATTTACTTAATTTCTTTCTGCCTTCCTTCATCTAGGAAGCAGCTACAACACCAGTATTCTTACAGGATATTGCTATAATTATATATAATACAAATGCATTGCAAGGCATAGGTAGTATGTAATGTTGCCAGTCAATAATTATGAATTATTATTTTAGCCACTGCCATTTGATATCAATTCAAAATGGTAAAGTGGAAAGAGCATGAATTTTCATACCTGATCAGAATTCAAATTCCTTTCTCACTGTACAAGTTATGTTCTTGTACATCGTCCAGAGCATCTGTCTGCTGTACAGAGTTGCAAGGACCAAATGAAGGTGCCACATGCAGTGTCCACACAATCACTCCATGTTGGTTTCACTTCGCTCACTATCAGGACTGGCCATCAGCGTGGCAGATAATTACTGGAGACAGCACTGCTTTTCCACCTGTGTGGTTTAACTTGGACTCTTGAGCACTGTGTGGTTTGGGTTTTACTCCTGAATCAATTCAAGTGCTGTTTCATATCTTGTTTGCTCTTTATCCCTTCTTTTCTCGCTCTTTTCCTCTATGTCTTTATCCCTCCTAGCAAGTTCCAATTACGAAGACGTGTCAGATGTGTGTCATGTTTCCGAGTGTCCCCGGGATGGCCTCGTAGTTATAACACAATGTGATCTATTTCTGATAAGGGAAAAATCTATTGATCACAGTTAATTAAAACCAGGTATTGTTAACTTGTGGGATTTTCATCAAACCCAATGCCATTATTTTCATTAATTGAGACTTTTGTTTTTACAGTAGGAAGTGTCAGTTAAGTAGGGGGGTTTTGAATCTATGCAACCTTTATGAGCAGAACAAAAAAGGCAGGATGCCCACATGCAAAGCCATAGAGCCTTTATCTTCTTTCCTTCATACGAAGTATGTAAGAATGGAATCCCTTCTCTTCAAGGCATTTCATCTTCTCCAGCCCCATTTTCCTACCCTTCCCTCTGCTTATACTGTTTTTCTGAAGCGGTGAAGTTTCATTGTACTTCTGAGCAGTCTCAGGAATTGTCTTTCTTTTCCCACCCTAAGAATGTCATATTTGGAAGAGTACCTGGAAAAGGTTGACTTAAGTTGTATAGCAGATAACCTGAATTTTATAGGCCCTGGCAGTACTCTTAGGAGAGAATGTTCGTAACAACAGAATGCTAATGGATGATTTTTCCACAGTGGTTGGCACTTTGATGATATCTTTCATCAGTGGGCACTTTTCTTTTTGACAGACACATTTGTGGGGACCAGACAAGCTAAAGTCTCCCTCTGTTGCTTGGGTTTCAGTACAATGTGTTCCTTTGATGATATCTCTGAGCAGTGGTAATGTGGAGGATATTAAAAAATAATGAGGATTTGGTAGGGGAAGGGAGGACCAGCCCCCAAGGAGGGCTGGGGAAATTGCCTAGAGCCCAATTTCTAATCAGATTAGAATCACAAACGTGATTCAATTCTACTGGATAGTTTATTATATTTATGAGAACAGTCTTTAAGCTTACTGTAGAGAGAACACTTATCTACATGAAGTATTTCGAATTGTTAAAATTAAATATGGTCAACATCAAGTTTTAGAGATACCTGCACTTTTTTAAAAGCCTAGATGTTTTATCTGAATTTTCTAGGCAGTAACAACTATGGAATCTCATTGTTTATGCTGTGCATGGGGTGACAAAGAGGAAGGCAACCACCCGTCTCTCTATTTAAAAAGTTTTGGAGCCCTAACTGGTTCAGCTCCATGGATAGAGCGTTGTTCTCCAGACTGAAAGGTCCCAGGTTCGATTCCAGTCAAGGGCATGTACCATGGTTGCGGGCACATCCCCAGTAGGAGGTGTGTAGGAGGAAACTGATCAATGTTTCTAACTCTCTATCCTTCTACTTTCCTCTCTGTAAAATATCAATAAAATATATATATTTTTATATAATAAAATAAACATTTTTGGAGCTTCAAGTCTAGTTTGGTGGATAGTACAAAGGTACAAAAAAGTCTTAATATTGAAAGCTAAAGAAATAATTCCATCCAATAAGCATTTATGGATCACTAACCAGCCAAGCAGTGTGCATTCTTCTGGAAGTTCAAACACAAATAAGATATGGTCCCCAACTGCCTGGAGCTTTAAGATTTGCAAAGAAGATAAACATAAATGACTCTAATGTAATGTGAACCTAGCAAGTTCTTTGGCAACAATATCAAAGGAAAACTTTTGTCAGGAAGAATTAGAAAAGCTTAAACCAGAAGGTTCAGTTGAGATGGACTGAATTGTCCTTGGAGATTTCATGGGATGAAAATGGAGAGAAAGGGTGTTTTAAGTAGGGGGAAGAGCATGCAGGAAAGCATACAGATGTGGGAGTTAATCATATATTCATATCTGTAATGGTGCAGCATAGTGATGGGATAGAGAAGTATCTGGAGAAGTAAGAAGAGGGCAAGTTTTGAAGAGCCTTGTAAAGCATTTAGGCTTATGTGCTATGGAGAATAACTGTCCTCAGTATTGGTAATGGACGGATTCTCCCCTTATGGGGACATGTCAGAATCAGGAAGGGGCTTTTTCAAGTAATACAAGTTACCTTGGAGATTCTGAAATGACCCAAGTAAAAGTCATTACCAAAAATAATCCACTGATATTCTGGTGGTATACTCTTTCCACTGAGTTTGGAGCACAATAAAGATTAAGAACATTTACTGTTGGTTTTAACTCTGGCCACCCATTGGAACTTCTTGGCAAGCTCTAAGGACACCATCTCAGACCAATTGAATAATGATATGCGAGGATGGTCCTGCCCATCAACATTTTTTTACAAAGCTGTCTAATGGGAGCCAGTACATTAAACATAAAAATAGTGTCAGTGAAGGAAAAGGATGGTTGAAACAGAATGGCTTATTTTGGTTTACTCTCTGAAAGATTGTGAATTTGAATCTTTTTTAGAAGGTGATGGGTGTAGGTTAATTGATTATTGCAGGTGGAAAGAGGATGTGATTAAACATAAAAAAAAAAGAGAAGCAATCAAGTTAAGAGTTAAAGGAAGGTAGATAGACTGAATGAAGTTTGGTAGATAAAACTTGGGGGGAACCTGGAAAAATGGAAAAGATTATGTCCTTTCAACTTATATATTGATATGAATGCATAAAAACAGATTTTAGCAGAGAGTATTAGGGAAAGGGAAACCCATAATGTTTTATATGTCTTAAAGAGCATTTCTCTGAAAGTGAATGGAAGGCTTCTTTTGTCTTCTGTGACCAAACACTATGTTTGATATGAAAGTAGAGGACCCTGAAAAGAGAGTTGGCAGGGTTTAAAAGCATTATGTTCCCTTGACCCAGCCTTAGCTATAATTTTGGCTGTAAGAACCTGGGTTTGACATTTCAAAAAGATTCCCGGGATCCCAGGCAAACATTATCCAGCAGTACATGCTTATCCAACAGAAAGTTCTACTCTATGTTTGATTCACAAATCATTAACAGTCCTTCTAGCTGTGGCTCCAGTCACAGGATGGGGAACAGCACATGGTTTCCATGTGCAAAGTAGAAGTGGCACTTCACAGGAAGTAGAGTGAAAAATGGGGTTAAAAACTAGCTTTCCCAAAGGCTCCATTCATGGTGTGCATGGACTTGAGATTCTTCATTTGTAGCAGAGCCAGGCACAATTTGCAATAATTGATAGGATATGGACAGATACAGAATGAATGAGGTGCTTATTACTTTAATCACTTTGAATTACTGTGTCATGCTGAGCTTCTGAACACAACCACCAAGACAAAATCAGAGTGATCAAAGATGTTGTGAAACATGGAAGGGCAAAGGTAAGTTGTTTCTTTATGTGGGCCATTTAAATTTTAATGGTCAGAAGGGTTTCTTACTATAAGCTCAGCATATTGATATGGAGTACATGGAAATTCAATATTTCCTCTTTAATTGGTAATTCTTCCTATCAGTGCATACAGTTTGTAAGGAAGCCATTCATGGGATCTGTGCTTGGTAATCTGTCCCCTTACCTTGGTGTTTGCACCAGAGGGAAGCTGAGAGAGGGCACCATTTGCAAAGGCTCAGACGCATGAAAGGGCATGGTCCCTGGAGAGGCAAGTTGTTATGTAACATTGGAGTCCAGGACACATCTGGGAGAGGGGCAGGGGCCCAAAGTGGAGAAAGTTGATAGAAAACAGATGGGAAGAGCTTTGTGTGTTCATGCTAAAGGATTTTCAGTGTCAGTCTGAGAGTAATGGCCAATTATTGAAAGGGTTTTAAGAAATAACGATCTGCTTTTTTTTTCTTCTCATCCTTCTAGAACCAATGTAGCCAAACTTGGATGGGGGATGGGAAAAATGAAATAGGTGGCTCTTGCCATTGTCCAGGTAAAGAAAAGTTGAGGCAGTGGGATGGGAGGAAAGGGATGAATCAGAGAAATTAATGTAACTAACAGATAGCATGTTGGGGATAGGAGAGAACAAGGAACCCAGCATGCCATCCAGGCTTCTGGATGTGATTGGGAGAACAAGGGTGCTATTAACTGCAAAGAGGGATTTCAGAGCGGGGATAACTTGAGGTTTAGCAAT
This sequence comes from Antrozous pallidus, assembly GCA_027563665.1. Lineage (NCBI taxonomy): Eukaryota > Metazoa > Chordata > Mammalia > Chiroptera > Vespertilionidae > Antrozous > Antrozous pallidus. The sequence continues at coordinate 38,490,461 of CM050515.1, forward strand.
GATGACTTCATTTTCAGATGTATTGAGTCTGAGATGGCTGATTAAATATGCAGGTAGACCAGACTAGAAGATAGCTGCAATTACAGTTTGAAGATAACAATTTAGAAGTTACAGTTAATAGTGAGCGTCATTTTATATGAGTACGCAAAATGACCCTGAGGATTGTATCATTTGAGAAATATAAAATAGCAAGGAGGATGTTGGATAAACAGCATGAAAGGAATGAATGGAGAAAAGGAGTCCACAGATTGACTGGCGAGAGCCCAGCAGTGGGAGAAAAATGAGGATGGGTCGAGAGGATATATTGGAAGTTTAGGGAAGCAGAGAGAATTTCAAAGCATGGGCAACGGTCAACTTTAACAATGCAGCCCAAAGGACCAGAGGACTTAAAAAGTGCTGACCAAATGTAACACTCAAATTATACGGTTTCAATAAGACAGTGGGAGCAGAAGCCAATTGTAATTGGTTGAAAGGAAGAAGGATGAGAAAATAGATTGAGCAAGAATTCTGTGCTTTATTTTACAAGAAGACTCTGCTGTGACTAGAAAGAAATAGAGTGAGAAAGAAAGGGTGACATCTAGAACGGTAAAGAAGAATTTAGATCTCTTTACTTTTATTTTATATGGATAGAACATGGAGCAGGAAAGCAAGTTGATATGGCCACTGTTCTTTTATCCAGTAGCAAGGAGATAGCAAAATGATAACATAGCACCTACGATGTAACAACTCCTCTATATATTGTTTTACACATATTAACTCATCTGTTTCTCATAACTGCCTTATGAGGTGAATTCTGTTATCATCCCCATTTTACTTATGAGAAAACTGAGGTACAGAAAGCTAAAATAATCTGTGCAATTTGTACTCTGCTCTCTACACTAAGCAAATGCATTTCAGGACCACAATAACTGTATTTAACTATGTACCTCAGCTTCCGTGGATTCAAAAGATGATTGATTAGATGGAAAGGTAGAGAGGTGGGAACCAGGGCCTTTGGTATAATTACAGGCCAGCTATGAGAAAAAGGAAACATTTCTCTGCGAGCATGTCCTCACAAGTTTTTCATATTATTAACAAATTGAAAATTGGGTAAAATTATTGGCCCATCAATATTATTTGGCACTTAACCTCCTTGGAGGAAAGATAGTTGGGAATAACAACCAAGAGTTAGTTTGTTGTGGCCGAACTGAACTATTCACTAAAATGAAATGGTGGCAAGTAATTCAGGATGGGACCCAGTCTTGGGCTCTGGGTGGAGGTGGGCAGGGGAGTGAGATGGAGAGAGAGATGGCATAAAATGTTGAAACAAAGATTATCTTGATCACATAGTTGAGTGAAGCTTGAAATTACTTCCAGGCATTTGGTAGTGGAACTCATGAAAGATCGGCTGAATGATTATATTTGTAGGACATTGTTTATACTGACTAGGCGTTTCCTGGTTTGGTACCCATCACTCCACAAAGGTGGTATGATTTGGAAATTTCAAAGAATTAGAGGTCTGTTCGTCTCTTACTGTAATATTGTTATGAGCAACAGTAGCTAATAGTACCATTTATTCAGAACTTAATATGTTCAGATATAATGCCTGTTGCTTTATATGAAGTATCTCCTTTTATCTTTATAAAAACCCTAGAGGTGGTTTACTATTACCCTCACTTTATATTTGAGGAAGTTCAGGCTTGAAAACACACTTACCTGCCCAAGAACATAGAGCTAGCCAGTGGCTAAGCAGACGTGAACTAGGTAGCATGAATGCAGAACTCAGGTACTAACTTCTGTGTTAGACCGGAAATACATGGTGCCCCAAGCTGGATAGTTCTTTCTGACTTGGATCAGGGCTGCCATGTCCACATATGAGAAAGTCAGCTTCAGAAAAGCCTTGTCTCTAATTCTATTGATCATAGTTATTAGGGGGTTGACTCATGGGGAGAAGGTGAACCTAGCAAAAATACAGTAAGAAGTGTCTTAATGAAAGTAGGAAATCTTCCTATGTCTTTTAATCTTTTCTGACTAGGCAGTTAAAAAATATTTCTTTACCTTCTCAATGAAAAATGGATCTATCCTTGTATATACTTTGGTGTTGTTGATATTTGGGGGCTTACATTAGAGTGAAGACAGTTTTGTTAGACACAGGAAGGCTCTTGGGACAGAGACTGAAAGTAACTGTGGCAGTGGTTTTTATCCATCTCTTCAGTACTATGTATGTGCTGTGCAGGCTGTTGGGATACAGAAATTAAGGCACTGTCCCTGATTTCATCTCATGGAGTTTACAATCAGATGGGTAGACAGAAATTAAATAAACTCCATGGGAATATTTAATTACTCTTAATTAGATTTCTGAAACTCTAAATAAAATTATAACTTTCACTGCTTCCCAGTTAACTGTAATAGGCTAACTGGAAATAAACTAGTTAATACTGGGGTTATGCCAGGTCTGTGCTAATAAGTATAAAACCATAGACTCAAGTGATTGAAATAACTGAAAATATAAAAGTATTAAAAAGACTGTCATAAGTATAGTTTAAAATCCTGGGTATATAGAAGAGAAAAATAGTAAATTGTTATATTTTCATTTTCTATACATTTGTGTTGCTTATTTATTACTATATTGTGAATACAATATTGTGAATGATTATGAAAGATACAAATACTTATCATGAGCAGCTTTGTTTAAAAAAACTTTTAAAGGAAATACACGCAGAGCATAGCTTCTTCTTGCACCTTCTGTTTCTGCTGTGTTTACCCGGAAACCCCAGAGAACAGACATTCTGAGGAAGACTGTGAAAACAGCAGCTCCAAGGATCTCCAAATCTAATTTTTTCTTAAAATTTTCTTTTTCCAAACCAAATCCAAAAGTAATAAAAGATGTAGTCATGCATGTTCAGACCTTTATTAAAAATTTTGTCTTGCATTTGATATTAAAACCGGGTGAAAGTTCTTAGATGACAGTTTTACTTTAAGCCTTAATCCATGATAATTATTCCCCATGAGTTCATATTGGATGAAATTCTGCCTCTACTCCAACTGTTTAAGTCCTTGGAAAATTCATAAAGTGAAATTTATACCCCATTGGATTCTCAAAAGGACTGTGTATTGCCCCGTGATTCTATGAGCTGTGCTCGGGTGGCATGGGGAAGGTATTGCATTTTTTAATTTCTGATATTTGTTTTTATAAACTCTTTCCTTTCTTTCCCACTACTATCTCTCCAGGTTCAATTTGAACTTCAGGCCTTTCACATCCGGGGTGAGCATGCAGAGATAACAGCGAGACTAGAAGAAACCATCGAAAATCTCAAACACGAGCTAGAGCACGGATGGCGAGGAGGATGTGAAGAGATGAGAGATGTGTGTATCTCCACCAACGATGACTGCCCTCCCAAGACCTACAGAAATGTGTGCATCCAGACAGACAGAGAGACTTTCCTCAAACCCTGTGAAGGGGAAGGCAAGACAACCAGAAGTAATCAAATAATACCAAAAAAGCTGAACATCTCCTCTTTAAGTCAACTCTCCCCTCCAAATGACAACAAAGACATCCTTGCACCACTTCAGTCTGTGGAATGCATCTCACCCAGCCATGAGAAGGCATTGCCTCTCCCCCCAGCTCCACCCCCACCAGCAGTCATCCCTCCTCCTCCTCCCCTACCACCTGGGCTTGGACCTTTGCCACCAGCACCTCTGCCACCACCTGTGAATGCAGGGCCACCACCACCTCCGCCACCTCCTCTGCCTCCAAGTGCTGGACCTCCCCCGCCTCCTCCCCCGCCACCACTTCCTAGCTCACCCATTCTGCCCAGCAGTGGGGGGCCTCCTCCTGCTCCAACACCCCCAGGACTTGTGCCCCCACCTCCTCCTGGCCTCTTCTTTGGAGTCGGCCCTTCTTCTAGCCAATGTCCTCGGAAGCCAGCCATTGAACCTAGTTGTCCCATGAAGCCTCTATATTGGACTAGAATACAAATAAGTGATAAGAGGTAAGTTCAACCATTTCCCCCATCCCATTTTCAGCTTATAAATTCCCAGACTTTTGCACAAGTGATGTTTTATCGTTACCATTTTAATTTCTATATATGCAGTGCAGCACTCATCCTCAAGTGTGGTACAGTGAATGCCTTGGAATGTTTTGGGGAGATGATATGTCCCCACCACATCTTGTCTGTATTCTCTATGGTTTGCTGCTGAGAGAAACAGCGTGTTCAGGGTCAGATCCCTCTCTAAGATAAACATTCCACTTTACAGACTAGAGAAGAACTCAGGTCTTAGCTAGAACCTTCTCCAATGTTCCTACAATTAGTGAGTAATCGCAAAGACATTGAGCTGGAATCTATACTGTGGATTCACTGAAGATTTTTTAAATATCTGTCTTATCTTTAGATAGTATCATCAACCATATGATCTGGTTTCTATTAGGTATGTGTAATTTTTCATTTTTTTTATTACAAGGACAAGACATACAGTAGCTAAGTCATTCATTCTTCAGGTCAGAGAATAGAAACTCTCCTTAAACTCTGGTTCCCCTAACTGCTCAGTGCCCTCATCTCTTATACCTTGCTGCCCATCAGAGAAAGTGTCAGTGTGTGAATAGCTAAAGAGCACCTTCCATTTGTATAGCTTGTTAAACTATAATTTGAATGGATTTCTTCTGTAATTTGAATGGGATTTCTTCTGCCTTATTTTGGAACCTGTTGAGAGGATAATGAGAGATGCTGAGTTGCTACTCTCTAGGTTTGAAGTTCGTTTACAGAGAACAAAAAATACAGAACACATTTTTTAAGTTAAGTTTTGTTTTGTTTTTTAATTTATCTTTATCGTTAAAAGCATTAAAGGTGTCCCCTTTGCTTGTTTGTTTTTGCCCCCGTTAACCCCCTCTACCCAGCATCTGCCCCTCCCAGGTCTTCACCACTCTATTGTCTGTGACCATGGGCTATGTATATGTCCATGCAAGTTTCCCCATTAATCACTCCCTTCCCATCCATCCCTTCACCCCTGCCTTCACTCTGAAATTCATCAATCCTAGTCCATGCTTCTAAGTCTCTAGTTGTATTTTGTTCATCAGTTTATTTTCTTTATTATTTTCCACATATAAGTGAGATTATGTGATACTTGTATTTCTTTGACTGGCTTATTTCACTTAGCATAATATTCTCCAGGCCCATCAATACTGTTGCAAATGGTAAAAGTTCTTTATTTGTTACAGCCACATAGTAGTCCACTATGTAAATGTACCATTGCTTTTTTATCCACTCATCTGCCAATGGCACTTGGGCTGTTTTTGAAATTATTCACAAATCCTGATACAATGCTAAATTTTTCAATTTATGTAACATTTTACTTAGAAAAGGCAGGATATTCTAGAAGATAACATATCATTCACAATTATAAAATAATTGAAAATCAATATAGGAGGAGTGGGAATACTAAGCATATGGTGAACTAAGTTGATTAAGTACTTCATATTGGCCCCTTTCTTCTCACCAAAAAATAAGGGCCAAGAGTTTATGTGGGGAAAACCCTGATACTTTTTTTTAATGTTGATGCTTTATAATTTTCCAGGTGATGGTTAAAAAAACATTATATGACCCTGAAATAGCTTCTATCAGTAGCTAAATTACTAGTATTCCCCTTTTCCTATTCAAGACTCAGATGACCTTTCCTAAGAAATAATTTCCTGGAATATTTATTTGGAGTTATGTTCCCTTATTAGTGTCCTGAAATTAATGTGCAGCCCTTCCTGGCTGATGAATCCCACCTGTTCAGACACCACACATTGCTGTCCACAGTGTGTCTCACACCTGTGCCCACACTTCATTCTCCGTAAGACTTTCTGAGCAACCACTATCATGACTGCAGCAGAGGTCTTACAGTGCTGCTAGGTGCAATGGACCCTTTATTAGGGTTCAAGGTGGGATGAAGTCAAGCTGCAAGTAATCATTGTTGCTATTTTTCCTTCCTTATGTATTTGGTCATTTTGAGGAAGAAAACAATTGAATGTTCAAGCTCTTATCAGTTTTACCATAAGTTTAGTGCTTCAGTTTTGAGCCTAATGAAAAGTGGATGAATGTACTGACTTTCTTGACCCAGGACATCAGGAGAGCCCTACTAGGTGAACTTGTCAGCTTGAGCCTGACTTTGGGGGAGCAGGAGGCTTCCCGCTGTGATGTGTGAAGACTGGGACATGGCACTTCCTGCTGCATCACACATTTCATCTCTCTCATTGTGGCAAGAGTTTTTGTTCCTCAGAGCATGACTACTTGCTTTATTTTATTTTATCATATATATATATATTGAGAGGGAGAGGGGTGTGAAAGAGAAACATCGATTGGTTGCCTCCCATTTTCACCCTGAATGGGAAGTGAATCAACAACCTTAATGTGTGCCCTGACCAGGAATCACTGGAGACGTTTCGGCACATGGGGCAGTGCTCCAACCAGCTGAGCCACAATGGCCGGGGCTGACTACTTCCTTTAAACTACAATGGTCTAAAGATTTTGTGTAGTATTTATTTATGGGAAAAAGTAAAATTATTTGTGATGTGTTCTTTCAAAGTGGATGAAATGGTATTTTAGTATTTTATATAACTGAATGTTGTAAGCACTTTGTATAATGTACACATGAAAAGTTTTGATCTTGGTCTACTAGGGAACTGGGAGTAAAATATGATTTTTCCCATATTATATATGTATACGGCCTTTCATCCACTTAGATTGCTTTTCACTACTAATGAGAACTGATTTTTAACTCTTGCCATTTTGCTTTTTAAAAATATATATATATTTTCTGATTTCTATAAAAGGGAAGAGACATTTAGTTAACAAAAAAGAAATCCTCATCTATCTACTTTTTTAGCTTCCTAATAAATATCTATCTTCCTAGTATCTTCTCCTTCCTCCCTTCACTTTCCCCCTCGTCTTCCTTCCCCCTTCTTTATTTCCCATCCCCACTTTTTTTTTCTTTCTTTCTCCTTCTGCCTCCCTCTTCCTCTTCTTTTGAGCTAAAACTATAAGTTTAGTGGTCAGATAAGAGTTGACCATGAGAGCAGATTGTCCATTGAAAGTGACTTCTTGTCACTGCCCCACAAAATGCCAGTTACTGACAACTCACTGAGAGGTGGTATTTTAGAATTTCTTTATTCATTATTGGAAATGTATTTTCCCATAGAAACAATGTTGTAAATGGCAACGAAGCACTCAGCCTGACTGCCAGACCCAATTTGCTTCACAATATGAGGTATAGCACTAGTTGTACTGATCCAAGCTCAGTCCTTGGAGCTGGGCCAAGCAGCACAGGTACAGAAGTGATGGGGGTGAGTCTGAACAATATGCCTTAGCATCACATCACCTCCCTCCAAGCATCCTCTCCCCAGCTTCCCAGAACTTTTGTGAGCTCCAAACCAGCAGCCCTAAGATCCTCCTTCCTGAGTGCAGCTGAGATAAAAACCAGTTGAAGTTGAGTGACAGAGGTGGGGCCTGAGGAAGAAGCATGTAGATGGATGTACTTCATTGAAAATGTTCTAGCCCATGGATGATGATTTCACATGTATTTATTATACTGTTATATGTTATAACTCACATATGTCACATAAATGCTCTTAAATGGCTCAGATGTTATATCACAAACATTATAATTTAACAAGTAGAGAGAAATGAATGTGCTCATAACCAAAATGTCATATTTCATGGGAAAGGCAGACATGTAGCAAAATATGAACACAGATCTGAAAAGCAATTTCGAATATGAAAATCATCTTTTAGTATCAAAAAATTGTTCGGGCCACTTTATATAATAATAGATCTTTTAGTTTCCATTGATTGAGAAAATACATATTGAAACAAAAGTACTTATAGGTACTATGGATAATAACACCTACATATGTTTGAAAAACAAACAGGTAAATGAGATATATTTTTTTCTGAGTGCATTAAAAGTGTTTAAAAATAAGATTTAAAACTAAGTTAAGGAAGCAGACATTTGCGAAAAATGTGCTCTGACTAAAGGAAGCCTGGATCTTAACCCTTCCGTCAGCTCTCAGAGGCAGGTCTTCTGTATGTGATTTTCCGTGTCTTCATTTCTTTCTTTGTTTCAAAACTAAGATGACCCTATTTTTTGAAGACAAAGCAAAACAATCTCCCCGTGGCTGCTTTAGTTGAAATCCCAGTGAAGGCCATTTTTATTATTTGGCTTGTTTTTATTTATTTTTTCAATATATTTTCATTGATTTCAGAGAGGGAGAGAGAGATAAAAACATCAATGATGAGAGAGAATCATCATATCATCTGGCTGCCTCCTGCAGGCCCCATACTGGGGATTCGAGCCTGCAATCCAGGCATGTGCGCTGACCTGGTTCATAGGTCAACGCTCAACCACTGGGCCATAATAATTTTTATTATTAATACTGTTGTTGGAGCATGGTATTATAAATCAAATATTTCTAAATGAGCACAGCATTCACATATTACAGGTCCTGCACTTAGTTCACCAGAAAACCATATTTAAAACCAGTAGAAGAAATCCAAAAAAGAGGCTGAATCTTAACCTTAGTACTTCATTCTCATTCTGTTTAAGAATTATACCATCACTGTCTCAAGATTGGTTATAGCTCAGCCTTTATTTGATGCCCATGTTTATCTACCATTGAAATGCTACAGACTGAGGGAGAAGCAGCTCACATGGCTCTAATAGTATAAACCCCAGGACTTCTGGTCCCACAAAGTTTCTCTCTCTCTAAGTCTCTCTATGATTATATCTAATGACCATTCTGTTTTAAAAACGCATATTTGTTTTAATGTTCTATATTATATTTTAATTTTTTTTAAAATGTGTTTTGCCCTGGCTGGTTTGGCTCAGTGGATAGAGAGTCAGCCTTGTGGCCTGAAAGGTCCCGGGTTCGATTCTGGTCAAGGGCACATGCCAATGTTGGAGATTCAATCCGCAGTGTAGGGCATGCAGGACGCAGCTGATCAATGATTCTCTCTCATCATTTCATCATTGATGTTTCTAGCTCTCCCTCCCCCTTCCTCTCTGAAATCAATAAAAAATTTTTTAAAAAATAATGTGTTTTGTGAAAAGCTTTTCTCCGAGCTCTATTAGGGATGTGTGTGCATATGTATGTGTATGTATGTATATATTTTTGTTAATCCTCACAAGGATATTTTTCCATTGATTTTTAGAGAGAGAGTGGAAGGGACAGGGAGAGACAGAGAGAGAAACATCCATATGAGAGAGACACATTGATCGGTTGCCTTCCAAACCCACCCTAATGTGGGCTGAGAATTGAGCCTGCAACCGAAGTATGTGTGCTTGACCAGAATCAAACCCAAGACCCTTCAGTCCAGAGGCCGATGCTCTATCCACTGAGCAAAACCAGCTAGGGCTGTGTATATATATTTTTTTTCATTAAGAGTTCTATTAACAGGTGCTTGCAGTTTATTGACCTTTGTTTTTTTTTTTAAAATCCTGTTATAAATTTTTATTATTTTTTAATGAGTTAAAAAATAAGTTAGAGATTGTTATTCTTTTCTCTTGTCATTTTCTCTTTTAAGCCAAAGTGCTACTCCAACCTTATGGGACTCCTTAGAAGAACCTGATATTCGGGATCCTAGTGAATTTGAGTATTTATTTTCCAAAGACACAACTCAGCAGAAGAAAAAACCACTGTCAGAGACCTATGAGAAAAAAAACAAGGTCAAAAAGGTACTGTGGTATCATAATCATCGTAATCATATATAAATAACATACATGGGAATTCATTATGTGCTGCTGGTATACTTTCCTTGCTTTAAAAAGAAAATTGGAAGGTTTCAAGTCACAAATGACAAAAAGGAGCCAAAAGTTTGAGCATGTGTGCTTGCTATTTCAGTCATAGCACCTGAATTTTCAAGCAGTTTTCTTAATTTAATCTGAACCTTTTTTTAGTCATTAATTCTATTAAAAATATGGCTATTTAAATTTAATTAATAAAATTATATAAAATCAACAATTCAGTCCTTCAGTGGCCACTTTTCAGTTTTGTTCTGTGGCTAGTGGTTACCATATACCATAGATATAAAACATTTCTGTGATTACAGAAAGTTCTACTGGCTAGCACTAATCAAGCATCTGGGATATGTTGGTGAAAAAAAACACACCCAAAGATTCTTGCTCTTTGGAGCTTATATTAACAATAAATATTAAAAACAAAATCCTTAATCATGATTTAAGAAGGATGGACTTTGGTATGGGGGCGGATGAGGCTGCAGCTTTAAATAGAGTGTTAGGGTAGTCCCCATTGAGAAAGGTGCCTTCTGAGCAAAGATTTGAGGACTTGAAATCTGAGGCTCCCAGTCATCCCATCAGAGAAAAGGTTTAAGATCCTCAAGTATCAGATAGATGTGAAGTTGAATCACAATCTGGTCATCCACTGACTATGTGACCTAAGTCAAAATTCTTCCACCCTGTACCTCTGCCCCCTAACCATGACATGAGATGGCATCTGGTCCGATTGTTTTTCTAATTATTAAATAAGAATACATGAATATACATCATGCTTAGCATTGTGCCTGGCATACTGTTGACACTCTGCAAATAACGGCTACTCTCATTTTGCTTCTGTTGCTGCCACTGCTGTTATTTCTCCGCATAAATGTTTTTTTTGTATGGAGTTCATTCTTCTCCTCAGTGTTTTGATAATAGCCTAGATGGTGTGAGCAAAAGTCAAGTACCGTACTTGTTTCTGCTATTGATTTTTATTTTACTTTAATCCTCACCTGAGGATATTTTTCCACTGATATTTAGTGTGAGTGGAAGGGAGGGAGAAAGAGAGAGAGGCGAGAGAGTGGGGGGTGAGAGGGAGAGAAGCATCAATGTGAGAGAGACACACATTGATTGATTGCCTCCTGAACTCACTCCATTCCCACCCGACCGGGACCAGGAATCAAATCTGCAACCCAGGTACATGACCTTGACCAGGAATCAAAGCCATGACCCTTTGATGCATAGTCCGACACTCTAACCATTGAACAACACAGGCGAAGGCTCTGCTATTGATTTGCCATGTGAGCGTGGGTAGGTTTTCTTTCTTCTCTAGATAATTTTTTCCCTTTTCTATAAAAGAGGACTAATAATGTCTGAGTCCACATGACTCACCAGGATGTTGTGAAATTTAAATCTCAGAGGGTTTGAGGAACTGTTTTGAAAATTTTGTAATATTGAGTGATATTATCATCAACTCTTCATTCTTAAAATATACAGTTGGGTTCATCCCCTGGCTCATATCTCAGGTAACACTGTGATTATGAAATCAGCTGTGCCTTACAGGGAAAAAATGGCAAAAGTCTGAGTGCAGTTTTCTGTTAATGAAAGATTTTCCCACTGAGTTGAATCATGAATGGAAATCATCATAATCAAAGTTTTTCACCTCATAAATCCATTGTAATTGTGTTTTTATGAGAAAATAGTGTGATCCTGACAATAATGAAATTTCACAACAAACCTTTTGAGAAAACATATTGCAGCTCTGCCAGCCTGCCTCAGCTGGTTGGAGCATTGTCTCACACACAAAAGGGTGGCAGGTTTGTTTCCTGGTCGGGGCACATGGCTGGGTTGCAGGTTCAATCCCCAGTCAGGGTGAGTGCGGGGGAGGGGCAGCTAACCAGTATGTATCACATCAATGTCTCTCTCTCTCCCTTTTTTCCTCCCTCTCTAAATAAAATAAAAAATAGAAGAAATAAAAATAAATATTGCATGGGACAGTTCGAACTTTTCTATTAAAACAATTCATTCCAGGCAAGAAGTCAACTGATATACTATAAAATGTATTCCCACGCAGTTAGATTTGTGTAGGATAGAAATAAGTGTGCTTTATGGGCTGTCTGGCTTTTCAAATGCTACCTACAGAAACAGAAGACTAGATTCTATACAACACACAAAAGGAGAACCTCTGTATTTCAGAAGCTCACCTCAGTTTGCCACTTCCAGGAAGTTGCCTCTGACTAACCAGGAACTCTGCTAAATGCATTCTTACTCATTATCATATTAAATTTAATTTTGTTCTGTTTCTTCCCAGATTGCTATTACTTCTTTTGTTTTCTCTCTTTGGATGCTTGGTAACATGTTGTTATTATTTCTGTTTTGGCAAATGAGTATTTTTAAAACATCAAAGCATTTAGTTGGTTGTTCTTATTTCTTATCTCATAATTGTTTGCCTGTTCAACAAAGGATTTTCACTAAGCCAGTTAGTACTTGATATGTTTATTTTGTTTCACTGTCTGAGGAAGAAAATATCCTTCATTCGAACTCTTTAATCTTTCTGAACAGTGAGGTTACTGTTAACCCATATAATCGGCACCTGTGTAGTTTCCACTTTTTTCTCTAAGTAGAGCCAAGAATATAGGCCTACTGGGCTAGATGGTTTTGAGGCTGCTTGAAGTTTTTGTGAGCTTTGTGGTCTACCCTAGGGCTGAGACTTTAAGTTTTAAGAAAAATAATAAGCTGAATCAAAGCCAGAAAACTCTAAACCTGCTTCCTGTAGGCCTTCCTTCCATGGTCAGATTTCCAACATCAAGTTGGATCTCTCGGTCTCTTCCAAGAGTCATATATTTGTTTTCTTCAATCTTAAGATGAAAGTGAATTTTGGAGGTTGTGAGCAACTGAGGGGTTTCAACATTGGAGGCTAACTTCATCTGTTTAAGCTCAGAATGGTTACCAAGATGACCAGGAGGACACTTGCCAAATAGGTCTTTTCTAAGGCTCTTGGAGATAGAAAGAGCCAGCATTCTGAATCTTGACTGTGAGCTTAGGGGGCACTGAGACATACATGTAAACATCTCTTAAATGGATCCAGTCTTCATCTCTCTCCACAAACCACATTCCTAGTTCAGAAATAACTGTCAAGATTCTGCTGAACACAGATACTAGTACTAGTTTCTAGTTTCATCTTCTGTGCTAGCACTTGATGTTCCCATCAGTGGCACTGATTTAAAGTAAATAGATACACATATCCTTAAATTGGGCAGGTATCCTGTTCTATACCATAGCGTCTAAGAATTAGAAGGAACCTTCCCAATCATCTCACTCAGTACCCTCATCTGGCACATGAAAAACTGGCTTAGGAAGATGAAGTGGCTTCTAGAGTTTATTGGGGCAACATTGATAATGATGAGCCCTTGAGAGGATGTACAAAAGCTGCAGCATGTTCATTGCCCCTTTATTTGGCCACATTGTGGATGAATGATTTGATGCTTATAAATGAGATTATCTATTATTAAAATAATAAAAAATATAGCTTGCACTTTTGTAAATTGAAAATACTCCCTACATTGTAAAAATCATCCAGTTTTCTTTCTTAATCTTTCAATAGGAGGCCAAATCTTTGAATAAAAATATATTTTGAATTAACTCTAACAATGAAATATGTAGATAGGGAGCTGCTTCCCTTTGACTCTACCAATATTTTTAATATTAACTGTAAATAAATATAACCATGACAGATTTGTTTTGGATACTAAATCATGTACCAGTGTCATGACACCAGTCCATTCTGCCAGGACAGACAGAGCCACCACCAAACTGAGAGACAAGGTTTAAAACATCAGCACTACCAGAACACAGTGCTCTCTCCTGTTTATTGCTCTGTGATAACCTTCAGAGCAAGTATTTGATTGTCACACACTACTTCCTTCTCTATAAAATAAGGCATAACAACTCTTTACAGGGTTGTTATGAGGATAAAGTTAAATCATGGTTATGAAAGTGCTTTAAGTATTCTCTAGAACTATGTATTAATCTCTTAGTTTACAAACTAATATGAAAGCTTTGCAGATAACATTTTTGGACATTGTTGATTCCCACAAGGTTGTTGAAGTATTTAAAACATTAGTATGTCCTTTCTTGAAACTGTTTGCAAAGGGTAATCTCCACACCATTTCTATTTTTCAATATTTATAGAATTCTACAACTTTCTCTAATGAAACATACAGACATCTAATGGTTCGTCTTACATTGGTTTATATAGTCTCTCTGCGCTGTAAAATAGGTTTCCACTGTCAATATGCCCTTATTTATACTGCCTCTCAACTACATTTGTTCCTGGGAAAGACAGGTCAGCACCTTGACAAGAAGCCAGAAATCTGCCTTCATTGTCTGAGATTCTTTCTCCTGGTGCCTGTCAAGGAAGTAGCTACTCTGATAAACTCTCCAGTTGCTTTTTAAACTTGCCCAACAACTTTCAGAGAATCAGCATGACCTGCCAATATTATTCTTCCCTTGAAATGTCACCATCTCACTTTGAATTATAATCTCTATACGCCTTCCCTCCTCTGTCAGATACTTGAGATCATTCCTCTCCCTCGTTTTTGGTAGCTGTTTCTTAAGAATAATGAACTAATGGCTTTTCCCTGAGCTCTTGGGGGTGGGGAGAGGTGGGGATGGCTCAGCAGACACTAGTCTGTTGAAAAGTCCTGGAGCCAAAAGCCATCAGTTGTAATTTGGTCACTTTGGCGAGGATCTTAGCTGTAATTCTCGAATCCCAGACTTGGTGTCTCAGTTGAGTGGGGAGAGAAGGGTGGACGGAGAATGTTGTTTGGAAGCCTGAACATAAATTTATAGGGTTTCATAACCTGTTGCCTTCCAAGTTTATATAATTTCAGCTTTTGTGTATAAAAATAATTTCTCCAGCTGCCTGGGTAAGGTATGTGCATTATTTTCCCCTCTAGAAATGGGGGTGAGTTTGTAACCCCCTTTATATTTCTCATGTGTTGAAAAGAGCAGTGGATTTAGGGGTTATCATCTATAGAAATGAGTGAAATAACTTGCGTGTGTGTGTATGTGTGTGTGTGTGTGTGTGTGTGTGTGTGTGTGTGTTGATGATTGCACCAATATATGACCTGGAGGTCATTAGTGCTATGTCCAGATGCCTTGAGTGACACCTGGGATGATTGGGGCTGTCCTGTTTTTCAGCTTAAAGGCCCCTCACTGACTAAATCTATTAAAAGCAAACAGGAGCTGACAGGCACTAGTTTACAAAAATTCTGCCTTGTAAATTTTATTTGGAAATAAGATGGCCCAAGAAGTTAAGTTGTACTTTTACTTTATTTACTTATTGGGGGTAGGATGGGGGAAAGGTGGTTAGAACTTGTCAAGTGTAGATATCAATGATTCTTTCAGAATGTAGACTCGAATATTATTTTTGGAGTTCAGCTATGTTTCTCCTGTTGGCTGTTAAACAGTAACTGAATCTGGACTTGCACCTCAAACCAGCTGCAGTGTCATTAGGATGCTCATTTACCTACCCCAAACCACCAGAGGGCACTTTAGAATGCTGGGATATGAGCTAACTTAGCTTCTTTCCTGGAGCACTGAGAAGGGGAACCTACCAGAGTGTAACTGCCCCTCTGCACCCTCTTTAGTCTTGTTAAATCGCTTTATTGTGGACCATGAGGCCAAATTTCACAGCAAATTATCCACAGACAGTATTGGGAGCCAAATGCATATTAGAAAGGCTTGTAGGTATTAGTAGAACAGAAATCATTAGAAGACATAGTTCCAGTGTTTAGAATGAATGACTGCAGTATAAAAATTTATGAAGTTTTAGACTTAGCCCCTTTGGGTCTAATTCTGGAATCACCTACACACACACGTGCGCGCGCGCACTTTTTAAAATCTTCAATATCTAAAGGGAGTGAAGATTTATTTCAATATGGGGTTATCTAATTGGAAAACAGAGATGAATGATTGGATATTACAAGATAGTCTGTGAGCGAACTATTATAAATATTTGTATTTTGAAAAAGTATTTATCCTTCCCATCTAGTTGAGGAACATTTTGAAGTCTTGCCTGTATTTTCCTGGACCGAGTTCATTTCTGGTTAACACAGGCCCCTTTCCAAGGCTAGTGCTGGGCAGTAGTTTGAGGGCGAATGCTGATGCTGGCACTTTGGTTCCAGCAATGACTGCTCTGGCCTCCAGTCTAAGCTCAGCAGTATGTGAGAAGATAACAGAATAGGCAAAGATCTTAGATGTGTGTCTAAGTCACAAACCCGGGCCACAGTGATGCTCTCTCAACTGAACGCATGTTTTGGAAGTGCACGCATCTCCAATATACACAGCCTCTGCCCTTGCACATTTTCTCACAGGTACACGCTCAAGATGGGCAGAGAGAAGTCTTAATCACGTTGCATTTATGTAGTTCTTTCAAGTGACGATTTCAATAGTAATAATAATAATAATTAATGCTAAGTAAGTGGGTTTTGGGTAAGTGCTTGGCATGTATTAATTTATTTAATCATCACAAGAACCCAGTAAGGTGGGTGCTATTATTATTCCCATTTTGTAGGTGAGGGAGGGAGCTGGAGCCAAGAGGGGTTACGTAACTTGCCCAACATCACACAGCTCTTAAGTGGGAAGGCAGTGAATCCGGCAACACCCCCAGAGCCTGTGCTCTTAGTTACCTGACACATGGGCTTTTGGTGTGAATGTAGCTACAAGTTCTGACTTTACATTCTCTTGGAGAGTCTGAATTTTATTCTCTGGTCTTTGTTCAGGGACAGAAGCGCACTGGCTTTGGTATCAGCAGACCTGCTTTCCACTTCTGGCTCTGCCCTTAACCAATCATTGAATCTTGGGCAAGTCCCCTCAATTTTCTGGTCTCAGATCTCTTATCTATCAAAAGATGAGAACTTTAATTAGAAGAATCCCAACAATCCGGTCGTTACTTCCACTTGCAAATGAGGACACTTAAGACCCACCAGCTTTTATTTAGCTTATTGGAGGGCAGACGGACAAGGCATTCACATGTGATCTCACATCTCAGCACTCAGCTCCGGGCGCGTCCCATAGGCCAGGCTGCCTGACACCTCGGGCACCATGTGGTGTGGGCCCTGAGTATGTGGGAGGGAGCTCAGGAATCAGTGTTAGCATTTTAACCCCTCGTCTTGAGACATACATGTATTGGAGAATTATTTCAAAGTCAGTCAGACTTGTGTGTGTGCTGGGGTACTGGAAACATGCTGGGGAAGCTGCAGGGGAAAGGCGCCGGAGAACTTGTCGGGAAGGTACCCAGTAATTAGCTGTTGTTGTGTGTCCAGTCACGTAGACTGTCCGGTCTTAGTTTCCGTAACTGTCCTGGTGTCTGAGATAGATGTTTTGAAAGATTCTTTCCGGATGCAACATACAAAATTATCTCTGTATGTGGAGGCCTTCACATATACATTTTAAAGCTGAGTATACGAGTAGAATAAAACCATGAATTTGGATCTTGCTTTGTCAGTGAATAACAGGGCATTTACTACAAACCAGCATCTCAACCATGGTCTTTCTTCTCTCAAAGATGCAACATTCCCCTCCTTATACTTGTCTTTACTTAACAAAGAATGTACGGGGCAGAGGCAGCCCTTGGTTGAGCTAGCCAGCCCCCCACCTGGCTTGCATGGTCATTTTCCGTTTTCCCCTTCGTCTCTCAGTTTTCAGGGTCTCAAGGCCAAGCCTGGAGTTCAGGTTACACCAGACAAAGCCATCACAGGCTCCTTAGGACAGTCTGGCTTGGCTCCAATACTATGGCCACATTTTCAATTTTTGATAACACACCTTTTGGCCAGAGCTTGAATCATGTGGGCCTGGCCTGATTTCTCTCCAGCTGAGGCTAATTTGCATGGCTGTAAACACGGGCCTTACAAAGCTCACCAACTGTGATAAAAGCAAAGGAAACCAGAGATCACTGGAAAACTCCAAAATCCGCCTTCAGTATCTGAGCCTGACTCTGAGTCATGCCTCAGCCCAGGAGGCTGCCAGCACGGGCACGCAGCAGCTAAAGAAATGTTATTCTGATTGATCTGATTAGGGCAGCAAGGTTAGCCATGGTCAATTTACAAAGACAGTATGAGAAGAAATCATGTGTGCAGCCATGTTATGGGTCAGTGAGGTCCCTGCCAGAAGTTATGAAAAGCCACAGCTCTGCCAGCACCATTATCAGATCTCCTCAGTGGGGTAAAATGGGATTGGAGGGTTAGAGGCCCCTCCACTGGAATGAATGACAAAAGGGATTGGGCCGGGAAGTTAGTGAATCCTGCTTGCTTCCAGCTGGATTCCTTAGCTGCCAAGCCCCTTCACATGAGTGGGAGAGGCTGAGAGTTCCCCAGTAAAGGGCGAAGGGGGCTGCCCTTGTGGCAATGGAAAGGAGAGCTTGGAAAGACTAGTTTGAAGAGGCCATGAGGCTCTAGATTGACCCACAGAGAGCAGCCAGATGGAACCTATTGAGCATTTTGATCCCTTCCTTCACCAGAAGAGTAGTTTAATTGGGATCTAGCTCCAGGCCCTGGTTACTAAAGAACCTGAGTTTTAGTGTTTTCATTTTCATTAATTAACTTTTATGCTAGGTACCTTATTAGTCACATTAGGCATTTTGCATGTGCAAAATACCCTAGGAGGTGAGAAGGGTCTTTAAAAACCGTATAGAGCTGCAAGTACCAGGGGGTTAATTCATGACCTAATTATCACATCACTTTTTACTCTCTTGTAGACTCTCTTGTACAACTTCCTTAGTTTACAACAAGCACAAAAACTTTTAAACTTTGTTTTTCAAATGGCTATTGCACTCATATTGATGCTGAGGATTTTTGGATCCTCCACTCTGGGTGTGGTTCTCTTCCTCCCTGTTCAATTCAGGAACATAAATGTTACTTATAACACTAGGATAAGGTACATTAATTAACAAAGAAAGATTTATTTAAGATGAAGCCAACTGTAAGCCTCATTGCTTGAGCTGGGGCTCATTATAAATAGTTCACTTTGTACTACAATCATCTTACTAATGGAAAAACTGAGACATTGTGAGTGTTGATTAGAGAAGAATGTGATTCACAATGTAGCAGCAAAAGCCTAAAGCATATGATGTTGGGAATGATTTAGTAAGACATCAGAGGAACTGGGCCATGTGATGCTTTTGTTGTGCATTACATATATTCTCCCGGGTGTGGAGATATCTGAACAATTCAGCCCTGTAGGACACAGCCCTTCAGTTGCCACAAAGAAAGGGGTGAGCCACGGAGGCTGACAGAGAAAATAAGACTCAGGCTAGCACAGTGAGTTCATGCCTATCACCTACCATTGTGGTGTTTACCTCAGAGACACCAGGAAGCCAGTGATGGAGCTGTAGTAGAGCCCTAAGCTTCAGGTGTCTGACCAGCTGCTTCTGTTATCAGTGGGGAGCTCTCTGTGTCCCTGCCTGTTGCAGAGGAGGTGGGCCTCTTGTGATGTCACAAGAAAAGGAATTTTCTGAGACTTGCATTAGAGAATGAGTGGCATTTATTTGCATGTAATTAAACCTCTGAGTTTCCAAAGTCCCTTCTACCTCTGTTCCGCCATGAAAGAAGTATAGTTGTGTCCTTAGCAGAGCTAGATTAAAGCCATTGTCCAAAGTTTCTGTTCTGTATTTGCACAGTTCAATCCAGCATCAGGCTAGCTTAGCTTATATTCCCAGATGCAGTCCATTGCATGTGGGGTCCACATGGCTGGGGGCTATGCAGCTTCTGGTCACATGGCTGTGGAGGGAACATGAGCAGGAACATAGCCAGAAGAACAAGAGAGAGAATGAACTCCTTTGTCTAGGGATTTTAATTTAACCTTCTTAGATTTAACCTACTTGCAAGGGCCCCATCCCTTCTAGCCAATTATCTGTTTCCAGCTTAGACTGACAGGCAACTTCCCTATGTCGTCCCTACTTCACTGAACATGTGTCCATCTCCCTTTTTGTTGGGCAATTCTTTCCCCAGTGATTCCCCCAGTGATTTGCAGGGAATGGTTTCTTGAGGAGTGCAAAATCACAGTTGTCTGGTGAAGCTACCCTGATGGCCATGTTTTTAATGTCTGGCCTCTCTTTTGCTCCTTTCCTATTATTAATAACTAGCAAATTATAATGCTTCTAATGGCCTGGTGCATGGATTTGTGCACAGGTGGAGTCCCTTGGCCTGGCCAGCGATCGGGGCCAATCAGGGCCACTTGAGGTTGGTGGGGGGGAGGGGTTGGGCTGCAGGAGGTTGGCTGTGTAAGTGCACTGACCACCAGGAAGCAGCTCCTGCATTGAGCATCTGCCCCCTGGTGCTCAGTGTGATCATAGTGACTGGTTGACTGGTCATTCAGTTGTTTGTTTAGTCACTTAGAGTTTTATATATATAGATTGCTTCCTTCAACATTCCCATGCACTAAGAGCCATACTATTCTAAGTATAGTAGTATGGTTCAACAGCAATTTCTGGAAACCACACAGGCCTTTTTCTTGTTAAGTCATCACTTTATCCATTAGGCAAGTCCCTTCACCTCTCTAAGACTCCTCAGTACAGTTCCATCATCTACAAAGTGAAAATAATAATAGTGCCAACTTCCAAGTGTGATTATGAGGATTAAAATGATCTGTGTAAAGTGTTTAGCTTTGTGCCTGATACAGAAATGTTTGCTGCTGCTACCATACCATCACCATCATCATCATCATCATCATTATCATTACAATCAGGAGTAAGAAGGAATAAGATTGAAGAAAAATGTTTATGTCACTCTGAAAGGAGACCAGAAAGTTAGGCTCCAATCAGAAGCCTCATTTCTCATTCAGAAATGATTCCTCAGCCCCAGAGAGGTACATGATCTTTGTTTTATCCTATCATTTCTCTGTGTGTTACTCAGACACACTGTGTAATTAAAGCAAATTAATTTGAGCTTCATGCTCAGAGTCCTCAAGGTGTGTCAAAGAAAATGATGCAATAGGGCAAAATTATAATAAAACTAGTGACCTGGTGTATGGGTTCATGCACAATGAAAGGAAATTAATTAGAAGATGGCCAGCAGTGTAGGACTGGGCAAGGTGAGCCTGACACTCTCTGGAGCCAACCTCCTGCGGTTCCACCTATCCCCGCCCCCCACACACACTGTGGAGTGAGCAGAGTCCCTCTAGCAGGTGGGGTCACTTGTCCTGGCCTGCGAGGATCAGGCCGAAACCAGCTCTCTGATATCCCCCAAGGGGTCTTGGAATACCAGGTACCCAGTTAATAATGTGGATTTTTTTTCAATAAATGGAGTTGCACATATGTTGATATATATGTGATTTGATACGTATGCCATTTTGTTTTGACAACAAGCTTCAAAACTTCATATGTCAAATTTTCTGAAGGTGTTAACATCATAGATATTTTTTACACTTAAAAATGTTGAATTTCATGTCAAAAAAAAGAGCATTTATAGGAAATTTTAATTCATTACTTTATTTTGAAGAAAAAGTGCTGCTAAAAGTTATAGTATACTTTGGGAAGCTTTTAATGATTAGCATGTTCATTAAAAGTATACTATAACTTCCAATCTCAAGACACTCTGAATGTTGGTTTAAACATTTTAAGGGTGATGATTTCAATGTGAAAGACAAAGAACATCCAGGTCAACCAAAAAAGTTTGAAGAGCAACTCTTACAAGCATTATTGGATGAAGATTTGTGTGAACCTCAAAAACAACTTGCAGAAAGATTAAATGTTGCCCAGCAAACAATTTCCAATTGTTTACAAGCAATGGAAAGATTTTAAAGGAAGAAAAATGGGTGCCACATCAACTGAACAAAAAACAAATGAAAAAGCGAAAAGTCATCAGTGAAATGTTGCTTCAACAACATGAAAGAAAGTCTTTTTTGCATCAAATTGTGACTGGCGATGACAAGTGGATTTATTTTGAAAATCCCAAATGCACAAAATCATGGGTTGATCCAGGTCAACCATCAACATCGATTGCAAGGCCAAATTGATTCAGAAAGAAGACAATGCTCTGCGTTTGGTGAGATCAGGAAGGTGTGGTGTACTATGAGCTTCTAATACCAGATGAAAACCAGTAATACTGATCACTACCAACAACAAATAATCAATTTGAACCATGCTTCGATTGTAAAATGACCAGAATGTTTCAGAAGACATGGAAAAGTAATTTTGCTTCTTGATAATGCACCATCACACACTTCAAAACCAGGTAATGACACGTTAAAAGATCTTGCCTGGGAAGTATTAATCCACCCGCCTTGTTCACCAGACCTTGCTTCAGATTAGCACTTGTTCTGATCAATGGCACACACATTTTCTGAGCAGCACTTCAAAACATACAAAGAAGTAGAAAATTGGGTCTCTGAGTGGTTTGCCTCAAAACAAGAAAAGTTCTATTGGGACGATATCCACAAATTACCTGAAAGATGGAGAAAATGTGTAGCTATCAATGGATATTACTTTGAATAAAGCACTTTTTATGTTTTTCTTGTAATTATCATGTTTTCTTTGATTATAAAATCTGCATTATTAATCAGTACACCTGGTATGAGAGGGCACTTTGAAAAGTTGCTATCGTACAGGGTGTAGAACACAAACACAAGTGTGCAGTAAACCAGATTCAGGCTGACAGTTCCCCAACAACAACATAACCCACGGCCAAATTTGGAATCACATGGCCCCACAAGGAATCGGGCTCCCTCTTCTCTGGTTCCAAGAACTGCACTGCTAAGTCACTGCACCTCGGCAGCTCCTGCATTGAGTGTCTGGCCCCTGATGGTCAGTGAGTGTCATAGTAACTGGTAGGACAGTAGGATGCATATTAACCTTATATATATATATAGATTTGTTTCCATTTTCTAGTACTTTTTTTTGGCTTTCATGGTAATTTGTATGGTACATTTTTATGTGTGCAACTGCTAGCAGCCAACATATGTAAGATGGCCCTCTAGGTCCTTTTAAAATGTGAAATAAATACAACATGTCCATAACAAAAACCTCTTTGCCTCTTAAAATCTACACTTTCACCTGTAAATAACTCATGGATCAAGAAAATTGTGATAAGATTCCAAAAAACACTTATAAATACTCAAAAAATACTGGTTATCAAGGCTCCTAGAATATAGCTAAGTGATTATATTAGAAAAGAAGAAAGTCAAAAATAAAGTCACAAAATTAATAACTAGAAAAAGAAAAACAAACTGAGGAAATATAGGTTGCACAACAAGATAAGTCATAGTTGTAGGTCAAATGTGAGCAAATATTTATAATTTCAAAATGTTCAACCTAATATATTTTAAAATATGGCAATGAAATACTTTAAAAAGTTAAATACAGAGGAGATGATTAATAAAGCAAAAAAATGTTCTTTGAAAACTATTATAATATTTACAAATTTTCAGTGGTATTGAACAAAACAAAAATCCTATGTAATAAAAGGCTAATATGCACATTTGTGCACCGAGTCTCTAGTATAATGATAATGAGAATGTAAATGTGAATGTGACCATGGATGCAATAGAAATGTATAAGACTTATATGAGAAAACTTTTGCAAATAAATAAAATCACTTCCTAGAAAAAGACCTATATGTGAAAAACTACAGAACACTGAAAAAGAGATAGAGAAGACATAAATAGATGGAAGAACATACCGTGTTCATGGATTGGTAGAATCAACACCATCAAAATGTACATACTACCCAAAGCAATCTACAGATTCAATGCAATCCTCATTAAAATACCAACCCATATTTCACATACCTACAACGAACTTTCCAAAAATTCATCTGGAATAAAAAAAAGACCCCAAATAGCTACAGCAATCCTGAGAAAGAAGAACAAAGTAGGTGGGATCTCAATACCAGATATCAAGCTGTATTATAAAGCCACTGCTCTTAAAACAGCCAGGTACTGGCACAAGAACAGACATATAGATCAATGGAATAGAATAGAGAACCCAGAAATCGACCCAAACCACTATGCCCAATTAAGATTTGACAAAGGAGGCATGAACATAAAAGGGAGTGGGAATGCAGACGGGTACAGCCACTGGAGAACAGTATGGAGTTTTCTCAAAAAACTAAAAATGGAACTTCCATTTGACCCAGTGATCCCACATCTAGGAATACATCCCAAGAAACCAGAAACATGAATCAGAAAGGATATATGCACCCCTATGTTCATAGCAGCACAATTCACAATAGCTAACATTTGGAAATAGCCTAAGTGCCCATCTGCAGATGAGTGAATTAAAAACTGTGTTACATCTACACAATAGAATACTATGCTGCAGTAAAAAAGAAGTTCTTACCATTTGTATTAGCATGGATGGAACTGGAGAGCATTATGCTAAGTGAAATAAGCCAATCAGAGAAAGACAAATACCACATGATCTCACTCATTTGTGGAATATAATGAACAACATAAACTGATGAACAGGGACAGATCCAGAGGCAGAGAAGCATTGATCAGACTCCCAGTCCTCAGAGGGAAGGTAGGGGAGGGTGGGGGAAAGGAGGAGAGATCAACCAAAGGACCTGTATGCATGAATATAAGCCTAACCAATGTACATGAACACCAGGAGGGTGAGGGTGTGTGTGTGGGGGGGGGGCGGGGGGTCGTGGGGTTAATGGAGAGATGAGGACAAATATGTAATACCTTAATCAATAAAGAAATTTTAAAAATAAAAAATAAATAAAATTTTAAAAAAGAAACAACCCTCAAAAGACAGAAAAAGAGGAATCGCCAAGAAAGGAAATAAATGAAACTGAGACATGCAACATAATAGAACAGTAATGGTCACAGTTCATAAACGGGATGGATGAGAAAATCAATAGTCTATGCAAAAATCAGGAAGAAATCAAAAGTGATATAGCTACAATCAAAAATGCCGTGGAAGGTTTCAACAGTATACCAGAATCAGCAGCAGACTGAATTAGTGAGTTAGAAGACAAGGTAAAAAACAAGCCCAATCTGAACAGCAACTGGAGGAAAAAATTAAAAAGGAGGAGGAGAACCTAAGGAAGCTTTGGGACAACATGAAACAAAATAACATACCATATTTTCCAGTGTATGAGATGACTGGAACTGATGATGATAGGAGGAAGATAAAAACAACAGAGAGAGAGAAAGTTCTGGGCCCTGGCGAGTTAGCAAGGCCCATCATAACTGCAAGCTATGGAATTTTTACATCTGCTGTATAAGACGACCCCCAACTTTTGAGAAGATTTTCCTGGGTTAAAAAGTTGTCTTATATTCCAGAAAATATGGTACATATAATAGGGGTGCCAGAAGAACAAGAAGAGCGGCAAGGTTTAGAGAATCAGTTTGAAGAAATAATGACAAAAGTTCCCTGATATGGGAAGAAAAGAGTTACACAAGTATAGAGAATCCCAACCAATATGAATCCCAAAAGACCCACACCAAGAGACATCATAATTACAGTGGCAAATGTTAATGACAGAAGAGAATCTTAAAGGCTGCAAGAGAGAGACAGAGAGTTACCTACAAGGGATCCTCCATCATATCATAAAATCATTTCTCAACAGATATATATATCAAGCTAAAAAGGAATGGAATGAAGTATACAAAGTGAAGCAAAGCAAAAGGTCTGACCCCAAATATAGTCTATCCATCAAGAATATCAATCAAAATTAAAGAGGAAATCAGGAGCTTCAGAGACAAAAAAAAAAAAAAAAAAAAGGCTAAGGGAGTTTATCACTACCAAGCCAGTGATGGCAGAAATGCTAAAAGCAATGCTGGAAAAAGAAGAAATAGAAAGGGAGGAAGGAATACAGGCATAAAGTACAGAAATGGCTACAAACAAGTATCTATGAATAATAACATTAAATGTAAATGAATTAAATGCTCCCCAATCAAAAGACATTGAGTGACTGAATGGATAAGAAAACATTACCCAAATATATGCTGTCTATAGGAGACCCACCTCAGAACAAGGGACTCACACTGAAAGTGAAGGGATGGAGAAATATCTATCAGGCAAATAGAAATGAAAAACAAGCAGGGTAATACTTGTATCTGACAAAATGGAACTCAACGTGAAGACCATAATAAGAGACAAGGAGGAGCACTTCATAATTCTAAAGGTGTCAATACAATAAGAGGATATAATGCTGGTAAACATTTATGCACTCAATGCAGGAGCACTCACATACATTAAAAAAAAACTTCTGGAAGATATCAAGGAAGAGATTGACAGCAACACAATCATAGTAGGAGACTTCAATATCCCATTAACATCACTGGATAAATACTTTAGGCAAAAAAATAGCAAAGAAACTTCAATCCTAAGTGACTCACTAGATCAGATGGACTAAATCAACATCCTCAGAATATTCCACCTCAAAACTACAGAATTTGCATTCTTCTTAAGTGTGCATGGGATATTTTCAAAGATGGACCACATATTAGGACACAGGCAAAGTCTCTCTAAAGTCAAGAGGATTTAAATCATACCAAGCATCTTCTCAGATCACAATGGAACTGGAGAACATTATGCTAAGTGAAATAAGCCAATCAGTGAAAGAAAAATACCATATCTCACTCATTTATGGATAATAAAGAACATTATAAACTGATGAACAAAAATAGATACAGAGGCAGAGAAGCATCCAACAGACTGTCAAATTACAGTGGGAAGGCTGGGGAGGGTTGCAGAGGAGGGGGAAGAGGTAAGAGATCAACCAAAGGACATGTATGCATGAATATAAGCATCACCAGTGGACGCAAGACACTGGGGGGGTGAGGATGAGGGCATATGCTGTGGGGAGGAGGGAGGGGAGGCCAGAGGAAGTTCAATGGGAAAAAAAGAAAACATGTACTACTATTTTTAATACTTTAAACAATAAAATAAAATTACATTGAAATAAAAACAAATTCTTGCTCATTAAAAGAAAACAATACAAAAAGTATGGAAAGATAAGCCACAAGCTTAGAGAAGATATTTGTAACGTAAATAACTAAAGAAGAATTTCTATCCAAAATGCGGGTAGCATTCATACCAATCAATAAGAGAAAGATGGGCAAATGATATGAATAGGTTTGTCATGGAATGAATAATCAATAAACATGAAAAGATAGTCCCACCAGTATGGCAAAAATTAAAAAGTATCACTAAAATATTGAAAGGGTGGTCAAGCAGTAGGAACTCTTATTAATATTAACGGGAAGGTCAGATTCTATATACTTTGAAAATTGTTTGGTTGTACCAACCTTATGTGAACATGTATATACCATCTGTTCACATTTTTGTACATTTGTACAGAAGACCCATATGATAATGCTTGTAAAAAGCCTTGTTTATAATAGCAAAAATCTGTCCACTGTCATTTGAATGGATTAATGGACTGAAGTAAAGCCACATAATAGAATACTATATAGCTTTGAAAAAGAATGAGATACAGCCATGTGCATTCACAATGATGATTCATAAACCTGATGTTCAGTTAAAAAAAAAAAGTCACAAAAGAATGAGATCATTGGTCTGAAGTTCAAAAAACATTAAAAGCCAAGTAAATTTATGGGATCATATATTTGTAGCCAAACTATTAAAAAACAACAACAAAGGAATAATGAACACAAAATTCAGTAGAATGGTTTCCTTTGGAGGAAAACTATGGAGAAAGGTAGTCTTCAAGGATATATTAGTAGTTCTCACCTTCTTATGGGGGGAGGTCAGTATATACTTTATTTTTGACACTGGTTAAATTATGCATAAATGTACATATGCTATTATTTTACATGACATTTCACAGTTTTTAAAAGTAAAGATAAAAGTTCTCTATTGCCTCATCCCACTCCCACCTTGACTCACCAGAGGTACCAGTTTTCAACTCTCTTACCTATTTCTCTGGTATATACTATCTATTTTTTCTACAATTTTAAATTGTTATTATGGAATTCCTATTTGGATAGACAAGGATTTTTATATTTCAGAATTATATTTTAATTTATAAAAGCTCATTTAACTTTTTTTAAAGAATATAATTTCTGAGTCTAAATATTATAGTTTCTTTCTATTTTCTTTTGTTTACTACTTTCTGTTTCTTCTTCTAAGTTTCATTTATATATATTGACCTCTGAATTTTAGAGTATTTCTTCAAATAGTTGGTGATGCTTGGCTGCTGTTTTATGTATAAGATTGGGATGTGATGATCGTGGATGGAAGCTCAATGTAATTGGACAAGTTTTGCCCAGTCATGGATCTCGGGGTAGGGCAAACTGTTGCAGTTTACCAGTCCTTCTTCCCTCCCCGCCCCCACCCCAAATGATATGCTCTTAGCTCTTAGCCAATCCATTTTTCCAGACAGAACTTCTCCAGGCCCTTGACTAGGGCTGGGAGTGGGTGCAGCCTTACTGCTAGCATTCTGAATAAAGCCTAGAAAGGATGTGGAATTTGGATAAGCATTCCATTTTAGCACAAGACCTCAACCCTATACAAGTGTGCCTGGTGTCCGTGAGTCTGTCTGGTTGATTTTCTCTAGAAACTATACTTTCTGATCATGATAGCTGGGATTTTACATCTGGCACCTAATTGTACCATAGACTAACTTTGTGTGTGTGTTTTAATCCTCACCCTGAGGATATGTTTTTATTGATTTTAGAGAGAGAAGAAGGGATGGAGGAAGGGGGAGAGAGAGAGAAAGGTGTCAATGAGACAGAAATGTTGATCGAGATTGCTTGTCTCTGTAAGCACTCTAGCTGGAGATTGAACCTGCAACCTGGGTATGTGCCTTGACTGGGAATCGAATGTGGGACCCTCAGTGCATGGGATGATGCTCTACTAACTGAGCTGCACTGGCCAGGGTGCTCCATAGTGTAACTTTTAAATAACCCCCTTATATTTAGCCACCATTTCACCCTTACCTTTTTCCGAGCACATGATGACTCTAATTTGCACATGTCTAGGGGTTCTGCCTTCCTCTGCACAAAATTAAGTCACTCTGCATGAAAGGTACTATAACGACTTCTGCTTCCCATTTTCTGTTTTGAAACTATAGAGGTCTAGGAGTTCACTAAAGATAGATTTTGTGTTTCTGATCCTCAGCGTTATCATTTATGTAGATTATTTTATAGGAGAAAAGGAAATGAAAAGGCCTTTACTGTGCTAGCTTAAAACTCAAAGTAGTTTTGCTTTTCACATCTTAGAGGCCATTGCCTTGCTGCAACATGTGCATCCTTGCTGGCATGAGATGCATTTCAAGGGGAAGGATATAGGACTAGAAGTCAGACAACTGAGTGGTTCTGGGCAAATTACCTACAGTGTGTTTGTGGCATTCGTATCGGTAGGTGACTCATCCATATGACAGCGCCTCCAGGTACACATCTTCATGATTCCAGTCAGAATGGGTGAAAGGGCTGGCTCACTTTTCATGGGTGATGGTGAGTAAATATTTTGGATCATTGTTATTCATTCACATGGATGACTAAGGGATAGAATGTAATGTGTGCTGAGTTTCCATGATGGATGTGCTATGAGAGTAAGAAGGATGGTAGAAACTAATGATAGGGGAAATGTGCTGGGTTATACACCATAAGCCCTAACAGAATCTTGTAGCAATTTAAAAATATGTATGTATAGAGAGTGCTCTTTCATCTTTCCTCTCTTCCTAACATTTCCTGGAATAGTCATTTTATGTTTATAGAAGGAACTCAGTGAGTCTACCAGAGCAATGTGTTACTTGTGTCAACTGTTGTTAGCCAGAAAGTTAACAGAGTAGAATGACTTCAGTTATAGTGTATGTTACAGCAATGGCTGCAAATTAAGACTATGCACGAGGTGAGGTGGTTCTAGGTGAAGTGTGTCCATAAAAGGAAAAAGTAAAGTAGCCTTGGATCTTTAGAGAAGGAAGTGTTTCCCTTTAAGTTTTGTCACAGATTTTGCTGTCCAATGACCCAAGGCCCTAGAGCTAGGAGTGCCCACTGTCAGGAGCTCTTCACCTTCTAAGCAGGAGTGGGAAAGAGCCAGGTAATTTGCATCGTGATACACTCTAAATCAAAGGCCATCCATCATTTCTGATATCTTGAATGCAATGATTATCATATCAAAGACATACGATGACATTGAAGATAATAACTTTTCTGTTGTCCATTATCTCTAAACAGCTTGGAGTAATTATTAGCATGTGTTCTTTCCAAAAGCCTAACACTTTACATTTTGGAGAGAAAAGCCCTAGTTTAGCCATTAGAAATATATACGAGGCTGGGTTCAATGTCTGAACATTAAGTGAGAAATTATATAGATGAGACAAGAAGCCCAAAGGTCTTACAAACTTTGTTATTTAGAATCTTTAGGAGGGCAATGTGGTTATCTGTGTACCTGGGATTGTACTTATCTAAGAAAGCCTTCTTCCTGAACTGAGCACATAGCTTTAAGAAAAGACTATATGGAAATTGATAGAGAAGGAGAAACATTTTTACCTAGTTAACCAAAAAAGCGCTGGGAATTGGGGATTAAACATACATACATACATATCAGGCATTGCACTAAGTGCCAGTGATAGTAAACAAAATAATGCATTCAATTCTGGTCACTTGGATGTTCAAAGTGTGGTCTACAGACCAGAAGCAAAAGCAGCACTTTAATCCTATATAATATAAGGGCAATAGGCATATAGACTGAATGGCAAAACAATTGAACAACCAATCAAAGCGTAATATGCTAATGATATGCTAAGGTTGCTCAACCACTTGCTCTGATGTGCAATGACCACCAGGGGGCAGATGCTCCAACTGGTAGGTTAGCTTGCTGCTGGGGTCCAGCCAATTGATTGGGACTGAGCCAGATGGGCTAGACAGACCTTAAAGATCTCCCACGGCCCCTCCCTGGCCCAATCATGCACCAGTGGGATCTCTCAGCCTGGCCTCTCAATCCAGGACCCCTCAGAGGATTTTGGAGAGCCTGTTTCAACCCAATCCCACAGGCCACTCCCCTTGGGAAGGTGCCAAATGTAGGGCTTATGGCTGGTGAGCACTGCTGTGGCAATGCAAGCCTCTCCCGATTGGGACTGATTGGGCACAAGCCCACAGCAGGCACAGTGGGGCCAGGATGAGCAGGAGTGGCAGGTAGGAACTGCAGGCAGAGTTGGACTGCAGGTTTTGGCCTGATCCCTGCAAGCCACCCAAAGAGACCCTACCCATGCACGAATTTGTGCACTGGGCCTCTAGTGGAAATATAAGAATCTCAGGCCTTTTATTAGTTTTCAACAGCTGTCGCAACAAACTGGGTGAGTAAAAATAACAGAAATGTATTCTCTCACAGTTCTGTAGACTGAAAGTCTGAAATCAAGGTATTGGCAGAGCTATGCTCCCTCTGAAACCAGTAGGGGAATCCTACTCTCTTCCTATCTTTTGGTGGTTTGCTGACAATATTTGTCATTCCTTGACACTCCAGTCTTTGCCTCATCATTACTTGCCATTCTTCCTCCATGTCTCTGTCTTTACATGGCCATCTTCTTGTAAGGACATCAGTCATATGGATTAGGACCCCAAGTGACTCCAGTATGACCTCATTTTTACTAAGTACATTTGCAATGACCCTATTTCCGAATAATG
This sequence comes from Antrozous pallidus, assembly GCA_027563665.1. Taxonomy (NCBI): domain Eukaryota; kingdom Metazoa; phylum Chordata; class Mammalia; order Chiroptera; family Vespertilionidae; genus Antrozous; species Antrozous pallidus. Next base: position 38,521,784 of record CM050515.1, read on the forward strand.
TCACATGCTGTTGTACTAGAGGTTAGGACTTGAACATGTTTTTTTAGGACTACAATTCAATCTAAAACAGGCCCCATCCCATTCCTAGTGAATGAGAAATATATATATATATATATATATATATATATTTTAAATTGATTTCAGAGAAAGGAAGGGAGAGGGAGAAAGGGATAGAAGCATCAATGATGAGAGAAAATCATTGATTAGCTGTTTCCTGTACATCCCCTACCAGGGATTGAGCCCACAACCTGGGCATGTGCTCTGACCCGAACTAAACTGTGACCTCCTGGTTTATGAGTTGATGCTTAACCACACTGAGCCACACTGGCTGGGCAAGAATCTGTGTTTTCCATGAAGTCCCTGGTAACTCATATGCTTACAAAACTTCTAGAAGACATCCCACAAATTATTGATTGCTTTCTACTATACACAACTTTCTAGTGCTTTTACCAAACTTTCTAAGGGCTTTGCCTACAACATGTAAATGTATGTAGAATGAGGACATTTCTCATGCAATTCAGGAATGAACAAGAAAAAGCTTTCTCCTCAATGCTGGTCGAGAAGGGAAGTAAAGGGACATTTCATCTACCAGGCATTGACAGCCATGCAGATTGATTGTTGGGGCAGGAGAAATGGAAAGAAGAGTAGTAAAACAAACTTATATACCTGTGGCCTCTGGTATATCTTGAATGGTAAGCCTCTGAATTCTCATCCCTCCTGAAGCAGAGAATAAGTAAATTATGTTCCTTGCTGTTAAAAGTTGAATTACATATATGGAATACACTCCTGGCCTTAGAGTTGATCCATGATAATTGGAGGCCACCTGAAGGTACAGAATTAAATTTTTCTGTACAGAGGTCCTAGTTTCTCTCATTTGCTTAATATTCATACCATCAGTTTTAAAAGTAGAGTCTTGGACAGTTGGCCTGTGTTTGCTTTTGTTTTAGTTTTATGTTTTACCATAGTTTGATCTCTTATAGTCCTTCTGTTTCCTTCTTCACTTTCTTTCTACTCTGTAGTCCTCTATCTAGTTGCCTCCACCAGGTTAATGGTCAGTGGTTTAGAATTGTTTCATGATTATTACAGGCAAGCACTCTTTAAGGGGCCTTGAGCTCTAAGGAATAACAGGATGATGTTTTTCATCTGTACCTTTGTGTGACAGTAGCTTTGGCATTGTCTGAAGACAGAGCAGTGAATGAACTGATGTATCTTGGTCATATTCTCTCCTAAGTCTCTAATGAGTGAGAAAATGCATATGATTTTGGCTTGGAGTTTGTTTTATGCATGGCACAAAAACTCCAAAACCACCAGAATTACCTCCTGCCCACATTCCCACTCTCCTCCATCCCACAGTACCCTGCCCAGCCACAGCCTTCACCTGCTATGGCTTCTCTTTATTTGCTTTCTGCACAGAATGCACTAGCCTGAAAACCAATAAAAGGGTTTTTGTGTCTCATCAGTAAGGGAATGAGATGCCAAATATGTTCTCAGACTCAAGACAGGGTGACAATTTGCCTTTTCACATTTCTTGGTGAAGAGCCTAAATCCTTAAAGTAAACTTCACATGAGCAGTTTTATGTGTCCCCAAAAATAAGGCCCTGGAAGAGATTCAGACTTAGCAGCCTGACAGAACAGAGCAGTTCAGTGTGCCTCGAAACATTTAGTGGGACAGCTAATCAGGCTGCAAATGGAGAGCTTATTTTAGTGACATTATTCAGCCCGTCGACAGAGGTTGCTACCCAGAAGCATACCCGGCCACGATGGCCCTCAGCAGTGAGGGCTTGTTTGTACCAAGTCAGGTGACATTTCATAACGTGGCCCCATGGAGCTAGCCACCCGTCTCCTCTGGGTGTGGTGCCAGAGAGTGGCAGAGGGGAGAATACGGGACAGGGGAGCAAGGAAGCTGAGTCAGCACTTATTTTCCTGGGCACCTGCCAAGAAACAGTTGAATGTTTCCAAGGAAGCGCTCACTCTCCCTGAGGAGAGACAGCAAGATGACTGCCAGCTCTGGTCCTGCTGTAACTCTCCAGCTGGCCCTCAGCTCCTTTGACTGGCTGGGAGCAGTAGTCACTTATCTGTCTCATCTCTAGTCACTGCTGCACTAGAAATGGAGGGAGGGCACAAGAATAGCTGTAGCTATGAAATGGGGCTGTGTCAGTTGCGTCCTCTCATAATGTTTTGTGTTTTGGTGATGTTGTTTTTTTTAACATAAGGCCTGTGTCTATTGGCTGCCATGATGTTTTTTGTATGTTTTTTTTATATAAGGTCTGCACCTATCTGCTACCATGTCTCATGGCCTTACACCATCTTATGTCACTTCTTGAAACTTCCTTCCACTGGGAAATTCTCACTCTTTTTTTCCAAATTAGATGTTTATCACATAAAAATAAGAATTTCTAATTCGGTGGTATGTGAATGGGTGACAATTAAATGAGAGTAAAATTAAACCTAGATGACCCCTTGATCTACCCTACCTCATTCCCAGAAAATACTGCTCTCCAATCTAGCCAAAGTCAGACCCCATACTGATTTAAATGTATGAGTTATAGGTATCCAGAGTAAGTTATCAGCTTGATCATCTGAGCTGGTAGTCCTTAGGATGGACTAGCGTCCACATCGTTTTCTATGTCTCTACAGGATTCTACCTGCCCTCAAGTCCACAAGAATGTCTTAAAGATGAATGCCACAGTCATTATGAGAGCACCTTGATCCCTTTGGAATCCAGTGGCTTAGAAATGCAAAGGCTTACTGCTAATGAGACGGGCTTGACTTGTCATCAGTAGCGCATGTGCTTTCATCCAGTCTCTTAAAAAGTCTGTGATTTTGCCAAGTAGTGGCATTCAGTGAGTGTTGATATGAAGCATATGCAAAAGATATTGCCAGTCTGAAGGCAAATATAGAAATAGTGTTTTTTATAATTTTCCTTTGGAGAGTCAAGTTGTCTACCTCTGTATATTTTCTACCATGGCAGTCAATCTCCCTGAGAATTTGTTCTTTAATATTGAAAATCTTCTACATTTGGCCGAGACCGGTTTGGCTCAGTGGATAGAGCGTCGGACTCCGGACTGAAGGGTCCCGGGTTCGATTCTGGCAAGGGCATGTACCTTGGCTGTGGGCACATCCCCAGTAGGGGCGTGCAAGAGGCAGCTGATCGATGTCTCTCTCTCATCGATGTTTCTGACTTTCTATCCCTCTCCCTTCCGCTGTGTAAAAAATCAATTAAAAATATATTAAAAGGAAAAAAAAATGCTCTACATTTGGATATATATATATATATATATCATAAAAGCTTTTATATATATCATAAAAGCAAATATATGCTCATATGTGGATCCTTTATTTGTTTACTCTTCAATGAGAAAGAGTGATTTGGACAGGAAAGGAATAACATGCCCTTATTTGCCTTCAGTGCCTAGAAGTTTATTGGTGATAACTCATGTGGCTGTACTTACTTAGGCCTGGAACCTATTCTCCAGGTTCTATGATAAAACCAACTTTGCTGGAAATGGAAATCCAGGAACTGAAAATGAGAAAAGTCACAGTGAGGACTAAGTCAAAGAAGAGAATACCTACTTAATCTGGTGTAGGTTCGAGAGCGTTGGGTGTCCATTGAGGGTGGAGGTATAGAATCATCTTTATTTGCAGCTAGGAAGGCTCTCTGGAAGAAGAAGGCTTATATGATTATCTTCATTTTGTAGCTATGCAAATACACTCACTGAGCAAGCTTCCAGCATTCATGACATGTTCAGACCATGTATTTTTATTTTTACTTCTGGCCATGTCTTCCAAACTCAGGCACAAGCTGGAGATATATGTTTTATGTAGATGAGAAAGTCCCACTGGACCTGGCAGGAATTATTTCTCAGTCTGTCTGGCAAGACTTTTCTAGCTGAGTAGTCAGGGTGTGGTTTGCCAGTACAGCAAATCTTTCTTCCCATTTCTGTCTTAATTCTTATTCAGAGAGGCAGGTTTTTCAAACAATCCACACATGTAAGAAATAATAATAATTTAAGTACACTGGCTCAAGGTGCAGGTTTAGACAGTGTGGGGTGTGGGCCTGCTTTCCCCACTCTGGCATGCATTTTGAGAGTTCCTTCTGCGTTATAACAGTACGCATGTGTGACATGCCCTAATCCTAGCATGCAGCGGAGGTCTGGAAAGGCTTGGCCTTAAACTAGGCATGTCTAATAGGGTTTAACGCAACCTGTGAATTTGCTCCTGCACAAGGTCATCTTGTAGGCCAGTGGAATGCTGCACAAATTGCATTCTCCTGCAAACTGTAATTATACCTGGGAGAAGGCCTTGTGCTGCCAAGTTCAGCTGACACCAGATAGGACCAAGATAAATTGAGGCTTACTAATGTTTCTCAAACATGAATTTTTAGGGATTTGATATAAGCATCTTTCTGGGGTGTTTGTTTGTTTGTTTGTTTTAAAAAGATGGTGTTGAGGTTTATGGAGGAGCTTTGTGTTGGAGATGGTGAGACTGGCTATTGTCTGGCTTCCCTGGGAGCCGAAAAAGGTTGACATGTAAGCAGGAGGAATTTGAGTCAGAAAAAATAAAACACTTTGGTGCCAAAAGTTACTTAATTCTAGAAAATTATTTTGAGGATTAAACAAATCAAGAATATGCATATGAGGACAAAGAAAAATGAAAAATTCTTGGGAAATAATCTTGGTATAAGAGTAGCATGAGAAGTTTTGGTTATGTTTATAGTTAGCTGAGGTAGGACTGTGTTTTGTTTGGTGATAGAAAATAACTATAAATTTGTGTGCCTTGTATGAAATATACTGTAATAATTTCTTTTGAAAATTATATTTTTACTGATTTCATAGAGTAAGGAAGAGGGAGAAAGAGATAGAAACATCAATGATGAGGGAGAACCATTGATTGGCTGCCTTCTGCGTGCCCCACACTGGGGATCGAGCCCACAACCCCGGCATGTGCCCTGACTGGGAATTGAACCAGTGACCTCCTGGTTCCTAGGTGGACACTCAACCACTGAGCAATGCCAACCAGGCTTTTAATCTTCAAATTTAAAAGTGTGAACCTTCTTCCTGAGTAAAGCACATCCTTAAATATCTGGGCTTCTGGACCAATCCAGAGGCAGAAGGATAAGATAGGCAACATTTGAGGGTTTCTTTAATGCTAAGGGTTAAATGATTCCAAAATCCACTTCAACCAGAGTATGCATTGGATAGCAAACTTTTACACGTACTCATGCTCTTCCATAAAGGTCTGCTGATGTACTTTCCTGAGTAGCCTGGAGTGTGCCCTTTTTGCCAAGAACACACGTGGAGAGAAGTCATGTTGGGAGCCTCAAGGCATAATTTTGTCTACTAGATCCACATGTACTTGGGAAAACATTCATTTGAAATGCATATTATAAAGCTGTGGAGTAATAGGACGCCTACCAATACCCAACAATCAAACATGGTAGACTGACCTCAAGGCCTTCCATGAGATGTAAGCCTTGCCTGCTGGCTGAGCTTAGTACCTAGAGGAGCCTTCACCATGGAGGCCTTGCAGAATGGATATAGCCTTGATACGTGAATATCCAGAATATGAGTTACAGAGCTTATTTCTCAATTCCCCTTTGGAAGGAGGTTTTCTGAAGGTGAGGACTGGCCTTTTGTTTCAGGAAAAGGGGCACTGAATATAACACTTTGGGACCTGTTTCCAAAGTATCCAGGGAAGTCTGTGCCTGAAACAGCCATCTCATTCATAGCCCCACCTTTCAATGAGTCCTTGAATTTTTAGGGATCATATACCTAAAAATACTTAGAAACTTCTTTTGTTATTAGAATTCTGTAAATAACTTCCTTGTATCAAACTTACTTATATGTTTCCCTTTAAACTAGTCTTTGAGCTCCCATTGAATGAGTTTGTGTACATATTCATACATTCAGATACGTGCTTATACATATACTATTTTTAATCTTTGCATACATCACGGCACACTGACAAGAGTCTGCGTTTGATGAATGCTGTTGAATTGGACTGACTGTGTCTGAGCATTGGTGGAATGATGAGTCAGGGCAGCCTAGGAGCAGGAGGCTTATCACTGATCTCTTGACTTTTCTCTTAATAACTAGTCAACAGACTATGACGCCAGTCACTATAGCCGGCCAAGAGGCCAGGAAGCTCAGCACGCTAAAGAGAAAAGCCAGAGGGGAGACCTGCATTGTTTTATGGCTACAGTTCTTAGTTTTGTTTTCTATTTCTACTTAAGATTATTATATTGCTGGGAACCTTTGACTTGGGCCAGATGACTTTTAAAAACTGTTGAAGTAGCACTGGATAATAATGACCAGAATGCTGAAAGAATGGTTTGGTGTTGATTAATTAAATTTTTAATTCCTAAATGATTGGATATAGCTTTTATATTTAAAATGTTGTGCCCAGCCGGAATGGCTCATTGGTTAAGCCTCAACCTATGAACCAGGAGGTCACTGTTCAATTCCTGGTCAGGGCACATGCCTGGGTTGTGGGCTTCATCTCCAGTAGGGAGGCAGTCGATTAATGATTCTCTCTCATCATTGACATTTCTGTTTCTCCCTCTCCCTTCCTCTCTGAAATATAATAAATATATTATTTAAATAAAATGCTGTGGTTATTTTTTAATGTATTAGTTAAATTTCTTGCTATAAAAAGGGCAGACTGTTGAATATCAGAAAATCTCAGGCAACTTAGATTTCTAAAAAAATTTCAGGTGATCATTATGATCACCAGTACATACTGTTCAGTAATGTGAATATGTAAGGTGTAGGTTGTTGCATTTGATTTTTTTCAAGCCTAAAATATATTAAGAAGCTGGTAGATTGGGGAGAATAAATACGCAATATTAGTTTATCTTCTTGTCATATGCTTTTTCTCTTCAGAGAGAAATTTTTAAAGTTTACTTTATCTGTCTTGAAGTTGGCTTACCGTGACTTCAGATAGTACAATAAAATTTTTAAAAAGGAATTTTCATTTAACAGAAGATTCTACATAAATTGCACCTGGTTATTTGAAACTTCACCATGATCCTAAAAAATTATCTTTTAAATGATGTAGTAATCGTTGATTGACAACTAATTAAACATCTTTTTAAAAAACTTTTATCATGTTCTAAATCTATTCTTTTTTTCCCTTTTTTTATTCCCTCCATTAGTTTTCTTTGTATTTGTTTCTTTCACTTCTTAATGTTTTCTTTCTAACTACTCTGGTGTGAAAGTAAACTCCTCAGATAATCTATGTATATAAAAGGTTAATATGCTAAGTGTCCTTCCCTCCATCGGGGTAATTCACATAGCTATGCCCAGCTTCCTCTCCCTAGTGATGGCTAGTCTCCTTGCAGTTTCTTCAGCTCAGGAACACGACTTGCTTTATAGCCAGGTGGAAACACTTTATACTGTAACCAAATGTCTGTAAAGTGTTTTCCCATGCCTCATTTAATTTGATCCTCACAGAAGTCCTGGAGTAGGTAGATAGAGTCTCAGTGGAATCCTAATTTCTTTTCATTAGCTAGAAAATGAAGATTTAAAAAGTTTAGAAACTTGACCTGACTGAAAGGAAGTAAGGAATGGTGGGCCTTGAAAATCACTTCAGGTTTTCTCATTGCACAGAATATAGTCAAACACTGCTGCAGTTAAATATTTTACCCTTTGTTCTCCCTGTGTGATCTACAATAATAATCTGCTTTATGTTGATATTTAATACTGTATTGCTGACAATTTCCTGAAAGAGAAGTTGGGGTGCTTCACTGAGGTGGAAAGGTTTAAGTCAGAAGGCAGGTTAATTAAGCAAGTGTGTTCTGTATCTATAAAAGGCTAAGTTGACTCGCGAATGCGCAATACATATAAAGCTCTTACTGACACCACCACACACGTGTATTTCCATCTGTCATTGTCGATCGTGAATTTGACACTTCTAATATAGAGAAAAGGTGAATAGCAATATTAAAATATGTCTTATAATTAATTTCCTTTCAATGTGCATGAATCTGTGCACTGGGCCACTAGTAGGTATATATCTGCTAAGGACTATGAGATTTGATCACATATCAAAAAGCAGTATTGGATTAGCAGAACAGTGTTCTATTTCTGTAAGCCTTGCTCTAAGACCCTAACATGAGGTGACTGCACTCATTTTATAGGACTCTTGAGCTGAAGTATTCTTATCACTTTAGAAATCCACAGGTGGGGGGAGGGGGATACACTAAAGGAATACAGTTTACAATATTGTGGTGCTCACTGCCCTCAATTCATAACTATTCATTTGGATTAGTTGTGAGCACAATACCTAGCATTTAGTAAGGGTGCAGTACAAGGTAGTTCTCTTCCTTCTCCTTCCCTTATAAGATGCCCTTATCCACAGCAATCTCTGTGTGTATCTCTCTCTTCTTATGAATTCATCTATGTTCTTCTTCTTTTCTAATTTATTGGCATGAAAGTATTAGCCCTGTGTTTTTCATTTCTCTGCTCAGAATGGCTAGTTTTATATAACTACTAGTGGCCTGGTGCATGAAATTCGTGCACGGGGGGGGGGGGGGGTCTCTCAGCCCAATCTGCCCTATCTCACATACTGGGAGCCCTTAGGGAAAGTCCAACTGATGGCTCTCCCCCAACCTGCCCTTGGGCACTCAGCCATCTCCCTGCTCAGCTCAACTCCAGCTGCCTGTGACCACTCGGCACCAGGGGCTGGGCGCTCACCTCCACTCCGGTGCCCTAGCCACTTGCCCTGCCCCCTGTGCACCTCCCATGCTGGCTGCACCCCAACCACTCCCCCCCCCCTGCCCGCCTCCAGGCTCGGGTGGCCCAGGCGCCGTGGTGCTCCTGTGCTCGCCACACCCCGAACCCCTCCCTCCCCCTGGCCACCTCCAAGCTCAGGCGGCGGCGCTCCTATGCTCATCCCACCCAGTGCCCCAGCCACCTCCAAGCTCAGGCAGCCAGGGAACCATGGCGATCACCTCTGCTACTGCTTCATCTCCACCACCGGGGCCCAGCCCTCTCGCTGCTCGGCCCTGCCCCTTGGCTTCGCCTCCTGCTCCTGATTGGCTGGTAGCATAGCCAATCAGGAGCCAAGGTACAGTTACATTTGTGTTACTCTTTTATTAGATAGGATTATATTGTTAATAAGATTATAGGCTTTAGATATATTTTTCTATGATACATAATCTGTATATTGCATTGTGTGCTCACCACCCAAAATTGTATTCACTTTACCTATTGCTACCTTCACCCCCTTCCCTCTGATAACCACCATACTATTTTCTGTGTCTATGAGTTTATGCTTATTTTTCTTGTTTATTCATTTGTTGTTCTCAGTTTTGTATCCCACATATTCGTGAAATCATATGAGCTCTGTTCTTATTTAATTTTTTTGCACTATACCAGCTTAAGAGACTTAGTAAAGGAAAACAGCAAAAATTATACAAAAACAATTCACAAGAACATGTGTCCAAGAACCAAATACCTAATCTTACCATGAAATAATTAAAAATGCAGATTATTGATAAAAACATTTTTATCTATCATATTGGCCAACATTTTTAAAATTTATAATACACACAGTGGGTGAGGGAACAGGAAAATGATCATTCTCATATGCTTGGTAGGAGTGTAAATTGATGCCAACTATTTCAGAAAACGCTTAAAGTTTTTGGTTCAGCTAAAAGTAGCATTCTCTCTGTAAACGTCTGCCATGCCAAGTCATCAGACAAAATTGCAAGGATGACTGACTGTGGTGACACCCTTTGCAAAGGTCAGCCTGATTGAGCAATGAGGTGGGAATGGATTTGCTGGTTTCCTAATGACAGATGATCTCAATCTCTCAGTCTCTCTTTCTCTCAGTTCTCTTGAGGTTGCGCTCTGGACTTCTTTCAATTAGCTAATAGAAAAACTAGCATTTGAACTTTGTCTTCTCCATAGGTAGACTGCATTACTCTAGTTTTCAGAACTCTAACTGAATAGCTAGGGGAATGTTTATTTGAAGGAATCTTTGCTACCCAGTTGTGATCTTGTCATACATTTGATTCTTATACCTTCCTTCTTGACATTGATGTACATAGTATGGCCAAGGTTGTATCAGTCACTATCCTGAACATTTAAGGATAAAGCTAGTCAATTCCCAAAGCCTTTCTTCTTTTGAATTTGAATTTGCAATTAGCTCAGCTGATGGTTTTATTTGCCTTTTTAATTCTTTTCAGCAATTTTTAAAAAAATCACTAAGCTCTACAGACTTGAACAGACCATCATCTCCCACCCCCAGAGTCTAAAGTGGTGAAATATTTATTTAAAACTTATGTGGGTTTTTTTAATTTGGTAGTGAACTTTTAAATAGCATTTCACTTTAAATTTGTGTTCTCAAAGAAAAAGCCAGATTTTGCACTTTTAAAGAAGATATTTGATTATACATAATCTCTTTCTCCTCTGCTTTTGCTTTTATATACAAATAAATAAATAATATCAAGTTTATTCTTCATTTATTTTTACACTTCTTGAAATTCTGTATGCCCCAGAATTTTTCTCTAAGGTTAAGGTTGAAATTATTAAACATATTAGACTGAAGAATCAGATTTTATTTTTATCTTGATGAAAACTTAGCATTTACTATACTTTAGTTCTGATAGTTATGTAAAAGTAGCCATTATGAGCAGAGAAATGAAAAACACAGGGCTAATACTTTCAACAATAAAGATTTTTTTGAAAGAAAGAAAGAAAAGAAAAGGGCTGGCAATAAGGAAAGAAAAGACAAAGGACTGGCAATAATTGATTTAGGATTGATCAATTGATAAGTAATTAGACAATTTACCAATGATCTCAATCCTGACAATCAGACAATCTTGGTTGCAACAGATTCATGGTATCTCTCACTATTCAACCAGCAAACAATTCAGCTAATCTAGTCTTAATATACAAGCAGGTGCTAGTAACTGCTTAATCTCATCTTCACTATATTTTGGTAAGTTTTTATGTACCTTGGTGGGAGAGAACGCATAGCTATTTAGTTTATATTTTACCCAAGAAAGTGCCTTAAAAAAAAAAACCCACAAGAATTGGTGATGTTTTGAGGGCATGTCATCTTGATTTTTGTAGCCATGTCCCATGAGAAAAAAGATAACCTTTTCCCCTTAATGACCACTGTGTGATACGTTATTTGGAACTTATTTGGCTTACTAGGATTAGATAAAATAAAACTATGAGGAACTCTCTATGGAATAGTTATAAAGGTTGAAATAATTGTCAGTGAGCTATTTGGAATCTCTTTTAAAAAACTGTAAAAGTTTTGATCTGCATATATCCTATCTAATAAAAGAATAATATGCAAGTTGACAATCACTCCAACACATAAGATGACCACCCCCATGTGGTCAAAGATGGCTGCCCCATGGGGATACAAGATGGTTGCCATAAGATGGCCTGCAAAGGAGGGCAGTTGTGGGTGATCAGATCAGCAGGGGAGGGCAGTTGGGAGGGACCAGACATGCAAGGAAGGACAGTTGGGGGGGGGGGGACCCAGTCCTGTAGGGGAGGGAAGTTGGGAGGGACCAGGCCTGCAGGGGAGGGCAGTTGGGGGTGACCAGGCCTCCTGGGAGGGCAGTTGTGGGTGATCAGGCCAACAGGGGGGATAGTTGTGGGGGAAACTCAGGCCTGCCAGGGGAGGACAGTTGGGGGGGATGAGCCTACAGGGGAGGGCATTTAGGGGTGAACAGGCCAGCAAGGGGGGGCAGTTAGGGACAATTGGGTCAGCAGGTGAGCAGTTAGGCATTGATCAGAGTGCCAGGGGACTGGTTAGAGGGTGATCAGGCTGGCAGGCAGAAGCAGTTAGGGGCAATCAGTCAGGCAGGCAGGTGAGCAGTTGGGAGCCAGTAGTCCTGGATTGTGAGAAGGATGTCTGACCGCCCATTTAGGCCTGATCTAAATGGGCGGTTGGACATCCCTCAAGGGGTCCCAGATTGTAGAAGGTGCAGGCAGGACTGAGGGACATCCCCCACTCTACACACACACACACACACACACACACACACACACACACCATACACACATTTTGTGCACCGGGCCTCTAGTATTATTATAAAGGAACAAACTTAAATAATTTAAAATTAAAGCTTTATGTGCAAAGTATTATCCTCCTTATATTATTAATAATACAAATATGAAGCAATCTAACTCTCCAAAACAGGGAAAATTTATTTAAATAATCTGTGTCAAGAATTTTATTGGGTGCTTTACACACATTGTCATTTAATTTCTAGAATAAATGTACAAGCTAAGTTGGTCAGCCCTGCTTCATGATGAAGAAGTTGAATACCTAATGGTTAAGGCACTTTTCTGAGGTCATGTCACTGGTAAACTGCTCAGCCAAGATCACAGTGATCTTTCCCCTAAACCACTCAACAGATAACACAGCCAAGAATGGAGGCTATGAAGAGACTTAAAAGTAGGAACATGAAGAGAGAACCAAGATGGCGGCATAGGTAAAACACCTATCTTGCTGCCATACACAGCAATTTCAAAACTACAACTTAACAAAAGAACAAACACCATCCAGAATCACCGGAAAGCTGGCTGAGTGAAAATTTCACAAATAAAAGTGAAGATAAGACACTGTGACTCGGAGGAGGGGCGGCGGACAGTGTTGAAGATACATGCGGAATCAGAGGTTTGGAGCGCGTGCCAGCGGAAAGGGCAGGTGGCTGAAAACCGGCCAGTTTTCTCGAATGGGGGAGACAAAGACGTCCCACTGGACTGATTCTCCAGCTCTGGGCGAAGTCCAGGGAACCCACTATCATACCGGGTAAAAACTGGACAGTGGGAAGGCACGCCGAAGCTCGGGTGCTGCAAGGGTCAGTGGGCCTGTGGAGAAGGCGAGCTTGTGTGGTGTGGGCGTAAGCTTCGGAACAGCGCAGGTGTGTGACCACGCAGAGAGCACTCATGACTTGCTCTTTCATTCGGGAAACCGTCAGACTGCATTGTTTTGCGACCTTGGGTGAGACATTGGATGTGCAGACTCATTTGGGGAGAGGCTGAATTCTCCGGCAGCTGGTGGAGCTCGCCAGCGGCTCTCTCTCAGAGACCCTGGGGCTGCATAGGGTGGAGCTGACGCTGTCTGCTTGGCCTGGAGTCTCCACCTGTCCAACCTGAGCACAGCTGAATGTCACAGACAATTGGCCTGGATGTCAACCCCTCCAAGTGCTAACAACAATTAACCTGAGCTTAACTTCAGCAAAACTGTGCAACCCATATCCACCTCAGGTAACTGGGGAGGCTGAGCCACTGTCCCTTGTAGGACATCTACCACACAAAGCTAATTGACCAACTCAGGGAAGCAGCCACCATGCAGAGACATGGAAAGAAATCAAATGTGAAAGAAATGGAGGAAAAAAAAACGACTGGACATGGAATTCAAAACCACGGCTATAGGGCTTTTCAAGAGACTCCTAGAAAAGGTCGAGACCTATAAGGAAATAAGCAAGACCTACAAGGAAAAGAACGAGACCCTCAAGGATATGAACAAGGCCTGCAAGGAAATGATCAAGACAAACATGGAAATGAATGAGTCCTACAGGGAAATGAAGGAGACCTACAAGGATATGAAGGAGACTCTCAAGGATATGAAAAAGGACCAACCAGAAATTAAGCATACACTGACTGAAATAAAAAATATTATACAAAGACCTAAAAGTGCTCTGGAGCACCCCAAGAACCAAGTTAAAGATTTGAAATACAAGGAGGTAAAATCCACTCAGCTGAAAACGTAAGAAACCAAAAGAATCCAAAAAATTGAAGATAGTTTAAGGATCCTCTGGGATAACCTCAAGCATACCAACATCCAAATTATAGGGGTGCCAGAAAGAGAGAGAGAGAAAGACAATGAAAACCTATTTGAAGAAATAGTGACTGAAAACTTCCCACACCTGGTGAAAGAAATTGACTTAGGAGTCCAAGAAGTGCACCGAACCCCAATATATAAGAACCCTAAGAGGACCACACCAAGGCACATCATAATTAAATTTCCAAGAGCAAAAGACAAAGAGAAAATATTAAAAGCAGCAAGAGAAAAACAGTTAGTTACCTATAAGGGAGCACCCATACGATTGTCAGCAGATTTCTCAACAGAAACGATGCAGGCCAGACGGGAGTGGCAAGAAATATTCAAAGTGATGAACAGCAAGAATCTACAACTAAGATTACTCTATCCAGCAAAGCTATCATTCAGAATTGAAGGTCAGATAAAGTGCTTCACAGATAAGAAAAAGCTAAAGGAGTTCATCACTACCAAACCAATATTATATGAAATGCTGAAAGATAGTCCTTAAAAAGAGGAAGAAGAAAAAGATAAAAGATAAATTATGAACAACAAATACACATCTATCAACAAATGAATCTAAAAATCAAGTGAATTAATAAGCAGATGAACAGGATAAACTGGTGAATATAACAGAATCACGGACATAGAGAGGGAATGGACTGAGAATTCTTGGGGAGAAAAGGAGTGTGGAAAGTGCAGCAAGAGACTGGACAAAAATCATGCAACTATGGGAGAGGACTGTGGGGGGGGGGTGAGGGCGGAGGGTGGGATGGGTACCAGGTGGAGGGGAGGTATAGGGGGGGAAAAAAGGGAACAATGTAATTAATAAACTGAACAATAAAGATTTTTTAAAAAAGTAGCAACATGAAGCCCAGTATGGATCAGTTGGTTGGGCATCCTCCTGTATACCCAAGACGTTGCTGGTTCAAGGGAACATGCCCAAAGTTGTGGGCTCAATCCCCAGTAGGGGTTATGCAGGAAGCAATCAATGCTGCAATCTCACATCAATGTTTCACTCTCTCTTTTCCCTATCCCTTCCTCTCACTCAAAAAAAAAAAACAAAAAAAATACAAAAACATTTTTTTTAAAAAGCAACAACATGAAAATATGCCGATGATAAGTAAAAAATTTATATATAAAATCACTATATATTACAATTACAAGTTAGTTAAGATGTGTTTGAATAAAAGATTAGAGAACAATATTATAAAGATTTTTTCTCTTTTTAAAAAATCTTTATTTAGGTATAATCCATACACCATACAATTTATCTATTTAAAGTATACAATTCAGTTTTTTTTTTAGTATATTCTCAGGTATGTGCAACCATCACCATAATAAATTTCAAAACATTTTCATCACCTTCAAAAGAACCTTGAACCCTTTATCTGTTGACTCCACTTTCCCCAACATGCCCAGCTCTAGACAATCACTAATCTATTTTGCATCTCTATTATATATTTGCCTCTTCTGGACATTTCATATAAGTAGAAATCATACAATATTGCCTTTGTGACTGGTTTCTTTCCTTTAGCATGATATTTTCTCGTTCATCCATGTTATGGCATGAATCACCACTTTATGTTTGAATAATATATCTCATTTTTTAGATATACCAATTTTAAAAGAATTTGTGTGCTTGTATTAGATTGGTGGAATTTGGGATGGTGTTGTTTTTTTCTTTATTTTCTAAAATATCTTTAGTTATAGGTAAGTTACTTTTAAATTAAAGGGTTATTGAAATTCAGTTTAACAATCAGAGTATCTAAAAATCTTAATTTTTTAATATACTTCCTAAATATTGCATGGTCATTTGAGCTTATGTTAATTTTATATTTAAATTCCAGATAATCAAGTTATTGGATGGAAAACGATCTCAAACTGTGGGAATCTTGATATCTAGTTTGCATTTAGAAATGAAGGATATCCAACAGGGTAAGTATTCTCTAGCTTTTTTCCCCCAAATTTTAATTTTTTTCAGCATTTTATTGTGAAAGATTTCAAACATATACAAAATTAGGTTGCCATAGTGAATCCTATGTGCTCACTATCCAGCTACAAAACAATCAGCTTACTCTTAATTTCATCTGAAACACCCTTTCTCCACCAACTAGATTATTATGAAGCAAAACTCAGACATAATTCATTTGTTAAAAATGTTAGTACATGGCTAAAAGATAAGGACATTTTTCAAGCATAACTCCAGTGCCATTATCATGAACTTAAAAACATTTACAATGATTTCTCAAGATCATCAAATATGTGGTAGTTCTAATTTCCCTGATTGTCTGTATACTCACTAATTCATCCTTTTGTTTATAGTTAGTTTGATTGAGGATCCAAACAAATTTTATGCATTGCCTTTGATGTGTCGCTCAGGTTTCTTTTGATCTAAAAGTTTCTATCATCCATCTTTTTTTCCTTTCCTTTTTTTTTTTTTTTTTTGCCCTTTGTAATTAATATTTTGATGAAACCATGTCATTTTGTCCTGTAGAGTTTCCCACAAGATTTGCTGATTGTATTGCCATGTTTTTTTTTATTACATTCTTCTGTTCCCTGTGGTTCCTGTAAACTGTTAGTTTGCTCTAGAGACTTAATCTGAATGGGGGGAAAATACTTTATGGATATCATTGAATAATCTTTCAAGAAATATATCATATCTGGTCATCTCTTTATGATGTTAGTGAGCAATAATGATCTTTCCCTAGATTCATTATTTTATTAGAAGTTTTAAAAATAATAATATATAAATTCCATCATTTCTTCATTACTGTCTTTCTTTTTTTTAATAAATGGTATTGGGGTGACATTAGTTAAGAGGGCCATATAGTTTTCAAGTGTACATTTCTATGATACACAGTCTGTATATTGCATTGTGTTTCCACCACCCAAAGTCAAATAATCTTCTGTTACCATATATTTGGTTCTCCTTACCCTTTACTATGCCCCTCCCCCTTCCCTATGCTAACCACCATATTGTTGTCTGTATCTCAGTTTTATATCCCACATATGAATGTAATCATATGTTTCTTAACTTTTTCGGACTTATTTTGCCTAAGATAATATTCTCAAGGACCTTGAAACTCATTTATTTATCTACTTGTTCTGTTATTGTTTGTTAATCCCTTCTTTTTTTTCAAATGACACTATTTCAATTTAGTTGTCTTTGGCTCAGTTTAAAATGAGACATTTAAAGAGGAAATTTTACCTGTATATATTTTTCTTAGTAAAAAAAGTTGACCCAAAGTGGTTTTCCCCTTTGAAATCTTCATCTTACATTAAAATAATACTCCCCTTTCTTAGTAATCAATTAAATGTAAATCTTTTTGTTGTTTTTGTTAATCCTCACAAAAGGATATTTTTCCATTGCTTTGTGGAGAGTGGAAAGGAGGAAGGGAGAGGGAGAGGGAAAGAAGAGACAGAGAGAGAGAGAGAGAGAGAGAGAGAGAGAGAGAGAGAGAGAGAGAGAGAGAGAGAGAGAGAGATCAGTGAGAAAGAGAGAGATTTGGTTGCTTCCTGCAGGTGCCTGAGCAGGGCCAGACATCGAACCTGCAACTCAGGTATGTGCCCTAGACAAGGAATCAAACCTGAGACCCTTTGGTGTGCAGGCCTGCACTAACCACTTAACTACATCAACCAGAGCTATAAGTCATTATTTTAACATGTCACTGAGAATATTTTCTGAGTAGTAATACAGTCTCTTGTAGACACTTTCAGTAGAATTTAGCATGAGTATAACAGTGGAGACACTCCCAAACCACACTACCCAGGTTTCAGTCCGAGTTGCCTCAAAGTTATTTTGCTTTGGTAGCCAGCAGAAGACTCCCATAGGTCTTGAACTAAAAAATGCTTATGATATTTTCACACACTACTCTTCCTCTCAAATGAGCTTTGTTAAGGTCATGACATTTTGCTTTAGTGCAAACATTAAAAATTCCAAATAAAACTTAAAAGTTTTCAGAGTATTCAAATAAGCTGTCTAGGTCCAGCTGGTGTGGCTCAGTGGTTGAGCATTGACCTATGAACCAAGAGGTCAGGGCTCAATTCCCAGTTGCGGTACATGCCTGAGTTGCAGGCTCAGTCCCCAGTAGGGGGCATGCAGAAGGCCGCTAATCAATGATTCTCTCATCACTGATATTTCTCTCTCTCCCTCTTCCTTCCTCTCTGAAATCAATAAAAATATATTCAAATTAGCTATTTTTAGTATTTAAGCTTAAGAGTACAACTAAATACATAACTATTAATATTAAACATCCAAAGATGTTGGAGTAATTGATTTGGATTAGAGGCAGAAGATGGCTAGAAAAAAAGTCTGCCATCAGAATTAGAAAGGAATTCTTTATTAACTTTAGGCATTAGGTCTTCTAGAAGAACTGAGTTTTGGGTAAATTCAAATCAGGAAATCATGATGCTAGGACAAAGGAAAAATGCAAAAATAAAACAAAACTATCAGCAGGGAAGTCTTACATCCAGGTTTCTAACATTTTTGATGTGGTCATTGAAATTAGAAAATAGTCCTTCCAGGTTCAGTGGCAGAGTCTTGTCCTAAACATCACTCTTCAGAAGCCTGGGGAAGCCCAGCATGTGTGGTCTCACCACCACGGGGCAGAGCACTATGGATATGAGCTTTCCCACTGGCAACAGCACCTTAGACGTATTCAGTTCTTTCTCAGCATGTCCTGCTGAAGGACAACAGGTTGCCATGTGGGTAAGATTCACTCCAGCCATATGGTAGCCTAGTCACCAGCTCAGGACCATAAGCCTTGTGTTATTGAATGCCCACTGTGAGTCATGTAAGAGACCTTTCCAATATTCTACTCTGGACAAGAACTTGCTTATGAGAAGCATCAGTGAACTAACATTGGGGCTTTAGAAACATCATTTGTAGCATTGCAGGCTTCTGGGATGCGTGGGCGCCATTTTACTTTCCTGCTGCTCCAGGCGCCTCTGAAATCCACCACAGAGTTGGCTCCTAAGCTCCATTTCATGTCTTCTTTTAGTAATGCACTCCAGATGAATACGGCACTATAACCTGAGCTTAATTTTTCTTTAGAGTCATTTGACTGACACTGGCATCTGAAGGTCACTTAGGAGCTGGGCTGTGTCAGTTACATTTCATTCTGAGTCCATGTCTGGTCGTGAATGGAATGCACTTGGCCTTGTGTTGTCGTCCTGATGAAAGGACTCCCTGTACTGATGTTGGCCTAAAACATTTGTTTTAATGTGGGGTGTGTGGCTGCACTGAGATCTGATTGGGGCATGCCCGCTGGCAGCCAGGCAAGGTCGCACAGCACGACAACTGTGGTAAAATGACCATAGTTCAGAGATTGTTCTTCAGCCTCCTGGTCATGTATTCATCTTTCCACTGCACAAATGCACTAACTTTCACTTTTCAAAAACTCGTAAGGCGCTAAGGTATAAGCCGTACAGCCAGAGTGTTCACTTAGAGAATTTTTCTTTGTCATGATGAAAATATTTATCATATCTGTTCCTCACCACCTCCATGTCAGTTGTCTCCTCTGGGCATTATAGATTGTTTATGCCTTCGTCCCCTTTGCTGAGATTACGGGTTGGTCACCTAGATAATAGTTTGGGGTATTTCAGTTCAATATTACCTCCCACAGGTGGGTGATCCAGTTTTTACTGATTCAAGTCTTAAAAAGAAACCTTGTTCTCCTCGTTTGTAGGGTGGACATTTCTGCAATGTCCACTAGATGCTGGATGTAGTGTGTACTCAAGAAGTGCAATTTGGAGCTCTATACCTCAAGGTCTTAAAGCTGCAAGTAGAGAGCCAGTGTTTCTTCCATTATGTCATGTTCCATTTTTTTGCTAAGAATTTCTCTGCTAATAAGTATTGTTTACTGGTACAACTAATTGGCCTAATGTATCATATGTAAAAGTCATTCAATAAATGTTTTTTAATTTGATTTGATAAAGAAATTGAGCCTTAGATGGAATCTGAATGTCATGTATTCCATTAGTGCATTTGGACAAAACTTCCTTTCTTCCTTACCTCCGTTCCTTCCTCCCTTCCTCCCCCTTCTGCCCTCCCTCTCTATCTCCCTCCCTCCTCCTCTCAGTAAACATGGTTTGAAGCCAGCTCTGCATCAGGTACCATGATGACCGTAATACAAGATCCAGACTCGAAGATACTCAAGAGTTCACAGGATGGTGAGAGAGATGTAAACAGCAGCCCAAGATTACAAGAGTTGCCCATGAAATAACAAAGCAATGTCTTGTCTCCTCCTGTAAATCTTCAGATGAGTCTTAGAGGGTGAAACGATGGTCATCACACACAGAAGGAGCCTTTCCAATGGAAAGGAGGCATGTATAAGGGAGGCCCAGCTTGAGTGTATAGATTACGTGTGACTGTTTCAGGGCATAGCATCCAGCACAGGAAGGGCTCTGAGCTATCCCATCAGTAACAGGGAGATAGCATTGAAGATGGGCAGTGCTGTGATCTGACTTTGAGTACAGAAATACCTTCCAGCTGGGGAAGACTGGCCTCCAGAGCCTGCCGTGCTCTGGCCACAGAGCGCATCACCTGCTGCAGCTGACGTGCTTGCTTCCCTCCCACTGCCCTCTCACCACAGTGGTCCTCTCATTCCTTAAAAGGGCATATCCATTCCTTCCTCTGAGTCTTTGAAGGCACAGCACATTTCAAATGAACAGCACTGCTCATGCGCTCTGGTTCAAATACTTTTCCAGACCTCCCCTCCCTAATTTAAGTCACCCTGAGTTAATTCTCTCCTAGTCTGCACAGCACTTAATAGCTTTTTGTTCATCTACTTACGTTCTCATTTATGTTTCTCTCGAGAATATACTCTCCAAGAGGGAGATTGCTCACTGGTGTCCCTGGCACCTCGTACTGTCCCTGGCACCTGGGTGATTATCAAGCGTCTGTTGAATGAGTACAGAAAAGGCAAAGTACTGAAAGTGGTTAAATCTGTTAGAAACGGTTTGGGATTTGTTTTTTGTTAATCCTCACCTGAGGATTTTTTTACCATTGATTTTTAGAGTGGAATGGAGCGGGGGGGAGAGAGAGAATCATCAGTGTGAGAGAGACATGTCAATTGATTGCTTCTTGAATGCATTCTGACAAGGGCTAGGGATTGAACCTGCAACCCAGGCATGTGCCCTTGACTAGGAATTGAAACTGAGGCCCTTCCTCGCAGGGGCTGACACACTAACCATTGAGCACACTGGCCAGGGTTGGGATTGTGATTTTTTTAGATAAATGATAAAAGCCAGAACTAAGATTGTGTCTGTAGAAATTTAGAGGAAGAGACACTATATAAGGGATATTTGGAGAGAGAATTGCTAATTAGTCATATCAGATGCAAGCATTGTTGAAGTCTTATATGTACCTTGGATTTCTGGCTTTCACAAGCATGTGTATAATGATGTTGAAAACATAAACTTGAACTAGAGGAGGAAAAGCCTGGGTATAAGTATAAAGGTCAATTCTGTTTTAGATTTTTTGAATCTGAAATTACTGAATATATTTAAGCTGAAGTATTCAAAGAGCAACTGAACATTCTGGCCAAATGCTAAGGAGATAGAGCTAGGTTACAAATACAACATCCCCAGAAAGGTACCGGCCTCTATCTGTTTCTCTCTACCCAAGGTGGAATTGGCATCTTGTAGGAGAAAGCTAAATCCAATTCTGCCTGCAGTTTAAAGCCCTGCATGGCGAAGGCAGGATCTTAGTCACGGAGGAAGAGTGGTTTCAGGAGACTGACTGTAATGCCCACAGCGCTTGTCTGTGGTCCAGAAGAGGCTCTAAATAAGTGATTTACTTCATCCATCCACTAAACTGGGTGACTTGTATTTGAAAACATTTTGGCATCCTTGGGCACAGTTACTGCCTGCATGATTGCAAATTAGTGTTTTCATTCCACGTTAGTGATTTCCTCTTATTCTTCTCCCAGAGGGATGGAAAATTGCTGTTGACTATTCTTGATATAAACCTCTGTATGCATTGCAACAGACTGGGTGCCAGAAACCTCCTGGCACTCATTTGGAAATTTCCCGTACACTCAGAATTTATATTTATAACATTTAATCTAACATCAAAATAAAACATTTTTCAGTTGAGTTTCTACTAGCCCAGAATCTCAGTTTGGGAGTGCAACAGCATCAAAGATTATTTTTCTATTTCAAATGTAAATTTTAAAGTAAAATGTAAGAGGATGCCATTAGTTATATGCCCAGAGTGTGAATCTCAGATCTGAGAATGCCCACTGGACTTTGCTCACTTTTGCCTAATCATTCTAGAAATATCTGTCAAAGTTTATGCTAGTTGTCTAAAACATAATTAATTTTTAATCCTCACCCCATCATATGTTTTTATTGATTTAGAGGGAGAGAAAAAACATCCATGTGAGAAACACATTTGTTGCCTCTCATATGTATCCCGAACGTGCAACCGTTTTGTGGACAGCATAACACTCTAACCACCTGAGCCACCCGGCCAGGGCTAAACAGAATTAATTTAACCAGGCATCTGAAACTCACCATGATTGCCTAGGACTTTCCTGAGAAACATTGAGATTCTAGCCTAAAAGACACTATTCTCAAAGGCAGTTGGTCTCTTAAATTTGTACTGTGTGCTCATATCAATATAAAGTTTTAGAGCCTGCTCCTCAGGGTATGTTTTCTAAAACATGTATGTCATGTGAATGTGTGTCAGAACTAATATTGACACTTTGAAACATATGCAAAAATATTAATTAAAATAGATTAATAATAATTTAAATATCTTGCTAATTTTGATGGTTTTGAGTTTTCATTAGCTAAAGCTCAAGGCTCAATATATAAATAGGGGGAGGCTCATTCTTAACAATAGTGGACTTAAACCCAGATTTCAAACAGTCCCTTGATAAATTCTGTTATGACTTACAGAGGTCAGAGTCTTGGCAAATCTTATTCGAGTGTCCTTGCTTTTAATTCATTCCATGGCTGATGAAGAACTTGTACTAACAATCAAAGTGTCTGCTCTGTCATTTTCTTATTGTTGATGGATTATCTTCAATCTGGGGTTTCTCTCCAGGAATCTTTTGAAGCCAACTTGTTTGTTTTGTCAAATTTAGTTAAAACCAGATTTTAGAATCAGAAACCTTTATTTAATTGCCTCCCTCCCCCATCACAATATGTTGAAAGTAAAAGAACACATAAGGATGCACGTATGAAGGCCTTTGCCCACCCAAGGTGACATGCAATCATGACCTGCAGACATACTGAATGAAGCTGCCAGGGTCAATCAACTTATTAAATATCGGCAGAGCTCGATTTTTAAATAAATATTTAGATAAATATAAACAGTATTTCTAATGCTGCCCTTTCTTCTCCCACCTTTCTCATCCTCCCACTGAGTCTAAAACACCTGAGGAGCGCGAGATCCACCCACCTCTTTTTGAACCATTGTACATTCCTTCACTCCAAGCTGCATCCAGAGAGCAAAGGCTGGCCATTCTTTGTACTTTACCTTCAGGCACTGACTGAGACCATCCAATCTGCCTGGAATGTAATTTTGGCTTGAAAGAACCAGAACTAATGGAAGAACAGAAGCAGCTTAACCCAAACTGTTTCTCATTCCACTGCCCTACAGAGAAGAGAGAGAGGAGGGAGGGGAAGTTGTGTGACTTCTATGCCATAGCCCTTCTTTGAGGTTTGAACCATGGACAATTTTAATTGCACCTATAAAATGGCACCTTGAGCACCTCCAGGAATATTGTACATGCCTGGACTTGGGCAAGAATTGGGGTTTTTACTTTATAACATTGAGTGATTTTGAGGTTTTGGAAGAGATTCAATAAGTGTCCCTTTTGGGGTTGTTTCTTCCACTTTCCAGCCAGCTCCTGCTCACTGTGCCCTTTATACCTAACCTTCTGTCTCCATCAAAACCCAAATAAGGTCTATATGGACTAAGGTAGCACCAGCAGGCATTCCACAGTGTAGATAAGATTGTGACATATATTCCTGGGTAATTCTTGTTCTTTGTGTGTCTGAAGGCAATTTTTGTATTTCTTCATTCTTGGTGCTTCTGCTTCCCTTCTTAGTTCTGGCATGCAGTGTCAAGTTGCAATTATTAATACATTTTCAAGAAAATAAGTCTTTCTATTATGTTTTATTTTTACATTTATATTTTGTTTTATTTTAAGATAATGACTTTTCAAGTTCCAGATTTCTCCTTTGTAGGATTTTTTTTTTTTTTGCTATTACTTCACAGCAAAATTGCAATACTGATTATTTTGAATAACTGCAAATAGCTAAACAGCTTAAATTTTGATTATATTATCCCACATACTGAGACAGCATATTCAAATTTAATTAAGTATTAGTGATAACTGAATAAGTTGTGAAGCATAGGTAAGTGAAGTTCCTGTGGCAGGGGCCATATGCGGCCCCCTCTGGGAGACTGCTGGGTAACGTAACACCCTGCAATGCCATTTTCCAAGGCCTCTGTGTAGACATTGTTGGTAGTTGGTTAACTGAGTTGTCTGGGTGGTGGTTTTCCAGGTGGTGAAGGTTTTAGGCTAACACTTTTGAAGGGATGAAGAAGTATACTCTAGTTCAGCAAATGTGTTTATGGAACCAAGCTTTGGAAACAAAACTGTGTGATTTCATGCCTTGGCATCGTCATCCGTAAAACCAGGGACCACACTAGCAACTGTTTTATATGATTCACTATAAAATAGAGCAATGCCTGGCACATAGGAAGCTCCCGATAAATGCCGGCTAATAATTTATTAAGCATTAATCCCCCCAGTAAGGTTTGCCTACTGTCCCCACATTCTGGTGGAGTGGACAGAGATCTCTTTGAGCTGCTTAATAGTGAGTGTCCTGAGCATTCGTCTGGTTATCTGTGCAGAGCGAGGCTTCATGCATATCTGTCTGGTGCCTGGTGCAGATGGGAGGTGCAGCGTAGTGGCCAGTGGAGAAGGAGTGAGACACTGTGAGGAAAGGTTATGAGAGAGCTATGACATTGTGAAGAGGTGTGGTTATAGAGTCCTTCAGTGGGGGCAGGTTCTGTGCAGCCCCTGTCCTAACCCCCCTCCATGCTCCTCCCTTCTTTTCACTTTTGCCCAGTTTTGTCATGAACTTGGTCTTTCCTCTCAGCGATGGGCTGTTGTTGGCAGTGAGACTTTGGGAGATGTTTCTGCTTTGCCTATCCTCATCTCAGACTCTCCACTGCCTCCTTCCATGCTCCCATATCCTTGCCTTTTCCTTGGTAGAGGCCACAGGGATTAGTTTGTGGTAGTTTTCAGGGACAGGTTACCTGAGAGTTTTAAAAACCCACGACCTCTTATTTTACTTTCCACATTCTGGTGCCTTTTCCTTACAAACTGAGTATTTATCAAGTCCTAAAAATATTACTTATTTGGGCAAAAACAGTTAAGTATTAAGTATATTGGCTATTTGGAAGTTAACAATATTAACAAAATAGTTTCTACTCATACAATCAAATAATCCTATAAGTCTTTGGTTTCCTGGGCTGAGAACAAAGCTACTCCATTTGCAAATGATTATTAAAATTCCCCTTTGTGTAAGGTAGCCTGTCAACTACTTCAGGAAATACAAAGAAGAATAAAGCAGGCTATATAGAGCTTATTTTTAAAGCCAACATTAGCCAAAGCTGGGAAACTGACCTAGTTTTATCTGTTTGTGACATCTTCTACACCTTGGATGACAAGATTCCCTTTGGCTAATCTCTGACTAGGACATGTGCCTTCCTCCCTCAGTCTCCCCTGTTTCTTGCCCAGAGGTGCTCCTTCCTTCAAAAAGATCAGCTTCTGCCCAGCCGATGTAGCTCAGTGGTGAGCATCAACCTTTGGACCAGGAGGTCATGATTTAATACCCTGTCAGGGCACATGCCTGGATTTCAGGCTCCATCCCCAATGTAGGGCATGCAGGAGGCAGCTGGTTAATGAGTCTCTCTCATCATTGATGTTTCTATCTCTTTCTCCCTTTCCCATCTACTCTGAAATCAATAAAGATATATATTTTTAAAAATCAGCTCCTGTGAGTAACTGCTTGTTTTGTTTTGTTTTTGCTAATTAGAAGGTCTTCAAATAGCGAGCAGCCATCCTTTGTTTATTTGGACAAGGTGCGCTCAGGGGTAGAGCAGTGTTCAGGGTTAAAAGTGGTTGCAGGGCTAAGAATTCCTGTGTGTTCTTTTTGCTTACCCTGGTCTGTGCAAAACTGTCTGCAAACGGGAGGGGGAATTTACCTCTTGTGTGAGACCCTGACCCTGTGCATGTGCCCGGAGCAGGCGCATAGTTTTTATGTGCGCCTGTTAGTTTGAATTTGTGATACTGATCTGCTTTTTGTCCCTGCTGACGGTTATTATATCTTAATGGGCGAAACACGACTCTAATGATCCTTGTGTATATAATTCTTGGAGTACAGAGCAGGCACCAGAGGACCACATAAAAATGTTTGCCTCAATTTCCCTGCAAAAAAGAAGCCCAGAAACCAGACTTGACCAAGTAACAGATTTTTAAAGGTAAAGGAACCCAATAAAATTACCAGCTTTTCACAGCGTGTGTCTACTTCCTTTCGGCAGAGGTGTAGGTGAAATATTCTAGCTGAACTGACAGTGTGAGTTGGAATAACTAAGGAGAGAGGGAGATAAAAGTAAAACCCACCAGCAATGATTGATATTGCAGTAGCAATGAGTTGTTGGGGTCTCCCCTTTGTGGATTTGACACTTCACCTTTCTGACACCGTCTGCAGGAGTGTTGGTATAATGAGCCCTGTACAGAAGGGGACAAAAGCTAGAATTACTTGGAATTACTGTATCAGCGCTTTGAGGCATGATGTAGAATTGTGTAAGCTGGGATTTGCTTATTCAACTTGCAAGATAAAAGGTGTGTATGGCTGCATGAGTGTGTGATTCTGAGTGTGAGGGAGAGACAGACAGAACAAGAGAGACAGAGTATGTTTTTAAAGTAGAAAATGGATGGCACTACCTGAACCTAGGGAACTCCAAAAATATTTCAATGATTGATTTCTTTTGACATCATACTAATCAGTTAACTAATTAGATGGGTTTGTCGAGAGTTAATTCTCTAATATACTACCCCAGAATTTGGGGGAATAGAATGATCAAGTTTTGATTCTGTCCTTATGTAGGAATTTAAACTGTTTTGATAAATAAGAGGCACAATTATGTACATGCAGGACAGTTCTCCTAGAAGAACTGGGACTGAAGCTTTTTTTGTTGTTTTGTTTTTCACTTTTTAGATGTTTGGCCAATAACCTAACCTCCTCCCCTGGCCACTGTGTAGGATAGAGATAAAGAGATAATTTAATTTTCTTACGCTCATGTGCTCAACCCATAGATCTCTTCATAGTGCTTTTTCTACGTGTGGATTTTATTTTACTTTTACTTTTAAGATCTTTACATGGAAGATGAGAAGCTTCAGTGGAGTATTTGGTGCTGGCCCTAAATTACTCTATCATCTACTACTTCCTTCACCAGTCACTTGCTCTCCCCCATTCCTTCCCTAGGACCTGGGCATGGGGGCAGAAATGAGGAGATCACCTGGGATGTCCAGCTCTTAAGTTCCTTTTTCTATTTCTATGGGTGGTCCAAAGCTTTTTCCCCAAGTCTAGGCATAAAGCCTCTGAGTGGTTTCTGCTCCAGTTTCCTCAGTCCAGATCTAGCTAGTGACCCAACTCTGTATGCTCTTTCTCTTTCTCCTCTGTTCCTGTTCTTTCCGTCCATAGTACTCAGGTTTTTGCTCCCTTTGGCCACTGTATGAGGTTTGAAACCAGTGATTCCAAATTTTGATGTGTCCTATCCTATATAATAAAAGGCTAATATGCAAATTGTCCCTCTGGTATTCGACCACTTCTATGACAAGCCATGACCACCGGGGGTAGCACACAATGAAGTAAGGCCCTGGTGGGCAGCAAGCAGCCAGGGGAAGGAAGGCCCCGATCGGCCCTGATTGCTGGCCAGGCCTAGAGACCCTAACCGTGCACTAATTTTGTGCAGCGAGCCTCTAGTGTATTTTAACTCTACCCAATTCACTCCCCCAGTTGTAATTGCTCAGTGCTTCCTTGCAATATATCAGGTGCCCTACAGGCTTCTCATCATGGCATTCAGAATCCTACAAGCTCTTTCTCCAGACTTGGTTGGAATTTTACCTCCTTAGTCCAGTTAATTGATGCTTTCTTTAAGCCAAAATTGAAGAAAGCCATTGCCTGCAGGTTCATTAGCCTGTTTGCATCTGATTTTTCCATTGGGAATGTCCCACATCCTTCCAGTTGATGTTCACTGTCACTTGGCCAATTTATAAATGGCCATTGCTTGGGATGAATTTGGCTCAATTAATGGTGATTAATAAAGGGGTGTTTCAGGTGTCTTCCTGAAGCCATATAACAGTTAAATATTTACTGGTAACCTTTTCCCCTAAGATGATACTGCTGTTTTAAAAGTTTTTGAAGGTTAAGAATGAAGGGAAAATACTTTTCTTAAAATATGAGAAAATTCACTTGTTATACTTAGTTATGTTTTGGTATGGAATATTTGGTCAAGCAATTCACCTATAATAGGGGCATAATTATGCAACTGTACTAACTAAAGCTCAGTTTTTGTTTTGTTAATTCTCAATGGAGGATATTCTTTTTTCATTAATTTTTAGAGAGAGTGGGAAGGGGGAAGAGGGAGAGAGAAAGATAGAAAGAGAGAAAGAGATCAGTATGAGAGAGACAATCAATTGGTTGCCTCCCTCACACACCCAACTTGGGCTGGGGATAGAACCTGCAACCCAGGTATGTGCCCTTGACCAGGAATTGAACCCATGACCCTTTGGTGCATGGGTTGACATGTTAACCACTGAGCAACCCTGGACAGGGCTAAACCTTGATTTTTTAACAAGGATAAATGGGGGTAGGCAAACCACCTTAATTCAGATACATTCCCATACTATTTTATTTGTCAACCTCTTATCCCTTTCTAATGTACCATGTTTTCTTTTTTAAGACCCCATGCTCTCTTTATCAAGAAACTTGGATGCCTGTTTCAGTTGGTTGAGCATAGTCCCATGCACTGAGGTCACTTGTTCAATTCCTGGTCAGGGCACTTGCCTGAGGTAGCAGGCTCAATGCTGCAACCATGAGGGAGTATGTAGGAGGCAGCCACTTGATGTTTCCTTTGCTCATCGGTGATTCTCTCTCCCTCTCCCATACTCTATCTCAAATCAATTTTTAAAAATATCTAATAACA
The DNA here is from genome assembly GCA_027563665.1 of Antrozous pallidus. Lineage (NCBI taxonomy): Eukaryota > Metazoa > Chordata > Mammalia > Chiroptera > Vespertilionidae > Antrozous > Antrozous pallidus. The sequence goes on from CM050515.1 coordinate 38,550,816, forward strand.
AAGAAAAGAAAAGAAACTCTGACATTTAGCGCAAGGACTCACTCTTTGGGATTCCTGTAGCATCTTTCCTATCCACAAATGTTTACTTTATTCCTATTACACCCTAGGTATTCTGGTGGAAGCTGGGTTTATCAAGATGCATAGAACAATCCCTGATTACAGGGGTTTACCATTCAATGGTAGGTTCTTAAAATAGAGTACAATACCATGGAAGAGGTAAAGACTGAGGACTTAAGGATCCCAAGTTCAAGTGGATCCTTCCAGGGCAGAAAACCTTTCACCTGGGCCTTGGAGGATGAGGCTGGGAAAGGCAGAAACTGTGGCATGTTCAGAAATGGGGAGCTGTCCAATCTGACAGGAGCACAGTGTACATGGGAGAAATGTAAGTGGTAGGAGATGAGATTGGAAGTGTAGCTTGCGGGCAGGAAGTGGGTGGGCTTAAAAAGCAGGCCAAAAATCTTGGATTTCACCCAATATTTAAAGGAAAGACATCCAAGGTGTTTTAAACATCAAAGTAAAATTTTGAGACTCGTGTTTTCAAAAAATACCTTTGGTGGTATGATGAAGGGTAATATTAGTGAGAAAGATGGAAACTAGAGATAAAATTAGGTTAACATTCTGAATGGACCCAAAGGCATCTTATATTAACCTCCAGACATTTGATACATTATTTTTTGTAGCATTATCTCTGCATATACGTTTTCTATTAATAGTGCTCCTTGAAGTTGAACCTCATACCTTAAACACAAGAATTCTGGAAAGTTTGTGTATAACAAATTACTCAGTAGTTGTAGTCTTCTTTCTCTAATTCTTTCCAGATTTGAGAGCAAATAAAGCATTAACAAACATTAAAACACATGAACAATGTGTATATTTAAAATCATAATAGTCATAATTCATAGATACCACTTTGAGTTTATATGCTCTATGTGCAATGCCAAGCATACACATTACCTCCCTTAATATTTTCAGTAAGTAGTATTATTTGTTTATAGGTATTACGTTTTATGGGTATATGTTTTATTTGTTTGAGATTGACATAGTGAGGATGTCTTAATCCCTCCATGATAATCATCTTGGTCTTTTTCTGTACCCTATGCTTGTTTCTTTACCAGAAAAAGAAATTTCCTTTTGCAGTTTCCTCTCCCTGGCATGTTCTCCTCCCAGACATTTGAAGGACTGACCCTTCAGTGTGTAGCTAAAGTCTGACCTCATTAAAAAAGCCTTCATTGATCATTCTATCTCATGTCACTCATTTCTCTATTTTACTTTATAGTGTATCACTATCTGAAACGATTTACTTGTTTTTTCTCTTCCACTAAGCTAGACTATAAATGTCAAGAGGCCAAGTGTTTTGAATATTTTATACACTTTAGATATATATAATCACAGCATTTTAGAACCGTTTCCAGAACTTAGTATACATTCAACAAATGTTTACTCAAGGGGTGGTGAATGAGCAACTAAATATCTCCAGAGCCCATGGTTGTGCTTCTGCCTTGTGCTTGCTAGATATGTTCTTTCTGCCACCAGGCCCACTGGAGAGGCACTAGCTGACCATAAAACCCTCCAATTGTGTATCTGGGACCCATACTGTTCATTTAAAAAAATTTTTTTTGTTGATTTCAGAGAGGAAGGGAGAAGAGAGAGATAGAAACATCAATGATGAGAATCATTGATCAGCTGCCTCCTGCACACTACCTGCTGGGGATTGAGCCTGCAACCAAAGTCCATGCCCTTGACCAGAACTAGACCTGTGACCTCTCAATCTGTGGGCGATGCTCCAATCACTGAGCCAAACCAGCTAAGGCCTGATTAACTTTTAAAACCAAGTATTTACTCTCTAAGAAAATAAACCCGTAGATATTCTCTTTCTCATTGGTTAAGGGTTCTTAATTATAATTCTGCTTATATAGTTCATATATAGTAACTAGGATGTGTGATTAGAAGTGAACATTTCTGATAAATTATTTAGAATTTCACTTTTTCTCATTGCATTCCCGTTGGCTGATTTTTGTAGGAGAATGTTGGAATTGACATTTAAAAAAACAAAACATTGTTCCAGGCCAGTTTCTGTTTTTTAAAGCAACATATTAAAAGTACCTAGCAAATTGGTGAATTCATATTAACTCCATGAACAAAGAACAGTGCTGGGAAGATAAATTCTTTCTCAAACTACATTTTCCTTTGTGGTTTCAGATTGGCCTTTTCAGAAGGGTAATTTTTCTTTGTCTTGGTAGAATCTGAGATGACTGACTTTATCTCTAGCATGCTAACCTTTTCTCACTAGCCCATGTATCTTAGGAATAGCTTGCTGCTTAACTCCTAAGTTAGAGAAAAGCGGCCAGTGAAGGAATTTTAAGTACATTTCTCGGTGTCCTGTGAAGTTACATGATCTTAGATGAGTTAATTAACTTTGTTAAAATTGTATAAAGGCGTTCATATGATTCAAAATTACAGAAGAAGCAAAGCAATTTGAAAGCAACCTGCCCTTTACCTTGATCCCTCCCTTCTCTGAAAACCAAGGTGTAATGCCAATGAATAGAATAATGGTTGACGAGCAGAATTTTAAGGCATTCTAAATATCACTGGTTGGTTTAATAAAATTAATTAGCCTGCCACAGAGAAAATTTACTAGCGTGCTGGTTAATTTCACAATGTAAAGTCAGAGAAGGGAGGTGGGGTTGAGGGAACAAACCTTATTAGTTTTGAATAATTATTTAAAGATGTGGAGCAGCCTATTTCAAACACTTTGATTGCCAAATGTATTAAGGCTTTAAGTTCAATGTTTGTATCCTGGTATATAAGGGAAGGAATCTCTCTAGATGAAATCATAAGCATATCAGTTAACAGATAAGTGACTTATTTAAGATACAGAACAACAAGCAGAATCCTAATAAAACCATGGGAATGAAAATTTGCCTTAAGACCAACTCTTGGGAGGTTTCCATAATCTTAATTTGCCATTGATGCAATTATTGCTCTTTCTTGTCTTTTTAATCCAAACAAGATGTTTGCAGTGGCCATGGAAAGGTGCCTGAAATCACATGGCTGAATTCATTTAATTTGCCAACATCGTCCTTTTTCTCTCTTTCTTCCTGGTAATGGGCAAGAGTCAGTTCTGGTGTATTAAGTACTAAATCTCTTCAATTACCAGCCGGGAAGAAAGGTTTAAAATTGTGCTTTAAACCTACAAACTGATTTAGTTTTAAATCACGTCTCCCTTGGAGCCTAAATTAAACTGCAGAAAGGACACCGAGCTCAAGAAATTGAACCGGGCGGGGTGAGGGCTCAGGCCAGCAATAGCAGCCAACCATTTTGGTTTCTTTCCCAGGGTCTCTAGTGCAAAGAGAAAGAGACAGGACATGCTGAAAGACACACCTTGTACGAGAAAGGACAATATTGTATTGCTTGGGAGCTAGGCACGGAATAAACGTTAGCATAGGGGCGTCTAATCAGAGCTGTTACTCTTTTTTCTCCCTTCTTGGGTGCTCGGCAGCCATTTTCAACGTGGATGACTCTGTGGTTGATCTGGAGACCTTGGCAGCCTTATATGAAAATGTGAGTATCAAAGCCATTCCGAGCAGGAGTTTCCATATTTCTATGTCTTTACAAATAAATAAATAAATAAATAAATAAATAAATAAATAAATAAATAAAATGTTAAGGTCTAAAAATAATGCTTATAAGTAACTCCCTCCTGAAAAATTGCTGAGCCATTCATTCATGTTCTTTGGCAGTAAGCATTTTGAGATAACATGTATGAGGTGAAGGCACAGAAATGTCAGCTCAAATAAGAGCAGACATGAGAAAAGCACAAGGTTCCTCACCGCCACTGTGATATCTGAGTTAAGAGATCACTTTGCACACCAGCAAGGGAGGGTGGCTCAAGGTGGAGTCCACTTCTGTGCCATGGGACTCAGCCCCGTAGCCTGCTATCAAAGTTAAGGAAGGGAAGCTACTGACTCAATGTTGGTGTACACCAGTGTCTTCCTATTAGGAATGGAAATGCTAATGCCAGCTAGGAGGATTACTTTTAGTCCAAATGAGCTGACAGTGTTGAATGTGGGGAGTAGCATAGGATGGTGAGTGTGTGTTCTGGATTTAAAATCAGACAGGTTTAACTCTATCATTGACTGCTGAGCGACTTTGGGCCATTTATTTATTTAATTTGTTTTTTACTTTGGGCCATTTAAATTCCTTAAACTTGTCTGCTTATCAGTGCAACAAGAATTCTAATGCGCTCTACCTGATTTTTATGAGCATTAAAAGATAATTCAATACATATAGTAGTAGCAATGTATTTTGAAAACAAACAGCACTATACACATACATGGTCTTTCAATTTGGGTTGTATGTGGAAATAATGAGCATAATTACAGATTCTCTGGACAGTTCCCTACACGTTTTTACATCCTTTACATTATCAAGGGTTGTCTAGTACTACTGGGTGAGAACTTCTCACATGTGCATCAGTAAGCCTCTCATTAAAAGACAAGAAGATGCACAAATACGAGGTCATCAGGAGCTGACATTGCATTTGTTGAGATTGATTGTGAGTCAGGCCTTGTACCAGGTATTTTGTTGCTTCAGTGGAATCACCTATATAATGAGGATAAGCGATTGTGTTAAAGGACTTTGCAGAAGGCAAAGTGCCTTCCTAATGCTTTTTGTTGTTACCCTGGGCTCGGAGCTGTATACATGGTCAGTACTTGCTAGCTCACAGTATAGGTAAGCTGCATCCAACTGAAATAGTTGGATACATTGAGAAAGTGTGCAACTAAATGCCAAAATATGCAGTATAAACAAGGAATGCTTAAACTTTTCAGAGAAAGAGGTGGTGACTAGGGAAAAAAAGGCACCTACATAAGTTAGGAGGACTATTGAGAGTCAGGAAGCAAATGCTAAGGACAACTTGGCCCTTATCTGCTTAGGGGCAAGCAGAGAGAGGATTCAAAGACAGCAGCCCAATGTCCTGGCTTCTGTAATCAGCTGATATCACTTGTTATGACCATTTGCATTAGCCAGGGATTCTCAAATATTCGAATGCACCAGAATCATTTGGGAGGCTTGCTGGATCCCACCCCTGGAGTTTCTTAAGTCTAGGCTAGGGCCAAAATTTTGCATTTCTAACTAGTGACAGGTGGTACTGATGCTGCTGGTCCAAAGACCACACTTTGAGACGATTGCTTTAGACCAGCGATTTTCAACCAATGTACCATAGCACACTGGTGTACTGCAAGAATTTTTAAACATGCAATACATGACTATTTAGTCAGGAGCACTGACCTCTTTTTCCTTAGATTGTGCAGGGGAGAACAAAAAGACAACAGCCAACACAACAATAGCCATCTGGTTTGAGGGAATCAAAATTATACCTATTGCTTTTTGTTAGATTGGCAAAAAAAAAATTTTTTTTTGGTGTGCAGTAGAATTTTAGTAATTAGTTTATATGTGCTACAAGATGAATTATTGCTTGATTCTCACTGCTCATTATTTGTATGTGTTTTGTTCTATTTCTTTTTTAACACAGAGAGCACAAGAAGACGAATTGGTTAAGATAAGAAAGTATTATGAGACATCCAAAGAAGAAGAATTGAAGCTGCTGGATAAACCTGAGCAGTAAGAAGGCTTGAGCACTTTTCTGTTGGGCCCCAGTATAGCCCTTCTCCCCCTGCCTCCCAACTCTGAGTGACCATTTCTCAGTTGTGCAGCGAGCTGACTCTCAGCTCTGCCGTGCCTGTGACCTGTTGCATGCAGCAGAGTGGCATGCTGCTGGGAAAAGCATCGGGGAGATCTGTGCTGCCGGATAGAGTATTTCTCAACCCCTCTCCCCGCCCTCGTGACTCCCCTTTCTTGTCCTAGCAACTTATTAATTCCTCCTAGACTAAACATTCTGGCCAAAAGGGTAACTGAAGGAAGGAAGAAGTCATTGCTCTGTTTAAGGTTTTGCTGATGCAGTTGAGAAGATATGTCAGAGTACAGCTCTGAATTTGATTTTCCAAAGTGGCATATCCAGTAAATGGAGCCTGAGTGTGTCAGCTCTCCCCCAGATTCTCCACCTGCTCTTCCCAGTTTAGATGTGACTTTTTCATCTTCTCTTGGAGTGTGCTTTTCTCTTCATCCACTATCTAGAGTGTTTTGCTCTATAGTTTGGGGTGTCTATCCATACCCTTTGAAAACCCAGAACTCTAATGTGTAACTGAGTGACTCTTGTCCTTGGCTGGGCTTTTAGGTCTGCAAATCAGAGAGAAGCTTCTGCGGCTCTGCAGCCCCCCCAGGCCCCACTCTGTGCACATGTGGGTCCAGAGCCGACACAGGGCTCCTTTGCCTGTTCCTGTTTTGAGTGCTTCATATCCAATTCAGGCCACCCCTCTCAGCCTGGAGTTGAGGCAAGGGTGGGAAATAAAGAGAAGAGTGATCAAGTTTAGGCTAACAAATCAGCCCTGGAGGCATCTGAGGTTCGGTGGCTTGTACAGAAACCTTCCTGCCTTGCCCTTAGGTCCTTTAAAATAGCGGTCGCCTACCTTCCGGACCTCATGGGCCATCGGTTGGCAACCGCTGCTCTAGAATGCACCTCCCCCATTGGATGCCTGGGCTGAGTAGGGATTTCTAGGGTTATTCAGTTATTAACAAACCTTCATGATAATTTTGGGAACCTTAGGTGAATTGTTCTCACATGCAACATAGGTCAGGATACCCCGCCCCAGTTAGTTCATGAAATCTAGTAATATTGTGAATCAGTGCAAATAGAATTCCACCAGCTTGAGCTATCCTCTTTATCAACCTGCACTGCTGGGGAATTCCATGGTCCACTCTCAGATCATATTTCCTAATACAATAAACTAATCCTCACTAACGAGCTAATCACTGAAAAGTAAGTGACTAATAATGGAATATTTAGACACTGACAAGGCCATAAGCATTTGAAGACTGTTTTAGTCATCTTGGGCTGCTATTACAAAATACCCTAAACTGGTTGACTGGTAAACAGTAGGAATTTATCTCTCACAGTACTAGAGGCTGGAAGTCTAAGATCAGGATGCCAGGATAGAACTGCTGACTTCTCTTTGTATCCTCACATGGTTGAAAGCGAAGAGAGGAAGCAAGCTCTTATGTCTCTGGGCATTAATTGCACTCATGTGGGTTCTACCCCTGTGACCTCTCATGCTGGAGGCACAAATATTTAATCGCTGACAAGGACAAGCATTTGGTCAGGGCCAACTATACCACCTTGAGCAATCATACTCTAAGCCTAGAGTTGTCAGACTTTCCCTATAGAAGCCAGATAGTAATTACTTTGGGCTTTGTGGGCCAGACAAGCTGTTGGAACTATTCAAGCCTGATGTTGTAGTGCAAAAGCAACCACAGGCAATGCATAAACAAATGGTGTGACTATGTTACAATAAAATTGTATTTATGGACACTGAAATTTGAACTTTACGTATTTTACATGTCATGAGATGTTACCCTTCTACTGATGTTTTTCAAACATTCAAAATTGTTAAAGCCATTCTTAGTTGATGGGTCATACAAAACAAGGGGTGGGCTGAATTGGCTGTGGGCTGCAACTCTAAGCTATGGGCATGGCCGAGCCAGTGAAATGAATTATTGATTTTTGTTAGTGGGAGTATTCCCCTTTTCCTTTTGTGTTAATGCCTTTCTAGCATTATTTTTTAAGGTTAATTGCCAAGACACAATAATGGTGACACGTAATTAACATATTACTTTTTTTTGAGATTTTTAAATTGATATTTAGAGAGAGAAGAAGGGAAAGGAGGAGACACATCAATCAGCTACTTCCTGCACACACCCACTGGGGATCCCAGGCATGTGCCCTGACCTGGAATTGAACCAGTGACCCCTCAGTTCCTGGAAGGAGGCCTAACCAACTGAGCCACACTAGCCAAGGAGGCTATATATAACTTATTATTCCTGCTTTCTCTCCTGATGATTTGGATAGAAGCCCATTTTTAAAAGTTTGTAACTGGTCACTGTAATAGCTTTCTGGACATGCTAAAGTGTGACTGACAGTAAAGAGGCCTATGTGTTGTGCTGGTAAGGTGATGTGCCTGGGCTCAGTTGCTGGAGGGAAAGGTGCCGAGATGGGGAGCTCAGGCCTGAGTGAATGCCACCTTTGCTTTCTGTCTCCTGCACAGTACAGCATTTGTTTGATCCATTCCAGAGTTTGATTTTCTGGCAACTCCTTTGCCATTAACTACAAGTTAGTTGACTATACGCATGTTGTGCATACTGGAAAATATGAAGTCTCAGCTTTACAATTTCCTAAGAACCGTGTGGTTGCCAGTCCTATAAATCACAGCATGGAGAGGCTGGCCTCATTACTCACCTCATCAGCTTTCTTGCACCCCAATGCCAGGTTTAGAAAGCCATTTCCCATAAAGGTATCATCCACCTGGGACCAGGTTGAGAGCTGCTCCCTTCAGAGATGGCCTTTGACTCTTTATACTACTTTGAGGTGGTGATGTGAGGTGAGGTGAGGTGAGGTGAGGTGAGGTGAGGTGAGGTGAGGTGAGGTGAGGTGAGGTGAGATGAGATGAGATTTGGGTTTGATTAGGCCTGATGCGAGCTTTCTGTGGCCGAGTGAGAATACCATATACAGCCTATTGGGATGCTCCACTAGGTCCCACAGGTGCCTTGGGAAGATACATGGATTCTGAAACAAGGCTCTGAGAGTGGAGTCCTCTATGGAAAAACACAGGTTACAACATGAAGTGATGCTTTGTACATGGCCCTGTGTGTGCATGCACACCTGAGATAATACCATTTGCAGGATTAGGGGATAATAAACCAAATGTTAGGTCCTTAAAACCATGGGCCACATTATGTCATTCTACCTGTCAGTTGAGTTGCTACTGTGGATGAGTAACTCACACGATGTGAGGGGTAGAACTTCCCTCCTATATATAGGCTGAAAGTGTAGCTCTTCCTGGGAAAATAAGCATAACCTGGGGAAAGAAAGGCTTCTTTGAGTGGAGGGGGGCACGGAGGGGAGCTATGTAGTTCTATCTATTACTGGCACCAGGGTAAAAAGTTAGACAAGTCCAAAGGAAATCAATCTATAAATATTCTTAAGTACTAAGACCCAAAGACAAAAACTCAGAGTTCTTATGGGTAGCGAATAAAACACAATTGGGGGATAAGATATTTATCAAATACTTGCTTCATAGACATTGAGGTTATTTATACTTCTTATGTTTTCCCAGGTAAATTAGAAAGGAATATGGTGTAATTTCTGAAGGCTTTGCATGGCTATTTTTGGACAAAATGTGACATAAAATCATCTCCCCTCCCCCCCAAATTTTCTTCCCCATTATATCACATCTTCACATTCCATCAGGTATCCAAGTTAAAAACTTAAAATCATCATTGTCACTACTCAGAATCCTTTGGGATTGGTCAATTACTCTGGTTCTTGCTGCCTTAGCAGCTTTCTCATGCTTTTGCCCTCTCCGTTCATAATGCAGTCCCTCCTGCCTTCCTCTTAGAATATTGCAACTGTGGTTGTATAGGTCTTCCAGCCTCAGGTCACCACCAATCAGTCAGCCAACCCAGGGCCATCGTGATTTTCTAAAATGAAAAGCTGAAAGGCTCACTCCTCTATTTAAAACCCTACATTCATTTAGAAAAAGTTTAAGCTCTTTAGAACACCATGCCCCGTTTTAGCATCTGACTCCTCCTCATCTCCCCCGCAAATATCGTGGGAGCCATCTAGGTTCTGCACAGTACCAGAGAGAGCTCCAGGGAACCTTGGCTGACCCAGTCCCTCAGTGCTCTGACTTTGTGCTCTGTGTGTGGATTCTGTAGCTCCTATTGTGGCCCCATCTCTGAGAGCACTTTGTCACACTCCATGGTAATGTTGGTTTATTTCTCAGGCTATCAAGAAGGTACTGTGTATTAAGTAAAATTCTGTCCTTGCATAGTGCCTGGCACACTGTAAATGCTTCACACGGAGCTAAGGACAGACCAAAATCAGTATGGTGACTGATGCTCTGGTATTTTCTGTGATGCATTTCCTACAGTTCTATCCAAAAATGTAAAATTCCTGAACTTCCCTTCCCCCTCCAACTCTGGATATGTGTCAGACCCCATGCACAGCACATTGGCTCTGAGAGTCTGTTGGCTTTCCTGGTGCTAGCCCGGATCCCAGGGAGCCTTAATCCCAGACTGCCTTGCAGCTATACTTTGCTCTCTTGTGTGCAACATAAGTTGGTGAGCCTATGGGCTTGTCTCCTCACATTGGTCCCGATTCTCCTGTTATGAAACTAGCTATAAGTAATTGTTCATGCACCATGCTCTCCTTTTCATCTATGTGTCCTTCTTGCTGAGGTGAGGTGTTGAGCCGTATATTCTCTTACACAGTCTCTGTAAATGCTTCACTCCTGTGTTCCTTTACTCTAAGAAGTGTGCACACGCTGGGGATCAGGTCCTGCTTGGGAATAGAATCTCACGATCACATTTGGAAGATGAAGGAATGTAGGGCACTCCCTTGAGGTAGCTCTCAGCAGCATCTGAGTAAATAAATTCCCTGAGTCCCCACAGTATCAAATGTCTCTGCCCCATAAGCTTTTTACTACTCATATTGGTGAAAACTGGTGATACTCCTAGTTCCAGTTATAAATAAATCAGTGGTTTAATACTAATTTTATAAAGAAACAGTTTATATAAACATGTAATTTCTTCATCTTGTCCTAATAAGAAATCATATGGGTTTAATATCCCATTACAAGGTTTTCACAATAATCCATTATAGAAATTTAAAACACAGGTGTGGTTTCTTTATGGGTATTCTTTACCTCATCTCGGTGTCATTTAAAAACAAAAAAAGGAAGAGGAGCCCTGGCTGGTGTGGCTCGGTTGAGTGTTGTTCTGTGCACCGAGGGGTCTCTGGTTCAATTCCCGTTTGGGGCACATGCCCAGGTTGTGGCTTAGAACCCTGGTGGGAGGCGTGTAGGGGGCAGCCAATAGTTGTCTCACTCTGGCCTTGAGGTTTTTCTCTCTCTGCCCCTCTTTGTTCCTCTCACTCTAAAAGTCAATTTTAAAAAATCTTAAAAAACGAGAAGAGTTGGCTTAGAAGATTAAATATAGGAAAGCCACTTAAGAAAAAAATTTTAAAAAGAAGATATTACCTGGTTGTGGGATAAATAAGAAAAACAGCTGATAATTAGAATCTTATTAACACCCAGAGCTCCCTAAAATAAAGTAAAAGAGGCACCGAGTATTAGCTAAGGGAATTTCTTTGGGAATGGAAAGAAGGAGGCCCCAGCTTCGCAAGCATTCTTGGGCAGAGATTGCAAAATGTCAAAGTAATGATGTTATGAGTTAACTGAGGCTTTCAGAAATACCAGGTAATAATCATTTCGACCCCAAAATGAATTTAATTGCTGTTAGTGGATTCTCTCCTTTTCTGAGTTCACGTCCAACTCTTTCCACCCATTTAGTTTTATGCCCCCTCCTCTGGTGGTTGGCTGGGAGAGTATGTAGTTCTTCCAACTTAATTTTGCAAAGGGCACTGGTGTCCAACTGCTCAGACAGTGAGCTTTTGTATGTAGGTTAGTACTGCCTTTAGCTTTAAGATCTGCCTTGCCACAGTTTTTAAGCAGCTTTAGATTGTGTCCACTTAATGAGTGCTGCTTTGTTCTAAGCACTGATCTCTGAGTTCTGTTTATATAAGTAAGTTGATGTGGAAGAGTAAACAAATATATGTTAAATAGGGATATTATCGACTGTTATCTAATTTATTAAGCAAAAATCTCACTTCAGTAAGAGATTCTGTATCACTTGTCTCCAGTCCTCACTTTACTCACTCTGTATAAATATATCCTTACAGAATGCTGCATTATACAACAAGTATATTGTATATATTTTCTCATGCACAAAAGACTAACACTTCTCATTTGGCAATTTATATTTTATTTTTTAACTATGTATTTTATTGATTTCAGAGAGGAAGGGAAAGACTGATAGAAACATCAATGATGAGAAAGAATCATTGATCGGCTACCTCCTACACATCCCACACTGGGGATCAAGCCCACAACCCAGGCATGTGCCCTGACTGGGAATCAAAGCATGACCTCCTGGTTCATAAGTCGATGTTCAACCACTGAGCTATGCTGGCTGGCCACTATGCATTTATTTACTACCATAAAAACCCATTTTTTAAAAAAAAAAAGTGGCTTTGTTATCCCAGAACACATAACCTTAGAGTTGCTTAAGTTAGCCTGGTAACTTTTAAATTTGTTAAATTAATTGTCAAATAAGGAATGTTCTCATGATGGATCTTTTCCAGCTGTCTTTTTACTTTCCTTTTGATTTTTATATGAAGCTAGATTATTCCTTCTTAATTTTTACAGATTTTTACATGAGTTAGCCCAGATCCCTAATTTTGCTGAGCGTGCCCAGTGCATCATTTTCAGATCTGTCTTTTCTGAAGGCATCACCTCCTTGCATCGAAAGGTAGAGATCATCACACGAGCTTCTAAGGTATGTTGCTGTCTAATTTAAAAAGACAACTTTGTCCTTATTAGTGGTAAACGAGGAAGCTGGGAGTGGGAAGGATCAGCTAGTCTTCTTTGCCAAAACTTTTTGGTTTAAGGTTTTGTGTTTTTCTAAGTATAGCTGTGACTATTATCCTGCCTAAGTGTGAATATGAGTGTGCATGAAGATGAAGTGCGATGGAAAGGGAGAGAGTAAAGGAGAGAAGGGGGAAAAAATGGCATTCTTACAGATTTCTTCTCAAATATTCTAAACACCTTCCAATGTACATACTGGCCATTTAATACCAACCCAAATAGTATAGTTTATTTTTTATTCGACTGTCTGGATTACAAAAGAGGTTTTGCCTCAGACCCATGAATTTGATCATCTGCAATGTGCTACATAGTGAAATAACAAGATTCTAGAGATTTGTTAAAGAAAACAAATGATTATGATAATGAATGATGAGCAAATAAATTTTTGTTGGCTTTACCATATTGGTATTCATTATAAAGTTAAATTCTAGCACTTGGCTTTTTTCCCCAATGACCCGTGTCCTTAAGAACATTTTCCACACATACTGTAGCTTTTCGTTTAATACTTAGTTACTTATCTGAAGGCATTATTTTTGGCTTTCTAAAATATAAAAGATTTTAATAAGGAAAGCATATATACCAAAGTATAATATATACCCTTAAATAGTGCTCAAAGAATCAGGAGCAGAAGTCAGCCTACAGCTGCATTTGGCTTTCTTTTTCCTAAAATAAAAGAAAATAAAGCCAACTAAGACTATAGAGAAAGGAGAAAAGTATCTATTTGGAAGTTTGCACTTGAAGCAAAGAGAGAGGGGGAAAGAGAGAGAGAGGAAACAAATGAAATGAGGAGCGAAGAAAACTCTAAGCAGCTTGAAATGATAGCAATGAATAGACAGATCAGCAATCACTTAATACAGATAGCCTCTGGCCTTGAACTACATGATTGTAGTTCACCTTTGAGGGTTAGAATCACAAATAAGGAAGAATTGACTTGTTATTATAACTACCCTACACTTAACTGTACTGTTTACATAGCTAATAGTCCAAAAACAGATCCTCAAATGATATTAAATTTTTCTACTTGCAAGTCATCAAATGTGAAACCCAGCAATAACAGCTCTCTTTCCTCAATTTGTAAATACTTCTAAGTATTTACAAAATAAAAATGGCTCAAGTGGAAATATAAATACTAATACTTAACACACGCAGATTGTCATTCATTGAAAGGATAGGTAATGATGACTCTTAATGTATTTTTTAAAAGACACTTATGGCTTAAAGTATATTTTCCATCTTCCTAACAGTTAATTTTGTTGGTAACATGCCACCAAGCAGCCTATTGGGTATTCAGTAAATATTTGTTGTTGAATGGACATAGTTATATTTGGAGTTCATCTGCATAATAATTGGTGTTTGTCATTGTAGGGCTTGCTGCACATGAAGAGTGTGAAGGATATTTTAGCTCTCATTCTGGCTTTTGGAAATTATATGAATGGAGGAAATAGGACTCGGGGACAAGCAGATGGATACAGCTTAGAAATTCTGCCCAAACTCAAGGATGTCAAAAGTCGGGTATTTATTTGTTTTGTAATATATGTCTATAATCCGCCATTATTTTCTTTCTAGCCCTTTAATTAAAAAAAAGAAGAAAACATATTTCTGATTGTTCCATTTAATTTCACCCTCCCCATAACAATATACGTTTCCTTTACTTTCTTTTGACTCTGGAATATAATAGCTTTTTGTTTTTAATGTTTGATCTTATTTTGATGTCAAAATTTCCACTACATATTTGTTTGCTCTAAAATGCAGTTAGATGTTGAACTGCAGTGAGAGAGTAAAACAGATAGCATATGATATTAGCCATAGGCTTGAATTTATTGTTGGCCACTTGTAATTTATTCATTCCTGTGAATGTACCAATGTTGAATCACCAGTTGAGCTGAGTGTTTGACTTATTCTTTCTCCCACAACGATCAGGCTGGAGGTTACTGTCAAACTCTCTGAGCCTGATTATCATTTGGCTCCACACCCCTGCAGAGCCAACTCTTTAGAAACAACCAGCCATACCTAAGGGGCAGGGCGGGGGGGGGGGGGGGGGGGGGAGGCGCGGGAGGGAGGGGAGACAGAGGGAGTGGAGGGAGGGGAAACAGAGGCAAATTAGAATTAGATCCATGTGAACAAGACTCAAAGGCTGCCTTGTGGGCGGGCCTGGCCTCCCAGGGTCATAAAGTGGCATGGCATTCCTTTTAAGCTGTCCTGATTGTTTTCACACCATTAAGAACACATCTTTTGAAAGGTGGAAGGGAGGGATGGTTTTCTGTTCTAGTCCCTGATTCTCTTTAGCAGTTCCCTGCCCCCTCCTGTCTTAGCTTTATGCCAGAAAATATAGAGACTGTTTTATTTTGTTTGTTTGTTTGTTTGTTTGTTTGTTTGTTTTAGCCATGACCTCAGAGGTCTTATGGATTATTTGTAGGGTTTTGTTTTGTTTTTTTACTCCACAAAGAGCAGGGTAGTGTCATTTCTTTGCATGGCTGCCATAAACAATGGATACGACAAAGGAGAAGAGAGAGAAATCTTGCCAGTCTCAGAATTAGGACCAGATATCACAAACTAAAAATGTTAAGGTCATAAACTGAGATTTTTGGCTCTCAGCTGTATAATACAGCAGAATCTCGTGTGAATGATTTTCATTTAAGCTTCTCTTTTAAACCTAGGATAATGGGATTAATCTGGTGGACTATGTCGTGAAATACTACCTGCGTTACTATGATCAGGTAAGAAATGGCAATATATGGAAAACTGCACAAATGGGGCTTCAACTCTTACACATTGTTGGCATTCAGCAATCGGATGATGGATGCATGGATGGATGGATTTCAAGTCCAACATAGAATCTGAGAGCTAGCCAGCCTTCTTGGTTTATAGATGGAAACACTGAAGCCAAGAGTGTTTCACAGACTCTTGTGAAGAGAAGCTCTATTTGGTGGTGCAGGTCTACTGACTCTCACTCCGCTGTGTGACACAGCTTCGGAGAGAGCCCTGGTATCCCAGTGCCTTCTGACCAGGTTGCCAGGGCCTTTGTGAAGTCTATAGCCATTCAGTAAGTGGTTATATTTGAAACTAGATTCTGGGATGCAGACCAAAATTTAGGAAATTAATATTCAGTAATGCCCAATACTTTCTCAGTAATGTTCATCTGGGAACAAGTTGCAGATGTGGAATTTGAAATCCTTCCTCTTTGCTTAAATTACATTTGCAATTAGAAATAACATTTTCTGTGAGAATCTACCTGAGCATAATTTTCTGTATTTTATTCCTCCTCATTAAATTGAGAACAAGGAGTGCTAGCTTTGAGAAGAAAGAGGTACTGTTGTAAGATGTTGAGAAATCTAGCAATCAAGATGAATGGAAAAAGTCTCCGGAAAATGTTGTCAGGACTCCTGCTTAACTATCCATGGAAGCAGAGTTTTTCCTAGGTACTGAGGGAAGGAAAGTAAAGATGCCAAAGCCTTAGTTTTAAGAGGCCTACAATTTCATCCAGACAACCAGCTCAGCACTGATGACATTTATAGTTCCCTTTCTTGCCCTCCTGATGGGTTTATCTAACTGTTCTCAATATATCTACAACCAGGACTCTCATCCCACCCCATCTCTCAACTTCTCCCCTGTTTCTATTAAGGATATTACACTTTTGGTCATTTAGACATGAAATTGTGCTTCTCTTTGGTTGATCTCTGTCCTTCAATTCAAATTGTTTATCGTGTTCTTCCTTGGTTTCTGTCCTAAGTGACCCCAGCCCATTCAGGCTTTAAGATAACTCACCTAGGGAATTTCAATTGCTTCCCAGCTGGCCTCCCCACCATTCTAGTCTATCCCATGGCCTGTGGCCTGATTACATTTTATAGTTCTGATAATTTCACATTACTTTTTTACCTAAAACAAAATGGCTCCCCTTTTACAAGTGAATTAAGACTCTATCCAATTTAATGCCAGTGTTTTACAACCAGATTTATTACTTTTTCTCTGTGCACATTCTATGCTTCAACTCAAGACTCGCTGTTTTCCAAACACACCCTGTGCTTTCTTCCTCATGTGTTTTTACATCTGATGTTCTCCCTAATTGGAACTATTCTTGTCACTAGCCTTATAAAACTTCTCTTTTTTCTTATGAATCTCTCTTAAAATACCTTTTGGGGAAAAAGCTTCCACTAATAAATATATATATTATAATATATATATTATAATATATATATGTATATATTATAATATATATAATATAAATATATATAATATATATATATATTCAAAATCAATAAGCAAAAATCGACTCATTTTTTTTTTCATTTTTAGAAAGGTAGCAAAACAGAATGCAGGTAACCACAGAAAACAAATAGAAGATATAAATTGCCAACTATATGTTGGCAATATATAAAATTAGCAATCTATACTGATCCAGCCTTTCTCGGGTCTGTCTTGTATGGTTGACTGAGTTCCTATCTGTTTAAGATCTATAAGTCAAATGAGACCCTTATCTGGTTTGCTCTGGATTCACCAAGCTATATGTCCATAATGCGTACCTTGAAAAAATTTCACTTCATGTGGTTGTCAAGCTGTTTGCCCAGAGAGCTATGCCTGTTTACAGGGAACCCCTTTTCCTAATTCAGATGTGCTAAATGGGCTAGTGAGACTTTGACCTTTCTATATCTGAAACCCTATGAATATGTGTAATATTATATATATATTTCTAGAGGATTTTATCCTTAGGAAAAAATAAGGACAGGTATCAGTATTTTATTTGAAATAATTTGTAGTGGCAAAATATCACAGAATTGTTTAGTAGGTATCCAAAAGTTGAAATGAAGGTCAAATAAATTATGCTAAAGTCATAAAATGGAATACACTAATATGGAAAGTGTCTAAGAGAATGTTTACTGGCATTGGAAAATGCTCTTGATCTGCTTTTAAATTACAAATGTGTTTATAATAATATATACTGTAATCTCTAATACGTAAATATAAATACACACAAACACACAGAAACACCTTGAAGGATGTATATTTAAATTTTTTATTATTTCTGAATAGTAGAATTATAAGAGATTTTTACTTTCTTCTATCTTTAATTACTAAACCCAATGAACATGTGTCACTTTTGTAAAAGGATAAAATATATAATAAAAAATATTGCAATCTTACATGACCCTCTTCCAAGTTGGCCTTGTTCAGTTCCTTGTCTTTTACTTGTTTTAAGCCTAGGAACACTTTGTTTTCATGACTCACGTAAAATATGTTTTCTGCCTCATCTATAGATATCAATGAGCAATTACCATTGCCCTGGTATTGCTTCCTGAGATTCCCAGAACTCATTATTTCTTTCTAGTGTCTGTAATGTAGGTGCCTAATAAATACTTGCTGAGTTGTATATTCTGCAAATATTGACAAGAATGTAATAAGAGGCATCTATAAAGAATTAGGTATTAGAAGGTGAAAGCTATTTTCTGGTGGAGTGGGGTGGTATATTGCTTCAGGCAATATGCATGTACCCCGAGTTCTGGCAGCTGGTACCTGTGTGGCAAAAGCATTCTGAGAGGTGACCTTCCTAATCCCAGGTTGACATGAGCAGATATACCTCCTGGTGTCTGATTCAACCAAGTCATATGCATTGTGTAGGAAGACTGAGATTTGCCTATGATATATGGCTCATTGAAGAAAGACAAACCCAGTGAAATCAGCTTTCCAGAGGAAAATCTTACCATAAGAATAGTTTCAAACTTGGAATGGTCCAGCTTAGGAAAAATAAGAAGTCAATATTCGTGTGGTCCTCCCCTAGTTTTCACTCTACAAAATGCGTTTCACTCAACAAGAGCGTAGAATTTTGTGATTTATTAAACGATCCTCTCCCTTTAGGAGCATATGTGATGATTTCTGTGGTTAGTAGTGATGAGCAATTAGCTGAAGAAAGGTGGCTTCCGTTCCAGGCTTTCTTCCACTCATGCCAGGTTTTGGGTCCAAGTCTAGGTCTATGAAGTTTAAAGAAACCATCTAGAGCCATGTCTTTTGAACTCTAATTGAGCAAATTTCACAAGTACTACTTACTACTAGGCTGATTGGCTCAGCAGCATTTTCTCAATTAAAAAAAGAAAAATGAAGCCGGACTGAGTTTGATAAAAAGTTTTGGAAAATATAAAGAGATATTATTCATGAGTCCTTCCAGTGTAGATCACCATGAAGTTTTATGGCAAGTATCTTAGATGTCATTCCATCTTGGCACTTAGACTAGATACTGCTTCCATGGTCATTCAAGTAGTCAAATAAGTATAGGAAGATGAAAAAAGTGCATTGATCATGTAAAATATTATTCCATGCAAATGAGAAGAACCACTTTCTTTTAGCATCCCAAGTAAAGCTACAGGTCTTAAAGAAAGGGGAAGTGACAAGGGAATTGCTAAAACCACAAGAAAATATTAAGGTAAGTTAGATGTCTCCTGCTGAAGGTACAGATTTACCAGAGCAGTGTTTTGTAGCTCCTCTGTGATGTTTCCAAACAGAATTTATTGAGAGACCAGAGGTTACATTCTATATAGAGACCAAGGCACAGTTCCTGCTTTCCTATCTAATAGGGAAGACATACAAACTAACAAGAAATTTATAAATTAATATTGGTAAGTGCTGTGAAAATCGTAAATATGAGGGGCTCTTGGAAACACCTAAGAGTTGGTTGCTGGGGCTTAGGGAGAATCTTTGAGGAACTGATACCTGTTTTGAGATTTGAAGGATGAGTATGAATAAGGAAGTATGAGGACATTCTGGGGAAAGGTTGGACAGGGACAGTTTCATAAAAAAGTTTTACAAAAGCCTAGAGGCAAGAGACCATGACCTGTGCTATTATTTTATGGAAGTTTGGGGAAGGGAGTTAGAAATAGGGGGAAGGTAGAAATAAGGCTGGAGATGTAGATAGAGGCCAGATCATAAAGTGCCTTGTAAAGCAGTTTTAGAGTCTGGAACCAGTCCTAATAGCAGTAGGAAAAATGGAATGTGAAGGAAAGCTGGCAAAGTAGACTATGAGGAGAGACCTGAGGATTGTCTGAGATGAGCAAGATACAAAGCTACATTAAACAATCCAAGAAGAAGCCAGATAGACTGGAAAAGAAATTTGAGGCTCGGCTTATCTCTCAATGTGCCTGATGAACGTTTTGTCCCTCAAGATGTTTTTCAGCTCAGGCGGTCTTTGAGGGATAATTGTGGGATTTGTCAAAAACTATACCCAGTTTAAATATGTGGTAAGAGTAGCTAAACAACATTTGGAAATTTTTTACAAATATGTGAAGAATTCAACCCCTCCCCCCCCCCCACACACACACACACGAGTGTGTGCATGCATGCTTTAAGGTGCAGAGGAAGGTAGGTAAAGGTGTAAGGCAAGGTGATTGTTTCTTCCATTGCAGTGCTGCCTTACTCAGTACCTTCCAATTCATACCCATTGACATACCTCAACGATGAGTTCTCTAATTGCTACCATGTGCAACCCAAACAGAGACTTTTAATTTGAATGCTTTCGTGTGTTCCACCTATGCCCTTTTCCATGGACATAGAGTGCCCAAGATCAGGACATACCTGACAATTTTCTCTTTTATTCATGAGGCAAAATGGAACCTCACCCATGCCATAGCCAATCTAAATGCCGGTATGAACAAAAAGATGTTGTGAAAGATACCAAAGCACTTCAAAGTAACCAGTCCAAACTGAGGAACCCCAGAGGAATGTTGCTGTGATGTTTATTCAAACATTCAGTAAGAAGTGCTTTGGAATTCCAACTGAAAGTGACAATTGGTAAGTATAATGTGCTTTTCTCCCCCATATCTTTTAGGAAGCAGGAACAGAAAAGAGCGTTTTCCCCCTGCCTGAACCACAAGATTTCTTTCTGGCTTCCCAAGTCAAGTTTGAAGACCTCATCAAAGACTTGAGAAAACTGAAGAGGCAACTGGAAGGTAACAGGAACTGTTCTGTTATGATAATAGTTAAGGGTTTTTAAAAAATGATTTAAGAGGATTATTTGTGTGTGGCTCATGGAATGGAACAGGTACAGAGTTCAGCTAAGGTATGCTACAACCCTCACGAAGTGTTCCATCTCTAGGTACTTTTTGGAGCACTGGACTTACATATATCTCTCTCTTTTACTAGTGTTAATACTTGTTATATCTACATCTTGTTTCCCAACGTATAATGGATATAATTTTAATAATATTAATAGCCCAAATCCTTTACTGGATGCTTACTGTGGTCTCATATAATTCTTATAACAAACCTAATAAGCAGGAACTATACTAACTCTCTTTTTACAGATAAGAAAAATGAGACTTGGAGAAGTTATGTTCACACAGGCAGTGCAAAACAGATTTACTGAATTCTGTCTGATTAAAACTCATGCGTTTTCTAAACAAGTTTACTATGCTGCCTTCTCTCTCTTCAGCTCCCTCTTCCATTCCCTCTTCCATGTCCTCTCCCTCTTCTTGTCATACACACACACACACACACGCGCGCGCGCACACACACACACACACACACACAAACACACAGGTGCATGCCAACACACACACATGTTCCTATATATTTGGTTTATATATATATGAGTCTAATAAGTATGGCAAGACATTCTATTTTTGTTTATTTTACACTTTTTAATTATTCAAAACAAGATTCTGAAAGCCCTTTGGGCTTTTTTAAAAGGTGAAAATATGCTTCTCTTGGGCAGGAATTTTCCTTTGGCATTTCGAGAGTCTTGTGTTTTCACTGTGGAGACATCTCCTTGTCCAAGAATATAAATACTTGCGCTGGAGCTTTTGTAGCTCCAACTGAAGAGCTCTGTGGAGGATTTAGGGAGCGTGTTAATGTGGAAATGGAGCCCAGAGTGCCAAAAGGCGAGCTTGAGGAAATGAAGAGCTCGAACCAGGAATATTTTTACACTAAGACATAAAATAAACATTCAAAAATGTTTATTGTGAAAGAGTGCTCAGAAACCCAAGTCTTAGAGAACAGCTTGGACTGGAAGTGAAGGGCCAAGGTCTGCTCAGAGTGGCAGGGAAAACCATTTGTTTTTACTTTGGGCATAAACTTGCTTAAATAAGGACAGTGGTTACAAGTGAATATTTTTACCTTGTAAATTATTTTTAAAGGAACATGTGGGCTTTTCCCCCTTCTGTTGAAGTGGTTGAGAGCGTGAATTCAACCAAATGAATGCTTTGTTCAGGAATGCAATATGTGGACTTGTGGTTATTCTATTCCCTTTCCTAAAAAAATAAAATAAAAATGACAGTTTTGTTCTTGTCTAACATGAGGAGCTTGATTCTTACTTGAGTAAAGCATAGTAAGCCATCATGGAGCAGTTCCCTCTGTCCCTCTCCAGCGGTGGAATTAGGACCCAGGCCAGTCCCCAGGATGGCTGCAGGTGAGCAGTGGCAGCAAAGACCCGAAGACCCGTGTTTGTTCACTCCTTGGCTGCCCCTGAAGGCCCATCCCCACAGCTGATGGTCCCTTTAACAGCCTGGGCCTACTCACTCCTGTCTTTTGAACAGAAGCCTGATCTGTGTGTGATCTTTCCTCCTAGCAGGGACTTCCTCTTTAAGGCACCTCCCTTGGACACCTGTGTGTTTGATGATAAGTAACAAAGGGATGAGAAGAGTGAATTAGGAAGACATGGACAGGCAGGGGTTCCCCAAAGCTCCCCACTTCGGTGTATCTTATTTTCTCTAAGGAAATCCTAGCTGTCACTGCAGATCTCAGTATTCAACTGACACTTTTCTCAGTCAGTCTTTCTTAAAAAATATATTTTATTGATTTTTTTATAGAGAAGAAGGGAGAGAGATAGACAGTTAGAAACATTGATGAGAGAGAAACATCAACCAGCTGCCTCCTGCACACCCCGTTACTGAGGATGTGCCCACAACCACGGTACATGTCCTTGATCGGAATCGAACCTGGGACCCTTCAGTCCGCAGGCTGACGCTCTATCCACTGAGCCAAACCGGTTTCATCTCTGTCAGTTTTAAGGAGATATCAAACTTCTGCAGCTGGAGGGGCTGCTCTAGGAAGGGAAACGGATCATCTTCTTTGTATTTTTCTTCTTTGTATTGGACTTCACCAAGGAAGTACCATAAAGGCGACTGAAGAAACTAGGACTCCCCACACACATTGAATATTTAAACAAAAAAAAAATCCCTGCTAATCTTTAGGGATGCCAGTGTTTTTAACACATGAAAGGTACCTAGTAAATATTTAAAGAAAATACAGACCGTTGGTTCTTTAATGAATTTCTTTTTCTTCTAAATACCATCTGGCAAGATGGCCAGAGTCGTGGCGGTCCGTTTAATCTCCAGTCCCCATTCAGGTTTCACCGCCTTTTCCATAAGGCCTTGGTGTGAGCCTAGATTGAATGTTTAACTGAAGAGGACATAATTTTCACACATACAGCAAAGATTTGATGAGGCTTTGAGGTTTATTGTAGCCATTAAAATGTCGTGGCTGCTGGCAAAACCCCAGAAAATGTCTAAAGCTAAACCAGATGTGATTAGCAAATTTCAAGAAATCTCAGGCCCTGGTTCTCCCAGCAGTCGTGGCCCTTTAGAAGAAATTTGTTTTGAGTAGCCTGAACCACACCTTAACAATAGGATGAGAATGAAACTAGGATTCTTGGTTGTACAAAAGTCACTGATTTAATTAGATGTTTTCAATAAGCACCTTTCACAGAGACAAAAACTTTGAATAGCACCCTTATGTCGGTAAACACAGCAAAGAATTGATGATAATAGTATCAACTTCGGTTTATTGCATTATACAGTAATAATACATTATTATTATCTATCAGGTGCTTTGCATATATCATTTCTTGAATTCTTACAATGACCCTCTGAAGCAGATATTATTACCAATCTCTCATAAGAGGAGGAAACTGAAGTTTATGGTGCTCACGTAACATGCTAAATTACTTCACAGGTGACGACCTAGCCACATTTTAAAACTAGAGGTGACTTTAAGCCATGTACTAATGACATATCCTGCCAGTGGCTCAGCAGTCTTCATATCTTATCATAGATCAAAACAAAAGGCATATATATAATTAATGCATAAAGACTCATAAAATACAGAAAGAGCATCACTGAACATGTGCATGAGTACAACTGTATCTACTCATACTCCTGGGACCATTTAAGGAAACCTTTGTGTTTGGGATTGAAGGGAAAGGACCTGTGGAAGAGATGGGTTATTAAAGTGAATAGACACAGTATTGCATAAGATTAAGATTAGACACAGTATTGCATAAGATTAAGATCTCAGGCTTTGGAATCAGATGCATTTTTTACTGGTTTGGTGAAAGTAAGATCTTGTTAAGTAACAACCATAGAGTGTATTTATTTCTCACTCACAAAATGGGGGAATTACAGTACATACATCATAGGAGGTCATGAATGCACACTAACTGAGTAAGGAAAGCTTCAATAAAGTCAATTGGGGGTATGTGAGTACCTCTTACTGGAAAATGCACAACTTGTAGAATCAGACCCATAATGTTGGTCAGCCAGCTGGCTGTGTGTGGAGAATTCAATTCCCAGAGCACTTGTGCACTCTCCTCTGCATTGTGGAGACAGAACCAAGTTTTTGGTGCTTGGGAACACATTTCATATTTTGTTCACTGTTCTACATCCCTTAATGAGATGATAATTTTGATTTTCCTGATACTGTGATGTTATTTGTAATAGATGGGAGAAATCCAGCAAGCAGTAGTAATAGTTGCTCTCTTTCGTATTCATACACCTTGCTGGCCAAAATTCTGAAGGTATGATTATCGCCCTATGGAGTGGTAGACAGAATAATGGCTCGCAAAGGTGTCCAAACCCTAACCCTGGAATCTGTGAACATGCTACCTTACATGGCAAAAAGGGATTTTGCTGACATTGAGATGGGGAGATTACCCTGGACTAGCCAAGTGGACCTAATCTAATCACATGGATCTTTAAAAGTTGGGAACTTTCCTCGTCTGTGGTCAGCAGGAGGTAGTACAGTAGAATGATCAGAGAGATGCGATGTTGCTGGCTTTGAAGATGGAGAGAGTGGGCAATGAACCAAGGAATGCAGGAAGCCTCCAAAATTGGGAAAGGCAAGAAATAGATTCTCCCTAGAGCCTCCAGAGGGATTGCAGCCTGTCAACACCTTGATTTCAGCCCAGTGAGACTCAGGTTAAACTTCTAACATATGGGAACTATAGATAATATATTCGTGTTGTTTTAAGACACTTAAGTTTGTGGCAATTTGTTATAGTAGCAATAGAAAACAAACACACCAAAGGTGTGTTTCTGATTGTGTCAGTTGATACCAGTCACACACCAAATACATACACACACACACACACACACACACACACACACACACACACACACACACACACACACACACCATTGCTGAGGCCACAGATATGGATTTCCCAGTTACTAGTGCTCACCAGTACTGCAGAAAATTTGAGTTAGTGCTTTCTAAAGAAAGAATTGCTAGTCCGATAAACCTGGAAATGCTCTATCCTGAAATCACATCATAGGAATTCACAGTGCACATGAGTTTATTAAAGACTTTTAAGAAGTTCTGCAATTAAAAAAAAAACACACAAAAAACCCACGATTTATCCCTCTTTAAAGCTGCATTTCTCAACTTAAAACATGAAACATTTGTGTGTATGTGTCTTTTGTGTGTTTTTTTTCTTTCACTAAATACTTAGTAATATGTTGCAGAACATGCATTCTATGAAATATAGCTTAAGAAGTGATGTCGACATTGCTATCAAATTTTTAATATAAAGACACAACTATTTATTAAATCATCATTCCTCGATGACCTTAACAGGAGGAGCTATGATAAACAATTATGCTCTTTGCCCATTAATGTTGCTCTTAACACTCCACACTGTCCTTAGTTTTTATCCGTGTAAACAGAATGGGTCACATCCTCTTGGAAGTGTTGATGCCTGAAAACCAAAATGAATATCACTAGTGTTACTCAAAATTACCCTAGTGTCACCACTCCCAAATCCACATTTGTTTCACATCATCCTGCAATAGTATTTAATTATGAAAAATTCACTCTGGCTATGAAAGTAAGAAGGTTAATTTTTTTGTTGGAAGATAAGACAGGAACTCTTCAGATAGGTGTTGAAAAGTCATCCTATTCTGAAAAGTTTAAGAAGAAAAACAGCCCTGGCTGGGTAGCTCGGTTGATTAAAGCATTGTCCCTATACACCAAGATTGTGGATTTGATCCGTTGGCAGGGCACATAGAAGAATCAACCAATGAATGCATAAGTAAGTGGAACAACAAATCAATCTCTCTCTCTCTCTCTCTCTCTCTCTCTCTCTCTCTCTCTCTCTTTCTCAAATCAATTAAAAATTATTTTTATAAAAATAGTCATTAGCTAACAAAAGTTACTTAGGAACCCCTGTCATTAAGGGTGGGCTACTTAACCAGCTAACTGTGATCTAAATCTGCATTGACAATGGTGCATTCTGAGCCCTGTTATTGCATATATAAATTGGGAAAATGAAATTAGCAGTTAACCCTCAGTGTAAGATATACAAACTTATCTGAGAATGTTGGCTGAGGTGCAAGTTTGTGTGTGTTTTAAGATCATTCCAATGATGTCTTTTTCCCTAAATATTTAAGACTATATATTTGAACATGTCCTTTCTGATGAACCATTTAGAAATATTTGGAATACACTTATACATTTTTGGAAGGCAAGAGTCTCTGTTGACGTTTTTGATATCTGTTACCACTCTAAAATGTTTACCTGATAAATGTTTATCTAAAATGTTAACTTTTAAGCCTTTTTTTTTTAATATACTTTATTGATTTTTTACAGAGAGGAAGGGAGAGGGATAGAAAGTCAGAAACATCGATGAGAGAGAAACATCGATCAGCTGCCTCTTGCACACTCCCTACTGGGATTGTGCCTGCAGCCAAGGTACATGCCCTTGACCGGAATCGAACCCGGGACCTTCCAGTCCACAGGCTGACGCTCTATCGACTGAGCCAAACCGGTTTCGGCAACTTTTAAGCCTTTTTAAAGTGAGATGCTGTGTGAAATGCATAGTCCAGGCATTGAAAAATGCTAAATTTTTTATTGTAAGTTTGAATAGTAATAGTTCTAAACTAACTTTATATTGAAATATATCCAATACATCTGTAGGCATTTTTCATTCTGATGTCCTTATTTTAATGGAGTGACTAGATAAACCCTATATCATCCAGATGAGCCTCTGTTTGTATAATGCTAGTACCTAAACATTCTACTCAAAATTTAAATTATAGAAGGATATAAATTCATACATTATGAAAGTAACAGTTCAAGAAAGAGTGGTATTTTTTGTTGGGGGAAGGGGTGGTGGTAGATTTTCTAAATTACAGTCAATGTGTTGTCCAGATTAGGATGGCAGGTTGAATTCATTCATTTAGTTCCACTCCCTTCTAAAAGCTCACCAAAAAATACAAATATGTTATTTAGAATAATACAGTCAAAACCATTTTAATCAGTAAAAGAGGGGAAATTAGGGAGGAAACCACATACCTACACATGTAAAATCATGAAGTGAGAACATTTATACATTTCTCATGGTCCTGGCTGGCTAAGACTGGTGTAGTGGCAATAGTTTGACTATTAGGATATGCATATGAAATTTTTACAATTAAAATCAAGTTTAAAAACATAAGGTATAGCCCTGGTTAGTATGGCTCTGTTGGTTGGGTGTCATCCCGTGTACTGAAAGGTTGTTGGTTTAAATCCCAGTCAGGGCATATGCCCAGGTTGGGGCTCAATCACCAGTAAGAGACGTGCAGGAGACAACCTATTGATGTGCCACTCTCACATCAATGTTTCTCTCTCTCCTCCCTTCCTCTTTCCTCTAAAAAAATAAATTTAAAAATATGTTAGCTAGTCCAGCATAGCTCAGTGGTTGAGTGTTGACCTATGAACAAGGAAGTAATGGTTTGATTCTCAGGGCACATGCCTAGGTTGCAGGCTCCATTCCCAGTAGAGGGTTTACAGGAGGTGGTTGATCACTAATTCTTATCACTGATGTTTCTATCATTTCCCTCTCCATTCTTCTCTGAAATCAATATATATATATTGATTAAGGATTAGTCATAGTGTTTTACATATTGATCTATTACTTGTAATGTTAATCACTATGAGCTATATTATTTACATGTTGAAAAACATTTCCTGTTTGAAACTATATGGTAAGCAATAGATTACCTGTTGTTTCTCCTGAAAGGTGGAAAGAGTCCTCCTCTTTGCCCTTTAGCTCATCAAGTGTCTGGGAAAATATTAGGTGTACCAGTTAATAATGAGGATTTTGTAATTAAAGAAAACACAATAATTTCAAGAGAAACATCAAAAATGCTTTATTCAAAGTAATGTCCATCACTAGCTACACATTTCCCCCATCTTTCAGGTAATTTGTGAATATCATCTCAATAGAACTTTTCTTGTTTTGAGGCAAACCATTCAGAGACCCAATTTTCCACTTTTTCATACATTTTGAACTGCTTCTCAAAAAGTGCGTGTGCCATCGATAGGAACAAATGGTAATCTGAAGGAGCAAGGTCTGGTGAATACAGCAGGTGGACTAATACTTCCCAGGCAAGATCTTTCAATGTGTCTTTAACTGGTTTTGAAGCATATGATGGTGTGTCATCATGAAGCAAAATTACTTTGCTGTGTCTTCTGGCACATTCTGGTCATTTCACCATTAAAGCATGGCTCAAATTGATTATTTGTTGTCAATAGTGATTAGTATTAATGTTTCATCTGGCTTTAGAAGCTTGTAATACACCACACCTTCCTGATCTCACCAAACACAGAGCATTGTCTTTTTTCTGAAGCGATTTGGCCTTGCAATCGATGTTGATGATTGACCTGGATCAACCCATGATTTTGTGCATTTGGGATTCTCAAAATAAATCCACTTGTCATCGCCAGTCACAGTTCGATACAAAAAAGACTTTCTTTTGTGCCGTTGGAGCATCATTTTACTGATGACTTTTCGGTTTTCCATTTATTTTCCGTTCAGTTGATGTGGCACCCATTTTCCTTCCTTTAAAATCTTTCCATTGCTTGTAAACAATTGGAAATTGTTTGCTGAGCAACGTTTAATCTTTCTGCAAGTTGTTTTTGAGTTTGACACGAATCTTCATCCGATAATGCTTGTAATAGTTGGTCTTCAAACTTTTTTGGTTGACGTGGACATTCCTTGTCTTTCATATCAAAACCATCATTTTTAAAGCGTTCAAACCAGCATTCACAAATATCTTGAGATGAAGCATGTTCACCATAAGCTTCCCAAAATATTCACCAGAACTTTTTCTTCAAAATAAAGTAATGAATTAAAACTTCATATAAATGCTCTTTTTTTTTTTTTGGCATGAAATTCAACATTTTTAAGCGTAAAAATATTTATGATCTTAACACCTTCAGCAAATTTGACATATGAAGTTTTGAAGTTTGTTGTCAATACAATAACATAAACATACATATCAAATCGCATATATATCAACATATATGTAACTCCATCTATGGGGTTTGACACTGAGCACTGATGCCATCTACAAAGGATCCTGCCTGCAGAGCATTGGTGTCCCCGTGGTGGAGGAAGGTAGGAAGGGCAGTTAGCAGAATGTGCACTTCATCTTGCTCTTGATTGCTTTTGTGTGACTTATTTATTTTTAAGTTTTCTCCTGAGGATATGTTTTGTTTTGTTTTTAATTGATTTTTAGAGAGAGAAAATAAGAAAAACATGACTGTGAGAGAGAAACATTGCCTCCCAAACATATTCCCTAACTAGAATCAGACTCGCAACCAAGAATGTGTTTTGACCAGGATCTAACCTGCAACCTTTAGATGTATAGGATGATGCTCCAACCAACTGAACCACCAGCCAGGGCCACTATCCAGTTTTTGGTTTCAGTTTGCCTCTCCAGCGGCCTCTTTGACTCTGTCTTTCCTGCAGCCATGTTGGCTTCTCCCCAGCCTGGAATCTATGTATCTGTCCAACACTTGGATGAAAGTGTGGCCTTGGTCGACTAAGTCAAGTCAGTACTGCTGATCCCCAAACAGAATTTTTTTAAACATATTTTTATTGATTTAGAGAGGAAGAGAGAGAAATATCAATGATGAGAGAGAATCGTTGGTCAGTTGCCTCCTGCAGGCCCCAACTAGGAATGGAGCCCCCTGACCACTACAACACTGGGGATCAAGCCCACAACCCGAGAATGTGCCCTGATGGGGAATCGAACTGTGACCTCCTAGTTCATAGGTCAGTGCTCTTCCCCTGAGCCATGCTGACTGGGCCAGAATTAAAAAATAAAAAATAAATGATTTCCTATTGATATTATTTCAGGAAGCAAAGGAAACAACAATTTAGAGAAAGTCTGTAATGGCTGTTCCTTTGTATTTGAAATAAATATAGTCAGGGAACCTACTATGGAGCATGCAGTATAGGGTGCCCTCGGGGTTGCCAGATTTATTAAGTCTGAATTTTAAGTAAACAAGATTTTTTGAGCATCAGTGTGTCTCAGTATTGCATGGGACACACTTACACTAAACAAATTATTTCTTGTTTATCTCAAATTCAAATTTAACTTGGTGTCCTGTCTTTTATCTGGCACATCTGTCCAGAATTTTGCAGCTATAATAAAACCTACTAAAAGTTGATTCACATTTTATTACCATTATGTGCTGACAATTTTAAATAATCTCTCATAAAATCCCTGCAAAGGTAGACAATAGACTCAGGTGCAATAAGAGTAAAGGTACAAAGCGTGTTCATTTCCACAATCACTAATGACAAGTTACCATTTAATGATCAATTACCAAATTTGCTTTCATCATTTCTATTTGTTAAAACTTCAAGACAACTACTGCCTGCATTTTTACAATTGAAGCAATTTTGCTACTAATGACAAAGTTGAGATTTGAAACAGGTTTATCTGATTACAGAGCTTATACTCTTTCCACTATATCATGCTTTGATCTTTTGCTATTTGCAGGCCCAACCCTCAGACACTTACAAATGATCGAGGATGATAAGGCTTGGAGAATAAGGTTCACTTAGTTCACTAGTTCATCTTCTACAGGGAAAACAAATAATGTTTGGATTAGAATCAGGCTTTTTCTTCTCTCTACCCATAACTACCCAACTAATCTACCTGTTGTAATCTCCATCATCCGGTGACCTGCCTATCAATCTCTTTTGGTTACTCACTCTTCAGCTCGCTCTCTCTGACAATTATCTAGCCTATGTTTTTCTCCTACATGTCTTGATGTGGATATTTAGACAAATAACAGAGTACTACAGGGGCACTCCAAGGCAACCCACATGGTTTTGACTTCCATTTGTGGAATTACATGGCTTTTGACATAGATGTGAAAGTACAAGAATGTTCCAGGACTTATGAAGTCACACAGCTGAGCAGACGATTGCTTCTGTGCTTGGAGCCAGCCCCGATTTGCAGCATGAATGACTTCTACCACCTAGTATGATCAGATGGTTTTCTCTCCATGAGAGTATGCCTTCTTCAAGAGAGAAAGAAAAGAGAAAAACTAGATCTCATCATGAAAGTGAATATTCTCTTTAACCATTCATATGTGTGTTGTCCAAAAGCAGTATGGCTTTAGGAAGAAAAGATGAACACTTTGGAAAACTCTGGGAGGATTTCTGAGAAGAGATGGCCAACTGAACACTCATTTGAATTGAACACTCTTATAGGATTTCAGTTCCTCTTGAAAATTAGTAAAACAAAAGTAGAGAGAGTTCTTTAAAAGCATGAACTCAAGATTACAGAATAAGAGAGAAAACCAGGACCTTAATATTTTTGTAGATGGACAAGTGATAAACAAATTAACCAAACAAGAAATCTGAATTCTATTCCAGGAGTGGAGAAAGGTGAGAAGCAATCCAATTTTTATCACCAGATTCATACACACCACAAACACACATAAATTCATATATATGCATTCATAAACATTTATATGTAAATAAATCAATAAAATAATTCAAGGTTCCAAAAAAGATGGACACAAGTTCCTAATTTTAAAAGGCTCAGAGAATAAAACACCCATACGATTGTTAGAGCATTTCAGAATACTCAGACCAAAAAGAAAAGCTTTTTGGGGGAGTGGAAGGGGTGAGATGTGGAAACAAATTACATAGGGAGGAGAATCAGCAAGCAGAATGGCTTCAGGCTTTGCAGTAGCAACGCTGGAAGCTAAAAATGGATCAGAGGAAAAATCATTCCTATTCCAGAATCTTACTCCGCCAAATTATTGATCAAATATGAGGGTAGAATAAAAGTGTTTTTAGACATGTTAATTCTCAAAAAACGTATCCCCCATGCAACCATCCTCAAGATGTTGCTAGAAAATGTGCTTTACCACCAAATGGGAAGACAAAGGTGACAGGAAATAAAAAAATCCAGTGGAAAAGGGAGGTGAAGGGCTGCCCCACAGACAGCGAGCTCAGGATGACAATCAGGCACGAAGAACAAACATTCCAGATTAGCTTAGGTCAGAAGAACCATGAAGAAGATTCTTGAGAAATATGCAGTCTCGTGTATCTGAATGCTTTGACAGCATTTACACAACTAGTAACTTTGGAGTCTATTTAGTGGTATGTATATGCATAGAAAGTAGAGCAAATTATGGATTGGGTAGTTTGGGCAGCAGTGTTTTAGAAAAGGCTAGTTAACCAGAATTTGCATATATCAGCTGGGACTGGGAGTTGTTTTTGCAAAGTCATAAAAATGTCAACACTGAACGCTAGTCTGAAAGTCACAGTGCTGCTATATTGTGAGGGATTCCGTGTGGTGGGTGTGACGGGAGATTGGGATCTGCTCTTTGTCTAGTGCACAGAATTCACTTATTTTTTTAACTATGTTCATTTCTGTGATAAATAAATATACAAAAAAAAAACACACACAGCATTTGTGACAGTTTAGTTAAATTTCAACAGTGGAAGCTAGTGTGAGGAAGGGAGTACCGGCCTGAGACATAAGAGATACAGTTTAAAATTTTAGTTCTGCCTGTTACCATATGATAAGCCATGCAACTCTGACAAATCACTTAACCTCAGTGAGCCTGCTCAACCCTGAGGGGTAGATGAAGGGTCAGATGAACAGATGGCTGAGGAAATACTTGGGAAGGTGAGGGAAGTATTACTTAATCTCATTCAGAGCCATGCAGTTTGCTCAATGTGTGCATATTGGTGAGTCCTAGAACGGAGAGGGGAAATTGATCCGTTAAGACAAGGCTGGCTAGTTTATCACCTTTTAGGAAGCTCCAAAAGACATGCCTTAAATGATTATTGACCGTGCCTAATCCATGGCTCTTTCCTCCTCCTAACCCATTTGTCCACTGCCATGGTGTGCTGAGTCTGAACTCTGCTACGGACTGGATACATTAGCCAGAGTCCTGACCACGTTGCCATGGTGTTAAAAATATTTAGTTTTGCTAGCAAAGTTTTAGGAATAATAAAAGAAAAACTTTGATCTGATTTATTTTTGTAAAACGATTTCAACAAAACAGACATAAGCAACTGGGGTAAGAGTTTCAGAAAGGCGGTGAATGCAAAATGTTGATTAGCGTGGTGATTTTTGATGCAAAGCATTCAATTAAGTGCAGCATGATGGGTAAAGGTCACACATTTCCCAAATGGAATGCCTTCAAAGCCAAGCTGTATGGAAAGGAGAGGGGACACGGAAACTGAAACCCGATTCACCCCTTTAATTAATGGAAGAAGTTTGTGTTTTCCTTTGAAGCCACAATTGTGACATCTGTAGGTGGGAAGGATGAGTTAGTTATGTTGCCCTGATTCCCTCCTCTCAGTTTTCACTTTATTTCTTACCCTTATTTATAAATCAACACAGTAAATAGAATTTATTTTGTCTCTTCTTTAATAAGAAACATAAAATATTGAAGTAAAGCTACTGTCATGGAAAAGCCTGAGTCACAATCCCTGAATTCAAATGCGTGCCTCGGAGGCTGTGTCACCCTTGACCGTCAGTGTCATCCCCCACCTCTCAGTGTCCTTGTGTGAAATGGAGTGTATCATCCTGCCCACTCCGGATTATGTGAGAGGGGGACTGTATGAAGGAAACCCCTTTGCAGAGTAAGAGAAGGAGGAAAACACTTACTCCTGACTCCCTTTGTGCCTTTATACCTGACATCCAGTCCATAAGCAAATCCTATTGACTCTTCCTTCAAAACACGCCTTGATTCAGTTTCTTGCTCTCCACCTCCACACATGTGCCATCGCAGGCTTCTCACCAGTAGCCGTGCTTCCATGCTTGCCCTCCCTTTAATAGAGGTTCCATACACCAGACAGGTCAGGCCATTTTGTTGGTTCATATTCATTGTTCTTAGAATAAAATCCAACTTCAAAACTTGTAGCCATAACTTACAAGTTTCTACACAATTTACCCCACATCCACCTTCCCTATC
This sequence comes from Antrozous pallidus, assembly GCA_027563665.1. Lineage (NCBI taxonomy): Eukaryota > Metazoa > Chordata > Mammalia > Chiroptera > Vespertilionidae > Antrozous > Antrozous pallidus. The sequence goes on from CM050515.1 coordinate 38,584,886, forward strand.
TCATCTTATGGAACCTCAGCACCTCCTGCCCACCAAACTCTAGCCTCACAGGCCTTCTTTGGGTTCCCACCCAGTGAGCTTGTTTCTGCTTTAGGACCTTTGGGGTTGCTATTCCCTCTGCCTGGAATGTTCTTCATGTAGATATACATGCCCTGGGCTTTCCCTGTCCCCCCAAACTTCAGCAGCCACTTGTAATAGTCTTTTCTTTTATAGACCACAGTTTGGATACTGTATTATTTTCTGCTTATTTATTTATTTGTAAATTTTCTCTCCCTACCCTTCTCCAATGGATCTAATGACCTTTTTAGTGTTTATATTTACTATGTGTTGGTCAGTACCTGCCACATAATTGCTGTTCAACCAGTATTTGTTGAGTGGATAAATGAATGAGCAAATGAATAAATGGTAGAAAAGGCTAAGCTTACTGCAGGTAATTGCTGACCTTGCTATCAGAGAGATATTAGATTGTTTCCTATGGGCAAAGATGTCAAATGAGCATAAACAGGTAGAAGGTATAGGAAGATAGATTTTTAAAGCTGCCCAAAGGGATGGCTGATGGCCTTGAGAGGTAGTGGGTACCTCACCCACTTCTGCTTAGAAGACTGTATTATGGTGGATGGGCAGGACAGGTAACATTAAAGAGGGGTAGTTGTGCTGGTTGATTTTACAAGTGCATTCCAACTCTGAGTTTCTAATGTAATTATTATTACTGTGCTATTTCATTGCATTCTATAGCTCTTCTTATGCAGTAAGGCTTATTTGGTTCTCCTCTGGACTTAGTTAAATAGAACAGCTAAAAATTCCTAGAATTCTGCTCATATACAGGGTCTAAAGTCAACTGTAAAATCTTATCAGGTTTAATCTCAGGTATTCTCTTTCTAAATGGCTCTCAAGGATCTTCTCTTAAATTAACGCATGCCTCAAAAACGAATGTTGATACCATCTAGAAGTAATCTTTATAAGTAGAATTCTTATCCAATATGGTTGATTAATAGAACAAAGTTGAACCAAATTAGGAATCATAGTAAATATTATATCATTCCTTAACCTTTAATGTAAAACAAGTTAAATATAGTAACATTCATCTGTCTTTTGGTACAGGGCTGAGGCCTTTTCTTGAATTATAGATATATTGAATGGAGTTTTGTGCATCTTCCCTAAACACTCCATAATAGACCAGCTGTGGTTTTCTTTTGAATTTTTAAGTGGAGTCATGGTTTTTGCAAATATCAACACAGAATCTTTCTAGGTAGTTATAATTATTCTCAATCTTTTACATATGTCTTGCCCATACCTTTTTTTCTTCCATTTTTATTTATTGATTTGAGAGAGAGAAAGGGAGGGAGGGAATGGGGAGAGGGAGGGGGAGAGAAAGAGAGAGAGAAAGAAAGAGAGAGAGAGAGAGAGAGAGAGAGAGAGATTGATTTGCTGTTCTACTTATTTATGCAGTCATTGGTTGCTTCTTGTATGTACTCTGATGAGGGACTGAACCCCCAAAGTTGGCATGTCGGGATAATGCTCCAAATAACTGAGCTGCCCAGCCAGGGTGCTCACATCTTTATAAAAATGGGCTTTTAAAAAAATGTTTAGTTTGGAATAATTTTAGATTTATAGAAGTTGCAAAGATAGTATAGAAAGTTTCTATATAGCCCCTATCCAGTCCCCCATCAACATCTTAACGTTGTTGTGATATATTCATCAAAACTAAGGAACTGGCACTGATTCGTTTCTGTTAATTAAACTTTCTAGAGTTTATTTGGGTTTCACCAGTGTTTCCATTAGTGCCCTGTCTTTGTTCCAGGATCCAACGCTGAGTACCACATTGTGTTAAGTTGCCATGTCTCCTCAATCTTCACTGATCTCTCACACCTGAACTTAACAGCAGTATTTAAATTTTTTCCACTTGTTTAGAAAGAGCACACTGCTGTTGATAAGGATTCTACTCAACTGTGGAAAGAATTGCCCAGGAAACCAGAGAGAAACCTTCTAGCTGCAAACTTTCAGCATACTGTAGAAGGAATAGAAAACACAAGTAGATCCTGGCTGGTATAGCTCAGCTGGTTGGGCATCAACCTGTGCACTGGGTGGTTTCAGTTTGATTCCTGGTCAAGGGCACATGCCTGAGTTTCAAGCTTGATCCTCCATGGAGGGTGTGCAGCCAATCGATGTTATGATCTCACTTCAATGTTTCTCTCTCTCCCTCTCCCTTCCTCTCTCTAAAAATCAAAAAACTTTTAAAAAATATGAGTAGAAGCAATGGAAAATGCCATTAATTTGGCAAGTTGTTGGCAAGAGTATCTTCTATATGTCCCTTTCAAAAAAATTAAAAAGTCCTAATGTAATTGTAATGGTGATAGCATACCTGTATGTAGAACTTCATTCTTTGAAGTGGGTAAGGCAGGCATATGTAGTAGAGAGAACAGGTCTCCAACATAGGAAGCAATATGGCTGGGATTATCCAATTTGGGTCTTTTGATTCCCAAGCCTATGTTACTATAAATTTGTGTAAGGTCAAGATATTTTCTTCAAGGCGTAGCTGGTTTTGCTTATTGGTTAGAACATTGTCCCTCAGACTAAAAGTTCCCAGGTTTGATTCCAGTCAAGGGTACATACCTCGGTTGCAGGCTTGGTCCCTGGCCCCAGTCAGCATGTATGCAGGAGGCAACCAATACTGTGTCTCTCTCACATCGCTGTTTCTCTCTCTCTGTCTCAATCTGTCTAAAAATCAGTGGAAAAAATATTCTTCCTGACAACAACAAAAAAGATATTTTCTTCACAGAAATAGATTTGTGGGTGGTTTTCTGAATATTAAAGTATTTCATTGCTCCCCAAAATTGTGTATCTTGGACCCTAGGGAGGATTCACATGTCACAAATGGAGTCTTTATGTGTCAAAAAACTACCAAATGAAAGAAGTTAGAGGGATACCTGTTAAGCCCAGCAAAGAGGATTAGGGTTGGGCCAATATCCTTATTTCTCTCACATTTCTTGGCCACAGCATCGCTCTTAGATGAATAGAGGACCGTAACTCTACTTTTTAAGTACCTGTTGAAAGGTCATTGACCTACCTGGGATCAGCAGCCCTAGTTCGTCTCCTCTGTGCCATTGAATAACCTAACCTTCTCCTACCTTTCACCTAGCCTCTCCAGCCTTCAGTTTTTCCATTTAAAATGAAGGGGTCCCAGTAGTGATGCTTGGTAATTTTTAGCTTTTGTTGCCTTGTTTCTCAACTTTTGCAAAAACACTTTCGTGCACACTTCAGTGGTTCCTGGCACTTCCCAGTCGATGGTTCCAGAGTAGGAAGCAAGACAGCACAAGCCAGTGGGTGGACATCCCTGAGTTCAGACTTTACTCTTCTCACTAAAAATAGAGATGATAGCAGGACCAAGCTCAGAGGATTCTTCTGAGGAACAAAAGAAGACATACAAAGCAGGCCGTGGTTTGAGACACCCTTAACCATTAAGAGCCATTTGTTTTTAATTATACAGGTTGAGAACTTAGTATAGTTTTCAGGAAATCATTGAGTACAGAGATAAAAAGCAGCTGAATTTATGGACAATTCAGTGTAGATGAACAGTAACTTTCCTGGTGCCATAATGCACAGAAAGGGGAAAGCCCAAGGAAAATCTAGAATGGCTGATGTACTCAAACTGCTCATTTACTGTGTTTTAAAACTGCTCCTCTTGAATGTTTTTGATAGTCTTCAAAAAAAGACCATCAAATCTCCATGTATCCGAAAAAATCTCCAAAATACCAGGAGGACCTTGTTTGACCTTTGAATCAGTTTATTTGTTCAGCAAATATTTATTCAAAGCTCTGAGTTAGCTGCTAATTTTAAATAAACTCGCTGACATATTAAGTCATTTGTAAACCCATTTTAAGTGCAAGTGTTGCCCTTGTTTTCTAGGGGAGAAACGTATTCCTATTTTCTCTTCTGATCTCTCTTCTGGCAGGAGCAGTAAACCTGCTGCCTGTGTGGTATGTGGGAAGGTGAGCAGAGTTTTGTGAACTCGGCAGACTCACAAAATAATTTGCAAAATTCTTTCTGATGGTGATAGAGTAAAGGGAACAAACAAATATCTTGCTACCTCCTATTCGAGGAACTGTATCTTGGAATTAAAAATACCTAGGTTTTTTTGTTGTTGTTATTTATTTTTTTAATCCTTGGCACGCCTCTTTTTATTCCCTTCCCAAAATTGAGTGTTTTAAGCAGGGGTTGAGTTTTTAAAATGAAGTGTATTATTTTTCTTCCTTAAAGTTTTATAAAATTAATTGTGAATCATACTCAATGACATGTTCAAGTCAGTGACACAGAGTAGAAATAAAAAGGCAGCTAATCTAATAGGAATAATTAAACAACTGAGCAAGTTGCTTGAGGTCCTGTCACAAGTACCTGACTCATCTTGAAGACAGGGATAAGTTCCTGGGATCCCCCGACCAGCAGAAGACAGCTTTGCTGGGCCTCCATTGCCTTTAACTTTTATCACTAGGGCTCATTAACATCAGGGCTAATGACATTAGGGCATTTAATAAGCATTTTAGAACCTGTTATACCTAGCCTCCCCTCTGGGAGAGAACTTTCTCTTTCCTCTAAGAATCCCCATCCTTCCTAAAACTTTTACACACGGTCAAGTGACATGGAACCATATAGTAGCCTCCGGTTACAAACCTCATCACTTTACCTTCTCTAACCTGGCAGGCCCTGGGATGCAGACGACCGGGGCTGCTGGACCAGTAACTTTCCCTGCGCCATAACTCAACAGAGAGGCAGATTGATGACAGGGTTACAGGAGAGTAGGGCTTTAAATAGCCAAGGTCAGTGTCTGGAGATTTCCCGTTAATAACACTAACAGCATCCCGTCAGTGAGATTCTTGGCCACTTTGTTACCCACGCCAAACTAGTTCTGATTTTCAACATTTTCAACATTATTTTCAAATGCATCTAAGAAATCCCAACTCCCAGCAAATTGACAGTGCAGCCCTCTTTATATGAAGCTTTGTTTATAGGCCACAGTTCTCCCGACAGATTTACAAGTGTCTGTGGAGTTTTAAAAGACGATTGCTTAACAGGCATTAAGTGAGACACATAGAACTGTGTAAATATTTTAGCTAGAATGGGGGATTTTTTAAAACGTCTGAGCCAAATATTGCATTAAATCTGAAGACAGTGGCAAACTGATTAGCAGTAGTTGCCAGCTTCATTCTTCGCCAATGATTCCTGTCGCCAAGATTAGACACCAGAATTCATCCACCGGTTTTGGTCATGTATTGTGAAATAACTTTCCATCCTTTTCCTTTCTCTCTCCTCCTTAGGCCTCTCCATCTTTTTCTCTTTTACTTCTTCATGTTTTATTTAGATGTAAACACTTTCCAGAGTGGACAATTACAGTTAATGTGACTGACCAGCAAAGGCTAAAATAAGAACATGGGCCCCGACAAAGGTCAGAGACACTGTGGAAGGCTTGCAGCTACACTGATTGAGTGACGTGCAAACAGGTTGCTTTTTGGTAATGGGCTTGTATATCTCAATCACTGGTCTCTTTTTAGCCAGCTGTTGGCACTGCTGGAAGGACATAATCCCCAAATCAGCATTGCTATCTCTTCCACTTACCAACTTCCTTGGATCATGTACTAGAGGCAGGCCTGTCACCTTCAAGATTTACATGTAGGAGGAAATTCATCACTTAATTTTAGTAAGAACTGCCATGAAATAAGCACTTTGGCTCCAGGAAAGTCTTTTTCATTTAACCATTCCCAATAGAAAACCACTCTCCTGATTTGAGCAATGGGTAGGATGTATTGCTTGACCCCTACTGTCATTTCTATGAGAATGAGGCATCTTAGCCAATAGGGCCTTGCACTCTCTGCCTTTGCTGATTCCATCAGCAAGCACTTAGTTTTCACCCATTGATTTTTACTAAAAATACTACTTAAAGTAATGCTCACTTGGTTGCCCCAAAATGTAGGCTCTTATCTGTTCTTCACAAAATAGATTGAATTGTAATCACGTGTCCAGATCTTTATTTGATATTGTTGATCTACAGGTCTGAGCATCTTTAAATTATGCATTTCTAAGTATATAAATGTATGTGTATTTTTATTTTTATTGTTGAGGATATTACAGATGTCCTCCTTTTCCCCACTCCATCCTGCTCCCACACAACCCAGGCCTTTACTACACTATTACCCATGGAATAAGCCAATCAGAGAAAAACAAATATCACATGATCTCACTTATATGTGTAATATAATGAACAAAATTAACTGATGAACAAATAGGTCCAGAGGCATGGAAGCATGCCACAGACTGACAGGTCTCAGAGGGAAGGGGTTCTGAGAAGAGATTAACCAAGGAAGTTATAGCATATATGTATATGTGTGTTTTTTAAATCTGAGCATTTGATATAAATTTTAAATCTATCTGTAGACCTCACAAAATTCAGATAGCTCCTCTGGTATTGACAGTGTATATTCAAATTAAAAGTCACTCCTAAGACCTTTCAAAAAAGGCCACTTTCTGGGACAGGCATCAAACCTAGTCTTACCCTGTAGTTAACCCTAAATTATCTTGCATCCACTTTTGTATGTCTTCGCCTTTGAGTAAATTACCTCATTGCATGGAAGGTCACCTCAGTGTTTGCCATTCTAGAGTGTGCTCACTTCAGTGCAAGGACCACAGGCCCCATGTACAGTGATAGGCGCAGTTCCAGCTCGTATGTAGCTAGCCACCTCTGCAAAGCAGTAGGGAAACCACAGTTTTATATTCAAAATTGCCCTCCTTCCTTTTCCTCATTTTGGTACAATCCATGTTATACCAAAAGCAGTTTTTATCAAAAACTCTAAACGTGTTTTCCTACATTACCCATAATTCTACTTCTGAAATCTCTCTTCTAAAGAAGTAATCTTAAACTCAGAATATTTTGGGGCACTGATGTTACTTAAAGCCTGAATGATTCACTGTAAGAATAAAGTAAAAAGGACTCTACTATTGAAGTCCAGGGGAATTTTTAAGTGAACTAAGACACACTGGGTGAAATTTTATATGGCTGTTAAATACAAGGCTTGTGAATTTTGTGAAATACTATGAGAAAGTGTGCATGATATGATTAATAGAAAGAATGTGGTACACAAATTTCTCTATCAAATGAAAATGTATAAAAAATAACATATAAAGGCAACTCCTATCAAATTATGGAAGGCATATGTGATACTCAGACACTAAAAAACAGATACTAGAGTATGAAATGGTAACTGTCCTAGTCATGGTATCATGAATGATTTGTTTCCTGCTACTTTTTATAAATGCTTTTTGCATTTCTTTGTGTTACCTTCATAATACTTTTCAGAAATTAATGCTGTTCTCCTCCCAAAGATGCACAGGGAGAACTCATGTTTGGAGCTACCTGCCCAAGGCTTCATATTATACAGTCTACCTAGAGATCAGAATCCACAGGAATGTTCCCTTTTAACACAACTTTTCTGTCTGTTGTTTGAGACCCAGCCTTTCCAATCAAGTCTCAGAAATAAATTTGTACTAAAGTGTTAATAAATTCATCTTTGCTATATTTTTATTTTTAACACATATATGTATTTCTAAGGCAATCTTCTGGAGTTAGCATATTTTGATCAAGGGAATGCTTCTAATGATGGCAATTTTCATGCAACCAAGAAAGGATGTTTTTAAATAAATAGATGGATTGCTTAGCACCCTATAAATCAAATCATTCCTAATCCATCTGTATTTAGGCCTAGTCATGAGCAGGTGATTAATGAATATTTTTCATGTTAATGTTTCGCAGACCAAGGCTGCATCTATAACCACATAATCATCACAGTGGAAATCTGATTCAGCTGTGATGTTTGATAGGAGGGATCTTTGAATAGTACTTTAGATGATTCCGTGCAAAGGCTGTAGTCCATGGCCCTGCCTCACAAGTCTTTCCAAAAGTCCTAAAGCATGCTGGCATGTTCTCACTTGGCCCTGTCACTTCTCTTTAAATTTTTTCATGGAGAATGCTCATGATCATGGGACGCTAAGGTGAATTTCATCGTAGGCAGCTTCCCTCTGTGAAGTGAATCAGCATCATGGGATTCCCCTGAGCTTAAGCTCCCTGGTGGGTTTATTTTTACACAACATTCTTTTGGGGGAAGGGGCACCCACTCTTGATTGCAATAACCCCAGAGGAAATCTTGGATAGAAGGATGTTCCTCATTTTGCTCCTCTTTCTCTGGCTTACCTCTTTAAATAAATGGCTGTAGAATATGTCTCCACTTACCTTTCTCATCTCCAATTTGGGTTCCTCTCTCCATCACTCACTCCCCAAAATTACTCCTGAGATGACCAATGACTTCCATGTCACTAGAATCAGTGGTCATTTTTCTGTCTTCCACTTGATCTTTCAACAGTACTGCACAGAGCTGACTGCTCTTTCTTTCTTGCAATATGGGCTTCCTCTCAAATCATGTGATTCCATACTTCCACTTTTTCATTCACTACCCTTTTCTGGCCTCTCCTCTACTGCTTGCTTGCCTCAGGGTTTGTCCTGAAAACCCTTCTCTTCTTTGACTACATTCTTTCCTTACCAATTCATCTATTTTTTGGGACTTTAAATACCAATTTTATGCATGCGACTTCCTGATATGTTTTTCTATCCCAGCCATACAGCCTAAACTGTACACTTTTGTATATAATGGGTGTCTAATTGGCATCTCAAACTTAACATATCCTAAATTTCTCTTGATTTCCCCCCTCAAACTTACTCATGGCTTCCTTCTTTACTCTAGTCAAGTATCTAGTCAAATATCCTCAGAGGGGAACTTTTCCTGATGAAGTTATTTCAAATTATATATGCCTCCTACTTCTGTGGCCTTATCTCATCTCTCTTCCCTTTGAGTCTAGTTCCTTGAATCTTATTCTTTTGGATCGAAATCTAAACACAGGAAACTGTAAACCTAGGAAAGAAAGATGGTCCACGTCTTGAGTTCCAGTCATACTATTACCGTTTAATTTATCCCAAAACACCTATGCATTCCTATAATTCTTTACCTTACTTAGTATATTTTCTATTTTTTTAAATTACTCTCCGCTTTTTTTATTCCCTTATATTGCTGGCTAACTACTCTTTGACCTTTGCAATTTCTTTTCTGGAGAACCTTCCCTGGCCACCACCCAATCCCAATCTGAATTGGAAGCCCCTACCCAGTATCCCATGACATCACACTATATTACAATTTGTTGATTTCCTTGTCTCTCTGTGACTAGACACTTATGAATATTTTTAGAGGAGAGATGACCAATAGATCTGGTTAAATATTTTTCCCCAACATTTAGCACAGCAGCATAGTTCAGATATTCAATAAATACTTTGAATGCATGAGTGTTTGTGTAACCCATATATATGCATTGTAGGGCTAGAAACCAACCTGTCTCCTATTAGCTAAGAATAATTTATGCCAAAATCCAATCTCTATAGAAAAATAAAACTATCCACAAGATTTGAAGAAAAGAGGATTAGAGGGGTGCATAGGAGGAGGCACCTCTAACTCCTTGTGAGGCATGTTTGTTCTGCACTAGTTCCAAACTCAGTGTAAAAGTTAAGCCCCTCATTTGGTGTTCAAAGCCCATTCACTCACAGCAAACACTGTGAGTTCAGGAGGCTTTGCTAAAGCAATGGAGATGCCCCAGAGGCCATCTTGCTCCAAATCAATTATTCTCTCTTGCTACACTTTTCTCTCTGTGTCCATCTCTTCTTAAAGAGATCAAAATTCTTCTTCATCTGTTATGAAAGACAACATCCCATTTCCCTGAAGTCAGAATATTGGATAACACCCAAATCCTCATTTGGGGATGGTGGGATGCTTGACTCCAAGAATTTATCAGATTTTTATTTCCAATAACAACTATTCCCTTTTTCAGGATTTGGAATTTAGGGACATAAGTCACAAATAAAACGATTTCACATATGTTAGCAGAATGAGAAGGGTAGGTGAATGGGAAGCATGAAAAGGGATGCGGTTCTCCCTACTTGGGCTTAGTTCTCATGCTAAGATATGGATGTCACCCTGAGGAATAGCCATTTTGGTGGTTCAAGGCAACTGGAATGCCTGAGAATTTCTATAAAATCAATTTCAAACTCTACTTTTGGAGCATGATCTGAAGAGGATTGGAGCCCTCAGTTCTTCAGTAGTTTTTTGAGAGACCAAAAGCAGAGTACTTCACCTGTCCCAAGCCAGAGTTTTCGCAGCATCTCTAAAAGGAAAATTGAAGATGCATTTGCCAGTCCCTGAAGAAAGATGTAGAATGTACCTGTTATTTTTGTTTTTGCCCCCTCTCCCACCCTCTTGAATTTGGATAAACAATGATCAATTAGGATGTCACACAATCGCAATTGCATAGCTCAGAGCACAAATTCAGCAAATACGTGTGCTCGAGAAGTCTAATTCCAAACTTCTCTTCACAGCAAGTGAGAAACAGATGGCAGTGGTGTGCAAGGAGTCTCCAAAGCAGTACCTCCAACCTTTCAAGGACAAACTAGAGGAGTTCTTCCAAAAAGGTAGGAAGCCCTGAAACATCCTTCATTCCACAGTTTTTCTCTAGGTGCCCTGCCCCATGCATCCTGGCTGACCACCGACAGCTTCAGTGATTCCATGAATCCATCTTCCCACAGTCGTTACACACTAAATGTATATTAAGTTGTCTTATAATTTTCATATCTTTCAAATCTGTTTTTATGTTGTAAATTTTAACATTACTTTTGTTTTTCTAAACTGGGAAGAAGATTTTGTCTTTGTCTCTTCATGGAGCCTAAGAAGATCCTTAGAACATATTAACTAACAAACAATGTCCATGCCAAGTATATGCACTCAGGCATTCCAGATTCACAGTCAGCCTGGACAGGTGGATAGTGATTATCTTCCTGGTTTTATTAGTGTAGTAATTTGGGAGCTTGTATTATAAATTTTCCATTACTCTTCAGGAAAGAAAATTGGGGCCAGGTGAATGTCACATCCAATCACTTGACACCCATCAGCCCTTCAGGGTTGGTAGATGGGAGTGATATCCACAAAACCCAGTATTTATTAAAAAGCTTAACAAGTTGTGCTTCCTCCATGATTTTGACAGGAATAGGGAATTTTTGTTGATCATTGTTAGTGAATGTGGAAGTTTAATGCATTTTGGATATTTCCTATTCTAATTTCTCAAATTCAGCTTAAGATGTAAAACGAAAATAAGCGTGGAACATAACTTCCATTAAGCCCCAGGAATGTAATATACTGCATGTTAACTATAGGTAATATATTGTATATTTAAATGTTGCTGAGTAGATCTTAATAGTTCTCATCGCAGGAAAAAAAATTGTAACTGTGGTAATGAATGTTGACTAGTCTTGTTATGATGATCATTTTACAATATATACATATATTCAATCATTGTGTTGTACTCCTGGAACTAGTATAATGTTATATGCCAGTTACATTTCAATAAGAAAAAAAAATGTGTGGTGTAGTTAGAGGAAGCTTTTGTGTTTGCTAGAAAGCCAGAGGAAATGTATGTAGGAACATTTGGGGATAGATCAGTATGCTGTTTCTATTTGTTAATAAGGTCACATGATACCACACCATCAAGAAAGACCATTACAGGGCAAATCCATACCGTATGGACAGACCACCTTGGGGGTTGGCAAGGAAACTCAGTCCGTGATTCAGAGGAACTCCATTTCTGCTGCTCCCTTGGTGCAGATATCGTTTCCCCTCCTGGTGAGAGCATGCTTGTGCTGAGGTGGACATCAGAGCTCTCCCTGGGACATTGCTGAACATCTGAGTGATGGAAGTGATGTTGCCAGGCAAAGTGCCATGAGAGCAAACACTGATACTAACACTTACATGTCCTGTGACCTATCAAAGTAGGTGTATTGCTTTATGACTATATAAATATAACCTCAAGGGGCTAAAGAAAAACATGAAATACTTCCCTTTGCTGACCCCCAATTAAGAATTTCTGCTTTTGACATGTATGGACTTCACTTGAAATGAGGCTCATATGTACTTAGATTCCATTTTTATTTTTAATTGCTGTTATTCAATAACTGGAATATTCTGCAATATTTGTATCTGGGTATTATCTGCCTATGTGCTATAATGGTCTTACTTTTTTCTCCTTAAGCCAGCTTGAATCTTAAAACATAAATTGTGAGTTTTATTTTTATTTTTTGTTAAAAAAAGATAAATTTGAAAAGATTTAGACTCTTGAATACTTTCTTTGGTGCCTTGGAAAAGGAATTAGCAAATTTCTTTTGGGGTTCTGTGTTAGTGTCTGTCCTACTAGGTTTCTCAAGAAACATCTGGCCTGTTCTGAGAGGAAACTAACTTGGGCCTTATGTCAGAGAGGTAAGGATATGGCTATGGAATGGTGTTCTAGGAAAACCCTAGAAAAGTTATTCTCAACCTTGGCTGCACACTAAGATCACCTGGGGGAAATATTTTAAATTTTGGCATTCAGGCCAAACTCTAGACCTACCAGCAGCATCTCTAGAGGTAGGGCCAGGCCTCAGGATTTCACCCCGCCCCCCTCCGCCCCCCCCCCCCTCCGCCACTCCAATGATTCCAGTGTGGAGCC